>JARBWK010000008.1:79391001-79991001 GCA_030556195.1 Anolis apletophallus
AAATCGAATGTAGTAGCTGACTCTTTATCGAGTTACTTAAATTCAGATTACAGAATGGATATGGTTTGTATATAGTTGTGTAAGTATAAATGTATATGTGAAATGTATAAGATTATATAATGTCTTGCTAACGGCATTATTTTTAATTCACTCTGGACAGAGAGAATTAAAAATAATTTCGGAGGAAGGAAGGTAATGTAATGATGTTGATTATTTGTGTGTAAATGTTGTGTGACATGTGTTAAAATGTATGTTGTTTTGAATGTTCATGGTTTGTTTCTGTGGGTGAAACAGAAGGGAGGCATGGCAGAAGCTTAGAAGAGCTGTCGCCATGGCAACCAGGGCTAGAGGCTAGCAGAATGTTCAGGTTTGAATTCTACAGTTGGTAAAGAGCGGGAAGCCAACTGCCAACTGAGAGGGGAGGAGTTATGTTCTAGTTTAGAGTGTCCTAAGGACTGAAAGAGAACGGTCAGTGTTAGTGTGTGTCATAAGGTCTGCTAGTGAGCAGTCCTGTTAAAGGGTATAGAGACCCTAGTTAAAGTTGCAGGGGTTTATAGAGGTTTAGTGGAAACCCTATAATAGGTCCCCATTGTTTGTTATGTAACAGAAAAGTTGTGCCTCTAAGGAAGTTTGAAACCAACCAAGATTGTACCCATTTGTGTCAAAATAAATTGTTTGCATCTTAAAAGGAAAACACCTCTCCTGATTCTTTTATTGGTGGTGGCCCTCAAAGTCAGTGGTCAGCCGGATAAATGGTGGCAGCGTGGTCAAGTGGTCACTGAGAAGTTTTAAAACTCCAGTCAGTTAAATGGTGAAGGGGTGAGACAGTACCCTGCCAATAAACGTGAAGTTGCTGAGGTAACCGAGGGTTTCCTTGGATTGGAGGTCAGCAGTGTGGACATAGAAAGATTGTCAGTCTGAGGCCGGTCAAGAAGTGGAGTGGTCACATATTGGCGGCAGCGGTGGGATCTTTAAGAGAGGGTCCACCCTGTCCAGCCGGTTGATTTGAACGTAGCTTCACCGCATATATTATATTGAGTTATTTCATTATATTAATATCAACAAAAGAACCCCCAAATCTCCCCACTTTAATATAATATATTATATTGGGTTATTTCATTATATTAATATCAACAAAAGAACCCCCAAATCTCCCCACTTTAATATTATATCAATAATACTAATAATAAAAGCTCAGGAGGAAAGAAACTCCACTGACCTGAATATGTTGTGCTTGTGCAATGACTCACTGACTCAGTCTCCGCCCGGCCTCGTCGTGCTGCTAGCGCGGCAGTTTTTGCACGTGCGCAGTTCCTTCTCCGCGCTACTTCGCCTTGGAGGAACTGCGCATGCGCAGAAGCAGCAAGCAGCCCCAAGGACGCTGTGGCCCGCGGCTGCCTGCTTTTGAGGCTTGCCTGCCGCTTGTGCGTGTGGGTACAGGTGCTCCACGTGCGTATGGGCGCTCCACCTTCCGCCGCCCGCCACGTGGAGTGCCCATGCGCAGCCGGCAAGGCAAGCCCCAAAAGTAGGCAGGCGCAGTGCTGCCTGCGGCCGGCCGCCGCGTGGTGCGCCCATGCTGGCTGGCCAGCAGAGGGCACTCTACGCGGTTGCTTCCTCCGCGTAATGGACGCGCCGGCCCTGCCTGCATCTATGGCAAGCATCCTCAAAGGTTGTAAGGCCTTCTTGAGTTTTGTTTGGCTTTCCCTTCTCAGAATATATATCTATGCATTATTTCATTTCTTGTCACAACATGGTGAGATGTATACAAATGCAAACTTTGAGAAACATAAAGCTTTTGCCAAGCTTTCCCACATGGATCAGGGCCCTTCCACGCAATCATATAACCTAGTATATCAAGGCAGAAAATCCCACAATATCTGCTTTGAACTGGGTTATCTGAGCTCACACTGCTATATATTCCAGTTCAAAGTAGATAATGGGGGATTTTACTCAGCTGTGTGGAAGGGACCTCAGTTATGAGAAATCAGGAGAGAGGACTTTGTGATACTGTGCAAATAGACTGAGTCCTTATATTTTCTAAGAATCTTCAAAACCTTTGTGACCAAAACTGATTGTCTTCCTTTTGCACCAATTATATATATGACTAGCCGCCCCCTGCCACACGTTGCTGTGGCCCAGTCTGTGTGTATATGTGTAGTCTTTTGTGTGTTGCTGTGTAGAAGAAGGAAAAACTCTAATTTCAAACCCAAGCAGATCTGCTTGTAACCCTATAAGTCAACCATTTAAGAGAAGGAAACTGTGTATATATTGTAGGCCCCAGTAGATGCATATTTTTGTGTATATGTGGCTCGATCCAACCTCCGAATCATCAACGCGCTGTGTTTATGTGTATATATGTGTGTTTATGTATATATGTGGTTTTGTGCATGTATTGTAATGTATTTTTGTTGTTTGGCCTTTTAAGTCTCGTCTGCTGTGTTTTTCAGTGTTTTTATTAATGATGGTCACTTGTTGGCCTGATAGGTGTATTGTGTCTATATTTGGTGTCAATTCATCCAGTGGTTTTTGAGTTATGTTAATCCCACAAACGAATATTACAATTTTATTTATATAGATTATAGTAAATAAAGTGATGAACATAGATTTAAACCCAGGCTAGAAAGGTGCAGAGCCTCCTTTCTAGACTTTCTTTCTTTTTCTTCCTTCCTTCCTTCCTTCTTGTACCACTCCCATTCCCTTCAAGGGAACTTTGGGGGGGGGGGGGGCTTCTCAATGATCTGTGTTACTCAGAATGCAGAGCCATGCCAGCATTCCACTCATATTTTAATCTCTCCATCCTTTTTCTGCTCATCTGGCCACAAGATAATTACTTTTGGTGATTAGACAGCTCTGGATAAATGTTAGAAGAATTGAATGCCTGGATTCTATCTGCTAAAATCACAGAAGCTACAGCAGGAATTAATTTAGTTTAGGGTTACTGCTAGTATCAAAGAAAATGACAAAGCACTAGTAATTATTTCTTTGCATATGTTAAATTCATTGGTAATAGGAAGTGGGTGGGAGAGGGGTTAAGTGCAGATCAGGATGATACGTGTATGTAGAAAATTCTAGGAAAGCTAGAAAAAGACACAAGACACATTTGCTGTCCAGAACGGTAGTCCATGGACCTCATTGCACTGACCAGGTGGTATCTCTCAGCAAAGTAGGGTTTTTTCGAATTAGTAAGTGTCCAGCAATGATTACTTCCTTAAGGTACACACTGTTTTCTAGCTGAGTGTGTAATGAAGCATACAATACAGTATAATGGAAGTTAAAAGCCATCATTTTATACCTGTAGAACCAGGCCAACCCATGCAGTTTTGGTTGGTAAAGGTCATACCAATGTTTATTATATAACAGAAAGGAGGAAATAGTAAAAATCAACCAGGCAGCCATCTCATTTGCTAAATGAACCTTCACTACCCTCTCTGTTTATAATAAGAAGCACACATGCACATGGTTTGAAATTGTTAGATGAGGTCTATTACCCTAGAGCAGACCTGGGCAATTACCGGCCCTCCAGGTGTTTTGGACTTCAAATCCCAGAAATCCTAACAGCTGGTAAACTAGGATTTCTGGGAGTTGAAGTCCAAAACACCTGGAGGGGCGGTAATTGTCCAGGTCTGCCCTAGAGGGAGGAAATCAATGAAATAGCCTTCACTATTTTTGTGTACACTAATATGGACAATCATTTTGAGAGGCTACTTGGACACAACTCATTGGGGGGAAAGCATTCAACACCCAGTTATACACCACAGTCTTTTGAGACATTGGAGAATCCAATGGGATGTGGGTTGTTAAAGTCAAATGCTTCTCATAGATCATAAGTAGTACACATTGATAGCATTACTGTGGTATTCAATGAGACCGGAATAGCACATGGAAGGGTTTGCTCTTTGCAGTGTGTTCCGTATATTGTGATGATGCAAATATTTCCATACACAAAGTAGAAAAAACAGAGCTCCTAAGCTAGCAGTTCTAACTTTGTCTTAGAATCCTATGTAACAAAATATGAGAAGTGTTCTGTTTCTAGTTTGAAAGTGTTATTTCCTGTTTAATTATGCAGTACTTACTTTGAAAGTAGTTCTTATACTCCAGAAACTTAATTTTTGTGGTTGCCACAAACTATCTTGAATTGGAGATATTTATTGAAAAACTATAGCAAAATGGGCTGCGGGCTGTATCAGCTAGCTACAGCCGCTTCCAAATAACCACACAGGAGACGTCCTGGGAATTACTGAAAACTTTACTGAAGAACACCAACGCAAACAAAGCCAAAAGTGATAGCCCACTACCTAGCACCGATTTATATACACTCCCACAACATTTGAATCCCTCTTTCCCGCTTTCCCCTTTTCGCGCTCAGATGTTCCCGCCAAGCTGAGATCCATTCGTTCCCACATTCCAATCCCTTATCTATGTTGTGTCTTTGTTAGTAATCCGTATTTCGGGCGCCAAAATCCAGGCCCCGAATATTGGTTTTTGACAGGCTGTCCCACAAAAACAAAATTTTCTGACAGGTTATAGATATGTACATGTGCATACATACAAAACACAAGTCTCCCATGTTATGCCTGAATGACATCAAACATTTGATCTCTATATTAGAGATTGGGAGTCTCCAAATTCATGCAGTATGGATTTTGATCATCTTCTGTGCTGCTTGTTAATGTAACGCAACTTTCCCCTACAGTGTATTTCATCATTTTTAATGGAGTGGTGGATCTCCCATTATACCACTAAAATGTGACTATTCTACTATGTTGGGCAAACTATGAGAAAATGTTTCCTAAATGCTTTCATATTTCTTTTTGTTGTGGTCTCCACCAATCACACTTTCATCTTTATTCCCTTCTCTGGGATCACCTTAAACTATTCATTTTCCCCTTAAGTGTTTGTTTCTATTGAATGCTCAGAGTTAATTCCTATATCTCACCTTTTGCCCTCCCAGCTGAACAATATGTAATCCATTCTCTCCATTTTTCTTCATTCCTTTACCAGTCCTTTAATCATTTCAGATGTCTGAAGTCTCTCCAACTCGCTGTCAGTTCAAACCACATGCAATGTGTTGGTAAGTATCACACCAGTAACTTCACATGTTAGGATTCCAGAGCCTCATCAATCCTCAGTGCTGCTATACCTTAAGCTATCTATCACCGGGAGGGGGGGATTAGAGAGTGCTCAACGTAGCAGGTAACTCAATAGCCTGGAAGATAAACCAAGAGAGAAAGGAGCAATGAGAACTGGACAGGAATTTTCACTACATAGAATATGGAAGGCAGAGACATATGACCTAATAACATGGAGGCCGAGAAGCATCTTTTCCCCACTTCTCGGTGCTGCCAGCATAGAATCTGCCGGAACCCATCAGATGATGCAGGCTACTTCCAGCTGGGTTCTGCTCTGACATGGAGCCCTGAGAAGTTGGATGTATACCCAACTCCTCATAGAAGAAGCTGGGAAGGATGTGGGAGGAAGCCGTGGACATTGTGGGAAGGGATCTCACGACCAACTACACTAAGAAGATAGAGCAATATGATGCCCCACAATTTCCCCTACTGTCCCCTGGCTTCTCGGCCTCCATGTGATGAGGTCAAAAGAGAGACAGAAAGCACAGCCACATAAAAATACTGGTAGTATTTTGAGTCACTGAATCATAGAATTGGAAGAGATCACAAGGGCCATCCAGGCTTGCTCTACAGCAGGGGTAGGGAACCTATCACTCGGGAGCCAGTTGTGGCTCTTTTCATGATTGCATCTGGCTCTCCAGAGAAGCCCGGGCCTTGGTTTCGCAGCATGCAGCGGGAAGGAGTGATGTGACTGCCACTTCCGCACCGCCATCGCCGCCTCTTCCTCATCCCCGCTTCTCTTGGGGCCCTACGCCCTCTTCGGCAGGGATGGCGGAGCCCAGTGGCAGTGCCTCGTCCTCGTCTTTCTCTTTGCCCTCCGCCATGGGCCTCGGGGGAGGCGGCAGAGGCGGGCCTGGCCCTGGCACTGTGGACCCGGCCTCGCTGCCCCCAGGGGATGCCCAGCTCATCGCCCTCATCGTCGGGTAGCACAAGAGCTGCTGTCTCTTCGATGCCTTCCAGAGGGACTGCCTCACCAACGTTGACACCAAGGTCCACCTTGGTCCCGCGCCCTTCCCCCCTTCCTTTCTCTTCTTTTTTTTCCCCTCTCTTTTTCTTTCATTCTTTTTCCTCCCTCTCTCTCTCTACCTTCTTTCCTCCTTCCCTCTTTGTTCCTTCCTCCCCCTTCACCCTTTCCTTCTCTCCTTCCTTTTCCCTCCCTCTCCCTTTCCTTCTTTCCTCCATTCTCCCCCTTCCTTCCTTCCTTCCTTCCATCCTTCCTTCCTCTTCCTTCCTTTCTCCCCTTCACCCTTACCTTTTCCTTCTCTCCTTCCTTTTCCCTCCCTCTCTCCCCTTCCTTCTTTCCTCCATTCTCCCTCTTCCTTCCTTCCTTCCCTTCACCCTTTCCTTCTTGTTCTCTCCTTCCTTTTTCCTCCCTCTCCCCCTTCCTTCTTTCCTCCATTCTCCCTCCTTCCCTCTTCCTTCCTTCTTTCCTCTTCTATTTCCCCCAAGTCTTCCTTTCCTTCTCCTTCCTTTCTTTTCACTTCCCCCCCTCTCCCCTTCTTTCTTTTCTTCTTTTCCTACATTATTTTACTTTTTCCTCACTCCCTTTCCTTTATTTTCCCCACCCTTTCCTTTCCTTTACTTCCTTCCAATTTCCTTCTTTCTTTTCCCCTCCTTGTCTCTCTCCTGCTTTTCTTTTCTTCCTTTTCCACAGTTCGTTCTTTTTTCTTTCTTCCTCTCCCCCTCCCTCCTTTATTTCCTCTGTCTTTCTTTCTTTCCCCCTGCCTTCCATCTTCTCTTCCTTCCCAGAGTCCTGAGCATGCTTTTTGCAGAGCGAGGTCTGAAGTGGCCCATCATTCCGCCGTGGGAATCCTTTTCTCATAGTATGTACGTATATACTCACATTTAGTTGAATTCGGTCTTAAAATATATAATATATAATATATGGTTCTCACTGAAATAAATTTCCAAATATTTTGCTTTCATGGCTCTCTGAGTCAAAAGGGTTCCCAACCCCTGCTCTACAGGAACTCATAATCAAAGTGCTCTCAATTGATGGCCATCTGGCCTCTGCTTAGAAAGGTCCAGAGGAGACTCCACTGCACTCCAAAATAGCATATTCCACTGCTGAACATCTCTTACTGCCAGGACATTCTTCCTAATGTTCAGGTGGAATCTCTTTTCCTGTAATTTGAATCCATTGCTCTGTGTTCTGTTCTCCAGAGCCTCAGAAAGCAAGTTTGCCCCCTCCTCAATAGGACATCCTTTCAAATATTTAGTGATGCCAATGCAACCATTATTTTCTGGAGGTGGATGGGGCAGGGGGTCTTGATGCTTACATTGGAAAACCATCAACTGGACAGGCAAAAGGAGTTTGTAGCTTGTCTAAAGCAGTGTTTCTCAACCAGTGTGCCGTGGCACACTAGTGTGTCGTGAGCGATCATCAGGTGTGCCGTGGGAAATTGGCACTCCCCCCCTCCTAGCAGCCTCCTCACAAGTATCCAAGAAACAAATTGAGCCTCTCTGCTTGGAAATGTTTGGTTTTTTGTACTATTTTACTGGATTTTTTTAGAGTGCCCCCCCCCCCCAAAGGAACCATTTATAACAGCTTCATGACATCCATAGTTAACTGGAAGCAAGTTTCACTCAGGGTGAAATTTCACAAATGTCTGGACAGCAAGCTCTATGAGGAGCGGCTTGAAGAGCTGGGCATGTTTAGCCTGAAGAAGAGAAGGCTGAAGGAAGACATGATAGCCATGTATAAATATGTAAGAGGAAGTCATATATATGTTGTGTTCATCGAAACAGACCCAGGTTTCACACTGAGTGTATAAATACATTTAAAAACATATTAAGTATATGTATTACTGTGTTAGAGTGTCATTTTGGTTGGTGGTGTGCCCCAGGATTTTGTAAATGTAAAAACGTGCCGTGGCTCAAAAAAAATTGAAAAACACTGGTCTAAAGTATGATGACTCCAGAAGAACATTGTTTAATGGGTTCCTTAGGCATTCCAAATCTCCCAGTGAACTCTTAGAAATGCTTATCAGAATTCATCGCTTGCAATCTGTTTTTATCTTTCTCTAACCCCCAAAAGAAAGCATAGCACAGAACCAACCCAGATTTGTTTTATCGGTTCATTTTACAAAATGCTTTCTGCCTATGCCATCACTGCAGTTCTTGTTACTTCTTGTGGAGTAAATTGTCACCAGTTGAGCTGATGTTTCTACTGTCACCTTGTGTGCTGAAATGTTTCAGAGCATTTTGTACGAAGGGCTAACATTACCTCATGGGAGAAGGGAACTGGACCACCATGTGTTTTGCAGCTGTATAAAGTCAGTTCTGTTTACAGGTTTTTTCCTTATGATTGTAAAAACCGTAGTGTATCATAGTCTCCTGGTGATTACCCTGCGGCTCAGCTTCTGGACCTTCCACGAGGTTGTCACTTTGCCTCAGAAGGCAAATAGGCTTGAAATGGAGTCAGAAAAGATTACAACATAATTCAATTCACAGGAAAGGAAAAATTCTAAAGAAGGGCACTCTCTTCTCTGACGGGTATCCAGAAATAAATAGATGTTGTAAGATTAATGTAATGTTTTTGTAAGAAGGTGATGGAAGGAGAAGGCTCATTTCTGTATCAATATACAAAAAGAAAAAAAATGTAAACTGATGATAAAACTAGCCTAATTAGCTTTTGCTCTTTTATCAGAAGGCCAAATGGTTTTGAAGTCAACAGTTGCATCAGGAAAAATACGTATTTTCAACTTAAATGAGGAGTTTAAAAAGATATTCCTCCTATTATATCTTAATAGTTTAGTTGTTGTCCTGCCATATTATTACATACTTACTTTGGATAAAGTGCTACCAAACTCGATGGGTCATGTTTACTAGTCATGTATAGGACTGTAACATTGACGGTTTCAAGAGTTCACAAGTTCAAAGCTACACAAACTAGGGTTGCCATATGTCCCTTATTCTAAGGGACGTCCCTTAGTTTGGCCCTGAAAGTTGTGTCCCTTATTTTCAGGCCCTGTCCCTTATTTTTGACTAGGACAGGACTGGGCGGGGATGACCAGAGGAAGGTGCATGCTGTGGTTTCCACGGCAATGCCTGCCCGGGGATTCCCACTCGCAGGGCAGCCTGCATCCCCGTTGGAAAGAAGAGGCGATACAGGACTTTTTCAAAGTACAGTAGACTAATTAACCATTACCCAAGGGGAATGTTGGATCATGTTGGATAAAGATAGTTTCTGGTTGCTTGAGAGTTACTCTTAAAATAGGCCTAGCTGTGCATCCCAATACTATACAATGCTGTGTATCCCATACTATACTATACCATTAACTATTGACATAATAATCATGAAGATTATAAAATTTATTTTATTTTAATGTCTTATAAAATTTATTTTATTTTAATGTTTAGACAGTGCACTTTTAAAGTCAGCAAAGTCAAGTACTAAATACAGATGGAGAAAATTAGGTAGTTCTAGTAATGTTTTTTCTGCATGACAAAGGATGCAGAAACATACCATGTACTGTTAAGAGGGTATAAGTCAGTTTCTTTTGTGATTTTCAATCATTATCTTATTCTGTTAATAAAACTATTTCTATCTAATGTTTGGTTTCAAGTTTCCCGTAAAATCCCGTAAATGTCCCTTATTTTTTATATCAAAAAATGGCAACCCTAACACAAACCGTGAACTCTTGTATTTTCACATTTTCAAAACTCCAGTGTTATGCTTCTTAAAAATAGAAAAGGCACTTTAAAATGTAAAAGCTTTTGGTATTTTGTTTATTCAACATTTGGAAGATGTCCTTTAAAGCTTTTTAGGTTCTGTAATGAGGCAAAAAACATGCACGAGTGGGAAGTCTGCAACGTGTTCTTGCCATGAAAGAAAATGAAATATTCAATTAACAGGGGAAATGGCTTGGTGCAGACAAGGACTATTGCTTTGTTTATTTTTTTTTTAAAGAAGTGTTCAAAATGATTCGGTGAGAAAAGGTCCAGTTTTTTTCCTTTACAGCTGAGAAGGAAAGTGGTTGGACAATCAGGAGATAAAGTGTTAAGTTTTTCCTTTTGGCCAGGAAGGACAGCCTACAGTGGATGTCACATCCTCCAAATTAGTGGCTAAGACACATTTTTTCATTGCATAGTAAAATGTGCTTTGTAAAACTGCATGGAAACTGGTGCAAAACCATAAGATAGAGACATTAAATACATAGAATCATAGAGTTGGAAGATACCTCATGGGCCATCCAGTCCAACACCCTACCAAGAAGCACGAAAATTGCACTCAAAGCACCCCTGACAGATGGCCATCCTGCCTCTGTTTAAAAGCCTCCAAAGAAGGAGCCTCCACCACACTCTGGGGCAGAGAGTTCCACTGCTGAACAGCTCTCACAGTCAGGAAGTTCTTCTTGATGTTCAGATGGAATCTCCTTTCTTGTAGTCAGAAGTCATTGTTCCATGTCCAGGGCAGTGGAAAACAAGCTTGCTCCCTCCTCCCTATAACTTCCTCTCACATACTTACACATGGTTATCATGTCTCCTCTCAGCCTTCTCTTCTTCAGGCTAATCAAATTTGAAACAACTTGAAACTTGGTTTGAGACAAGATTAGAATAATGTGGTGCAATAAATAGTATTTTTATTCATGTCTAGGGAGCTTCTGATACCGAGACTGGTGTGATAATCTCCCTGGTCTCCAGAGTCTTAATCTAACATTCAAACCACTAGCCATTCTGACTCTCCATTGTGAATGCTCTGTATTGTGAATGTACATTATGTTTTGTACATTGTACAATGGCACCTAGTGGCTGAAATGTGTTGCATAATGTTGGTGCTCTGCATAAGGATTGTATAGTAATCGTGTATTTGGAATTTACAGAGACAGATTGTGAATGTGAAAGTATCTGTCTTTAGGGTAACAGTCATCATTTGGACACCAGCCATATCACTGACTGGTGAAGCACCTTTGATTTCATATATATGTGTGTGTGTGTGTGTGTGTGTGTGTGTGTGTGTGTGTGTGTGTGCGCCAATATATATGAATAAGTGGTAATATCAAAGTGAAAGTGAACATTATTTTTAGATGTTTTCTTGTCTGGTTTTAGAGTGGAAACAGTTTTGTTCACATTAGTGGATGGCTCATATCAAGAGATACTCAAGGGGGTACAATCCTCCTGCAGGCCCTTCCAGACAATGCCAAATCACAGGATTTGTTAGAGGAGCAAAAAACCAAAAACAAACCCAGGACCTGAGAACAGGCTCACACACAGACCTGTAGGTCCCGGGATTTCTGCCTGACGTCCGCACTTGCAACTTTGTCTCACATTATAGAAGCCCGCAAGATGGCTGTGAGATGTCCACTGGGAATTCCAGCAGTTTTTTATTTTAAAGAAAAAATTTCAATGCACTGATGTGAATATGCACATAGCTTGTATGATTCCTGGGTTATAAATGTCGATTCCTTGTTGGTTCTATCCTAAAAACATGGGGAATAGCCACACACAAAGGCATACAGTGTTCCCTCACTTATTGCTGGGGCTAGGCTCCAGGACCTCCCGCAATAAGTGAAAAACCGTGATGTAGGGATGCTCTATTTATTTTAATATTTATGCATTATTATAGTAGTTATACACTATTTTAAGTCTTTATAAACTTAAAATGAAGTGAAGGAAAGGTAGGAAACGCCCTTGGAGAGCGGTGGCAGCAAAACCCCACAAAACAGTAAAAATACCATGATATATATTTTAAATTAATATTTTTTGAAATCCGCAAAACAGCGAGCCCGCAACAAGTGAACTGCAAAGTAGTGAGGGAACACTGTACATTGTGCAGAGATTACCTGGCATGAAGCAATACTCCCTTAGCTCAGAGGACTATGGCCCCTTCCGCACATCAGAATAAATTCCTACATTATTTTCTTTGATCTGGGGTGCATGGCAGTGCTGAATAAGATAATCCAATTCAAAGCAGATATCGTTATTCTGCCTTGATATTCTGAGTTATATGGCTGTATGGAGGGGGCCCTAAGCTAGCATGGTCTCTCTCTCTCTCCTCTCTCTCTCTCTCTCTCTCTCTCTCTCTCTCTCTCTCTCTCTCTCTCTCTCTCTCTGGTCGTCCACGCTCTGGTCACATCCCGAATAGATTACTGCAACGCACTCTACGTGGGGCTGCCTTTGAAGATAATTCGGAAATTGCAATTAGTCCAGCGGGCGGCAGCCAGACTACTAACAGGAGCTACATACAGGGAGCATACCACCCCCCTGTTGTGTCAGCTCCACTGGCTGCCTGTCCAATTCCGAGCTCAATTCAAAGTTCTGGTTTTGACCTTTAAAGCTCTATACGGTTCTGGCCCAGCTTACTTGTCCGAACGCATCAGCCGCTACCTCGTAATCTAAGATCATCTGGGGAGGCCCTGCTCTCGCTCCTGCCTGCTTCTCAAGTGCGGTTGGTGGGGACGAGAGATAGGGCCTTCTCGGTGCTGGCTCCCTGTCTGTGGAATGCGCTCCCTATTGATATACGATCCACCTCATCCCTCCTGACATTCAGGAAAAAAGTGAAATTCTGGTTATGGGTCCAGGCATTTGCACATTAGCACGATACAGCACTTTAGATGGGATTGAATTGGCAAACTGGTGGACATGACCTAAGGCTTCTGTTATGGACAGAATACTGTTTTTAACCTATGTGAATGTATTTGATATATTTTAATGCTAATTATATTTTAATGTATTTTAATGTTAACTGTATTTAATGTATTTTAAAATTTTGACTGTTGTGGTTTCTATTATATGTTTACTGTGTTTTGGGCATTGAATTGTTGCCATTGTGAGGCCGCTCTGAGTCCTCCTTCGGGGGTTGAGAAGATGCGGGGTAGAAATGGTGGAAATAAATAAATGAATAATTAAATAACCTTTCTAAGTCAATTCTGGGTTTAGGACTAATCAATACCTGAAAAGTTACGCAAAAGCACAACATTAAAAATATGTGACAATAACATCGATAATCAGTTAATTAGAACCAAATATAAACAAACTGGGGGTTTTAAACTGCTGTATAGCTATAGAATCAGAACATGCAGCCCAAGGCCCACCCACAATGGCATGCTGCATTAAGACAGGTAATTGTCCCTTACCCATCCCACAGAGGGAAGCATCGCCGCCCGGTTTCCCCCTGTTCTTCTCAATGAGAATACAGGAAGCCTCCTGTGTTTTCTTTGCTCCCTCTTATGACACTTTCACTGTAGTTCAGGTACTGAGACCCACCAGAAGTAGATCTACATTGTCTGATGGGATCCATCGAGCTCTGTCCCTGAACAAAGGGTAAAGTGCCATACGACAGGCAATTTTGCCTGTGTGTTGAGGTTGCGAGTCTTGCTTGTCACAAGATGTTTCAAGTTATTTATTATGATAGATTCTAATAAAATATTTTAACAAAGAAAAAACATGTTGATTACAATAAGACCTAAGATTTTTAAAGTTTCGGAGGCATAATATTCTTCTGTAGAATTGAGATATAGGGTTTCAGATCTAGAATTATTATATAATCAAAATAAATTTTCAGTAGAGTTTCAGGGTTATGGATCTCACCACATAGTTTATCACCAGGTCGCCCCAAATCATTGAAGGATACATAACTACATGGTTGTAGCTATCTCTCGGCATTACTTCGCGAACGAAGATTCAGGAAGGACTCATCCCATGCTTTTTACAAGCGCATTGATGACTAAAAAGGCCAATCTGAGATAGGCAAGTTCGGTTGCAGAAAGCACAGCAGAAAGTCTCCTTGGGTGATGTTGTTTCCAAGTTGCGGTTCTTTCTGTGTTGTCGTTTCTCTTCAAGACCCATTCGGCGTGTCTTCTCAAAAGAGGCCACAGCATTGTGGATAGTGCGTCTCCATGCCTCCCGATGTGAGGCCAGGGTGGACCAATGTTGGTGATCAATCTGGCCGAGCCTGAGATGTTGTTTCAGGGAGTCCTTATATCTCTTTTTTGGGGGCACCTCTCTTGCGCTGACCCGTGGCGAGTTCACCATAGAGTAGTATCTTTGGGAGGCGGTGGTCCTCCATCCTAGAGACGTGCCCTGCCCAGCGCAGCTGTGTTCTCAATAGCATGGCCTCAATGCTGGTGATCCCTGCTTGCTCAAGGACAGCAACATTAGTCACATAGTCAGTCCAGTGTATATTTAGGATTGTGCAAAGACAGTGCTGATGAAAGCATACGAGGAGTCGTAGGTGTTGGCGATAGGTGACCCATGTTTCAGACCCATATAGGAGAACAGACAGTATGATAGTACATACTGATTTTGGTACTTTGCTTCAGGTTCTTGTTGCTCCAGACTCTTTTGTGAAGCCTTCCAAATGCACTATATGCCTTTGATAATCTGTGATCTATCTCTTTGTCAATCTTGGCGTCTGAAGAGATTATGCTTCCCAGGTAGGTGAACTGCTGAACGGACTTAAGCACAGATGTGCCTATGCTGACGTGGGGATGATGGTGTTCTTTTTGTGGTGCAGGCTGGTAGAGGACTTCCGTTTTCTTCAGGATGACTTCCAGCCCAAACAGCTCTGCAGCTGCTGCAAAGCAGGATGTTAGGTGCTGCAGGGCTGCTTCTGAATGGGCGACAAGGGCAGCATCATCAGCAAAAAGCAGCTCACGGACTAGATAGTTTAGAGTCTTAGTGCGAGCCCTCAGACGGCTTAAGTTGAACAAGCTACCATCAGTACGATAGCATATATATTAGGGTTGGGATTTCGGAAAAATAAAAAAATTAGTTCGTATTAGATCCGTTCAAAATGTTAATTTTGAGCATTTTCGCACTTTTCCCGCCAAACCGGAAGTGGAGTTCGATTTACGCACTGTGAGCGCCCAAATATTCGTTAGTTTTGTAATTATTTCGGCTGGCCCACTAACAGGAAACTTTCCCCCTCCAAAATTGCTTTGCAGACATTACTCACAGTCAGATCGGGGCCTTTCCATGCTCAGAGCCTAATTTGAGTGAAAGGCCTTCCTCCAGGAAGTGAAAAAGCACCCGGAACCATAGAGAGATCCATAGCGCGACTCATAGAGTGGCTGGAGGACTCAGGAAAAAAGCGGTTTAAACCCCAGGGAAATAAGACTAGATAGAAGGACAGGCGAGAAGGACATGAGGAAGGCTGAAACAATGGGAGCAGGGGGTAAAAAGAGCAGGAAAAGTGCAGAATCAAGGAAAAGCCATAGAGTTCAAACGGAGATCCTAGAGAGGTATGGAAAACTGAATGGGGGAAAGCTGCAGTGAGAAGAGCTCTAGAGAAGCAGTAGAGAAGCAACTCCTAGACCAAGAGGTGGGCAACTATTTTATAATAATAACTAGCTTAGGGACCCGGCGGTGCCCGGGTTATTTGAGTAAGGCATTGTGTGCCAAGGTTGGTCTTTGGTACTTCAAGCCCATGGTCCACCCTCCTCCAAACTGCATCTGTATATAGAATGTAAAGTGGGTAATGGGGGCTCTGTGTGCCAAGTATGGTCTTTATTGGTCTTTGTTGAGGGCCTCAGTGGTCTTGGGGAATGAGTAGAGGTACTTGAAGTCCCATCATCCATGGAACATCCCCCTTAGAACTGCATCAGGATATAGAGTGGGTCATGAGTACTCTGTGTGCCAAGTTTGGGCCTGGTCTGTGATTTGTAGGGGCTGCAGTGTTCTGTGGGAAGTGAATCTGGTGAAGGTACTGCAAATACCATCATTAGTATCCCATCCTGCCGTAAACCACACCAGGTTGTAAAGTGGGCCATTGGGCCTCTGTGTGTCAAGTTTGGTCCTGATCCATCATTGGTGTGGGCCACTGTGCTCTAAGCAAGTGAGTTAAAGTACTGCAAGTGCCGTCATCCATGTTCCATCCTCCCTCAAACTGCACCAGGATGTAGAGTGGGTCAAGGGGGTTCTTTGTGCCAAGTTTGGTCTTGTTCTGTCATTGTTGGGGGCCACCAAGTTGGGGGCCTTAAACTCCCACCATGCCTGACTGCCTCCCCCCCCCCCCCGCTACTTTAGAGTGTCGGAATGTTGGTGGTGCTGGCCAATCAGAGGCATTATGCAAATAATCCCACAGTGGCAACCAATCAGAAAGCTGCCACATATCTGCCCTCCGCACACATACATACAAACATACAAACATTCTCTTTTATTATATATACAGATATTAATAATAATATCAATTTATTCTTAATAATAATATTAATAATAATATCAATTCCTTATTTCTTCTGCAAGGAGGGAGTCCCAGAGGCATTTTATTCTAATAATAATAATATTAATAATAATATCAATTCCTTATTTCTTCTGCAAGGAGGGAGGCCCAGAGGCATTTTATTCTAATAATAATATTAATAATAATATCAATTCCTTATTTCTTCTGCAAAGAGAAAGGCCCAGGGGCATTTTATTCTAATAATAATAATAATATCAATTCCTTATTTCTTCTGCAAAGAGGGAGGCCCAGGGGCATTTTATTCTAATAATAATAATATTAATAATAATATCAATTCCTTATTTCTTCTGCAAGGAGGGAGGCCCAGGGGCATTTTATTCTAATAATAATAATATTAATAATAATATCAATTCCTTATTTCTTCTGCAAGGAGGGAGGCCCAGGGGCATTTTATTCTAATAATAATAATATTAATAATATCAATTCCTTATATTTTCCTGCAAAGAGGAGGCCCTCCTTATTTAATTAATATATGTATTCAATTTTTCCTGAGGGAGGCCCTGGGCATTTTATTCTAATAATAATAATAATAATAATAATAGTAATATATTTATTCCTTATATTTTCCTGCAAAGAGGGAGGCCCTGGCCTCCTTTTATAATAATAATAATAATAAGCAAAACCAACCCTAGTATATATATGCCATCTTCTTCTTCGAGGTCTGCCATAGCCATTTGGAGCATCATGCTGAAGAAGATTGTAAATAGGGTTGGTGCAAGAACACAACCTTGTTTCACTCCATTCGTTATTAGAAAGGGCTCCGAGAGAGCATCGCCATATCTGACTTGACCGTGTTGGCCTTCATGTAACAGGATAATCATTTTGAGGAATTTGGGGGGACAACCTAGACATTCCAGGATCTGCCACAGACCTTTTCTGCTCACAGTGTCGAAGGCTTTGGTGAGATCGACAAATGTTACATAGAGTCCTTTGTTCTGCTCTTGACATTTCTCTTGCAGTTGTCTAAGGGCAAAAACCATATCTGTGGTGCTCCTATTAGCTCTGAAACCGCATTGGCTTTCCGGGAGAAGTTCTTCTGCAATAGCAGGAACTAATCTGTTCAGGAGTATCCTTGCAAGGATTTTTCCAGCAAAACTACATAACTACATGGTTGTAGCTATAGACGGAGGTGAAATTATAGCATTGCCCTCAAATAGGCATTCTGTCATTTCTTACAGTGGAATTTATCTTGAGTCCCCAAATTTCTAGTATCACAGTAATTTGAAAGTTTCATTACAAATTTAGGAATACAGTTCAGGTGCCCAAAGAAAAGTGGCAGACAGAAATACCAAGAGAATGTGAAATTACCAAATATGTGAATGATGTTCAAGGTCTCACTCTGCAATCTTAGAAATTTGGGGATGGAAGAAACATGTCATAGCGATGGCAGAATTCATAATTTTCTGGGGAAATCTTCTCATGCCCACAGTCCTGCATAACATCATAATAGTTTTAAAAGCAAAACTTTTTAATATGCTGTTTTTGACATAGTACACCCTACAGTTCTTATTGGGGATATATGTTTTGTGACCATCCCACCCTTGAGCTGGTTAAAAACAAAACAAAACCTTGAGCTGGTTTTGAACTGCATTAGTGTTAGTGAAGAACCGCCTTCGTCATTCTGAGTTTTGCCATCTAAATGGGATCTTTTTCCATTTCAGCTTATCTGCCAAAAAGCCATAACATTTTCTCTTGACATAATTCTCAATGAAATCTCTTCCACCCACCACCGTCAGTTTAGTCTCAGACTGTTTCTGGAGGACTGAATCTCTCATAGGGTACACTGTAAAAATAAATGCAATTTGATACCACTTTAAATAACTACAAACAAAGGAGAATTACATTTTCACTCAACATTCACACCACATGTACACACATTCATCCTCAGGCATTACCATATCATTTTCTCCCTCCTTGGAGAAGCACCTGTTAAGCCAGACCCTGCTTTCCCGCAGCCTGCCAATGCATAGTTCCATAACTTCAAAACACGGAAATGCCAAAACATTTTTCCCTAAGAACAATGCCAAGGACCAGATCTCTGTTTTCCATACGACAAAACCTGACTCCCTGCACAAAATCCAAGATTCCAAAAGTACACTTCTTCCTCTTTGCTTGAAAAAGCAGGCCAAAGTGACCAGATTGCTCCCTTGCAAATCTGCCACTCTATGGTACACTATTTGCCTACCCACCCCTGAAATAACGAGACCACACAAGTAAAGTTGGGTTCAAATTGTGGGCAACTTTTCTTGTAAATTGTTACCTATTTAATTCTGCCTTAACCTAAACTAGTAGGTATCAGGAACCTGGTGACAAAGCCGAGGAGGTATCCCAGCCGGCTATACCCCTCGGCTAACTGTGGCGAAAAGCCTATTTGTCTATAACCAAACACCGGACAACTGTTAAGGCGAGTGGACAGAAGTCTATTCGAAAAATGTCGCTATCAGACTCTGCCATTTGTGTGCCATCAAGTCTTGCCTCACCGAATCTAACTTTCGAGTGAGTGTTTAAACAAATGACCCACCCCCCCTCCTAAACTGTGGGGGCCTTGTATTCCTCTCTATTTTCTGCTAAACCTATTTAAGAACAGACCCACCATACCGTCTAGCCCCTAAACAGTCTAGGGCTAGGCAAAAAACCTTCAAAAAACAGACGAAGGAAAAAATTCCTCAACCGGCCCCCCGGTTCCGCCGACTCCGCCAGTTCTGCGACGACCAATACTATACTGTTAATGGGCGGGTGTGGTGGGCCGAACCTCGTTCAGACTGAAAATCCAGGGGGCGGGCCAGCCAAACGCTGGCCACGCCCCCTGGTGTAGCAACCCAGTTCCCTTTCGTGCCTGGGGGGCAGGGGGCAGCCCCAGGGGTCCCACTTGCATTAGGGCCAATTGCAGCTGATGAGGACATGGAGGAAGGGGATGATGAGGTAGCGGGGCCTTCCTCTCCTACAGAAAGCTTAGCATGGGATGATGGCTGGCCGGATGGCTATGATAGCTGGGAAAGTCAGGCCGATACTGAAAATGCTGATTCAGATAATCTGTATGAGAAACCAGGTGGTTTCGGGTCGCAGGAAAGGGTCAGGGAGATAGCGGAGGATGAGTCCATGGAAGCTGAAAGGGAGTCTGGCTCTCCTGAAGATAGCGACCCAGATGCTGGGAGGCAAGGACGGAGCTTTGATAGGAGACAGAGCATCGAGTCCAGCAGGAGGGAATGGCACCGGAGCCTAGAGCGCCAGAGGAGCGCTAGATCCCGTAGCACAGATTGGCGCCATAGCCTAGAGCGTCGGGGGTCTCACCAGGGGAATTAAGTATAGGATCCATGGGAACGGATCCTCAGTAGCTCGGCCACTTCTGATCTGAAGGGAGTGAAGCGAGCGAAGATCCACGGAGCCAGGTTGTCGGCTCGTGCCTTGCCAAGAAGTTTCTTGGGCCTTGATTCCTTGAACTTTGCCTTGTTTGATTTGCCATGGACCAAGTCTGTTTTGATCCGCATTGCTTTTGCGGAACTTTTGCCAAGCTTTTTGCCTTTGGAATTACCTAAGAACTCTTTAACATCTTGATTGCATTTTTGATACTTTTATGGACAATTATCCTTTTCACCTGTTTTTTATTATTCAATAAATAGTTAGCTGATTACCGTCTGTGTGTGTGTGATTAAGGGGCTGGGCCGAGACCCTGCATCGTGACACCTGGTCTGGATGGTTCCAGGAAGGAACCATCGTCTCATTTTCCATGGGGGAGGCAAACTTCTCTCCTCCCTCACCTTGTGGGGAGGAAAGGCTTCTCTCTCCTTCCCCTGGAGCAGATCATAGTGGGTGGAACAGACTCCTCAGGTCTATCACAATTTAAGCATTATTAGATTGAGTATTTTATAGGAATATTCTGCTGATGTAGTCCCAAAGTTGTACATTAATGATAGACTTCTTCCATCCTGGCTCCATCTCAGTTTCCTGGCCGGATGTTGATTCTTCTTGATTGGTGTTGATCTTATGTTGACTTCCTTCTTAACATTGTAAACATTTATCTTATCACTGTCCAGTTCTTATCACGATTTACTTTTCAGTTCTAATTAGCAACTTTTAATTACAGTCCAGCAAGCAGGTAGATAGTTATTGCAGGCCTTAATATTTTACTGGTGCTCCCAAAATTGTTAGCTCTACTCATTCATTCATCTTCCATTCATTCCCACACATAATATTATCAAATCTGCATTTCTTAAATCTGCATATTATTTTTGTGACAGGTGTAGCCATATTAAGCAACTTTTCCCAGATTAAAACAGATCAGCTGTCATGCACTTTGTGGCTGCCCCCTCCACCCCTGCACTGACCCCGCACTGACCTGGTCAGTGGAGATGTGTCCATTTTTCCACTGCCTCTTTCAGCAGGACAAACCATTTTCTTTTGTGGTGTATATATACCACTGTCAAGATAGCATTATTCCAGAAAGAATACAGATTACTCAACTCAAGATGTATTGGAATAAAACAAGATAGATGCAAAGTCTGTTAGGTACCGTAATAATAACTAACAGTGAAGGATTGTTATGAAATTACCACAAGTTCATCAAATGACACATCTGTGATAATTTTGAGCAGCAGCTGCTTAATGTCATGAAAAATTTATATTTGAGAGAAATTGATTTTAAGATTTTGTAGGGAAATCAAGTGCATCTGCACAATGCCAATTGTGATCATTTTAACTGTTATGGCTCAATGTTATGGAATCCTGAGAGTTTTAATTTGGTGATGTACAAGCACTTTTTGGCAGAGAAGGCTAAAGACCTTAAAATATTCCCATGTTTAAATAAAAACATTTTCTTTAAATTTTAAAAATCATTGGGAATATTCCAGCCGGGGTGGCTGTCCAAAAGGGAGAAATGCTTCATATGTGTTCATAGACATCCTAACTAAATTAACTTGAATGCTGGTCATTACAATGAGTATACTCATTCACGCAAGCATTTATAACAAGAAGGAATCTGTAGATTTGCAATGCTCTGATTTTGAACTACATAGAGGTCAAACAACCACAGTCTCTAATGAATAATAAATACTCAAAAGCAAGATTAACCGAGCTCAGTGGAACTTGCTCCCAGGAAAATGCTCATACTGTTGCATTTTGTTTGCCATTAAACATTCATTTCCATTGAAATAAAACCCATATTATACAACACAATGTATTTGTAAATATACTTAAGATTGTACTATTAATAAATTAATAAAGGTCTTTCTATTTACTTTTTAATTTGTTCATTAATGATCTGGATGTAGGAGTGAATTCTGAGGTAGCAAAGTTTGCAGACGACACTAAATTGTTCAGGGTAGTTAAAAATGAAACTGATTGTAAAGAGCTCCAGAAAGATCTCTCGAAATTGAGTGAATGGGCAACAAAGTGGCAAATGCATTTTAACCCAAACAAGTGTAAAGTCATGCACATCGGGGCAAAGAACCCCAACTACACCTACAAATTGATGGGGTCAAAGCTTTCCGAGACAAACCAGGAAAGGGATCTTGGGGTTTTGGTGGACAGCTCAATGAAGATGTCAACCCAGTGCGCTGCAGCAATAAAAAAAGCAAATTCTATGCTAGGCATGATCAGGAAGGGAATCAAAAATAGGTCAGCAAATGTTGTATTACCTCTCTACAAATCGATGGTAAGGCCACATTTGGAGTACTGTGTACAATTCTGGTCTCTGCACCTTAAGAAGGATATAACGGAACTGGAAAAGGTACAGAAAAAGGCAACAAGAATGATCCAAGGGATGGAGCGGCTCCCTTATGAAACCAGGTTGCAACGCCTTGGTCTTTTCAGCCTTGAAAGACGGCGTTTAAGAGGTGACTTGATCGAAGTGTATAAAATCATGCATGGGATAGAAAAGGTGAATAAAGAAAAACTATTTTCGTTGTCACAAAACACTAGGAATAGAGGGCACTCCCTGAAGCTCCAAGGTAGGAAAATTAGGACTAATAAAGGGAAATATTTCTTCACCCAGAGGGTCATTGGGTTATGGAACTCACTTCCAGAAGAGGTTGTGACAGCTGTCAGCCTGAACAACTTCAAGGCAGGATTAGACAGATTCATGGATACCAAGTGTATCAGTAGTTACTGAAAAGGACATTCAAGTGCCACCTCGGAGTTGGTTGAGGTAGGCAGGATTTCCCTGGGTACTGGTTGTGGGGGGTCGGGAGCAGGTCAGGGTTTTGCCCTCCCTTCTGCTTGAGATCCCCGTGTACAACTGGTGGGCCACTGTGTGATACAGAATGCTGGACTAGATGGGCTGAGGTCCGATTCAGCATGGCTCTTCTTATGTTCTTATGTTCTTATTTGATTTCGCTTTTCAAGAAAGTTGCTGACCTAAAAGTGAATAAAATGGGGTTCTTCTTGAGTTCTTTCCCTTCTTTGTTTAATAGTAACTTTGGAAAAATATTCACAATAATTAATTAACAAATTAGTTTTCATAAAGAAATAGATTGCACAATCAAGTGTAACAACTACTTCAGTCTTACTTAAACTGAATAATTCCTGTTAACCCATTTCAAAGGCATTTTAAAACATAAATTAAGCCTTAGGATCAAAATCTTGAAAGATGACATTAAAAAACAACTTGAAAAAAAATATATCCAGTAAATAACCTGTACTAGAGAGTTTTTAGTATAGGGATGTGAGAAAAATTAAGTGTGAAGTTGCTGAAGGCTGTGGAAAAAAAGAAGAATGGATTATTTATTGTTAAACAGAGCTGTTATTCCTGAAGATTTGCAAGTTTGCTCAGCAAGTTCTTATTTTTAATAAAGAATCTAAGGAACATCCTGGCAGTCTTCAACTCATACCAGGAAACCTCCTTTCAGTACAGGAAAGACTACCATGAATCAAGTTAATGCTAAACCACTGCAGCATTTTCAGAATTTATAGTTTTAAGAGCCAAACCCACACAGAATTTGGAAAAGTCACGTTTTTCTGTTCTGTTAAAAGTATGTGAGGAAAAGTATTATTTGGGATAATGCAGACACCTTTCCTAAATACAGAAGTACTTGCATATTCACAGAGGTTTTTTAGAATATATTTTGTAATAAACTGCCTTGCTCAAAAGACTATTAAAATTATGGGTGGGACGCAAATGATCTCTTCTAAGTCACATTGTTTATCCTTATATAGTCCTAAACCCTTGTACAAAAACACAGAACACAGGGAATTGTTTCATACTATATCAGTCAGACTTTTGGTCTCTGTTATCAGTTCAGATTTCTTCTTTCTTTCCCAGCTCTACCTAAGCACAAGGTATAGCTGTTGTTGTTGTTTTTGATTATGTTGTTGTCCTCCTTTCAGTCATTTCCAACTCTCGTATGTCAACTTATGGTGGAAGACTCATTAGAGTCAACTTGGAAAGGGCATAATGCTCTTGTTTCTACATCACTATATTTATTGGTAAATTGTTGTATGCTTAATTTGTATTTGTAGTCTGCTTGTTATGTTATTCTTGTTTACTTATACTGTGTTTTATTCTTCAATTACTGTAAACCGCTCTGAGCCCTCGGGGAGTGACGGTATAGAAATTTGAAGTATAAATAAAAATAAACTCTAAGGCAACCCTATCATAATGTTTTCTTGGCAAAATTTGGCTGGTCAAGGATCCAAATTCGGGTCTTCAAAATCCTTGTCCAGTAACAAAACCATGGCACCATGCTGGCAAGGGATTTGCAAGAGATAAAGTTCCATTGAAATCTGTGAAATTGTTTCTAAGATAATTTTCTTAAGATTGTGCTGCACCTAGGAATATCTAACCCATCTAAAACAGTGGTTCTCAACCTGTGGGTGCCCAGGTGTTTTGGCCTACAACTCCCAGAAATCCCAGCCAGTTTATCAGCTGTTAGGATTTCTGGGAGTTGAAGGTCAAAACATCTGGGGACCTACAGGTTGAGAAACACTGATCT
The DNA here is from genome assembly GCA_030556195.1 of Anolis apletophallus. Lineage (NCBI taxonomy): Eukaryota > Metazoa > Chordata > Lepidosauria > Squamata > Anolidae > Anolis > Anolis apletophallus. Next base: position 79,415,241 of record JARBWK010000008.1, read on the forward strand.
AAAATATATGCAACTCTAGCTGACTCATACTTTTGCTTATTACACAAAATGCATCTCCTACAATTTCCCGAACATCTGCATGCAGTTGTAATTTAGATCATGACTATGACACTTGAGTTGATGGCTTCTAATTTTTTTCCTGATTAAAACTCCTTCCAAATCAGGATTTTTCTGGTGTTGAATGAAGGCATAGAGATGCTCACTGATATTCTTATTTATTTATTTACATCAAAATATGTATCTTCTTTCCTATCTTATGGGATCTAAGTGTTTAAGTATTATGAAAGGAAAAAGCATCAGGGATGGAGGAATCAATTTTAACTAGAAAAAAATCCCACAGAGAAAAGGTTGATGAGGTCCAACATTCTGATTAGCCAACCTCTGTGGCAAATCAGGAGACAGCGGGGCAATCCCAGAGCCCCCAGACGTCACTTGGCTGCAGCTCATGCTTCCCCATCACACGTGGAGAAGCATTGCCACAAGGGTTTCTCCCGTGGTAACCCATTAATTGCAAATGGAACATGGGAGGCTCCCATGTTGGCGGTGCACTATCCTAGGTTGCTTCTGCTCGAGTTGAACCACAGAGTCCTGCCAGAAGTGAGGCTACATTATGCAATAGGCGACATGGGGCTCAGTGGGTCAACTGGGGCAGAAGCACCCTAGGACACTGAATTTCCATTGTGTGGTGAGGTCCTTAATCTCTCCCTCCAGGGTTATAGCCCTAGTCCCAAAATGACACATATATTGTGCACATCAGGTATTAACTCTAACATTTCCCCAAATTGTATAGAAGGCTCTATTCCCAGTTCTTCTGTTTTATACTGTTATGTGTTTTTAAAAAAGTGTACACATATGTACACACACATATCTGTCAAAATTTCTCACTATAGAGGTTTATTGTTAGCAGCTTTAGAGTTTGCAAAAAACTGTAAAGCAGGGTGCGAATGATATCGTGGGTTGGCTGCATGTGACCCTTTGGGAGTAACCCTTGGGATTCACATTTCCCCCAAACATGGCAAGAACAAGTCATGGTCAAAACCTCATTTGTAAAGCTTTAAAGTGCTATTTGGAGGGGATTCCTTACTTCAAAGTAACCTCCCCATAATGCTATGGGAAGTTCTATATTGTCTCTTCTAGTTGCCTGAAGTGGCAGGTGTGTGCTCACTGAAGGTTTACAGGAGTTTAAAACAGGGTGATGTGGCCATTTAGGCTCAACCTGCCATGGAACCAATTCACATCTACACTGATCTAAATGGTCTGTGTAGCTGTGCCCCATCCTTGCTTCCTGGGTATGTAACACCAGCTGTGAGGTGAGGGTTTCTGGCCTATTTGAGTGGCTGTAGGAGTAATTTTGGGTACATTTTCTCTGCCTTGTAGCACCTGTAGGAAAAAGAACATCTTCCAGGCCCACACACAACCCCATAGATGAACAGTGGTCCAAGGAGCAGAGCTGCATCCAAATTATTTTGGAGATATCTTTTGTACATCATACGGCATGCCAAATAAGAAGATGTAATGTCATATCTGTTCATAACTGTAACAGATTGCATGGCCATGTCTAAGAAAGCAATGTAGAAACCTACCGTCAGCCCTCTGGACCATGAGGAAAAAAGGATGGCACTTCTTTGTGCCATCACAGCAGCAATCACAGAGCTCCAAAGAGCTCTAGGTCATTATTTGGCAACTTAGCTGATGCCAGCCAAAGCATCCACACAACTTAGAGAGAGGATAGCTATCACTCCCTCTTCCTCCCCTTCCTTCTCTAAGGTGCCCAACAAGGCCAGGAGCTCTCTGGAGCTTGGTGGTTACCACTGCAGTGACAAAGGACAATAGAGGTATAGATGAGTGTCCAGTGGAGCCAAACTCAATTCGGTCCAACTGAACTGTTACGACTCTGCTCTTGCCACTGCTGCAGTTCAGGAGCAGGGACACATAAGCATTGTGGAAGAATCTGAGGCTGCTCTACATGACTATCCCTAGATTTTGTGGCCCAGATGGGACCTTTGTCTTCACCTCAGCAGCAAAATGTCTTGTCCTATTTCTGTCTTAAACTCTTAATTGTGGTATTTTTTATCTTATTTTATGTGGATTTTAAAAATATCTCCTGTTTGGTTTTAATTGTTGTTGAGCCAAAATACCAGGCCAAGAGATATATTTTTAATAAATGAAAATGATTTTAAAAAATGGTATAAGGGTCATCTAAAGGAAATGAATCTGCTTTGTTTCATTTCATGTTATCTGGCTTACAAGAAAAGTACCAGATAACAGGAAGCAGAATTACAACTATTACTCTTGTATTTGCAATGTGGAAAAGCAGGCTATAACATTATCCTAAGGGGAAATAATCAGACAGACCTCATAGGTTTTGTGACCACAAAATAGATTGTTACAGACCTAGCTCCTCACAAATCAAGGAATCAGAGAAACGTATGTTTTGATAAGGAAAGTAAAATATTTGGGGCCCTGAAGGCAATGAGGTGATGCACTAAGCATACTGAAAGCTGATATATGTCTGTGTCTTGCATGTGTAATTTGTGCCTAGACATATGGAAGTGCATTTCAATTAATAGCCAACTTTTGATAGTTTTCCAAAACTCTGATTTATTTTGTTATTGTACTTTAAGCAACGCACATATATAAAACAGCTGTATCAAAGGATGCTTTGAGCACGGTTCTGCGAACTTCTTCATTACAGGATGTAGAGCATCAAGTGTCTTCATGATTTAGTCAGAAAGCTGTTGTAAAAATGTGTGTATTTATTTATTTATTTATTTATTTAGAGTTTTTATATCCCACCCTTCAGCCAAAAGGCCCCCAGAGCAGCTTACAAGTCAGTACTTTGACAGTTGCATACATTCCGGTTTACAAACTAAAGGTGGTTCTAAATTGCCAGATTATCAAATTGGATCATACAGGGCTCTTCTAAAACAGGCCCTAAAATGCAAAAGAAATCAAAGTAAAAGTGGGGGCAGCAAGATGACATTTGCCACAATGCACTCTGAGTCACATTAACAGCTGAAAAACACATGTTAAAAGGGTGCACTTAAAATCTGATCTCGGCTGGATAATGCGCATATTCGCATGACTATATGTCCCTAAGTCAAGAAAAACACAAAACTTTGTTGTGTGGCTGCTTCAGTGCATATTTTTAAATCTCGAAACAGTTGATGAGGGCTGTAAACAAATGCAGTATGGCCACATGGTTGGCTAAATGGAAGCACAATTGGAAAGCAATACACATGATAACTCTTTGCAAGCATTCCTTTATCTCATATTTAAGAAAGTAAATAGAGCTTGAATGTACACAATTGGCACTAGCATGGCAGGCAAGTGACCCCAAAAGGAAACAGGGTTCAAGAGGGGAAAAGTAAAGGCACCAGGAGGACGAGGAGACATAATGACGAGAAATCTGCTTGTGTGAACATTCATATATCCGCACCAGTACTTATGAGGTTCAGCACATCTTAGAGAATCAATTTTTAAAAAATTAAAAGAAAACTTCTGGCAGAGAATCCATATCCATCCTGTGGATTTGTAAAACCTGCCACAATTGAACCTGTCAGGATGCCGTGGAGCATTTACCGGTACTGACAGCTCAGTGTCTACACTCTCCTTAATGTCCTGTGATTTTTAAACCCATTTCTTTGACCTGCATTCTGATGTTGTCTAGAAGAAAAAAATCATACCTTTGTTCAGAAATCAAACCAATATTAATTTAGGAATCTCAAAAAAATTCACACAGAACCTACTTACAATATATATTCATATGTAGGTTGATCTCATGTATAAATTGAGGGCAGGTTTTTGGGCCAAACATATACACTGACACATAAAATACATAATCAACTAAAATTTATTTATTATTCAAATGTATATAAAATAATCAATACTTATAACAGAGGCTTCGGCCACTGAGGTTATTTGCAAACAGAACAATAAGCTTAAGACATCCAAACTAACCACAAACACACAACATATAATAAATAACAGTTCAGGACTACCCTATGCCCACCATTCTAATATTAATCAACACATAAAACATCGACACATAAAATACATAATCAACTAAAATATCATATACTAATTTACAAATATCCCAATTTTAACACATCATATAAAATAATCAATACTTATAACAGATACAATTAAAAAGTTTCCCTAACCTCAGGCCACTGGCTGCAATTTTAAAAAATAAAACTTATACAAGATCCATCCTAAGACATCCAATACCCCAGATTTCCTTATCATGGACCTGGTAGCAAAGGTTATGTCAACCCACCATTTGTCTGCCAGGCTTTTTTGAAAAAGTAAAAACCTGAGACTTATACATGAGTAGACACCTGCAGTCCCCCCAGGTTATAGAGAAAACACATCTTTAGTTTTAAAGAGAAGCATCTTATTCTTTCCTTTTACCAGAACTTCTTGTGTTAACATTAAAATTTAAATTACAGTAAATTGAGCCATTTGTCAGAGTCTAAGAGTTTATAAATTCTTCTTTAAGTAGGCATTAGCAGAAAAAATATTTATACCTAGCACTTTCAAAAAATACTTCCAACCTAGTCAAGGCTGGTTCAATTCCAGATCCGGCTGCACTATCGTGCAAAGTGATGCAACAATCCTAGGATACAGATACTGAGGGCAAAACTGAAAGCTCCCCCGCCAGCTGTTCTGTCCCCAAAGAACAAATCTGTGGGTGCAACATCATGATGTTGCTGAAAGATTTTGCTCAATTGCCAGTCTCCTGTTGTCGATTCAATCAGTTTCTGTACATGGAATGGAGCAGGCACCATTTTGTCTTTTGTTTCAAACAGCAAAGTGTATTTGAACCAGACTTGTCAAAATGGCTGGAAGCAGGCAGATAGTTCCTAGGTTCCTCCCCTCTATTCCAACTGCCATTGCGGTGTTCTCAGAGGCAAAGAAGAAGAGTGGGCAGCATCTGCCAAACTTAGTTCCCTCCCTCACTGCCCCTTTATTTTTCTTTATGGATGTGGGTTATAAATATATTATTATTATTATTATTATTATTATAGATGGGATATGTATATGCTTATGCCTTCAAGTTACCTGGCAACTTTTGGCAATTCCATTAATTTCATCTCTTGTCATAACACCTGGGGAGAAATACTCATGAAAATTCAAGAAATATCGAAAAATTCCCTATTTTACAGCTATCTTTTTGTTTACAAGGAACCCCAATAGAATCAAAAGCTGTGGTTTTTGACTACTGCTAAAACAGGGAAACTGTCATATTAGAAAGAAAATGTCTGTTGGTATTTCAGCCATGGAAAAATAGCAGTAACAATAAAACACATCTAAAGAAGAAAGAGAATGTGCAATAAAATTTTTGGAAATTTTTTGTTATTGGTTGGATGCTGAACAATGCAATGATATAATGCCGTGGTAATGCTGATATATTACCTTTTAAAACTGACGTAATATTTATCATTTTACAGTGTTTATTTATTTATTTATTATTTATTTCATTTCTAACCCGCCCTTTTTTACCCCCGAAGGGGAACTCGGGGCGGCTAACAAAGACATACACAGAAACAAAAAACAACATATCAAAATTACAACAAGGCAGATTAAAAACAGTTACATATCAAAATACCCACATAATCTCCATTCCACATTCATAGACTGTCCAAACTAATCCATAGTCTGCCAACACAGACTACGTAGTCTTACTACTTTTTTGCGGTTTGTTTTTAGCGGTCTCGCTGTTTCGTGAGGTTTTGAAACATTAATAAAAAATTAAATATTTATGTCCAGTGAAGGCCAGGAAGGCCCCGGAAGTGAAGCACCCTGAGTGTCACACCTGTGCATAGTCCCCAGCCAGACTTAGGCCCTCCACAAGACTCATGCCTTGTTAAATCCCAAGCCAGAACCAAAGATTCGCAGAGGCCTGTCAGGCCTGTTAAGCCTAACCAGCAGAAGCAGGTTCATTTCTTGTTCAAGGACACCATGCCCAGAGATTCACCTCGGGCTGAGAATGATAAACAGTGCCTGGAAGATCCGAGTAAAGTTAACTCCCATTGCCAGCTGCCCTCGCTAATTGGAAGCACATTCCAAACCGGTGTGGCAGGGATAGCAGAACGGCAGCTGGGTTATGTTATAGGAACTGATGTCCGATGCACATAGACGTCGAAGGATCAAAGCCTTCGACTCCTATATAAGTGGGGCCCCAACATTGGGACCCTATCCATCGTCAACGTTTGGTACTACGCTACGCTTTCCATGGGCCTTCGCCTGGGCCTTGGGCCTTCCTGCTTCCAAAGACTCTGTGCCAAGCCTTGCTTCAAGACCCACCTTTGGATTTAGCCCGCTTTGGGGCACAAAGACTCTTTTGTCTTGTTCCTGATTGCCAAGGACTACATCTTTAATCCTGCTTCCTGAGAGACTATTTGCTGCTACCTATTGCTGCTCTAAAAGGCCTCAATAGACTATATTCTCTAGTCTCTTTCCTATAACCATTTATTCTAAATAAAGCATTTAACCTTTGCCAAGTGTCAAGTGGGTTTACTGAGGGGCACCAAGGCTACGGTACAACACTGAGGCACGGCAGGAAAAGGCCTGCCTCACTGGCCTCCACAGACCCTAGAAGTGTGGCGGCTTGAGGTGTGGTGGGGAAAACCTGTCTCCTTGGCCTGCTGCTCCCAGCGTGGCTCCGGGCGCTCTGCAGAGGCCAGGGAGGCAGGCAGGCGCCCACGGGATGGACCAGGAGGCAGGTAAGGAAGTGTGGGTAAGAAAATAATATACAAAATATATAAAATAATGTATAAATATTAAAATTAATATGGCGTTCCTACATCACAGATTTTCACTTATCATGGGTGGTCCTGAAACAGAACCCCTGTGATAAGTGAGGGAACACTGTACTGGTTTGTATAAAAAAGCAGAAACTGGGAAGCATTCAATGAAATCCATGAAGAAATTGAGGATGCTAACTTTTTTTATACCTTTATAGCACCTTGAGATGTGTCACTTGTTTTGTATTACCCATAAATTTGTATGTAAAAACACAATAACATTTCCACCTCAAAAATACTTTAATATTCTACTCTGCAAGGTCACTGGCAATGAAAAAGCTTGGTCTTGAACTTCTAATATTAGTGGCCAATCATAAGTTAGGACTTGAAATGGAAATATGTGTTACTTTTTTCCACACCTTGCTTTTGTGTGTGTGTGTGTGTGTGTGTGAATGAAGAGGAACATTTCCTTTTCCAGTGGGCTCTTCTGAAAAAATGAAAAGCAAAAGGAGAAAATGCAACCATTTAAAGCTAAGTCAGAGTTTGTGTTAGAACAGAGCTACTAAGTTTTTTTTTATTCATTCAAATTTATCCGTCGCTACTCCCAACGGGCTCGGGGCGACAACAGTTACAAAATCTTGTTAAAACCATATCATAGAATTAAAACAGTAACAATAGCTACACACACATCAGGAGAGGCCGAGCAATTTTTAAGACCCAAAGGCCTGCTGGAACAATAGGGTTTTGCAGGCCTTCCGAAAAGCTAAAAGATTCTGAAGAGCATGGACTTCAGAGGGAAGCGCATTCCAGAGGGTTGGGGCTATGATTGAGAAAGCCCTTCTCTGAGTTGCAGTAAGATGATAAACCTTAGGACTTGGGACCACCAGGAGATTTTGCATCTCTGAGTGCAAGGATCTAGTGGGACAGTATGGGATGAGGTGGTCCTTTAGGTACACTGGCCCCAAACCATTCAAGGCCTTAAAGGTCAAAACCAACACTTTGAAGGTAATCCGGTACTAATGCAGGTAGGTTTATCACTTCATGTCCTTTAGTCCAACAAATAGCTGCTGAAAGATTTATTTAGCAAAAGGCAGACAAATATGTACCACAATAAATATTTGTGGTTAGTTGTTTGAAAGAGCCTAGTTTCTGTTTAGACCTCAGAAGTAGCAGCTAGATTTTTAAGGCATTTAGCACGTTGGATTTTGAGAAGCTATCAACAAGGGTCACCAAGCAACTTTCCTGTTCATTTCATTGGAAAATGTGGCCATTCCTGGGCAACCTTGTTCAGGAAAATCTTGCTCCAAATAGATTTTTTTAAAGACCGTAACAACACAACTATATTTGAATTCAGTAAGATGACAGCCTCACAAGATACTAGGAAGAAGCAAGTACTTCCCATCATTTTTTAAAAACCTGTGAATAATTAAAAATATATTACCCCGCCACAAGGATCTATGCTGCTCCTGACTGGCTGCCAGGTCTCAGATTAAGTGTAAGTCATTACCGAATGTTTTCCTCACATGGGAATGACTGGAATTGTTTGGTGTTAGTTTTGCCCTCCAACATTAATTCTAATGACCTCAAAATGCAAACATGCTTGAGTTTCCAGTAGATGACATTATTTTTTCTTTGACATCAGACATCAAAGCTAGAATAATAAACACGGGACAGTGACGGCACTAAGCCGCTAGTCATTTTTCAGAACTTTTTTTAAAAAGTTCTAAAAAATGTTTTATTCCAGATGGGTTCCTCTTTAAGTCTTCTACAGGAGATTAGGGTGGGAACCTCACAGCGTTTCAACCAGATGAAAGCATTTTATTTTCCAATTCTCTTAAAATAAGTGCAAGGGTAAGAGAAAGAGGGAGTGAGAGAGAAATAGAAGAAAGAAAAAAAGTCTGGTTTAGATCAGGGTTGGAGACTTGGTTTTGTAGAGGCATTCACTCCAAGACTTGCTTTGTTTATTTTTAGATTTTCTTCTGTATGCTTGTGAATGATGCATTTATGTTTTCAAAATGAACTAATTCAAAGGGATTGGTAACTTGGCAATCACAGCAAATTGTGTGGTATGCCTAATGAACACAAATTAAGACCGGAAACTAAAAAAAGTTGAGGCCAGGCTGCTAGGGCAAGAATCTTTAATGACCTGCTACATTTGTCTTGTCAGACTTTATTGCTCTTAGGTACAGCTGATGCTACCAGTGCTGTGTGGCTGGCTCTGAATGTGCTGTTTCTTGCATCTTCAGGCTTGAAATCCAGTCTCCTACCCCATCATCTTTCTCAAAAGACATACTGTACATGAAGAAATCATAGAAAGGATATTGGTTTACAAAGTGCTGGGTTGACACCGGATTGCAGTACTTCATTCTACGGGCAGTCCCCAAGTTACAAACATTCGACTTATAAACAATTGGTTAAGAATGGGAGTGAGACAACAAGAAGCAAGAGAAATCTACTCCTAGGAAGGGAAATTAACTCCATGGGGAAAAGGTGTCTCAACTGAAGCTTTTTCACCAATTCTTGTTTCCACAAGAAGCTATTATTTTTCCAAAATCCATTTATTACAGGAACAGAAAGTGGGGGGAAAGCTTTTCTACAGGGCCACAGACACCAAAACAAACTCCACATGAGTGTTAACCCTTCTCTATGCTATCCAAAGCTAATATATTTATATTTTTGGCTGGAGTTACACTTAAAGAATGTACCTGTTCCAACTTACATACAAATTCAGCTTAAGAACATATCTACAAAAACTATCTTGCTTGTAACTTGGGGACTGCCTGTACTTTCTTCTTGGATTGGGTTGATCAGTCTATGATTTTAAAGGCTGGTCTCCTGTATTGAACTCCGCCCAAGAAAATTTCCATTTAGTTCACAAATTTCTATCATTTGTGTAACTTAAGACTTCACTTGAGCATTTAGAAATACATTTCAGTGATCCAAGGAATAGAGGAAGGCAAAGCGATGAAAACGTAAGCGATGAAAATGTAAGTAGAGGGTTGACATGTTTGTGGGTATGATCCTAGTCTACACCATACTAAGTGTTCAGTAGACTTGTGCATAGATTCAATTTAGTTGGTTGCCTTCAGCTAATTCGACTGGTCTGGCTTGTTCAGCTGGCCATAACAGCAAGGGCTCAGTCTCCATGATTTTTTGGCCACAACAGAACAGTGGCTGTCTTCGGTTACAAGTGGTATGCAGAAGAAAGGCAGCCGCTAGAAGGAAAAGTGTGAGAGGGAAAAGACACTACTCCTGAGCCTGCAAGTCAAGAGATAAGAGAGGGCTTTTTAAAAGGAAGCCCAGGGTGGGATAAATCCAGGTCGATTGCAATTCCTTCCCTGGAAAGTGGGAAAGCCTCCTTAAAATGCATTGGAAAGCTGTGTGCTATTGGGAGAGAGTACTGTGTGTGCCTGCACTGCCTGTCTCCTCTAGAGTAGAAAAAGCTTTAACTAATATTAAATCCAGTCTTCTCTACAAACAGAAGGGAAAGGATCACAGAAAGAGTGGTATCTTAATTTGATGCTTTTAATCCAGGTCTTAATGAAGAATATAAGGACAAACAATGTCTAAAATGATGGGAAGAGGAACCTAGGAAGTCCCCTCCCCATATTTATTTATTCATTCATTTACTTTATTTCTATTCCGCCCTTCTCACCCTGCAGGGCGGATTACAATGTACACATTACATTTAGACACATAAACACACAAGACAAACAGAGGCAATCTAACATCTGGCCACCAGGGGGAGCTGTCGCACTCCTTCATTCCTCAGCCTGTTTCCTGGAGATTTTTTATGGCCTCGTAAATCAGTTAAATTAGGCCTCCCCACTAAGTGGTACCTTAATTTCCTACTTGACAGATGGGTTGCAAAGGTCGACAACAGGCTACACAATAGGTCGAGAGCCCACCTCGACCCGGGCAGACCTCGAACTCATGACCATAATGGGCCAGATAGAAAATAAATCTTTTGACTTTCAGATCGATAACAGATTTCTGTCCTCCCAAATTTGGGAGGCTCTCAAAAATGGATTGGGACCTCCACCGATATCTGGGACACCTAAACAGATTAAAGTTTACCCAGATTGAACAAGCCTAGTGTTCCCAGTGGTTTTCTGTGGCTGAGCAGGGATTTCAAGGCTCGTCCCACAGTGTTCCAGTGTAATATTCAAACCACTATGTCAATCTGGTTCCCTCAGCAATGTAGCACAGCAATCCAGAAGAAATATCACAACTTATTAGGACATGACTATTTTAAATGTAGCTACACTTTTTCATATTTTTCTGAAGAATAATTGAAAAAAGTTAGAACAAAATCACCCCAAACATTTTTAACTGATCTAGGATTTAGTTTTCTAGTGGAATAGATTTCTGTTACAGTGCAAATATAAGCATTCTTCTTTAGAAGCAAATCCTATGGAATCCCAAGATTTTTCTAGTAGCATGTTTACATTTCAGGACTTAAGCACCAAAAGCAGATGAACTTAAGTATTTAAGTTTAGCTAAATTGTGCATTGTCACTCTGCTAAAAAAAAACAGCTTTTCTGGCCACCTACATATTTTCACTTTGTGTTATTATTCATTTAGCAATGGAATATATGTACTAGGAATGAAAAGTGCTTGTTCCTTTGATAAATTCAAGACCTGGTGACCACCCTCATTTTTACAGCAAAATTAGCGTATCCTTTTGTTTTAAAAGGTTTCTATATTTTGCCTACTGTCTGTGTGTGGCCTGGATTAGATGCTTACTCATATGCTTAAAGAGTTATCCTTTGAGGAGCACTACAAGGAAATACATTGTTCTTAATTATTCTTATCACAACAGCTGCATAATGCTTGCTCGTGGTTTTTTTTAAATAAATAAAATAATTGTCTTAAGAAGGAAGAAGTTAATGATGGATCAAAGTTAATGATGGATCCCAACCAAATTACAAAGATCAGCAGCCTCCACGTCTGAACTTTGAGAACATTCAGATCTGGATCCAAATTTGTGACTTACTTCAATTGAAATATGCAACTTGTCCCAAGAAAAGAAAAAGCCTATATTTAGTATATTTTAACATTTTATTTTTTATATATCTAACCCTTTCTGTTAGAAAAAAAAATACTGTTATGTTGCATCTGTACTGGGAAACTGAGTGAAACCAGAGCTACAAAATAACATCAATTCAAACAAAAAGAATAATTGTTTTAAAAATTATTTGACTGGCCGGGTATTTCAAAGGTGAATTCCAGCCAGTTTGAGATTTTCAGGTCAGTCGCTTCTTTTGGGAGGCTCATTCTAGCTCCTTCACCTCTTTTCTTCTGGACATCTTCACTCTGCCTTAGCCATTGAATAGAAACCCTTTGTGTGTCATAGTACAGGAGGTGTATTCCTCTTTTCTGGGGAGGTGGGGGATGAACAGACTTATCTGTGACATGGTTGTTTTCAACACACAGAGGAAACATCTAAAAATGAAGGACAATTGGTAATATATTGACTTAACATTTGTCTAGACCACTGATTCTCAAAGTGGGCAGTACCCCCCCCCCCCCGGTGGACAGTGAGGCGATACAAGGGGGCGGTGGAAGGCTCAGGGGAATTTGGGGGGCGGTGAACCCCTTTAAGGGGGTGGTGAATGATTGGCTATTTAGGAGGGGTCACGCAGCCCTCTTCTTTGGCCCCGCCCCCTTCACTTTGAGCTACATATTAGATATTGGGATTAGAATTCGTAAGAGTAGCAAAAAATTTTATGAAGCAGCAACGAAATATGGTTGGGGGTCACCACAACATGAGGAACCTTATTTAGGGGCCATGGCATTAGAAAGGTGGAGAACCACTGCATTAATACATATATCTTTCTGTTTAATTGCTATTAAATTTTTTAAAAAATAATTTCTAGGGGGGCGGTGAGTACTTTTTTTTCTGGAAAGGGGGCAGTAGGCCAAAAAGGTTTGGGAACCACTGGTCTAGACTGTCCCAATGAAAAAAGCATGTATGCCAAAATGGATTTTTGATCTAGGTAGGGAGCTCCTGGTGGTGCAGTGGGTTAAACCATTGAGCTTGTTGACCAAAAATTTGCAGGTTCAAATCCGGGGAGCGGTGTGAGCTTCCACTGTCAGCCCCAGCTTCTGCCAATCTAGCAGTTCAAAAACATGCAAATGTGAGTAGATCAATAGGTACAGTACCTCTCCAGCGGGAAGGCAACGGCGCTCCATATAGTCACGCCAGCCACATGACCTTAGAGATGTCTACAGACAACGCCGGCTCTTCAGCTTAGAAATGGAGATGAGGACCACCCCTCTGAGTTGGACACGACTGGACTTAATGTCAAAGGAAAACCTTTACCTAGTCAGGAAAGACTCTGCAACTGAAAATCCTCAGCCCAAAACCTGAAACTGGAAATAGACATTTGGTTATTTCTGTGTTCTCTCCCCCCCCCCTCACCATTTGTTAATCATATTGTTTAAGGCAGTGTTTCTCAACCAGTGTGCCGGGGCACACTAGTGTGCTGTGAGCAATCATCAGGTGTGCCGTGGGAAATTGGAACCTCCGGGGGGGGGGGGGAGAGTCTAGTGTGTTGAAGTATAACAACCCTAAGACACCTACCTCGATAAAGGCACAAAATTACAAACACCACCCTCCCCACCCATTGTCTACTTGGTCTCTCCCTCTCCATGCATTGGGAAGGCCCGTCTCCCTTTCCCCAAGTAGAGACCTCCTCTTGCTCCTGGGGGTTCCATGTGGGACGTTTGGCCCAGTTCTATCATTGGTGGGGTTCAGAATGCTCTTTGATTGTAGGGGAACTATAAATCCCAGCAACTATAACTCCCAAATGTCAAGGTCTATTTCCCCTGAACTCCATCTGCGTTCATATTTGGACATATTGAGTATTCATGCCAAGTTTGGTCCTGATCCAACATTGTTTCAGTCCACAGTGCTCTCTGGATATAGGTGAACTACAACTCCAAAACTCAAGGTCAATGCCCACCAAACTCTTATAGTATTTTCTCTTGGTTATGGGAGTTCTGTGTGGGAAGTTTGTGTCTTTCTGCCATTCCTGCCAGGATATCTATGTTGTGTTCATCGAAACAGGCCCAGGTTTCACACTGAGTGTTTAAATACATTTAAAAACATATTAACTATATGTATTGCTGTGTTAGAGTGTCATTTTGTGTCATTTTGGTTGGTGGTGTGCCTCAGGATTTTGCAAATGTAAAAAGTGTGCCGCGGCTCAAAAAAGGTTGGGAAACACTGGTTTAAGGTATGTATAATTTTCTAAATGTAAGGGATGTTATACAGTTCTGGCCCAGCTTACTAGTCTGAACGCATCTCCCTCTTCGTCCCGCCTTGCAGTTTAAGATAATCTGGAGAGGCCCTTCTCTCGCTCCTGCCAGCGTCGCAAATATGACTGGCGGGGATGAGAGACAGGGCCTTCTTGGCTGTAGCCCGCCGCAACAAGGTAAGACTGGCTTCATTCTTTTAGGAAGAAATTGAAATCGTGGTTCTGAGACCAGTCTTTTGGACAGCAGGCATAAATAGCACTTTGGATATGGAATTCAACTGGAATGGTGATACGGATGTTAATAGTGTTAATACTGTTTTTATTGTTTTAAGTGTTTTTATATTGCTCTGTTATATGTAGTGGCATCAAATTGTTGCCAAATGTAAGCCGTCCTGAGTCCCCCTTCGGGGTTTGAGAAGAACGGGGTAGAAATACTGAAAAATATCTCTCTCTGGCATTACTTCGCGAACGAAGATTCTTAGGAAGGACTCATCCCACGCTTTTTATAAGTGTGTTGATGACTGAAAAGGCCAATCTGAGATAGGCAAGTCCGGTTGCAGAAAACCCGGCAGAAAGTCTCCTTGGGTGATGTTGCTTCCAAGTTGCATTGCCATTTCTCTTCAAGACCCGTTTGGCATGTCTTCTCGAAAGAGGCCACAGCATTATGAATAGTGCGTCTCCATGCCTCCCGATGTGAGGCCAGGGTGGACCATTGTTGGTGATCAATCTGGTCGAGCCTGAGATGTTGTTTCAGGGAGTCCTTATATCTCAGAATAATGATGATGATGATGTTGTCACCACATCCTTTTTCTGGGCCAAGATGCCTCAACACCGTTATTTTTCCTTATATACAACTTGATTTAGCCTCTTTAATCTTGAATGTTAGAATGCCTTCAAGTTCGTCTTCTCTGTAACCCCAGAATTGTTTGCATTTTCTCTCAACAGAAGCCTCAAATAGGTCTTTACTGGAAAGTTCTCTGTCCTAGATTCAGCACCCTCCTTCAGTGAAACCCATCGTACATTGATAGAGGAGCAAAGCTGAACCAAGTCTCCCCTCAAAGGCCACATAAAGTGGTGGAAAATGGTTTACAAAAGTTAAACAAAGCAGTGTTTTAGGGCTCAACTGAGGAACATTGTATTATTTTTGTTTTACTACAGTCAATAAAATGTTCTTAATGTGCTTGTATAAAGCAAGGACCTCATGGCATGAGCAATGAAAGGAGCTATTCCTTCAGCAGCAGCAAACAGTAGAACATGGTCTAAGGGGCTCCCCTGGAAAGCAGAGCAATTATCACCCTGCAATCTCAACAGGTCTGATTATCTCACCAGCTTGGCCTCTTAAAAACAGTGATGTCATTTAGGGCTGGGGAAGGGGAGGAATTTCAAAGTAATGCCATTATTTCTATGCTTCCTTACCAATGCATCTTAGCCATGGCCTGCAGTAACCAAATTGTCAGAGAATCATTTGTTCATTACTTATTTTCCCCTGTTTTAAAACAGAATTTTAGATTCCCCCTCCCTTGGCAAATCTACCATCTCCAACATTAGTGTAGTTCAGGAGGGTAGATCAGAAGCACTCTGTTATTTATGCATACACATACACACATGTAATAGGAAAATGTTACATTTTACTTTTACTGGGAAAGCCAACGTCACAGTTCTTTAGGAGGTGTAAGGTCTATGTGGTCACACACAGGCCCATAGCCAGAAAAAATGGGGGGAGGGGGTGTTGAAACTTTAGTTTTACTCAATCATGAGTAAAAAATAAAATAATTAAAAATAAAATAAAAAATAATTAAAAATTAAAAATAATTTTAATTCTTTTACTCATTCTATATTTTGTATAGACTTAATTAAATCAAATATCTATTTCAGCTATGAAGTTTCAAATCTAAAACAGCCTGAAAATGACTATTAATTGGTAACTTGGTGGTTACAAAAGAATACCACAACACCTGTGTCAACGCACCGTGTCAAAAATCAGGCTCCATCAATAAACTTCACTGGACACTACCAAGATAGGCGCCATCACACTATCCCCTTGGTGTAGAAACCCAGGAAAGTGGGATGGCCATGTGAGTAAGAGCCATTTCCAATTCAGAACCAGCCCAACACTTTACACAGCCCTGTTTTGTGGGGCTGTATTGGAGCTTCAGAAAAGCTCTGGAGCATTCCCAGACTTTGGCTAATGCAGAACAAAACCACGTTAAGCAGCCTTGTCATCTGTTGGGGGTGAGAAAGGCCTCTGTGATACATAGATGCCATGAGGCCAATTCTCACCCAACTTGCTTTAGAGTGCCCTTAAATGAGTCCAACTGCAAAAATAAGACAATTGCGTACTATTCAGCAATTCACAGATCAAAACTGGAACAAGTTTAGTCAAGCAGCATCATTGTATGATCAAGATTGCAATAGGTATTAAAGAGGAAGCTAGGAGAAACTACATAAATTGGCACCTTATTTACCAACAGAGGCACTGGCTACGGTAATCCATGCCACGGTTACGTCGAGGCTGGATTACAGCAATGCATTGTATGTGGGCTTTTTGCAAGATCCAAATTGTGCAAAATGCAGCCGCTAGGCTCCTCACAAAAACATCAATGAGGTGCCATATAACGCCGTCCCTGCAGCGCTTGCATAGGCTGCCGGTTGAACACAGAGTCCTAGCATTCAAGGCCTTTCGAGGTCAGGGTCCTTCATATCTAAGAGACCGTTTAATGCCACTCCACCACCAGAGACTGCCACGGTCAGCTCATGAGAATCTTTTCTATGTCCCTAGCCCTAGAGAGGTCCATTTGGAGTCCACAAGACATAGATCCTTCTCAATCGCAGCCCCAATCTTGTGGAACTCCCTACCGCCAGACCAAAGAGCCACTCCTGATTTACATACATTTTTAGGGGCACTTAAGACATGGCTCTTCAGAAGAGCCTATGATTGTTAAGTAACAAGCTGTGACTATGTAACCTGTTTATTTTAATTGTGTAAGTCGCCCAGAGCACCTTTGGTGGAGGGCGACTCATAAGAATAAAGTTGATTGATTGATTGATTGATTGATAAGCTAGGACTGCAGCAGTTTGCTTTTTGCTTAATTTTACAAATGAAGCCAACATTCCTCCTCCTCTCCCCCTGCTCAATGCAAACTTCATGGTTTGCATGAGGTTGAAGTAAGTTAAAGCCAAAGGGGGAAATGGGAGAAGGAAAGAGAAACTGGACTGTATTGATGCAGCTGAAAAATGTAATGGTAAAGAATTAATTGGGACTTTCCATGCCAAACTGGGAGAGTAGGATGATATACAATAACATAAAGCCACAAACACCCTTCTTACTACCAACTATCCTTTGCTTTGCCTGAATGAGGGAAAAGAAGGAGTGGGGGAAAAAAGAAGGCTGTCCTTGTGCCCAACCCTTCCCTATGGAGTTGGGCAGATCAGAACCAGAGAGAAAAGGCTCACCAGTATTAGTGAATAATTAGTTGCTTACTCAGCCCCCAAAGACTGGGGGCTGTAAGCAAGTGTTAGCATTTCTTTTGGGGGAAGGTGGGTGTTCCGTCTTCCAGACGTCTGTTTTGTATTGCCCCCAGTTCTAGAAAACAGCATCCCTTTGCATTTTCCTTTAGGGTTGCCATAGACGCACTGGCACCCTGTCAGTTAATCATTTACAGGTTTGCAGCCAGTTTTGCAAAGCTTGTTGCTGGAGCCTTGCAAAATGTATCCCTTTGGTTGGGGCCCGCCCCTTTTTTCCCTGGGGATGAGTTCTCAATTTTGAGATCTCTCTTTAATCCTTCTCAGATGTGCTTGGCCAGTCAGGCTAGCTGTGTATAGGCCACCGTAAGTATTGAATGATTCATTGAACGACCAATTGCTTGACCGCTGGAGTTAGATAAGCTAATGATACCCTGCTGTGATTAGCACTGCTTGTTGTATATTGTAATTATCTAACTGCCATTCCAGCCTTTGCCTTTGAACTGGCTCTAGGCATAGAAAGGGAAGGCGTAGCTCCTTCTATTCAGTAGCCTAGGTTCAGGATGAGGAATATCTTTGGATTTCCTTGCCATTTGGAGGGAGCAAAGGGAGACTTCTCAGTCTTAGTCAGCAACCCAGGGAATTTTCATCTTATCCTCGTTTTGTATTTTTGTAACCGTCAAGCTTTGCGCCAAGTCCTTCAAAGACTTTGTAGCTGAATAAACGATTTGTTCTTCAACTTTAACCTGGAGTGGTTTTTGGGTTGCTGGACCCCTGAGCTTCTCAAGTAGGCATCCTGCAGTCCACCAGGCTTATAGGAAGCACATAGCAGTTTATTTTCAAAGGTGCCTGGTGCGACGGCATAGTGGGTATGAGGGACACATGTGCATGTACAATATATTGAGCTGAATGTCTATTGGGCATTCAGCATTTTGTGATGGAACAGCAGAAACCTCCAGCAGGACCCAAAAGAGTAAACCAATCTCAAAAAACTAAGAGCACAGTAATTTGGTCATAAGCAGAAATAATGGCTCTGCCAGTGCAAAGGATATAATGTAAAAATATTAACTCCTTAATGCATTCCATTTCAGAATCCAAAAGGCAGTCATGTGCTGTTTACAATTTAATATCCATAAAGGAGCTTGCACAGGCAAACAATCTTTGTGAGCTGTACATCTGCCCTCCAGAAGTTCTGTTTCCAATGTAAAAGCACAAATGAGCTCTCACATAGCCTTTCTAGCTATTTATAATTTTTGAAGCCACTCAAAGCCAAAATTGTTTAAATTTGACCATGGTGTAAATATTATCTGTGCAAAACGAACTGCAAAGCAAATAGAATAGAAAAATAAGAGAAGAGAGCGCCAATTTGATCCAGTGATTTGGGTGCTGTAGTACAACTCAGCCACCGAAACTCTCTGGGTGACTTTGAGCACACAATACAAATTATCAATTAATTTTTTTCATTGTTTCATTCAGTGCTGTACTCACCTGCAGTGCATGGGCAAACTTGTGTCAAACAGGGCAGTCGTACTCAGCAGTTGAAATTATCAGTTCACAGTTATATATAATGTCACAGTTAATATTTTGCATCACAGAATTAAACTGGCTGTCTTTCATGAATGCGTTTCTGTTTTAATAGGCTTAGTCCTGGTCTATCTTTAACTTTTGCATCTAAACTGACATATTTTGAATTATTGTTGTTTTTATAAGTATTATATGAAAGCTACATATCTTTAGGAAATGGACATTTTTTCAGTGATATTCTTTGTCTCATCTCAGAAACAAGAGAAACATTCTGATCAAAGTGAAATGATTCCAAATCTTAGTATCATTTTCACTAGTTTAAGTCATAGCCTTGTTCCCATTTTTTCCATTTTGTCTGTTCATAGATGAAAGCCTACTTGCTCACCCCCAATCTCCACTGTCATGCAAATGGGATTAAAATGTCCTGAACTCTGAAAGCCCTTGTGTAATGTAGCTTCAAGACAAACAAACTTACCTGCACCAAAATGCAATCAGGACAATCGCCTATCAAGTGTCAATCATTAATAGACAATATCAAGAGTCCTCCACACTTACACAAACACCCCGTCTAGTACTTTTCATACATTTACCATAATGTCAATAACCTGTTTGGAAATCAAGCCTGGCACCTCTTTCCTTTTTGTTTCCCATGAAATGTACCCCATTACTTTTTCTTCCTATCAGTTTTGCAGCCTGGAAACAGCTGATCAAACCTTGATTTTATTGAACATCCCAACAAGATGTTTTCCTTTGCCCTACACTAGTTTTCTGCAGAATTTGTTTCTCCTGTTTCATACTTTCATTCTTTTTGTTCCCTTCAGAAGCACGGAATGGGAAGGCCCCTCCTGGTACGAAAATCAGCACAACATGAAAGCAAGCGGAAGCTGAAAGGAAGCGGAAGCTCCCTCTGCTTTTGTGACCATGTGGCGCTCCTAGCTCGAGTGAGCTCCAGGTCATTGTCTCTTCCTTCCTGGGCCTCCTTGAAAAGCACAGCCAAATAGGTCCACCTTCCCTCCCTCAGCCTCTCTCTCTCTCTCTCTGCACCACAGGAGCCTGGATAAGGACAAACAAACAATCCCAGAAAGAGGGGCATCTTTAACCTTCCCAGATCTAATCTGCTCCTTCACCCCCAACATGGAAAACTTTAGCAGCAGCCAGGTTTCTAGCTCATGTCAGTGGAAGGAGGGGGGGGGGGACCACCAAGGCTGATCACTAGGCATGAGAAAAAAGTTATGAAAATCAAAAGAAATCGTAAGTGATTCGTATGTAATGGGACTTTCTAGTTTATACGCATCACGGCAGCTAACCAGGAAGTAGACTTTCTTTTACGGTCCTTGAGGCCAACAATTTGCGTTATGATCGTAATAAATTCTTAATTATTGTACTACGTACTCACTTCTCCCTGTCTTCTCCCCCTCATTTCCTTCCCGCCTTCATTCAGCTTCTTCTTTTTCCCGCATTTCTATGGGGAACTGGAAGTGACGCTGCTGCTAGGCAATGCATTCTGGAAAGTGTAGTCCTCCTCTTTCCTGCTGGCTTCTCCCCCTTCTCTTCCCGTTGCTCTGCCTTGCCCCATCGCAGGGGCCAACTTCTCACACACACACGCGCGCGCTTCTCCTCCACGCGCTCCCTGCGCTCTCATATGCTTCTCCCCCCTCCCTTCTCTTCCCCATTGCTCTGCCTTGCCCCATCGCAGGGGCCAACTTCTCACACACACACGCGCGCGCTTCTCCTCCTCTCTCTCCCTGCGCTCTCTCAGATGCTTCTCCCCCTCCCTTCTCTTCCCCGTTGCTCTGCCTTGCCCCATCGCAGGGGCCAACTTCTCACACACACGCGTGCGCTTCTCCTCCTCTCTCTCCCTGCGCTCTCTCAGATGCTTCTCCCCCCTCCCTTCTCTTCCTCGTTGCTCTGCCTTGCCCCATCGCAGGGGGGCAACTTCTCTCTCACACACACACACTTCTCCTCCTCTCTCTCCCTGCGCTCTCTCAGATGCTTCTCCCCCCGCCCTTCTCTTCCCCGTTGCTCTGCCTTGCCCCATCGCAGGGGCCAACTTCTCTCTCTCACACACACACTTCTCCTCCTCTCTCCCTGCGCTCTCTCAGATGCTTCTCCCCCCCTCCCTTCTCTTCCCCGTTGCTCTGCCTTGCCCCATCGCAGGGGCCAACTTCTCACACACACATGCGCGCGCTTCTCCTCCTCTCTCTCCCTGCGCTCTCTCAGATGCTTCTCCCCCTTCCTTCTCTTCCCCGTTGCTCTGCCTTGCCCCATCGCAGGGGCCAACTTCAGCCCTCCAGGTAGGTGTTTTGGACTTCAACTCCCACCATTCCTCACAGCCTCAGGCCTCTTCCTTTTCCTCTCAGCCTGGGCAAACTTGGGCCCTCGCTCCCTCAGGATCGGGGTGAGAGAGGCAGCGAGGAGTGAGGGGGCTCCTCCTCCTTTTTTGCTGCTTCCAAGAATAGAATACCCCCTCCCTCCCTCCCTCCTTCCTATTTGGAGAGTCCCATCTAGAATTCAGTGTGATTTATTCAAGTTTTGGCCTACAACTCCCAGAAATCCCAGCCAATTTACCAGCTGTTAGGATTTCTGGGAGTTGTAGGCAAAACCATCTGAATGTGCATGCTCTGGCATACGAACTACTAACAAATTTCGTTAGTAATTAAGGGACATTTTAGAAATTTTTGGAAAAATTTTTGTAAGTCTTTCTTTTACTAATCAAAAAAATCTCCCCCCATTTGATTTTAGCATCGCCATTTTTGGGTTCGAAACCATGCCTACTGATCACACGTAGCCAAGGGCCAAGGAGCTTCCCCTCACTCCCTCAGCCTCTCTCTTGGGGAGATGGACCTGGCACTGCAGGAGCCTCAAAGCCAAGCCATGTCCTGCCTCTCCTCCAGAGTAGAAGAGCTTTAAGAAGCATTAAACCTGGTCTCCTCCTCTACAAAAGGGAAAGGATACCAAAAGAGTGCTTTTTAAATCCAGGTCTTAATGAAGGATATGGAAGAGGAGTTTGTGGGAAGCCCCCCCCCCCCCAATAATGGATTTCTTAACCCCATTGCTGCCAATGGGTTGAAAAGAACAAATTTTTTTCAAATGCTGAATGAAAGCCCTATCGGCAGCACTGTCATTTTCGGGAGGTGCTAGAAAATGGATATGGTGGGCTTCCAAAACAAGCAAGCAGAAATGTGAAGACGCGCCTGGGGTCTTTGACTTAGAATAGGAACAAGGACGTGACATCTCTTCCCAGGGGACTTCTTCTTGCCTTCCCATAGAGAACTGGAACTCTCAAGGACCAAACCAGTCACTTTAGATAACTCAAACAGGCTTTATTGTTCACAAAAGGAGTTATCTTGTTGAGGTATTAAACTTAGTTCTACAAACAGGGGTAAAATAAAATATACATTACAGTTCTTTAGTTGTTTGGGTCCAGGAAGCTTTTAGCCGGATGGCTTTCCAAATTCTCTCTCTTAATGGCTTTGAGGTGAGAACTCTCTTAGCCCCAGTCAAATGGCCTATATTGAAGGCACAGAGCCTTCCTCTTGGTGCCAAATGACTAGTTGAAGGCGCTTGAGATTCCACAGTCCCATCCAGGTGTGCTGGATATACAGAATGAATCCAAGATATGAAGAATTGGTGCTAGAGAATGCCTGACTGAGGCCTGGCTGGCAAACCCTCTAACACGTCCTCTTCTGTAGAGATGCAGGCAAAATCTAAAGAGA
The DNA here is from genome assembly GCA_030556195.1 of Anolis apletophallus. Taxonomy (NCBI): domain Eukaryota; kingdom Metazoa; phylum Chordata; class Lepidosauria; order Squamata; family Anolidae; genus Anolis; species Anolis apletophallus. The sequence goes on from JARBWK010000008.1 coordinate 79,437,954, forward strand.
AAGCTAGATTTCCAAAGTCTCAAGGGGGAGGAAAAACAAACTTAACGATGATTGACAGCTCTAAAGAACCAATCAATGCAACCAAAACTTAACAACACTAAACAGTAGGCATGAGAAAAAAGTTATGAAAATGAAATGATTCGAAAGAAATTCGTAAGAAATGCTACTTGTGAGTATTTCCGCACCTGGACCGCCAACCAGGCGTGGACTTTTTTATAGAACTTCGGGGCCAGGATTTTCTTAAGTGTCATTATTAGGTCGTAAGGGGCACCCTCCTTCTCTCTCATCACCCTCCCGCCTCCCTTGCCAATAAGTATTATGGCAAGGCAAGCCCTAAACTCGCTCCTTCTTTCGGCTGGAAGCCGGAAAAAATGTAAACAGAGAGGATTACTCAAGTAAATCTGCAAAGGAGGGCACTTTGGATGAAGTGCCCTCCTTGTGGATTTACTTCTGAGTAAACCTCTCTGTTTACATTTTTCCAGGCTTCCTGCCTCTCCTGCCTGCCAGGATCTAAAGCATCAAAGAATATTGGGGTAAGAAACCAACCTAATGTATAATAGAATGAATGCTACTGTAAGTGCCTAATATTATAAGTAATCCAACTGGTCATACCTACATTCCATGCACATGCAATAATACAGCAGTAATAACAATAACAAGAGGTAAAATTCAAACTGAAGTATTCTGACTGGTCCCTGCCTCCTGCGGTGCAAACAGGCTCTTCTCTATTAGCCCGGGAAAAGCCAGCGTTTTCTGCTTGGGTGCACACACATACATATTCTTGGGGGGGGGGGTTGCTGCAGAATCCCGGGCTCATTGAGAAGATTCTGCAGCAAATCCCCCAAAGAATATGTATGTGTGTGCACCCAAGCAGAAAACGCTGGCTGTTCCCGGGCTCACAGAGAAGAGCCCGTTTGCACCGCATGAGGAGGGACCAGTCAGAATACTTCGGTTTGAATTTTACCTCTTCTTATACCCATTGTTATTACTGCTGTATTATTGCATGTGCATGGTATGTAGGTATATGACCAGCCTGGGCAAACTTGGGCCCTCGCTCCCTCAGGATCGGGGTGAGAGAGAGGCAGCGAGGGGAGGCTCCTCCTCCTTTTCTTTTGCTGCTTCCAAGAATAGAATACCCCCTCCCTCCCTCCCTCCTTCCCTCCCTCCTTCCTATTTGGAGAGTCCCATCTAGAATTCAGTGTGATTTATTCAAGTTTTGGCCTACACCTCCCAGAAATCCCAGCCAATTTACCAGCTGTTAGGATTTCTGGGAGTTGTAGGCCAAAACCATCTGGAATGCGCATGCGCTGGCATACGAACTACTAACGAATTTCGTTAGTAATTAAGTTACATTTTAGAAATTTTGGAAAATTTTTTGTAAGTCTTTCTATTACTAATAAAAAAATCCCCCATTTGATTTTAGAACCGCCATTTTTGAGTTCGAAACCATGCCTACTAAGACAGACTAGCTGAAACATAATCCAATAGTTAAACCTTGCAACTTAAAGTATTATACACAGGTGGAATCAGCCACGCCTTCACAAGAAACAAATAGTGATTCTGCATGAATGCACAACCTTCTCTGCACCCATCTTCCCATCATCCTGTGGTAGCTATTTTGTGGGTGATTTTCTAGGGTCAGAGAATTTTCCCATTCTCTTGGCTTTTATCTGTTACCAAATATTGACTGTTCTCTGTTGATGTCAGTAGACTGTAGAAATTCCTTTCTGATTGAGCCCTGGAGTCCTAATTTGTTCTTTCCCCCTTAATATGAATCTTGCCTATCTTTACCTGGATTTACAACAGACTATGACCACATGTAGCCCTTGCTGAACATGCACACAGACACCTTTCCCTGCAGCCCAGTTGATCAGCTAGGCTGCTGACAAGATCAGTGCTATATCAGTCTATGAAGAAAAAGAGAAAAATTTCTTCAGAGAGTAGCAGGAGAATCCCATTCTTTTCTCTGGCCAATGATGACACATACTGTATAAACAATTTTAAAATCTTTATACTTTTAATACATTACTCTTGGAGTTTTCAATGCATTTAAGAGAAGAATACAGTATTTCAAATCAAATTTAAAGACTTAAGCTATGCTTTGACTGACTGATATCTGCTCTACCTGAGTAAATATGGACATAATTAAGTTATGCTTTCTTCACCCAAAAGTTGTTGTCTTTTCAGATCAGACATACATAGAATTGGACTGTGTTGTTTTGTATGGTGAATGTGAAAAGTCCATATTGTGAGGCTGAATATTCCTTTTTGGAAATGCTTGGAGTGAGAAGTATTTTGGATTTCAGATTTTTGGGGGTATTTGTAGTTGCACACACACACACACACACACACACACACACACACACACACACACACATATATATATATATATATATATATATACATACACAAATCATGTATGTTTTGCATGCAATTCATGCATATAGCCGGAAGGTATACTATCAGAAAGCAGATATATTACTATATCACTATCTCAGCCACCAATTTTGGATTTTTGGGGTATTTCAGAATTCCAGATAAAGGATGCTCAACCAGTATTTATTTTACTTTGAAGGAAGTTCCATGTAGTTCAAAAGTATTTGGCTAGTTTTCAGTCAATATTTGGATTATAAAACAGTTCTACCGATATGCTTCCTGGAATCTGTTCTCTCCTATTTGCACTTTTAAGCGTGTACCATCTAGTTGGGATCAGGAATTCGATTTCTCCCTTTTTTATTTTTACAGCTGGAGGTCAAATGGCCAGTCCCATTCTGCGATTCAGTTTCCTAGAATTTGGCCTCAAAACAAAAATCCTCACACTCCCCATGGCCTTTCAACCAGCCACATCTCTTAATGTCCTTCACACATCTAATTACAATAAAGATCCCACTCGCCTGAAGGAATCAATTCATTATTGTTTTTACAACACAATAAACTTTGCAAGGTTACAGATAACTCCCAAATGCATATAAGTGTGTGCTGTACTAGCTAGTCAGACAGACATTATCCTATTTGTTTTGTTATAGTTTGATTTTATTATAGTTTGAAATCATTGTGAAATATTTATTTACCCATAATCAGTCCCACCCGTCTTTTCCCCTTCATGTCCCTTCCTATGAGAAAAGAGCTTTTGCACTAAACATATTAGTACAATTTCTCTTTTGATCAAAATCTTACAACTGTAGTTACATTCACATGGTTCTTTAAAATTTCCTTGAGACATAACTGCAGTTGACCCTTCTTTAGTCTTCTGAAGAGCCACATGGTTTATTTGGTTTTTAAAATATTGGAATCAGAGAGGGTTATCTTTGGACAATAGGATTTTTTATATGCTGCCTATCTTTTAAACTATTTTTGAAACTCTTAACATATATATTTAGTGGGCTGCAAACTTTACTACACCACACACCAGAATATCCTTCACCTGGGAAGTAAAACAAAACAAGACTACCAGTTTTCAACCAGAAAAAGCAAGTCTCTAAAATTTCCTAAATTCAGGCACTCTCCCAGTTATTATGAATAAGATAGATTCTGTAGGTACTGTATGTTCTTATGTTGAATTTGTATGTAAATTGGAGCAGGTACATTTTTAAATGTAACTACAGTGTGAAGTGTTGGTTTGCCTTCTCCTCCTTTGTTTCAGTTCCCCCTGTTTATATTTGTATTAGTTTCTGGGTAGAGATTAAAACAGCCATCAGTTGGTTTGTTCCATTTCCCTACAGAGCTCTTTGCTGGACTCCTCCTTCTTTCTGTAGTAGTAGTGAATAGAGATCTGGACATTGTCTGGAAATCTTAGGCCTAGCAATTCAAGCAGGTATTTCTTAGCACTACTGCTACTGCTAAATTTACCACCAGTCCATAGGACAACTGAAGCTTTTGGTCAGCCCAAGCTTCATAAGGAGAGAAGAGGCAAAAGAGACTTTCAACCACCATAGAGAGATGTCTTCACCCAGCAGGTGCTCCCTTTGTAATGTAGTGTCATGATAGCCCCGGGTGGAGTTAACCCTTCATTCCTCTTGTTTCAGTAAACTTATTTTGGTTATCTAGTTTTCACCTCACCTCAAAGAGCCTCTGTCTGCTAAAGGTCTTAATCTCAACAGGAGGTATCAGATAGCCCCTGAGTAAAGCCAGATAATATAGTTTCCCCAAAAGCTCGGGCATGCCAGCACATCCAGCCATATCTGTCTATCTGTCTATCAAAGCTCTGCATAGCATCTTTCTGGCATTACTTCGTGAATGAAGATACTTAGGAAGGACTCATCCCACACTTTCTACAAGCACCTTAATGACTATTCGGAGGTTGGATGTGTCCAGGGGTGCTCACACTTTTTCAGCATGGGAGTTACTGATTAAAAAACCAAGTCCCAAAGATCACCTACCCAGAAATGTAAAACGTATAACTATTTTCTTATTTATTTATTTATATTTATTATTCATTTTTATGTACCGCTCCTTCCAGCAGGCTCGGGGCAGTTTACATAAAATGAAGTTATAAAACATCAACATTTCAATTTAATAACAACAATATAAAACAGAGCATAAAAATACATCCAACCACCCCATTTCTCCCACACTGCCATATTACCACACATATTATCAGCCAGAAAGTAAGAAGAGAGGCTTTTGAACTGCAAGGCCATTTAATACTCAGCAAGGTAAACAAAGGGGTATGCAAAAATACATCCAACCACCCCATTTCTCCCACATTTCCATATTCCCCAACATATATTTCTCAAGGAACAAAGCAAGCAGAGAGGCTTTGGACCTAAAAGGCCATTTTTAAAAATAAAAGGAAACAAAGAGACATGCCAAAGTACAATCAAGCACCCACCCCATTTCTCTCACAGTTCCATATTCCCCAACATATATTTCTCAAGGAACAAAGCAAGCAGAGAGGCTTTGGAGCTAAAAGGCCATTTTTAAACATTAAAAATAAACAAAGAGACATGCCAGAGAACAATCAAGCACCCACCCCAAAGTAAAAAGACCGACCTTTGAGATGCGGTAAGGAAATGACCCCAAAGCGTCCTTCTTCTCCTCCTCCATCGTTGCTCCTATTCCCACGCCGCCAGCATGCGTGCCGCCTCCAAGAGTTCACGAGAAGTCCGAGAGGCAGAATGGGCGCTTTCTGCGCATGCGCACGGGGCCAGCCATGCATCGCGTCATCCAGGCCTGCCCCCTTTGGTCTCCTACGACTCTGAGTGGCTGAAGAAGGACGGAGGGAGGAGGAATCCAAAAGAGGGGGCCCATTCTGCCTCTTGGACTCTGGAGCTTTTGGAGGTGGCGCCACGACGAGCAGAGCGGGGAGGAGCAACAACGGAGGACTTCTTTGCAGTGTGCAGGGTCGTGAAGAGGACCAACAGCAAAAACCTGGTCAGGGGCCTGAAGATCACCAGGATGAGGCCCGAAGATCACCCTGGTGATCGCGATCACCGTTCTGAGCACCCCTGGATGTGTCCTTCGAGTCTGTGCAATGGATTTTTCTGGTGGAGCGGAGTGTGCCCAGAACTGGCCTCACCCTTTAAACCAGTGGTTCTCAACCTGTGGGTTCCCAGGTGTTTTGGCCTACAACTCCCAGAAATCCCAGCTAGTTAAGATTTCTGGGAATTGAAGGCCAAAACATCTGGGGACCCATAGGTTGAGAACCACTGCTTTAAACCAAAGGTTCGTCTGCTGGGGCCTAGGAAGCTTGGGCAGTGGCAGTGAGGTCCTCAGGTCATAGGTTTGATTTGAGTTTCCTTCTCTAGATGATTGACCTTACATGGTTAGACGAGCACCATCTGCCCAGGTTTGAAATCAGAGTTTTCCTTCTCTTAGGATGGTTGCCAAAAGGCTAGAGAGCCCATCCTGCCCTTTGATGCTTTTTGTCAGACCCTTCGGTTGTGACCTGTCTGGCATGGGAGGCCCTATCGGTGACTATTATGGCACCGCCAGCATAGCTCACAAATTCATTAGGGGACGCAAGCCTCTCTCCCATGACAAGGGGGTGCCAATGCATAGCATAGGGAAGAGTTAACACCCCTATGGCATTTGGTTTGCTGTTTGTGCCCCTATTTAGAGATTTTGACTCACTTTCCGTTCCTGTGACAATTGGATTTTGAAAATTTCTGCTTGTTGTGGAAACAAGGATTGGTGAGAAAGCTTCTGTAGATATACCTTTTTCCCCCATAACTCTTTCAGAAGTGAATTTCCCTTCATAGGAGTAGATATCTCTCACTTCCTGTTGTCTCACTCCCATTCTTAACTGTGAGTCATATGTAAGTCTAATGTGTGTAACTCGGGAACTTCCTGTATACTCATAGTTGTGTGCTTCCTGAAAAAGACTTAACCACTAGACAAACACGGGGAAATGCCCAAAGCCATAGACCAGGGGTGCTCATTAGGTAGCTCGGGAGCTACTAGTAGATCTTCGGCCCTCTTCCAGGTGATCTTCAGGCCTCAGCAGCCGGATGGGGCGCTCCTGCCATGCGCACGCACACCCTGCATGAATGCGCGCTCCTGCTGCTGGCTTCCGCTCTCGCGGTGCTTCTTTCACCTGCGGGGCATTGTCAGAAGGAGGAAGCATGAGGTGGGGCCTCTGGAGGGAGACAGGCAGGGTGGAGCGCTCCCTCTGGATGCTCCGCCTTGTGCTTTCTCCTTCCTGCAATGCCCCGCAGGTGGAAGAAGCGCTGCGTGGGCGGAAAGCAGCAGCAGGAGCACATGCAGAGGGGGGAGCACGCGGTGGCAGGAGCACACGGGAGCATGCGGCGACGGAGGCAGGTAGATCTTTTGGACTTGGTTGCTTTAAGAGTAGCTCACATGCTGAAAAAGCGTGAGCACCCCTGACATAGATAATAGAGCATATCTATTATAGCTCTCTATTTTTTTCTTTGTGCCCCTGCCGTTCTAGTCTGCTGGAAAACAGAGCTGCATCTACCACATGTCCTGTCCTGACTACCCTAAGCTAGACGCTACCCTCAGGAATGGTGAAACACTGTCTCATTGCCCATCTTGAAAGAAAGTTTAAGTGTTCAGTCTAGTCTAGTCAGCTTCTGCATTTGGATTGGGTGTGTGTGCCCCACCTCATCCTTTGACTCAACATTAAAATACCGTAGGCCAGTCCTTACCCGTCAACATGGGCCTGATCTCTCCTCTCTGCTTGGCTTATTGTTTCTTTTGGACTGCCGTTTCCCTCCCAAGCAGGTGCTGATTTGTTCTTGTGACAAAGCACCAATGAATGGAGCCAAAAATGGGAAAGGAATGCTCTTTCTAAAACTGGCACACAGAGATTTGGCCAGAGGAGGTAAAAACAAGCAGGTCCAACCTGCAGAATTATAATAACCCTTTAAGAGGTATCAGTAATCTACGCTCTTGTGGTGTTGATTATCCTTCTCTCTCACTAGTTGTTAATCAGGAACTATTCTAGTGAAGTCAGTAGTGTTGACAGCATAGTAAAAGTGGTATGAGTAGAAGGCTGAATCTCAACATGTGGTGGAGAGTGAATAACTCAACATGGGAGATAATTAATATGATGTGGCTCAATGCAACAGTACTACAGGAAATTGAGCCCTTCAGCAGAGAGGATGTCATATTAGGTTAAGCTATTAAAGTGGTTGGGGTGTAAGGCAAGAATTTAATCAAGGGAATAAGTTTAATCTGGGTACCAAATGTTGAAGCCATAAAAAGGAACAAATAAAAAAAGTTTAGGGTGTGTGTTGACATATGCATTGCAGAATACAGATGGTGGGATTCCTGCACTGGGGCCAAGAACTATGCTATCTTGGAAATCTGAATGCACATCTTTCAGGAAAGATTTGTACAATTTGCAAAATACGTTTCTAGGCAATACAATCCTGCAGGATCATAATGGATTACATTAATTGTAGGATTTATTTTAAGATCGCTGCATCTTTTTCAAGTTCTAATGTAAGCAATTTTTAAAGTGTTTTTTTAAGTAGCCACTGCAGAATATCTCAATTAGTCTAGTGCCAAAACTAGAAAATACTCAGATCAATATTTTAAATGTATGGCCGGGCAGCATGGATACCAGTTCTTTTGGTTTTGTTTTAAATAGATTTTTTTAAAGTCCATTTAACCTTGAGTCAATATGAACAAGAAAAAGTGGACCCATCTTAAATCCAATGCTGACCCCACATCTTGCTTTAACCCAGGGGTGGGCAATTACCGGCCCTCCGGGTGTTTTGGACTTCAACTCCCAGAAATCCTAACAGCTGGTAAACTGGCTAAGATTTCTGGGAGTTGAACCCATCTTTGCACCAAGTTGGAGGATACTCCAGAGTCTGTTGGAAAATCCTGGCTTTGTAGTTGTTTGGACAGCTAGATTGTGTCCAATTTGGTCCAATTCCCTATCCAGATGAATCTTTCCTGTTCTGATCAGTGTGTCCTCGTGTTGCCTTCCCCCCTTGACTCCAGCCACAGAGCTCCATGGAAGCACATGGATGCCACAGACACATCTAGCAAGTCCATACGGACTGAACTGGACAGAACTTGGACATTAAAAAGTAACTTGTACTTCATTATATAGTGTTTGAAAAAGTAGTCCATTAACCTTGCTTATTCAGCAGTATGAAAGTAGCTTGCTGCATTACTTACTGTTTTGCTCATCGCTTTTCTATTTCCTTTAAAAAAAATTAAGGTGCATTTGTGAATACCATGTAATTTGGACAATTTCTTTCAAAAGACTTCTAAAATTCCTTAAAATGCCCTTTCGAAATAATTAGTGAAACTATGTAGAAAGCATTACACCTGGAGTGCAGAGCTGTAGGGGAACCAGGAGCCATTTCCCTTTAGGAGGGACTGGAGAGGACAACAGACGTATTTGGGTTAGTTCGGGGTTCTGGTCTACTTGGGGGAAATTTCTAATTGTTTTCATGCATATATGGGGACTTTTATGTTGATTCCTTCCACACAGCTGTATGAAATCCACACTGAACTGGATTATATGGCAGTATGGACTCAGATAACACAGTTTAAAGATGAAATTGTGGATTATCTGCCTTGATATTCTGGGTTATATGGCTTTGTGTAAGGGCCCATAGTTTGGGGGCCAAACATCACTAAAAAATCCAAACAAGTTTTTTTTGTTTTTAAAAATGATGGACTGCAAAGCTATAGGAGATTGGTAGGAAATTTGAGGCTATGGAACTACAAAAGGATATACCTGATGATGTTAAATGTGCTGTTTATTATTTATTTATTTACATCATTTATATTCTGCCCTTCTCACCCCGCAGGGGACTCAGGGCGGATCACAATGCACATATACAAGCAAACATGCAATGCCATTTGACATACATTTTACATATAACATATAAGACAGACAGACACAGAGGCGATTTAACATTCCAGCTTTTCTGGCCACCAGGAGGAGCTGTCGCATTCCTTCACTCCTTTTGTGTGTATTTCCTGGATATTTTTATGGCCTCGTAAATCAGTTAAATTAAGCCTCCCCACTCAAGTGGTACCTAAATATCCTACTTGGCAGATGCAACTGTCTTTCGGATTGCAAAGGTCGATAAACGAGCTACATAATTGGTCGAGCACTCACCCCGACCTGGGCAGGCTTCGAACCCATGACCTTCTGGTCAGTAGAGATCTAATTTTAGCAAAATTCTAACTGCAAAGACAGGGTTATCTAATTTGGAAGAGTTGCCTCTTTATAGTAAGAAGCCTATCAGAGAAGGTGAAAAAACCTTTCTATTTTCAGTTAGGTGGGTGACTTTTCTCACCAAAAAAGGGGGAAGATTCAGAACGCATTCAAGTGTAACAAATGAAATAAATGAAAGTACCATTTTCAGAAGTGATAAAATATAGACATTCTGTTGTCCACATTAGAGCTACCACTGATTTTTCTGTCTGGGGCAGTCTCCTAGAGCAATTGGCAATGCATCATGGGTGGAGCTCCATTAGAGAACTTGGTTATAGAAGTTTTTTTACCTGCATGATCTCTCTCCTTTCTTCCCTCCTCCTCCCCTCTCTCATGCACACATGCACTCTGAAACACAGATGTAGAATCTGATGTCTCTTAGCATTTACCACTGGATAGTCATTTGCACTATTGCCCTCTGATGGACAGAAATAAAACTGCTCAGATATTTACAATTTACCTTCTAAGTGTTTCTCAACCTTTCTAATGCCACAAGCCCTTAATACAGTTCCTCATGTTGTGGTAACCACAACCATAAAATTATTTTTGTGGCTACTACATAACTGTAATTTTGCTATTGTTATGAATCGTAATATAAATCTCTGATATGCAGTATATATTTTCATTCCCTGGATCAAATTTGGCACAAATTGCCGATATGCCCAAATTTGAATACTGATGAGGTTTTTATTGGGGGGGGGGGTGTTGATTTTGTCATTTGGGAGTTGTAGTTGCTGGGATTTATAGTTCACCTACAATCAAAGAATATGCTGAACTCCACCAGTGATGGAATTGAACCAAACTTGGCACACAGAACTCCCATGGCTAACAGAAAATACTGGAAGGGTTTGGTGGGCACTGACCTTGAGTTTTGGAGTTGTAGTTCACCTACCTCCAGAGAGCACTGTGGACAATGATGGATCTGAACCAAACTTGGCACGAATACTCAATATGCCCAAATGTGAACTCTGGTGGAGTTTAGGGAAAATAGACCTTGACATTTAAGAGTTGTAGTTGCCGGGATTTATAGTTATCCTGCAATTAAAGAGCATTCTGAAGCTCACCAACAATAGAATTGGGCCAAACTTCCCACACGGAACCTCCATGACCAACAGAAAATACTGTTTTCTGATGATCTTCGGCGAACCCTCTGACACCCCCTTGTAGCCACCCAGGGGTCTCTACCCCCAGATTAAGAAACACTATTCTAAAGCCATGGATGCTTACAAAGGACCTCACAGTCTTTTGTAAATGTTAGGAAAAAACCCTTAAGGGTTCAACCGATTATATTTTCAAATGATGCGTGTTGCCCATTTTCCCAGCTCAGTGGCTGAGCAACTGATTATAGTAGCCACATGCATGCAACACTGTTACACAACTTGTATTTTAACCTTTGTTTTAACCTTCATTTTAAACTTTTATGGTATGAAGTTTTACCTTGGCATTTTAATGATTATATTTTTAATTACTTTTAACTTTTAACTTCATCAAGTTCTAATGTATGTTATTTCACTATTACAGGATTCTTAGGATAGTGATTAGTGTCTATTTGTGTACTTTCTCATTTTGTCTTTACTGTTGATATGGTCAGTGGACTAATCAATAAACTTTGCTGTGCTATTACACAACTTGTGGCTATAGTTAGACATCAATGGAAGCAGAGAGGAAAACTTAAACTTACCCACCATCTTCAGCATTTTTCAACCTTTTTTGAGCCGTGGCACATTTTTTACATTTACAAAATCCTGGGACACACCACCAACCAAAATGACACAAAATGACACTCTAACACAGTAATACATATAGTTAATATGTTTTAAAATGCATTTATACACTCAGTGTGAAACCTGGGCCTGTTTCGATGAACACAACATAGATATCCTGGCAGGAATGGCAGAAAGACACACACGAAGGTCTTGCTCAACAGCTGGGAGTTATAGTTCACCCGCAATCAAAGAGCATTCTGAACTCCACCAATGATGGAATGAAATCAAACTTCCCACAAACAACTACCATAATCAAGAGAAAATACTGTAAGAGTTTGGTGGGCATTGACCTTGAGTTTTGGAGTTGTGGTTCACCAATATCCAGAGAGCACTGTGGAGGGGAGGGAGGAAGACATGGGGCAAGTCTGCGCAGTAGTGCCCGCATGGATCACGTCTTCTTCCCTCTCCCCTCCCGCAGAAGCGGTAGCGTGAGCAAAGCGAGGCAAAGCAAGCAGAGCGAGGCTGGGAAGAAGGGAGCCCGAGTGGAGAAGAAGAAGTGTTTGGCAGGAGGGGGAAGAAAGGGTATTGGAGGTTCCAATTTCCCACGACGCACCTGATGATCGCTCACGGCACACTAGTGTGCCATAGCACACTGGTTGGGAAACACTGAATTAAAGCTACCATCGGTTACTTTCCCTTTGTTGGCTATTATCTGTTAATGTCCTCTTGAATGTGCCATCCACTGCAAAAAGCTCCAGCCTTGGGAAAATAAGTGCTCTAGTCCCTGATAAGTAAGTATATGGGAAAGAACAAAAGAAAATACACTCCTACTTTTACATTGCTTCCTGTGGATTTCAGAAGGTAAACACTTATATAACGAAAAGGCTGTAAGAGCTCCTTGTAAACACAAATGGATTTGGCACATTAAGGTATGCTTTTGGCAAAGCCAGCTGTCCAATTGTCAATCTGGCACAAAATGAGGGGAAAGCCACAATATTATATTAAAATAAAAGTAAAACAGTTATTAATAGGACCATTAGTGCATGTGTTTAATGTATGATCTCTCACAAGGATGTTTGTGCCCGTGAAAAATGGCTTTAAAAGAGTGAGTCACCAGGTCAATTCTTCTGAAGAGGATCCCCATAAAAGCAATTTGAGGAAAAGTTGGAGAGAAATGCAAGTTTTCCAAGTTCAGCCAGAGGCTAATGAGGGGCTTAATAATACCACTGTGCTGCCTCCATTTTTGTCTATCAAAGCAAGCCCAACTGCTCTATTTCCAAAGCACTCTAATCAAAGAGACTCAATATTGCTGGCAATGCTGCCAGAAATAAATATCTCATTCCAATGAGAAACACCTATTTTTTTCGTATTCAAAGGCTCTTATGCTAGAGTTTTCAACAGATAAGGAGGATTCCTTTTCTCTAGTTTTTCTTCAAAGATGCATCTTTGGAGGGACAATTACCTCACCATTTAAATAGGAAGGTATCCTTCCACAGCTTCTATTTCCATATAGTATAGGTCCTCCCAGTTCTACTTCTGTATTTCAGGAAGTATCAATGCCAAGAAAAGTAGTTTTGGGCTGACAATTTAGAAACCGTGCCAACATATATTGCTTCTGTTATTGTCAGCAGTAATTTCAAACAGGGTGTTTAAGTCAAGCATACTCATAGTTCCCTCTCCGAAGAATTTGTCAATTTTCAGGTGTTTAGAAGCCTTATGGTGTGTTGTTGACTCAGGGCTTGTCCTATTGCGTTTTCTGTTCCCCGTTTCAAGGAGAGGAAGTAGGAAAAATAAAAATACTCCCTATTAAATCACGCCCTATTTCTACAACGCCATTTTGCATAGGATTTTAGTGATGTATTTTATATTGTATTTAATCATGTGGTTTCTATGTATTCATTTGTTTGCCTTATATAAGAAAGACGTATGGTCTAAGCAAAGAATAAACTTGACTTGATATGTATCTTATTACACATCATCATCATACTCAAAGTAGCTCACAAGATAACCAAGAAGGTTTACACAGTACTTTGACTTTTAATGGTATTCCACTAAATACCCAATGTCAAAGCAGTATATTTCACTATGGTGGCATGTTATAATTACATGAAAATTTACAAACAGTTTAATGAGTTATGAAGTTTTACTAACCATTTTGAGCCAGAAACAAATCTGAAAAATAACTCCAAAACAGATATTTCATTAAGATTAATGTTGTGGGGTTGCCATTTTGAGAATGATGGGGCTATTTGTGCACTGGGAAAGGCATCTACCAGTAATCATTTGAAACCTTATGCCCCACACTTTTAACTGGTAAGAGTTGTTTTCATAGGTGGCTCATGGTTGCAGAGATATAACTATTTCAATTCATAATTTTTAGACATCCTATATTTCTCACAATCAGGAAGTGATTGGGTCTCAGACTTGTTTGGGGGCCCTGACATGCAACTAGCATGTGCAAAAGGATACAAATCCTGTCCCCAAGTCCCAGTTACTTCCTCTTTCTATTCCACCCCATTTTACTTCTTTCTCCCCCATCCCACTTTTTTAAGTGCTAGTTTTTGGAATACACCTGGGGCTTTTATAGATGTCAATTTCATTGGTTTTAAAATTCATCTTGTCCTGGAATTAGAAGCAATGTTTGGACTGGCCAAGATTGTTCTCTTCCAGCTTGTCTCTGTAGATAGCCCTTACAATTCTCCAGAACAGAAGCTCTGCCAGGTCATTTTGTTGGGTAATCTGAGCTGTTAGGCTCAAAATAACCCTCAGTTAGGGTGATTCCACCATAAATATAGCAGAATACCAGAAGTAAACTTCATAACCCATAAATCGCACTAGTTTGTGAGTTTACTTTGCTCTTGCCATTATGACGCCTTCGCGTGTGTTTCATTGAGCCATAGACCTAAGGTAAATATTAGCTGCTTCATTTTATGCGCATTATATGTTACATTGCAACCGTGCTTTTGGAATCCTGTGTATTACCATTATGTATTTCAATCTTTCAGATTGATGTATTCATTTGCCGCCTACATGTGTATGTTTGCACCTTATTCTGTGATTTCCACCCGGCCTTGACAAAGACCATCAGGTCGAAATGAGAAGAGGAATTCCGGGGCATTTACTCCCTCGGCAGCCCTCTTTGCTGTGTGGCTACTTAGCAGCAGTGACTGACTCCGCCAGAACTTCGCCGGAGCAGCCCGCCAAGTTGCAGCGGCTTATAGCCACTTGTGGATACACATCGTGGTTTTTCCTATCGAGGATGGATTACAAATGTGGCTTTGACCAGCTTTATTTTTGATTTTTCATCCCTTTGGTTGGATTACAACTGGACAGAACTGTGGGTGTCCACTAGGATACAGTTTGTGAACTGCGTTACGAACACTCTTATGTTGGACTCTGCATATTGTCGGTAGGAACCCCATATATGGGTAGTGTGCCTATTACAGTATCCACAGATACTGCTCTCTTCTGCGGTGCTCTTGTTGCTCCATGCCTCGGTATGTACTTGTCTGTCTCTTTTACATTATATATTGTGTGCCAAGATACTTTCCCTATGACACTTGCTGTTCCCTTGTTGGTAGCGTTTTTACAATAATATGGTAACATTGTATATGTAATATAATCAATCTGTATTATTGCAATTCTAGTGCTTCACCACTTACGAGACGCTCACGAGATTTCACCATTTAAGGCCACGCCCCCGGCCCTGAGGAAGCCCCTACGGGGGAGAAACAAAGGCGCGCGAGAACCTTTCGTCAGCCCAAGGACGACCTTCCCCATTGATTGCAACATTTCAGTGAGAATTCACTCGAACTTTTATATTATTTGAACATTTTCCTCTGTTTGGGAAGGCGTCCGGGACTGTGCCTTGCTATTTACCATTAACTTTCCTCCGCTGAGCCTGGGCGTCTCGGTTCACCTTTGCGTGAGCTTGTTCACCGCTACTATGTTGATATATATTATGCTGGTACTCACCCTGTAATATGTGTATATTTCATGCTTGTATTCGTTTTCTATAATATATGTGTATGAACTAGAGATGATTCTATCACTGTTTGCATAATTGACTATCGTGAATTTGTGCTTATTGCTTAATTGTCAGCCCACACGCTGTCTTTTCCACTTTGTATTCTATGTATGTGGAATAGCTCCTTTTTGCCTCCTATTACAGTATCACAATTCATTAAAGTGATATTATATTGTTTATGTATGACTAGATTCATGATACTGACTTATAATTTGTGAATGAAAATATATACAACGTGCATTTTTCCAGTGTGTTTACTTAGGTAAACTTCATAACCAGCAGAAACTTACATGGGGTGAGCTGGGATAGGCTTTTATTCTTCAGGATAGCTTAGGATTGCAGAATCAGCATGTTAGGTTCAAAAATATTATTGAAGTAAAATAAATAAATTCTTTATAGAAAAGGTCTTGGGGCTAACTAGCTTACTAAATCTTATCTTTTAAATTAGGTAAAAGGTCCATGCAGCTACATTTTACCTAGAGAGAGAGAGAGAGAGACAAAATGCATCCTTACTGGAAGGAAGAAAAAGCAGAAGAGACTGGAGAGACTGCACGGACAATTTAGGGAATTTAAAAGGAAGTTCCCTCACAGACATTCCATTGCATCATTAAAGGGGAAGGAGACGGTGCCTAGCAAAGCCCTTTATAGGAAACATGCATAGGAATGTGGGGGAAGGAATCCCTCAGCCTAGCCCTGTCTCTGGCCTAGCTACTCATTGAGGTCTGGAAACTTGATGACACAAGAAACTTGTACAGTCCAGAGATGAAACCCAACATATTTTAATCTTTTGACAGAAGAGTAACTAAACACATAAAAAGTACCTGATGTGTTGCATCCCATAGTAATCTGTAATCCATGCAGGAAGTAATTAATCAGGACTTGAAAGAACTATGCATAAGAAAGGTATGTATGTGTCCCAAAGATCTTTAAAGAATTTTCTTGGAAATAATATTCTAGGCTTCTCAAAAAGAAGGATAAGATTAAGAGGCCTGCTAAGAAACACATCAGGGTAGAGCAATGAGTGACTACAGCGTCCTTCTCTAGCAGACTCCCCTAAATAAAGTGCTCAGTATAACCCATATTGGTTGAACATCTAATGTTGGATCTAGCAGTTTGGATGGGATGAAATACTCCCCCCCCCCCAAAAAAACACCTTGTGTGACTATATGTATTTTTCCGTGATACCCTACCCCACTTTCTCCACTGTTTTTCCTAGCTGCTTGCTGTTGCCTATTACCGTATTTTTCGCACCATAAGACGTACCTGCTGATAAGATGCACCTAGATTTTAGAAGAGGAAAATTGGGAAAAATATTTTGAGCCAAAAAGTGGGCCCCGGCGCTTGCCTGCTTGAAGTGGGCCCCGGCGCTTGCCTGCTTGCCTCCTCGGCGCCCTCCGCCATCCCTAAGCCTTTCCCTTGGCCGCCTCCTCCTCGGTCCCGCCTCCTCCTCCGCCTCCTCCTCCTCCGCCGCCTACCTCTGCCTCCCTCCCTCGCCGCCGCCGCTGCGCCCGCCACCGCCACCCACCGCCCACCGCCCGCCGCCGCCTACCTCTGCCTCCGTCCCTCGCCGTCTGGCGCAGGCGAGCCTGGCGTGCTGATGCAGGCACGCCTGGTGCGCTCGGGACCTACTGCCCATTACGGCGCATGGGCAGTAGGTCCCAGCGTGCCAGCGCGTGCCTCGCGCCAGCGCGCCAGGCACGCCTGCGTTAGGCTGGCGTCAGCGCTTTGGGACCTAATGCCCATGCGCGACGGCGGCGAGGAGGGAGGCAGAAGGTAGGCGGCGGCGGGCGGTGGCGGCGGTGGCGGGTGGCGGTGCAGCGGCAGCGGCAAGGCGGCGGGCGGCGGAGGGAGGAGAGGCAGAGGTAAGCGGCGGCGGGCGGCGGGCGGCGGCGGCGCGGCGGCGGGCGGCGGGAGGAGGAGGAGGCAGAGGAGGAGGCAGGACCGAGGAGGAGGCGGTCAAGGGAAAGGCTTACTATCGCCTCCCCTTACGCTCCATAAGACGCGGCTGATTTTTCCTCCTACTCTGGGAGGAAAAAAACTGCGTCTTATGGTGCGAAAAATACGGTATGTCCTCTTCCTAAATTTGTCACAGAGGCATTCACATCCAATCAGGATCACATTATGAGAGGGGGGACACACTACATACAACAGTATATAGTCAGTCCCATTTGGCCAAGTGATGGCAAAGCAATGGCAATGAGAGCAGTTGAAATGAAAGCTCAGACTGTTTTCCCAGGAATACCAGAATAATTACAAAAAGGGGAGAAAATGCTTTCTCCCCCCCTCCCAACCTTGCTAAAATAGGCTGTGGCTTTGGCTCAGTCTTTGGGCAAGAAAACCGATACTTGAGGCTATGCAACATCTGGACCTACAGTCATGTCTGTTACTGGGCCAAAAAACTTTGGGTGAGGAAATATCAAGGAGTGACAGGTTTCACACACACACACACACACACACACACACACACACACACCAATCTCATACATGCCCATGACTACTATTAGGGATTCCACAAAAGCTTATAAAACATCATACCTTAATAAATAATACTTCAAATAAAAACAGAATATTCAATGCAAAATTATAGTACTCTTTTAAAAAACAAACATCTTTTCAAAGGAAATTCTTGTTTGAATGCCGTCTACTGAAAATCACAAATTAATGAGAAAATATTGAATAGAAAATATACTTTTTAGCTAGACAATGCCTTCTTTGACAAAGAAATTACATGTGTTGAAGAATGCATCACACTCAACTTTTGTCACTCAGATTTGAATAAGATGGAAAAGAGATTGGTCTCAGTGAAAGAGCACAGAAAAGCCATTTATGCATATCCTTTCTCTGTGTGTCCTCATCATCATTCTTACAAAGTCTGTCACCGTCCTGCCCTTCATAGAGTCCCCAGGTGTGTAGCATCTCAAAAATGACCAATAAATAAGGCCAATGCAGTAAACTGTGTAGTTTATGCTAGTTGTTATTTTAGCAAATTATTTTAGCAAATTATTTTAGCAAATATAGTATTTTGGATTTGCTTGTTATATATTGTTTTGCCTGTTTTACATTGTTGTAAACTGCTCCGAGCTTCTAGAGGGAGTGGTCTAGAAGCCAAATAAATAAATAAAAAAAACACCTCTTTTTAAACAGAAGTTCCTAAGGGTGTAAATTTAAAAGAAGAATTGCTACTGTTGATTTAACTACTACTACAACAACTAATAAATACACATAGAAAGGAATCTCTATTGGAAGCAAATTGAGATTTCCTGTTCCATCTTATCAAAGTGTTCATCTCGATGCATTTGTTATTCATTCATTCATTCAATAAGCCATTCAGCTTTTAACTTAGGTGGTGGAAGACACTTCAAGCATCTTCAGGCAACAACAGATGTTTGAAGTGTCTCCCACCAACTTTGTGGTTAAGGACTAAATTGAAAATGGGACACTTCTGTGCCTCACATGCAGCAATCTCTAGTGGTTCATTTCATGTCACAATCCCAATACGAGTGTGTAGGCTTCTGACTTCTTTGTGAGCAGGAAACTATCTGCAGAAGTGCCAACAGCTTGGCTGAGGACCAGAGCTGGGGAAGAATTTAATGGAACCAGTATGAGGTTTTCATGATTGAATTCTATAGGTTTATAACCAATAAGATGAAGTTTATGATGCAATCCATGAAAATAGCAACAAAGCCTTGAAATTGCAAAGAAGGCAGATTGGATTTGCTTGCTCGAATATTTTTCAGGATGCCTTTTCATCAATATCACTGATGAAAGGAAACTAAGGCTATGGGTTAGCTTTAGTGCAGACTGTTATTTAGTGCAGACTATTATTTTATAGAATGATCTAATCATAAAATATAAAGTTGGAAGATACCAGTCCAACCCCTTACCATGCAGGAAAAGCACAATCAAAACACCCCTGACAGATGGTAATCTAGCCTCTATTTAAAGCCTCCAAAGAAGGAGCTTCTATCACTCTCCGAGGCAGAGTGTTCTGCTGTTGAACAGCTCTTACAGTCAGGAAGCTCTTCCTAATGTTCAGGTAGGCCTTTTCTGTAATTTGACCCCTTCGCAGCAAACCTGGTCCCTCTTCATTATGACATCCTTCAAATATCAAATTATTTATTTATTCAAATTTATTTATTTATTCAAATTTATCAGTCGCCACTCCCATCCGGCTCGGGGCGACTTACACAGAATAAAATAGCATTACAACATAGATATAAAACATTAAAATCACAGATTAAAATAGCAACTCTAAAAAAGATGCAATATCAAGAGAGGTCCATAGTTGTCGGTAGGGCTATCATATCTCCTCTCAACCTTCTCTTCTGCAAGCTAAATATATTCTGTCTCCTTATATGGTAGAATTATTTAATGCATGCTTAAGTCAACATACTTTCCATAAATGTTCATGTATTTTGTTTTGTTTTGGCTGATGATGTTTTGATTTTAGTGAGAAAGAATTATGCATATTGAAATCAATGGGATTTTTTTCATGAACCGTTCTCAGAGAAATTTGCTCTAGGTCCATAACAGCAGGAATTTGCAACCAAGTCTTTACAAAGTCCAAGGTTCATCATAAGCGCACAGGTTCTTCTTCCATTACCTTTATGTTTTATGGTAAAACTGTTACATCAGAATGTGCTACCTGTTAGCACTCTCTTCCCTCATTCAGTCATGTGGAAAATAGAAAATAAATATCCAGGTGCACCTGAGTTCATTGGTATGTTTAAAGCTAAGCCGGTATGCAAAGTTCTGGATCAGTACACAAGCTCCAAGATTTAAATGGTAGCTAAGAAAGAACAGTAAATTTTCAGCCAATATTTGCCTTGGGTGAGTTATTACTAACGTTACATCACGTCTTAAGCAGGTGCGAGGAAATGTGTCCTAAAAGTATATACTCAAGAGGACTAGGATCAGAGGACCAAACAGGAAGCAGAGCAAAGGGAAAGGAAGGCAAGGGTTGCTGGGAAGCACAAGAGGATGTGTTTCTTTGTTCTGGGATGTGGCCAAGTAGCCACCATTATTGTTCCATGAACCCCAAGAAAGGTACACTGTTTCTCATGGCTAGTCTAAGATTTGTTTCCAAGTGGTCTGTTAATAATTTAACAGCACGGTTTTTAGTTTTCCTCCTTTGTGTTGCCAAGTTGACTTATACTTTCACAGCATAATGATTTCAGTTCTGCTTTGGAATACATTAATGAATCAGTAGTGTTCCTCATAAGATGTCTATAAGGTCATAAGAAGCTTGGTTTATGGAGATATGGGAGCCTTTCACCTCTGGGCTGTTTCTCACACATCTACTACTGAGAATCCAAAAAAAAAATGCTGATTTTTACAAACAAAGGCCTTGGGTAGACCTTGCCTGTTACAAATATGCACATTCTAGAATGAGACATTTGTCTTTATCTTTTAATTCTCCCTTTCCCTCCCCCCTCCCTTTCCGTCTACCTCCTGAAGGGATTTCTTTAAGAAATTGAAAAATGTTATGCTCTCCTTGAAAGTTCAGGCTTCTCAGGGTCTTGAAGATATCAAGGAACTTTGCTGAGTGCACTAGGTGTGACTTGCCAAGGTAACTTCAGCTAACATCACATCTTGACCAGTACAATGTGCTCTACATCAGTGTTTCCCAACCAGTGTGCCGTGGCACACTAGTGTGCCATGAGCGATCATCAGGTGTGCCATGGGAAATTGGAATAGAAGAGAGAGAGAGACAGAGCCCTCCTGTCCTACCGGGAAACCCTAACCGAGGCTCGATCCCTTGCCTGAGTCCCGCAAACACAACCTCTACTCGCCACTTGCCTTCTTGGGCTTCCTCCTCCCCTCCGCTCCTTCCTTGGCCTCGGAAGGGTTTGAGCCGAAAGGCGGAGACTGCGTCAGGCGGAAAGAGCCGCGCGGAGAGAAGATCCTGGGATGGGACTTCCCCGGGTCCCCCGGCTGCCTGGGGGCGGATCTACACCGTAGCATTCATGCAGTGAGGCACCCCTTGGTCTGCCAGGGCTCAAGGCTGGGGAATCCTGGGATTTGTAGTTTGGGGAGGCTCAGGATGGTGTCAAACTACCACTCCCGTGATTCCCTCGCACTCAGCTAAGGCGGGTCAATGGGCATTCGGGACACAGGGTTGAGGCACCTTTAAGCAGGGGCCGAAAACTAACAGGGTTTGCTCACTGCCAGGATATCTATGTTGTGTTCATCGAAACAGGCCCAGGTTTCACACTGTGTGTATAAATACATTTAAAAACATATTAACTATATGTATTACTGTGTTAGAATGTCATTTGGTGTCATTTTGGTTGGTGGTGTACCCCAGGATTTTGTAAATGTAAAAAATGTGCCACGGCTCAAAAAAGGTTGAAAAACACTGCTCTACATCAATGGTTCTCAATCTGTGGGTCCCCGGGTGTTTTGGCCTACAACTCTGAGACATCCCAGCTAGTTTCCCAGCTGTTAGAATTTCTGGGAGTTGAAGGCCAAAACATCTGGGGACCCACAGATTGAGAACCACTTCTCTACATGGAAGTACCACTGAAGACTGTCCAGGAGCTGAATGCAAAATTTGACAGCTAATCTGTAAACTGCTGCACTGATCAAAATCATATTATTCCATAAAGGCCTTCCACTTTTCCAAGTACTTCTCAAATCCAGTAGAAAGCAGAGCAAAGTGTTACATGGTTGGAGTAAGAGGTCTGCATTCCTGCAATTAAGAGGAATCTGAAAGCAGCTCCCAGGTAGTCCAGACTACAAATGAATCATGGAAAAGCAAAGATTTTCTCACTAATTTCATTTCTATTTAGAATTCAAACATATAGGGGGCTCACATTTGACCTCCTCTTTGGGCCCTTTCACACAGCCATATAACCCAGAATTTCAAGGCAGAAAATCCCACAATATCTGCTTTGAACTGGGTTGTCTGAGTCCACACTGCCATATATTTAAAGCAGAAAATGTTGGATTTTATTCAGCTGTGTGGAAGGGGTCTATGTGTGGAAGGAGCTGCATTGGCTGCCGTTCATCTTCCAGTCCCAATTCAAGGTGCAGGTGCTTACCTACAAAGCCCTCAATGGTTTGGGACCCACCTAAGTGACCGCATTTCTGTCTACAAACCCAGGCGATCTCTCCAATCATCTGGAGCTACTGTCACTCCCACCTCCTTCGCAGGCGCGTTTGGGGGGGGATGAGGGAGAGGGCCTCCTATGTAGTGGCCCCCCAACTCTGGAACGCGCTCCCCAAGGATATTAGACAAGCCCCCACTCTGGCAGTTTTTAGGAGGAGCCTGAAAATGTGGCTGTTCCAATGTGCCTTCCCTGATTAAAGTAAATAATGCCCTGCTGTGTTCAATCTTTGCAAATGTCCTCAGAAGCACTTTTAATTACAGGTTAGGTGTTTGGCCCATATTGTCCTTGAAACCTTCCTGTTATATACAATCTACCTCTGTCTGGATCCCGTGTTTATTTATTTTAAAATTTTAATATTCACATTTGGCCCGCCAAAAAAGGTTTTAAATTGTATTTTATTGCTTATCTTTGAGTTTTATTGATGGCATTGTTTTATAATTGCTGTTGTGTTGTTATTATGTGTTTTGGGGGTTGGCCTCATGTAAACCGCACTGATGGTTGCAGAGTATAAATGAAGTTAATAAAATAAATAAATATGTCACCACTTCCCACTCCTGACCTGCCACAGAGTACAGTCCAAGCTGCTGGGTGTTGTAGTTGCCACTGCTGACATCAAAATTGGTTGCCTGGGTGTCCCATTCCAACAGAGGTGTGAGCACAACAAGGTTACTTGCCATTTGTCTGGTTGTGCTTCTGCCCTCTGTTCTGATTTCAGGAGAGGTCCCGCAAGCATCTGCCTCCAGGGGCAAACCAAGAATGGATAGTTTGGAAGTCCCTAAATAGACTCGAAAGTGGAGTGGGCAGATGAAAAGACAACCTAGCAAAATGGCATTACCTGTCACAACGCAGGTCCTGACTCCACCCCGTAATCACACACATACAGATGATGTCAATTAACTATTTATTAAGCACAAAATTAGAAGCAGGTGAAGAAGGTAAAAATGTCCAAAAAGTATAGATCAAATAGTCCAAGGTAAAAAGCAATCAAGTTCAAAAGTGAGTATCAAAAGCAAGGTCCATAAAAACAAAGCAAATCAAGCAAGGCAACTTAGTCCATGGTAGCAGGGTAATCCAAGGTTCATAGAAACAACAGGGTCCCAAAGTAGTTCTTGGCCAAGGCAAGCTAAACTCTAGCTTCCAGGAAGGCAGCAATTGCTACATCTCTCCAGTTCAGACGTGGCCACCACACTGAGGAACTTTCCCACCAAGTGACTACTTAATTCCCTCCTTTGTGGGACCAGCGCCTTTCCAGGCCCAGTTTCCAGTCTTTCCTTGTAGCTACAATACTCCCCCTTCGGTCGAATCTCCGCTCAAGAATGGCACCATCTGCGCCGTTATCTTCCTGGGAAACGGACTCGGCCTCGGCTTCCATGTCCTCCGCCACATCTGGTGAAAAGAACCTTTCCTAGGAACGGAAACCTCCCGGTCTCTCATATTCCATATCAGATCTGGAATCAGGAGAACCCTCGTCATCAGAGTAAGCCTCTGACCAGGTGTCTTCCCATTGCAGGCTGTCCGTTGGTGATCCACCATCCTCATCATCACCTTCATCTGGATCCAAAGCAAACGGAACCCCTGGGGCCGGGCCCTGCTCCCCCTGCTGGGGTGGGGGCTGATTGGCATCCAACCCCCCCCACCGGGTCAGATGGGGGCTGAGTTGCTACATTACCTAAAAGAATCCCATACCTTGTGTGACTGTGAAGCAGAACAGACAACTCTGCATCCGTATGCTTGTCCACTGTGCCCTGCCTCATGTACAGAGGAGGAATTGTTGGAGGCTACAGACAATGCCGTTGCTGTTGCACATTTTTGGTCAAAAGATATTTAGCCACTTATACGCCTTCTATTTTTATCAGTTTTATATTAATTTATGCAATGCTTTTGATACAAAATAAATAAAAGGAGAGGTCCCTGTGATAGGAATGAAGAATTTCAGCAAGCTTGACAAAAACATACTCTTGGTTCCTTGAGTGTCTGGAACTGGCTAATTGCTCCAGCAAGTATCCACAATTTCTTTCACTTCTAAGAACACATTTATTTATTTCCAACATTTCTACCCCGCTCTTCTCAACCCCCAAGGGGGGACTCAGAGCAGCCTAACAAAAGGCACAATTCGATGCCCACACAGTAAAATACAATATAAAAACCAAAAACATTCAACATTAAAATACATTAAAATAAAATTAACATTAAGACATCACACACATTCACTTAAGTTAAAAACAGTGTTCCGTCCATAACGGGCATTGAGCCATCTTCATCAACTTGCCCTTACAAATCCAGTCCAAAGTGCTGCATTTGTAAGGGCAAGTTGATGAGGAGTTACTAGCTACATAAGAACCACATCTTCGTTTTTGGAATTTTTGTTAAATTCTCCCACAGTTAGGATTTTGAAAGTATTATAGAGGCAGTAAGAAACAGAATCTATTCCAGACCACCCCTTGTTTCAAATAGCCTGGAGATTGGGGAAAACATGGAAAAAATTTCTGCTTAGCTGCAAAACTTATTTGGGGACAAAATTTGAAATTTTTGAGCAGAGGTGCAGTTCTCCAATGTGGGTCAGTCTGCTCCCAGCTCCAAACACTTGCATGCATTGAGGTACATACATACTGCCAGTTACATGAAGAACAATGGAGTTTGGCATCATGGGGAGCCTGTTGCATCAGTTTGGGGAGCAAGAGCATGAATGTCTGTCAAATTTGCTGAAATTATTTATTTCCAGTGACTGTGCATGGTGAGATGTGTTGAAATAAAGCAGCATTCCTCTCTGATTCAGGCAGAGGGCAAGTTCAATAGTTTAGCAGAGTCATCAAGGACACTGAAGCAGTTTGTTATCTGGCAAGAATGAGAAAAATTAAATGAAGGGAAAAAAACAGCATTCATGCAAAGCAGCCAGCGCTCTGCCAAGGATTATCATGAAGGGCATTTGAGAGACCTTATGTGCACTCTTGTCCGAAACGCATGAGTAAGGATGAGGAACATTTGCAGAAAACAGACAGGCTACTTTTCTAAAAAGTCAAATCCCTCTTGATCTCTTCTTGGTGTTTATAGCTACTTTGAGTTGCACAGTATGGATGAAGCTTATCTCTTTTGACTGGTTACGTGGTCTGTCTCTTGCAATAAGCCTTTTCTAGAAATGCTGATCGAGCGACAAACACTGTCCTTTTAACCCTGCATTTGAGCCAGGGTTTCACCAGCAAAAGGCATCTCACCATCATCTTCCAGTTACTAATCAAGACAGATTGCAATCAAGGTTAGTAGTTACTCTGGCGCCTTAAGTAGAAAAAAAAAGAAAGAAAAGAAGGCATCTCCTGTCTCAAACACTAAAAATGCTACAGTGTTGTTTTTTAAGCCCACAAAACTAACAACTTGCAACCATTTCGCAATACATAAAGTCAGCAGGATGGGGCAATAACCTCACTCTGTCTGAAGGGTGGACTGATCCATCCACTTGTGCATATGCAGCACATTTTGTTCTAGGCGCTTCCACCATTGTGTTTCTTACGTTGGCAGGAGTGTAGCTATGAGGAGGTGTTGTCCCCTCCCATGAACTTTTTCTTCAATCCCCAGTTGTGTGGCATTATAGTAGTATAAAACATCACTTGAGCATTTAGAAATACAGTTTAGGCATGCAAAGAAACTTGTAGACAAAATTGCCAAGGAAATGCAATGATCTAATATAGTAGTAAAGATAAAAGTTTCCCCTCACATTAAGTCGAGTCGTGTCTGACTCTGGGGAGGGGGGGGGGCGATCATCTCCATTTCTAAGCTGAAGAGCGGCGTTGTCTGTAGATACGAGGGTTGAATGAAAAGTAAAGCCTTTGTAACTCAACAGATGGCAGTACTTGTATGCAGCAGGTACTGGCTTCTTCAGTAGACTCTCCTCTATAGTTCCATTTTGGCAGGAAGCCTTAGCATTGAACGGTTGTGTTGTTAAAGTGTGAAATATGGAACCCTGTGCAGATGGTCAGTCAATGCGACTTAAGCAACGTGCAGCCATTGAATTCTTGACAGCAGAAGGTGTCACCCCAAAGGAGATTCATCAGAGAATGCAAGCTGTTTATGGTGATGTCGGGTGAGTAAGTTTAAAGATGTTGAGGTCGGAACATCTGACTTGCGTGACAAACAAAGAGTTTGATGTCCTGTGACATCATTATGCTTCTGATTAAGACATTGAGAGAACTGTGAGACACTTGAGTGTTGACTTCTTCCTTGATGGCTTCAGAAAACTTGTTCATTGGCAGAAATATATCCAATCGTCTGCTGATTATGTGAAAAAGTGAATAGTGGTAGTTAAAGAGCACATTCTAAGGAATATTTCTGCATTTGATTTATTAAAATATTCCTATTCAAACCCAAGTAACGAAGGTGGAGGCATTACTTTTCATTCAACCCTCGTACGTCCAAGGTCATGTGGCCAGCTTGATTGCATGGAGTGCTATTATCTTCCTGCAGAAGATGTACCTATTGATCTTCTCGTATTTGCATGTTTTTGAACTGCTAGGTTGACAAAAGCTGGAGCAAACAGCAGGAAGTCACTCCACTCCCCGGATTCGAACTGCTGACCTTTTCGTCAGCAAGTGCAACAGCTCAGCGGTTTAACCCACTGCACCACCAGGGGGCCCTAACAGTTTTAGGTGGCAACAATTTTTATTTACTTGATCTGCAATACTAGAAATTTGAGGACTGAAGAAGCATTTCATCAGGAAATTAGAATACTTATTGAGGGGCAGTGCCCTCATTTTGTGCCCACACTCATCTAGTTACATCCACACACTCACACACGTTGTTCACAGCCATTTTTCAAACAGTGCAGGGTTTGTATGGGGTCAGTGGTGAACAACCTTATCTGAGAGCTACTTCAGGATATTTCTTTGCTCCTGGATCAAGAATGGCAAATGGCATACCTTTTATCAAATAGACTTTGTATTTACAATTTTATCCATATCTTCACCAAAAAGGAAACACATAAATCTAGCTTCTTTTCCTGGGGTGTACTGTCATGCTTGTACTTCTGTCTCCCTGTTTTTCATGTCTTAAGACTTGGATTGAGAAATCTTGGCCAGTTCAACATAGCTATAATATACCTGCTGACACCGTTAAGTGTGCGCACTCTCGGTGTGCTATTTAGGTGAAAAACGCAAGGTGGAATTCCGTTCACTAAAACAGTGATTTTCAACCAGTGTGCCGTGAGAGATCATCAGGTGTGCCGTGGGAAATTATTTTCGAACTTCATTCATATATAAACTATAAGGCGCAACTGTCCCTTTAAGAAATGGAACCATAGCACTCTCGCATCACCTAAGAAGTGATGCGAGAGTGTTATGGTCACGATTGGAGCAAATCTTGGATTCGCTCAGACGTGGCTAAGTAAACAAAGTTAGAGTTAGTGCTGCAGCTGCGTGTCAATTTGGGATCACAGCAAGACAAGTGAGTGACAGTGATTGAGAAGTTTTTGAGAAGGGAAAATGCAAATGCCGAATAGGGCCCTGGACAAATTTATGACACAGATGAAGGCCCTAATATGAATGGTGGACAAAAGAAAAGGAAAAGACGGTGAGCTCGAGGCAATACAGCGAAAGCTATCTTTCATTTGGATTCACTTTCACCAGGGATGCGACGGCACCAACTCCACTGTGAGTGTATAAATACATTTAAAAACATATCCACTATATGTATTACTGTGTTAGAGTGTCATTTTGTGTCATTTTGATTGGTGGTGTGCCCCAGGATTTTGTAAACGTAAAAAAATGTGCCGCGGCTCAAAAAAGGTTGAAAATCACTGCACTAAAGAAACAAGTTACAATTAGAATAATAGAATACTATAGTTGGAAAAGGCCACATGGGCCATCCAGTCCAACCCTTTGCCATGCAGGAAAAGCACAATCAAAGTACACCAGACAGAAGGCCATCTAGCCTCTGTTTAAATAATTTCACGAAAGGAGTTTCCACCACACTCCAAGACAGATTACAATTTCAACATACCTTATCTGGAATTTCAAAATCTGCAATACCCCAAAGTTTGTCCTCATGGGTGGCTGAGACTGTGTACTTTAATTTTTTGTTGGTTCAATGTACAAAAACTTTGTTTTAAAATATTGTAAAATGACCTTCAGGTGATGTGTATAAGGTGTACTTGAAACACAAATGAATCTCCAAGATATTGCATTAAATATGCACATACGAATACAGGTATTCCTAAATCTTCACACACACCCCAAAGTGAGATCCAAAGCACTTCTGATGCCAATAATTTTGGATAGTGGATACTCAACCTGCATTTCATTTGGTTTCTTAAATCTGGGGAGAGGGGAAAGCACTGGTCCTGTACTCTATTAGCTGCCCACTGTCATCCAGGTCAGAAATCGGACCTCTGAAATGTTTTCAATCATGAGATCGCTGTCACAAAATCCATTATAAAGCCAGTAAAGTACAAGGGGGTGCAAGGTATGAGAAAGGAGAGAAGAGGACTAAAGCAACTGATGAAAGTGAACAGTTTGGATCATGCTGACTTTATGTCCTATGATGTATGCAGATATATCTCATTTGACAAAGTAGATGGCTTCCTCCTTGAAAAGGATAAGAATAGAATGTCATTCTTCTGCAGCTCCAAAGCAGACATGCTGCCACCAAAAGTCTGCTAAAACGTATTTCCATCTACACAGACGACAGAGAGTAAAGAGACTGAACAAGCATCAAAAGGCTGTGTAAAAAGAAATGTCTTACCCAAAGCCTTTTGTTAACTGAGAAATGTCTCTAATGAATAATTTATGTTAGACTTGGGTATAAATGTATTTTCTATGGTCATAAAAATTGTGCTGTATGCAAATGTTATATTGTTAATGTTGGCTAAACGTTAGATAACGTTAGACAAAGCTCCTCCAGCATTTGATGATTGCTATCTAAGAGAAAATCAAATGATTCAATAGGATAGAGGTTTGCAAGCAATGAAAGCAAAATTATATGTCATTTTCTTTGAGGACCATTAGATGGCACTACTAAACAAATTTTCATTTCACCTTGCTAAAAATTTGTCAGGAATCCCCTTTCAGTATTAGAATAATAGAATCCTTGAGTTGGATGAGACCACCAAGCCCATCCAGTCAAACCCCCTTTACATTAATGAATCAAAGCACCCCCAACAGATGGCCACCCAGCCTCTGCTTAAAACCTTTGGAAGTCCACCACAGCCAAAAAACTCTTACAGTCAAGAATTTCTTACTCATGTTGAGAAGAGGTAAGGTAAAGGTAAATGTTTTCCCCTGACATTAAGTCCAGTCATGTCCGACTTTGGGGTGTGGTGCTCATCTCCATTCCTAAGTCAAAGAACCAGCGTTATCAATAGAGAAAGTGAACCCGGCGAAGACGGAGATCCTTTGGCTGGGCCGTCCGGGTGATAGGGACATCCAACTGCCAACCCTGGATGGCGAGGCACTACGCCCATCACCATCTGTAAAAAGCCTGGGTGTCCACTTGAACCCTCTGCTGTCAATGGTGACCCAAATCTCCACTGTCAGCAGAATCGCATTCTTCCACCTGCAACAGGTGAAGCGTTTGGCCCCCTATCTGTCCCAGAACGACCTAGCCACAGTAATCCAAGCCACGGTCATCTCAAGACTTCACTACTGTAATGCTCTTTACAGTGGCCTACCCATGACTGTGATCCGGAAGCTTAAGCTAGTGCAGAATGCCGCAGCTTGGCTACTTGCAGGGAAGCCTGTGACGTGCCGTATTACTCCAATTACTCCAATCCTGCGAGATCTGCACTGGCTCCCAATTGAATGCCGGATCACTTTCAAGGTGTTAGTTCTTACTTTTAAGGCCTTATATGGTCTGGGGCCAGTGTACCAACGGGATCGCCTGATTCCATACAACCCCCCGAGATCACTACGTTCAGAAGACTTGAACCTTCTAACCACCCCCAATGTAAAGTCCTTTCATTTGACCGCTACTAGACGGCGAGCTTTTTCCATCATTGCTCCTACTCTGTGGAATGCATTGCCACCGGAGACATGGGCTCTGCGAAGCCTATACTCCTTTCGCAGAGCATGCAAGACATTCCTTGTTAGGCAAGCTTTCGAATGCTGGTGATTTGTATCCGAGTTCCATTGTGCTTGTTGAATTTTACTGTTTTATTGTATCTTATCTATCCTGTGTTTTAGTCATAGTGTTGTAAACCGCCCTGAGCCGTTGGGAGTGGCGGTGTACAAATCTAACAAATAAATAAATAAATAAGGTCATGTGGCCGGCATGACTGCATCGAGCGCTGTTACCTTCCCGCCGAAGTGGTACCTATTTATCTACTCACATTTGCATGTTTTCAAACTGCTAGGTTGGCAAAAGCTGGGGCTGACAGCAGCTTGATGTGACATTCTTTCAAATATTTAAACATGGCGATCATCATGTCCCCTCTTATTCTTCTTGTCTGAAAGCTAAACATAGCTAGCTCCCTCAGTCACTCCTCATAGGGCTTGGTTTCAAAACCTTGATCAATTTGGTCACCCTTTTCCAGATACATTCCATCTTGTTTAATTGTGGTGCCCAAAACTGGATACAGTATTCCAAGTGAGGACACCGTATTTCAAGTGACCAAAGCAGAATCGAGTATTATTATGTAGGCATGGGCCCATATCAGTTTGATCGAAAATGATTTGTAATATTTTGTGGTCCGTTTCGTGTAATCCTCCAAAAATAGAACAGGGAGGAGGGAATGGAAAAGCTGGACAAAAAGGTTCAAGAGAGCTGGATTTATCAGCTACTGGAGAGGATGGAGTTAAGTTTGCATTATACTTGAGGCAGGGGTTTGCTGTGGGGCTCCTGGAGAAGATCCTGCAGCATCTTTTCTCCCTCCCCAACAGCGAAAAAATTCCCTAGGCTCCTCCTCCAGAGATGGCCCTGCTGGGAACCCAGTTTCCCAGCAGCACTTGCATAGGGCAGGCATTGAAAAGTATCTGAGTCCCTCTCAGACCATGATGGGAGTTGAAATTTTTCTCTCTCTCTATCTGTTTCTCGGCCAATAAAAGGCCTGGTTGTATCCATTCTCTGATTGACTAAGAATGAACACAACTGGTGACTACAATTCCAAGAACCCTCTCTTGCAATTTGTCTTATTTTTAAATGTTATGGTAAAAAATAATTCTTTTAAAAATCTGTAGATTGGTGAATTGGTCTGAAACCTGGAAGGCTTGCAGTTGTAAATGGGGTCTAAAACTGAGTTTCATGTAGAGATAGGCCTTTAAATGACTGAGGATTGAGCCTTTAAAATTTCCCATTGTAGCCAATGGGCCGAATCTTTGCCAAAAGAAAATGGCAGCACTCCTCCCGATTCAAGTAACTTCCAAGTAAACAGAATGAGGGGTTTGCCGAAAATGGACCCCAAAATGGCTTGCCTTTTGGCTGAATTGCACAAGTCTATTTATTACTTCCTTCAATCTTGACACTATACTCCTGTTGATGCAGCCTAGAATTGTATTGGTTTCTTCAGCTACTGCATCACATCATTGGCTCATGTTCAGCTTGTGTTCTTAGACTCCCAAATCCTTTTCACATGTACTGTTTTCAAGCTAAGTGTCACCCATCCTGTATCTGTGAATTTCATTGATATTGTCAGGCCCAGATTAACACTTTTTTTGTGCCCTAGGCCACACTTTGAAATTACGCCCCCTTTAAGCCAACCTCCTGCCACCTCCAAGGTCCCCATTCCCACCAGCTGGAAAGCTCCGCTGTGCTCTGAAGGTCTCCTCGGGAGTCGGGAGGCTTGGGGAGAGCGCAGCGGGTGCAAACTTGCTCCAAAGGCGCACATGAGAGAGAGAGAGAGCGTGCACAAGAGAGAGATAGTGTGCACAAGAGAGAGAGAGCAAGAGAGCATGCGCACAAGAGAGAGAGCACACACGCAAGAGAGAGCACGCGCGTGAGAGAGAGCATGCAAGAGAGTACGCGAGAGAGCGTGAGAGAGCTCATGCGAGAGAGAAAGAGCGCACTCATGAGAGACCGAGCAAGAGAAAGAGAGAGAGAGAGAGCACGCGCACAAGAGAGAGAGCGCACACAAGAGAGTGAGCAAGAGAGAGACAGAGGGGACGGAACAGAGACTTTGCCAGAAGAAGGAGCGAGGAGAGGCATGAGAAAGGGGGAAAGAGGGACGCAGACCAGGGGTTTCTTTTGGTCCGTGATCTGCGCCCCCCCCCTCGTTGGCTTGCGCCCCTAGACCATGGCCTCGTTAGCCTTATGGGTAATCCGGGCATGGATATTGTCTAAGTGCAGTACCATATATTTCTCCCTGTTGAAATTCATTTTGTTAGTTTTTACCTGGCTTTCTTATCTGTTGAGGTCCTTTTGGACTCTGATCCTGTCTTCTGGAGTATTAGTTAATACCTCCCAATTTAGTGTCATCTGCATAAGCATGCTTTCTATTCCATCGTCCTAGGCATTTTTAGAAATTATTTTGTATGCCAGAAAACAAATCATACAAAGTTAAAGATTACAATATAAAATGCACACACATAAAGAACATTCCCCCATCCACAAAACCAAAACAATAAAGGTGCTTTTTCTTAAAATAATAATACTACCACCACTAATAAAACACTATCTAAAACAATATCCCTCAGTACAACTTCTCCAACCCCCAGACACTAAACATATCTTTCCTCTTGTCTTAGGCAATCCCTCATTGTCCGAGTATGATGGCCTTCCACGTGTATGTCTTGGCGGTGGATACATAGGTGACTGTGGAGCCCTATACTTGATCCGCATGTTCTTCCACAATGAGGGCATAGGTTTCCAGGTGGAAGGTGGCCCTGGTCAGGGTTGGCTTGATGCACCTTCCTCTTGCCACATTTCTTCCTTCCGCCCTCCATTCGTGCCACTTTGAATTCCACAGCACAGCTAGTCATAGCTGACTTCCAGTTAGAATGCCCAAGGGCCAGGGCTTCCCAGTTCTCGGTGTCTATGCCACAGTTTTTACGGTTAGCTTTATGCTACACATATAATGACAATATGTAATCCATGAGCCGCACATTCTCTGTCTGATGGTTTTAATTTCTCAATATTCTCAACCCATGAATTATCATTAGCACCTCGCTTTCCCTATATTGGCATTTTTCTAACTTTGAAAACTAATATCAGAAGTTTGTTCCCATTGAAAAGTAATAAATAAGCCCCAATCTTTCTTAAAATGGTCAAGGATTTTTCCTTGATCAACAACTTCAGTTTCTTGAATTTTAGCTATGTCCTCATAAGCCAAGCCAGTCTTCTTGTGTCTAGGTAGCTGAGTCTTTCAATCTCTGGGTGTAGATAATTTTCATTGCCATGATTGTCAGCTCACCACAGCTAAGCGCAAATGACCACACAGAATGCCTGTGAGACACAAACATATCCAAAGCCGAAAGTGTTCCCTCCCCAACAGACCCGGATTATATAGGTTTCCCCCTTCAGTTCAAATCATGGAATTGTGCCCTTTCTGAAGCGCACCAAAGTTTCCTGCTGGGGAAATGGCCAGTAGGTTCTCATGCCAGCTGGAATGTAAACACTGTGTCAGATCCCACTGGCCAAAGTCTGGGCTGCGGGCATCAGTCTCTGACACATGATCATATAAATTAATAGTCTTCCAGATTTCAAATCAAGTTGATCACCCAGCATCCCCAATAAGCCAAACTCTGTTTTTATCATTGAATTTGACCTTGACAATTTATTCTACCATCAAATGTATTTGAGCCCAATATTTCTGGGCCTTTTAACAAGACTACCACATATGGCAAAAAGTCCTCACATTTTTTTTCACATTTCTGTCATTTACTAGAATTGCCATTATACATCTTCTATGACAAATACCATCTGTATATCATCTTGAAAAAATTATTTCAAGTTATTAATCAATGTGAATTTTAAACTCTTTGATGAGTTTGTTCCATCTGTATTTGGTTACCAATTTTTTTTGCCCGCTTAACCATGCAATCCTTCATCTTAACAACAGTTTGTACAACTGAGTAATCAAATGGTCATTTCCAGAGTACAGTAGAGTTTCAAATTCTGGCTTATCTATAACAAATATAAGTAAGTTTTTATCCATCATAAAATGTTCCTTAATTTTTCTGTAACAAACCTTTGTATTGTTAAAAATAGATAATAGCACTGGGCCCTGGACAGAACACTGATCACCTCTCTACAGGATGAAGAGGAGCCATTGATCAGTTTGGGTTTGGCCAGTTAACCATTTCCAGATCTACCTAATGGCATAGTTTATTTGTGAAAATATCATGTCAAAGACTTTACTGAAATCTATACACGCTATATCCACAGCATTCAATTCATCTACTAAGCTTGTAACTCCTATATATACAAAACAGAGATATTTTTTTTATTTATTTATTATTTGGTCTTGTATTCCGCCCCTCCCTGCAGGCTCGGGGCGGGTCACAACATATAAAACAGGCGGCATGTGGTAGCCATGCAGCCATACAATAAAAATACAATAAAACAATAAAACATTAAAACATTACAAATCACATCACGAGGTATTAAAGGGAACGCAGACATTTCCTAGGACCCGAGGCACCGGTATATTGGCAGCTGTAAACAGTCACCCTTACCAGTGAGCCTAGTCAAAGGCTAGTCTGAACAGTATAGTCTTAACAGCCCTCCGAAAGGGGATGAGCTCTGAAATAGCCCGGGTGTCGTCTGGGAGGGAGTTCCATAGCACCGGTGCTGCTACGGAGAAGGCTCTCTGCCTGGTTGTAGACAGATGGCAGGAGCGAATTGATGGTACCAGCAACAGATTCTGTTCCTCTGAACATAGTGATCTCGGGGGAATGAATGGGGCAAGGCGGTCCCTCAGGTACGCAGGCCCTAGGCCGTGCAAGGCCTTAAAGGTTAGCACCAACACCTTGAAGGCAATTTGGTGCTCCATAGGAAGCCAGTGCAGTTGTCGAAGAGTGGGCATGATGTGCTCCCTTGCCGGTGTTCCCGCTAGCAAGCGAGCAGCGGCATTCTGCACTAGCTTGAGCTTCCGGATTGTCGCCAAGGGAAGGCCAACGTAGAGGGTGTTACAGTAGTCCAGCCTCGAGATGACCGTCGCTTGGATCACCGCAGCCAGGTTGTCCCTGGACAGGTAGGGTGCCAGTCGCCTAGCCTGTCGTAGGTGGAAGAACGCTGTCCTGCTGACCATGGAGACCTGAGTCTCCATGGTCAGCAAGGGGTCCAGTTGAACACCTAAGCCCTTAACCAGGGATGACGGGCTAAGACGCTCGCCATCCAGGGTAGGCAACCGGCACTCATCCAGACCAGGGCGACCAGGCCACAAGATCTCAGTCTTTGACGGGTTCACCTTCAGCCGGCTGGCACGCAGCCAACCAGTCACGGCTTCAAGGCAGCGATGGAAACAATCGGGTACGCTGTCCGGCCTGCCGTCCATTCGTTTGTCTGACATTACTTGTTTATGAAAAATGTGTAGTCTTTTTGTGAATATGGCATTCACTTCTAAGTTATTTCAGATTGTTTGTATAATGATCTGCCAGCCAGCCTCTGTTTAAAAACCTCACAATCCGGGGCAGAGAGTTCCTCTGTCGAACAGCTCTCACAGTCATGAAGTTCTTCTTAATGTTCAGATGGAATCGCCTTTCTTGTAGTTTGAAGCCATTGTTCCCCATCCTAGTCTCCAGGGCAGCAGAAAACAAGCTTTCTCCCTCCTCCCTATGACTTCCTCTCACATATTTATACATGACTATCATGTCTCCTCTCAGCCTTCTCTTCTTCAGGCTAAACATGCCCAGCTCTTTAAGT
Source organism: Anolis apletophallus (assembly GCA_030556195.1). NCBI lineage: Eukaryota > Metazoa > Chordata > Lepidosauria > Squamata > Anolidae > Anolis > Anolis apletophallus. The sequence goes on from JARBWK010000008.1 coordinate 79,474,221, forward strand.
CGCTCCTCATAGGGCTTGTTCTCCGGACCCTTTATCATTTTAGTTGCCCTCCTCCTGACACATTCCAGCTTGTCAACATCTCCCTTCAATTGTGGTGCCCAGAATTGGACACAGTATTACAGATGTTGTATAACCAAGGCAGAATAGAGAGGTAGCATGACTTCCCTGGATCTAGACCACGGCTGCCCAGGAAGTCGATCGCGATCGACCAGTCGATCCCGGGACTGAAGGTCAATCCCAGCTTGATGGGCCGCTTCTCAGAGGGGGCGGAGCCAGGCCGCACCAAGCCCCCACCCCCTCCCCGGCTTCGGCACTCCCAGTAGCTGCTCCAGGTTTGTGGAGGGCAGGGCCAAGCTAGCCTTGTGCAAGCTATGCCATCACTGGCTTGGCATTGCCATCCTCAAGCCTGGAGAAGCTGCTGGGATCTCCAAATCCAGAGGGGAGGGGGCGGGGCTTGGCACTGCCTGGCTCCGCCTTCCTCTGGTTTCCGCTCTACCAGCAGCTTCTCCAGGCTTGAGGATGGCCGTGCCAAGCCAGCCTTGTGCTAGCTATGTCACCACTGGCTTGGCATTGCCATCCTCAAGCCTGGAAAAGCTGCTGGGAGCTCCAAAACCAGAGGGGAGGGGGCAGGGCTTGGTGGGGCCTGGCTCCGCCCCCTCTGGCCAAGCCCCACCCTGCCCCCTCCCCTCTCCAGCTTTGAGGAGGTAGGTAGATCTTTCTGATTTGGTTTTAATATAAGTAGCTCGGATGCTGAAAAAGTGTGGGCACCCCTGATCTAGGCACTATACTATTGATGCAGGCCAAGATCCGATTGGCTTTTTTGCCGCCGCATCACATTGTTGGCTCATGAGGACTCCAAGATTTTTTTCACACGTACTGCTCTCAAGCCACGTGTCCCCCATTCTGTATCTTTGCATTTCCTTTTTTTCTGCCTAAGTGGAGTATCTTGCATTCGAACTTCATTTTGTTAGTTTTGGACCATCTCTCTAATCCAGAGGTGGGCAATTACCAGCCCTCCAGGTGTTTTGGACTTCAACTCCCAGAAATCCTAGCCAGTATATCAGCTGTTAGTATTTCTGGGTGTTGAAGTCCAAAACACCTTGAGGGCCAGTAATTGCCCACCCCTGCTCTAATCTGTTAAGATCGTTTTGAATTTTGCTCCTGCTGAATTAATTTGCATTCTTCTTTGGTGATTTTTTTCCCCTTTGGTTTTTCAGCAGGAACCGGCCGAAAAACATCCCAAGGGAAGAACTGGCCACAAGTATTGCTTGAAACAGGTAATTGATTACCTCCACTGCTATCACTCCCCTTTACTTTTTTTCACCTCTTCTGCCTCCGGAGTGCTGGTCTGAGAAATAGAAAAGATACTGAGGCTTCTCGAATAGGTTCGACATCACCTTTAATGAAATCACCTTCCTTGTCCCAAATCTGTTCCAAAGATGTCGTTTTAATTATCCGCACTATGAAACAAATTTCTCCCAAACTGGTTTTATGCTCATTTTTTGCTATATCTATATCTAGAACATCCTCTCGTGATGATTTAATGATTGGTGATAACTACAATCCCAGTGAGGAGCGTCCTGAAGCCGGAGCGCCCTGACGAAGCATTAAAACTATGCGAAACAGCCATTTTTGGCGGCGTCTTTGTACTTCCAGCCATTGGCATTTCTCCAGCCAGCTCTCTTCCATCGGCTTCTCTCAAGACTCTGTCATCTGTTCGTGAGTCACACTGCTCTGGACTTTTCCCTATGGGCAGAATGGGATTTATGTTTGTGTCATCCACATCCATTTGAATGTACTTTTGGATCTTCGCTCTAGTGGAGCTTTGGACACCACACAGAGACTGTGAATGTTAATATTTGATTATGTATATGCTTGTAGTTGCCTGGAATTCATTATATGTACAAATAAGCAATGGAGGTAGGCTGACCCACCAATAGCATACAGGAGAGGTGAATCAAAAGGAACAATGTAGCATAAATGTAAATATCAGGCAAGATAAATTCTCAGGTTCCAACATAAACATTTATCAATGGTATTCAAAGTAATTCAAACAATATCTGTTATCACAACATAGCATACATGCTGTCTTTATACTATTTGTATTGATATACAGCAGATACGGGCGGTAAACTCACATGCAAGTGAGTGGACGTCGTAAAGCGGCGGAAAGGAGTTGCTGCGTCATCCAAAGGGGACACAGTCCCGGATGTCTCCCAAATAATAACAAAGTTGCACTTTTTGAAACAATAATGAAGTCCCATACAGGGACACCAGTCTATATAATAATTATGTACTCTTGGGAAGACATTCCATGGTCGACAAAATTGATGCGCGCCTTCGTTTCGCCCGGAGGGGCTTCCCTCAGGACCAGTGGGCGTGGCCTAGGTAGCGATGTTTGCAGACGTCAGAAGACAGGAACTGCACTGAGATACAATATACAAATGCATTTCTAAGTATCTACTATAGATTCAGAGTGGGTAACAGCCCAGGGCAATGGAAAAAAATGGCATATAAAGGTACATGAAGCGTACATACCTATGCATGGGGAAACACACGGCACCGCAAGTGCTGTCAATATCGCTGGGATATCGGGCAGGAGGCGCAAGGGAGCGAAAGAGCCAGGTTTAAGTAGGGATTATACAGGTGTTTCTACACAAGGAGTTCACTGATTGATAGTTGATTGTTTAACCCTTGAGGTTCCTCGCATTGTAAATTGACTATCCATTTATTTTCAAGCTGCAGGAACAATTGTTTTACATTTTGGTGTGGTTTTGGGTGAACCTTCTCTAATACCAATACTTTAAAGTTGTCGTGGGAGGGATTATGGGCTTTAAAGTGTGTATATAGTATGGAGTTATCACAGCCCCTTCGAAAAAGTGATCTGTGTACACAAATTCGTGTCCGGAGTTCTCTGGTGGTCTCCCCAACATAAAGGCCCCCGCAGCAGCCACAGGATAAACAATATACTAAATTCTTTGAGTTGCACGTTGCCCATGAGTAGATCTTATAGGTTTTATGATTGTATGGACTTGTTATGTATGTAGAGGTGGAGATGTGTTTGCATATACTGCATTTTCCACATGATTTTGTACCTTTGGAAAGGGGATTGGTGGGTAGGGGGTCCATAGTGAAATCCCTCGTGTGGACTAGTATGTCTTTTAAGTTTTGGGTTCTTTTTTAAATGCAATTAAAGGAGGTCTTTCCAGGCCAGGAATGGAACTAACCAAGGGCCAGAAGTTTGTCACAATCTTGTTAATCTTTTGTGAATGGGGGGTCAGGGTAAGGGGCCAGATAATATTGGTGGGGGATGTTTTAGACTGGGCTTTAAGGAGAGTTTCTCTAGGGGTGGTATTGACTCTTCTCAGAGCATTATCTAATACTCTGGGGGGGGGAGTACCCTCTTTGTCTTAAGTTATTAACAAAAATGTTGGCATCTTTATTGAAATGATGGTCCAGAGAGGAATTCCTTTTAAGTCTTAATAGGGATGAATAAGGTAGGTTATTTTTTAAGGGGTAAGGATGAAATGAGGAGTAGTGTAGGAACCTGAGAATTTATCTTGCCTGATATTTACATTTATGCTACATTGTTCCTTTTGATTCACCTCTCCTGTATGGAATTCATTATATGTCCATTGAGGACTATTTATATTGCTTATGGCACTACTAATAGATTTTGATACTTTTGTAACTACTGTGTGGTCTTATTATTGCATCATTTGATGACGGCACACATTTATCCAGCCCCGTGAATACATGTATTGCACAGGTGTATAGCTTTGTTTTGTATAGTTGAGCATAGATGGGCCCCAAGTGAGAGAACAAAGTTGGTCATATCAGTGTACTTCATGGAACAGGTCCTTCTATGCAGACTGTGTATGTATTCAAAACCTATGCTCATTATGACAAAGCAGTAAGTCCAGTTTTAATTATCGTTATTAGGGGTCAAAGATAGTCAGGAGAATACTGCTCAAAGCCAAATAAGTAGATAACCAGACGAATGGTGGAGAGAATTATTGGAATGCAGTGGGATGCTGGCTGGGAGCCAAAACGATGCAATGAGCATGGAGTGTTAACTAGTGTTATGTGTGGAATGCCAGGAAAGCATTGTCTCTGTTCAGCTACTGCTAATGGACTGGGATTTGTAGATATATTCCAGTACCATTGTTTTTCTTTCCAGTCTTCCTTTGTAGTTTTTAATTCACAAAGACAGCAGTTCTGGGGTCAGAGATGGAATGCACAGGGAGATTGGAGTATTTTGCAACTGGTTTTGTGTATTCCCAGCCCTAATGTCTATTTTATGTCCATTTATCTTCTGATATTCCAGATGAACACAAAGATACATCTTTGAATTCTAATCTATTACCACAGCACATTAAACCTGGCCCAGAATCTTGTTGGGAACTCATCATGTTTCTAAGTGGACCTACATGGTATGAATTAGAAATGGGAAGTTCTGTAAGACAATAAAGGACTGCTCTTACATTACTACACAAGGAATCCAGAACAGTGACTGGTGTCCACCAGTCCCATTGTACATTAGGACACGAGTTAGGAAGTGTCAATGTATATTGGGATATTTTTGCTGGTGTCCATTTCCACATCTTTGCAGTTCATTAAGAGTTATGCTCCATAACTTAATATATGGAAAGTTATTTAACATACAGTTAGGTCAGTGTTTCTCAACGAGTGTGCCGAGGCACACTAGTGTGCCGTGAGCAATCATCAGGTGAGCCGTGGGAAATTGGAACTCCAGTGTGTGTGAGTATAAAAACCCCAAGAAACCTACCTCGATAAAGGCACAAAATTACAACCACCCCGCCTCCCCACCCGTTGTCTACTTGGTCTCTCCCTCTCCATGCATTGGGAAGGCCCGCCTCCCTTTTCCCAAGTAGAGACCTCCTCTTGCCTCCTGGGGGTTCTGCGTGGGAAGTTTGGACCAGTTCTATCATGGTGGGGTTCAGAATGCTCTTTGATTGTAGGGGAACTATAAATCCCAGCAACTACAACTCCCAAATGTCAAGGTCTATTTCCCCTGAACTCCATCTGCGTTCATATTTGGGCATATTGAGTATTCATGCCAAGTTTGGTCCTGATCCAACATTGTTTCAGTCTACAGTGCTCTCTGGATGTAGGTGAACTACAACTCCAAAACTCAAGGTCAATGCCCACCAAACTCTTATAGCATTTTCTCTTGGTTATGGGAGTTCTGTGTGGGAAGTTTGTGTCTTTCTGCCATTCCATCTATGTTGTGTTCATCAAAATAGGCCCAGGTTTCACACTGAGTGTATAAATACATTTAAAAACATGTTAACTATATGTATTACTGTGCTAGAGTGTCATTTTGTCATTTTGGTTGGTGGTGTGCCCCAGGATTTTGCAAATGTAAAAAGTGTGCCGCGGCTCAAAAAAGGTTGGGAAACACTGAGTTAGGTAATCCAATTTGTGTTCACAGTTGCTACTTTGGCACAATTGTGACACTATTGATTTTATTTCAGTAAGTTCTTTAACAAGGTTCCCCATGACATTCTCACAAAGAAGCTCATGAAATATGGACTTGACAGTGCTAGTTAGGTGGATTGAGAATTGGTTAAATGGACGAACCCAGAGTACTTACCAATGACGACTCCTCATCCTGAAGTAACCAAATGGGATGTCACAAGTTTCTATCCTTAGCCCAGTGCTATTCAATTTTCTTTATCAATGACTTGAATTACATAATAGAAGACATGCTTATCAAATTTGCAGATGACACCTCATGTGGGGAGGAATGGTTAATACTAGGCCTGGTTGATCCATGGTTCTAAATGCTTGAAAAGTACTTACAAAAGTTCTGGTGGTGAACATTTCAGAACTCTATCAAAAATGCATTATTATTTCATTGTTGGCTATTTTTAAGACAGAACCAATTAGGAACTGCCATTTATAACAAAATTTTGAAAGTTTTGTTAAGAGTTCTGAAATGTTCACTCCCAGAACTTTTGTTTTGTAAGTACTTTTGAAGCATTTAGAACCATGGATCAACCAGACCTAGTTAATACCTCAAAGGACAGGATCAGAATCTAAAATAACCTTAACCGATAGGATGGATGATACCTGGCCTGAAAACAGTACACGTGAAAGGGTCTAGGAATCTTAATAGACCACAAGTCAAGCAGGAATCAACAGTGTGATGCATCAGCTTGAAAAGCCATGGTATTCTAGGCTGCATCAATAAGAGTATAGTGTTGAGATTGAAGGAAGTCATAGTCCTACTTGATTCTGCTTTGTTCACTAGGAATACTGTGTCAAGTTTTGTATACCTAGGGAACAAAAAAAATATGGTAAGGACATTGTGTAATAAATGGAACAGAGCATTAGCATGTCTCTCTCCCTCACCCCCTTTCATCGTTCCATTATTAGATATGATTGTCAGTGGAATGAGCATGAACCTCAGGGGGAAAAAACAAAGGAGTTTGCGTTGTACGTTTTTTCGGGCTATATGGCCATGTTCTGGAAGCATTCTCTCCTGACGTTTCACCTGCATCTATGGCAAGCATCCTCAGAGGTCAGGCATGTAGCCAGGGGGGGCTAAGGGGGCTTCAGCCCCCCCCAAATTATCAGGGTGGTCCGCGAGAAGGCCTTACTGGTACATTATTTAAACTGTTATGTTTATTCAAATCATGATCTGATCACCATGCTCATTATATCCCACATTCATGGGGTTATTGGGATAACAATACAAAAGGTTTGCTAGGGTAGACCCTCTTCCGCCCAGTCTCACCCCCCCGAACCAAACTCAGCCCCCGAATCAAAATCCTGGCTACGGCCCTGTCAGAGGTTGTGAAGCCTTCGACAATACATAGGAGTTTGGGAAGCCGAATAGCCGAGTTGCTTATCACAAAGGATTTTCAGCATGTCAAGTATGCCATTTCTAACTACAGCTCTCTTGGGTGGATTTGGTTGTTTCCCTTTTTCTTATTTCTCTTAACTTTTCATTGTGTTGATCTGTGATCATCTTGAGTGTTGGAGATGTGCTTCATATAGGATAGGCAATGTGCTCTGTAGGAGTTGAGTCTCAATGCTCTAGATTCCACCCCCTCCCCATCCCATGACCCTTCACAGAACTTTCCCCAAATACCTCTGCACAGAACATCTGTTGAACCCTGCTGATAGCCTTTTGATCAGTAGCCAGGGCACATTATCAGTGTTGGGTGTGTGTGTAGAATTCAACTACTAAAAGAATAACGAGTGTAATTGAATAGTGCTGCTATGGGGAAGACTCTTTTCCCAAGATACCTTGAAATGTCCTGTTATAAAATTGCAATTGAAAAGAGGCTTTGGAGGAGAGGCTATGTTTAAGGTAATAATTTGTTCCAAGCAAAGCCACTTCTATGCAACTTTTTTCAACAGTACCTTTCAATACAGTTAACAAAGCAGTTCAGAATGAGGAAGCAAATAGATTTGTTTGGTTGTTGAAGATATTTCAGATTTTCAGTAACGAGGGCTAGAGGTTCGACAATTTTGACAAATGAAACTTATAATTTGCCCATAAAATAAATATTATCAGAAAACATAAGTACAAATGATGTTTTTATTGACATTGTAAGAAACATTTTCTCATTGCAAAAGTGGTTCTGAAAGCCTAAGTACAGTTGATATGTACACAGTGCTACAGACCCTTAAGGGTGATCTAAGGCTCAAAGAACATCAGATCATAAATGCAGGTTCATCAAATGAAGACCACAAGGGTCTCTTACATCTGAACACTAGTTCTACTGAATGTAAATGTATTTACATATTTTTTTTAAAAAAAGAGAGATTACACTTTTTATAAAAGTTAAAAAAAAGCTGAGGTGAAAAAAATGAACATGTGTTTTTATCTTACATGTCTGCAAACTCGACAGCGGTGAACTCTCCCAAAGAGGACATTCAGTTTCTACATGTACAATGACATGTCAATGTCCAATATACACTAGACAATATTCAGACAGTCTTATTAACAGTGGTATGTGCTATTATATAAGCATAGCCTTATAGATAAAGTTTGGCACTGTTTCTTCATATTTCCTCCCTCTTTTAACCAGATCATTTCGAAATAAGGCACATCCATTGCAGGAATAAACACTGTTTTTTTGTTTGACAAGTCAAAGTAAACAGATGGTAGGACCGTGACTCATCCAATAGTCTCTTTAACTTGCTGAGAAAGAACGAAACATTCTATACACATAAAGATCAGAAAGTAACTCTTTCATACCTAGTACCATTATGGAGACAACCCTTAGCAAGAATAGCAATCTAAACAGCAGTATTGATGATCAAATCCATTGCACCGGGTTCTATTTCTTTCTGGGTGCTTCTTACTGCCCAAACCTAGCCATGTTTACTGAAATGTAACCCAAACTGACAGGGTTGTCCTAGCAAGTATGCATAACATTGCAAACAATGGCTGTCCTTTTGTACATTCAACTGTACCTTTTGTAGGCAACTGATAACACAGAGCAACACTGCTGGAAAATGGAGAGGAAATATGTCACTGATGCACCTAGGAACAGTCTTTGTTAAAAATCAATAGAATGATACCTCCTAATTGTTCTGTTGTGCAGCTGTTAAATATTGGGTGACAGTGGTAGAGAAACCATAGGTTTATAGTAGCCTTTCTCAGAGCTTTTTGCCTACATGTGCTGGGTTATAGCTACCATTATCTCTGTGATGGCCAGGGATTTATGGTACTGTAGTCCAAACCAGCTGGAAGGCACCAGGTTGGAAGATACTAATTTATAGCTGTGTTCCCTTTTGTGACAATCCAAAACAAAGTCATACAGGTGGGATAGCCCACTGTTTCAATGTACACATCACCACAAATAACTACATGGCATGTGCCAATTATTGTTTTGGTATATCATTCCCATCTCAGCCCTGGAGTGATGCAATGCACGAAATATGAAATCAAGGGGGGTGCTCTTTGAAATTGTAGCTGAATTCATTATTAGGATAGGGAAAATTGCATATACAACAAAAAGAAAGGATTGTTAATGGAAATGAACAGCTTGAACAGCTTAACAAGATCACGTGCTTCAATAAGTTCCAAGACAGGGTTGGTCTGAGAATGCTTGGGAGTTATCCTCAGTGGTAGGCTCTCATTGAGTGAGCAAGAGGAGTCAACATCTTCTCTTGGACTTATTAGGTTCCAGTGGGAAGTAAAGTAAGGATTAACAGCACTCCAGCTGGATTCATACCTACTTCTCTCCAGCACTGCCCAGATGAACTCTGGGGAAATTCAGAAGGCTGTTTGGCATTAAACTAGCAATTAAATGTGCATCAGGTATGCAAGGTCAAGTATGCAAGGAGGCTTCCTGCAATTTCATTTACTCCAGATCTTGAGGCATGAGGACCCACAATATGGCAACTGTATAGTTGGACTACTAACAATTTAGAAAGTCACTCCCTTGATGTTTACATCTTTAAAGTACCATAATGAAAGTACCTTTCCTCCACAGTAGAGGCTCTTAAACTAAATATGACTGACCTTCACTAGTACATGTTGATACTACGTGCACAAATTTAGTGGGACATCTACACTATGGGCAAAAAAACCTTTGAACTAAAGACCTGCATCCAATGATGTTGCTAAATTAGTATACATAATTATTATGCATGATCAGTGTGAGTGCAAGAGTGGTATCTAATACACACTTGGTCATGAAAGCAGATGTCTAAGAGGTTCCGGAAAGTACAAACAGGTTCATATTATCTTTCATAATGGTGTAATCCAGCACAACTCTACTAATGAGGGTTTTTGCTATGCAACATTTAATTGGATTTAGACATAAGGCTACATTCCTCTATTGATGTATTCTCATGTCAGTTTCCGTAATAGCTGTCTATGAGTTCACACACATTCCAGGGCTCACTTTGTTCTGAAGGCTACAGTGGAATAATGGGGATAGAGTGGAGATCTATTTCTTCAAGTATCAGCTCAATACATATATCTAATACCTTCAGTTAAAACACACATACACAAAATACATGATTCCAAAGAGGCTGTATGCATTAGAAAAAATGTTAAGTTTTATATACTGGAGTCAGCTACTATTTTCGACTCTGAAATATGGTATTAAGCATTCTAGACTGAATACAGACTTAGTCATATCTGCGAATAGATCCACAGAAATAAATCTTGTTTGTCAAGAATAACTTTAAGTACTTGGTAAGTGTACTCAAAGTATGATTAAATCTGGATCCAACCTATTGAACTTAAGAGTGAAATATAATATTCAATTTGAAGTAGCAATTAACACAAGTATATAAAAGAGTAACACATACTGTTTATTAATGTAAACAGCATTATCCCCATTTTTTTAAAGCATGCCAAAGAGGGACCTGCCTTTCCATGGATAATCTTTATGCTAGTGATTACCAACAATATTCTCTGAATTATCAGGAATATTCACCTGGTGGGTTATTTTCAGACACCGCAGCTCACTTGTGGAGCATTACGATATATATTTTCAATGTCCTCAGTTTGAGTTTAAATGCAACATTTGTGAGACCATTGGGGAAAAAATGATTAAATAAAAATATCATTTCAACTATCTCTTCTGAATGGACAGCTATCAGATGGGCTTAAATATAATAGAGGAAAATGTTCTGAAATGTGGCCAATGTTGTAATATTATTGAGACTGTTTAGTTATAACGAATTCTTATAAAGTCCACCAGCACAATAAGGTTTGGAGATGGGGGCAGTGGGGGAATAAAGTCCATTTTATAAAAATTTGAGTTGCAAAGAAATCTCAGGAAAAAAACCCCTTTTGTTTCTCCCATGAATGTATAATTTATCTGTACCATAGATCAGTAAGAAGCATGTGGTTGCCATTAAGATAAGAAGCAGAGAACCACAATCAAACACAAACATTGAAGCACATTTAGGCCCAACAATTGTACTTAAGGGTTTTTTTTTGCTGTGGTGTGCAATAGAACTGGAAAAGGAATGTAGACAGTAGTAAAAAAATAGAATGTGAAAAAAATAAACTGGACCCCAGATGTCAAACCAACTGAGCATACTGGATCTCCAAAATAGAAACAGGTTTGTCATAAAGACATTGTAAACCGTACTTGAAGTCTCTTAAATATGAGCAACAGTTGATGTACTTAGGCAGACTTCTACCAATGTTGAACAACAGAAACACTATCTTGGGGTTGGAACTGGTTCTGGTCTACCAAATATAGTGTCAAATGCCCCATTTACAAGGAAATGCCACTTAAAAAAGAGAAATCACAGCATTCCGTATATTACTACAGCTTGCCTTTGTGCTGTGTATGGTTCTGATATTCTGCATGCTTTGTTTGTTGGATGAGTATTCCTATAGTGCCTTTGCATGTTTTGTTACTGACTTCCCTATTAAAATGCAAGGGGTGGTTATTTCACTCATGCCTCATTTATATGTGCTTCTCATAGTGAACAGTTTGGACCCCAACATCATAATGGTGGATTATATAGCATTATGTTGTGCATTTCATTGCCTTGTTTTGAAAATGCCTAGGGGCGATTCATTTGTGCTCTTAAGTTTGAAGAATGCTGATGTTTGGCTGATTAAAAAGTGGGAGTGAATAGGCTATGGAGCAGAGATGGACAATATCTCAGTTTGCCTCTTTTTGTTTCCACAAAAATAGAAGTTCAACTGCGTTCTGACCACTCTGAGATTGTTATAAGACTACAAGATTATGGCTCAAAGCTATGTTTATTGGACCCTATGGGATCTGTGCTTGTCATCAGATGAAGATTTGAATGGCCTCTTTAAATCTTTGTGTCTGAACAAGTCTGCGACTAGGATGCTTTTAAAAGAACTGAAAGACTTACATCTTTATACTGACAGAATGTTTGAAGTGCTCTCCCATTTACAATCAAGAACTGTGGAATGTATTATTATAATACTTTGGAAAATAAAATCTAGCTGGACATATAGAATGATATCAAGGAAATTTTAAGATGTAGCTCTGCATTCTATTTTTTTTTTCTATCTAGAGTAGTGGTTTCCAACCTGTATTTCAGAGGAATGTCATTGTTTTTCTGGTGAGCACACCACAATGGAAAATAGGATTTCCTAACAGGAGGTTATACATTATCCCTGACCCTCCCCTACGATATGAAACCAATGTGGTTTCAGGTACACTCTCCGTTCATACAGGGAAGGGATATACACATCATTGTCAGTGCTGGGGGATGTATGTGCTGGCTGTGGGGCTATCCGCGGACATGTTTGCCTATAGATGTGCACAAAGTGGTGTGTGAGTATACACATAAATCATTGGGCTTTCTCTCATTGAGCAGTCCTTCTCCTTTGAGGATTCTGATAAAACCTGTTTTCACCATGCTGCTAGAGAGGTGGAAAATAGGTCATGATGTGAAATAGATAGGAGACTTACAGAGAAGCAACAGTTTACACTGAAAAAAATATTTGAGAATTATTTGTTGTTAGGTTGTTGGTAAAATAAGTACTATATTGGAATATTTGGGACCATTTTTGTAATTTTGACGGTATGCAAATCTTTGAAATTACTGCATGATACTAATGGGTAATCATACTTGTAAATCATGAATAACAGATCATTCTTTTTTTTAAAAAACTTACATTAACTTACTGCAAAAATATTTCCAACCTGTGGTAACTTACACAGAGGGAAGTATGGGACCCATGAAAAGTTGCACATAAGGCTTGGGGCGGCACAACTTTTGTACTACTGAAATGAAAAAACCAACCAGTCAGGACAATACTCTCCATCAACTGTGTACCCCTGAACAGGGCTTTGAAACTTTGCAGTAGACAGAAAATGTGGGAAGAATTCCTTGAAGGTAAACAATATGAAATTAATTGGCGGAGAGTAAAAGAAATGACATCTCAAGACATTCGTACCTTCCCCACCCCCTTAACATCAAATGTTGACTTTGTTTCAAACCAATCTTCCCGATGGATTTGCATAGGATATTTGCTAAGTGGAGGGAACCCCAAATATCAGCTTGTTATCTAGTAATGCTGTGTATACATGTTAGAAACTGAATGCGTAAGAACTCTGACAACATAATTTCCATTTCCTTTTAAGTAATAGGAAGTTGTAACATTTCATCAGAATTTCTTCAAAAATAAACCCACATGCACATAACAATTTTACATTGGTTTACAATTTTAAAAAATAAACACATAGAAGAGTTGTACAAACATTAAAAATAATGAAGGGAATTGCGGGTGTAACAATACTGATTCAAAACTGAAATGGAAGACAGTTTCTCCCTAGAACACTTTAGGGTTTTTTAGTCCTTATTCCATAAAAGGAATATACTTGAAACACATCCCATTTAAGTGAGATGAGACTGCTAAAGTACTTAAAACAACTAAAAAAATTGACTTTTAAAAATCTTTCACCTTTTAAGTTGTTCATAGCTATTGCATAACAGCAAGAAACTTGCTTTCTTCAGCAAGTGAGGTTAACAAAGAATTCATGTCCCCAATAGCCATGTTGTTTGTGCTTATGGGCATTGCTGGAAATGTAAGAGACGCTCGGGGAGTGGTGAGACGGGAGGAATTGTGGGAGAAATTCTGGGTGATGCTGGGACTTAGGGCTCCTGAAATTAAGCTGGCATGATCACCATCATCTATGATAGCATCAAAATCGATCTGCACACCTTCAAGGCTATTGGTATCAATGCTGTCAACAGTGCTTGTCACTTGGTTGGCCCCTGGAGAGAGAAGCTCCGATGAATTTGCATCACTAGTCCCCTGCAGCAGGCAGTTGGCTTCTGAAAGGGGGAAAGCCCCTGTTTTCAAAGCTTGCTGGATAAACCCTGTGGTTTGGTCATACAACTGACCAGAGTAATTCTGTATATTAGAACAGAATTGTTGCGACTGACTTTGAGATTCTACTTTGATGCCATTGACCTTGTGTGACTGGCTGGCATCCCTACCATGTCCCTGTTGCACTGAATTATTCCGCATTGTGTTTTGCAATCTGCTACAATAACTCGCACAGGGCTGGTAACCTCTGCCCATCATTAAACCTGAAGGTTGGATCCCAACATTTTCAGACAGTGGCAGATAATTCTGTGACCCATGATGAAGGTTGCGTTTTGAGGGAGCAATGACCTGCTCTAGCATTGCTTTACTGGAATGGTCTACTTCATGGTAGTGACTGACTTCATCTGCTGATTGATGAGGAAAGTATTCCTGAAGGGCCATGTTTCTGCTCTGCATCTTATTCATCACACTGGCAGATGACTCATCCGATACCACAGGGCAGCCAAAATTGTGCTGGTTCCCATTAGCTAACATAAAATTGTTTCTCACCTTTTGCCCTTGAACCACCATTTCAGAGGTATGGTCCATTGGTTGTCTGCCAGTACTTTCACTATATAGCTGCATCTTACTAGACTGAAAGTGGTAAGAACGACTGGTGTCACCGTTATTCATTACCATGTTATGTTGTAAACTGCAAGAGCCACTGCTGTCTAGAAGATGCTGGTAGCCATTTTGTTGGGTCACAACATTTGTTTCCAGTCCATTATTCTGCGACTGGACAACTGCGTTATTATAGAACCCAGGGGCTTGATTTTGCTGGATCAGAGATCGCTGCCCACATTTTACTCTTGATGGAGACAATTCAGAACTTCCTGAGCTTACTTCATTCCACTGAATTGGCAGATCATTTTTACTGGGTTCTGGAGGGGTTTGCTCAAAGCTGTTGTTGTTCCCTATTACTGAACTGTGATGTCCTTTGTTGTTATCTAATCCACCATTTGGCAGTTGGTTGTACATTTGATTCTGAGAATTCAGATATTGGACCACATCATCTGGCAGAAGATCTTCATCATTCAAATTACCATCTGCCTCCATGGTAGCAGCCTCCATAGCCACATTTTCAGAGATGCTTGGAGGACAAGGTGAACAGAAGTTGCGAAACAAGCCACCATCAGAGCGGGTGTAGTTTTGAAGGACGAAGTTGCGTTTTTCCACAGAGGGAACCAAAGCAGGAGGGTTAAAGCTATTGAGGCTGTTGAAACGCTGCACTCTGGGGAAAGAAAGATTCTCAGAGACTAGTCTTACAGGATCACTGGCTCTCCTTGTGCCATTCCCCAACACATCATGAGGCAGTAAGTGTCTCCTGCTGTAACCATTGGTCCCACCATCACTACATCTTCGAGGAGAATTAGCAGGGGGCAGTGGTGACATTCCAGATTCGCGACAGTCACCTAACAGTGCCATTCTTGTTTTCAAGCTCATCCTCTCCATATTAGGTAGTGGTGTTGGTGGAGGTCCACCAGTAGCTGCTGCATATTTTGCTTTCAGCCTATACTGTTGGGCAGGGGTAAGGCTGAGAAGACCCGGTAAACCGTCACACTGACTGACTTCGCTAGATCGCCTTGAGGCATCAGTTGAAATGGGGTCATAGGAATCAGCCACGCTGATATTCTGGAGCCTTCCCTCACCCTGGGAAGCATTGCTGGATCTCCGACTAGAGAAGCAAGGTGAAATTCCAGAGGACCTACGGCTGCTCATGTAGGCTGAGCTGATTGTGCTGGTATTGCTGTCCCTTCTGTTCAGCATGTTTAACACAGTGATATCCGTGTTTGTGAGTTCATTTTTGTGGGTTAGGATAGCCATGTTTCCTCCTAGGCTACAGCTGCTGTTTGACTGAGTACCTGTGAAAATATTCCAATAAAAATGTGATCAAATTAAAAGTTGATCCTGAGAAATATAAAAATTGTATGGAAAATGTTACAGGCATTTTCAGAAATCACTATTATACTGCCAGAGAGGTCATAGAGCCAAATGCATTTTTGAACAGAGGAACATAGGCTCATGACTGAATATAATGATACTGTTGTATAAAAACAAAACAAATCTGTACACAATTTTTTAAAAAAAATCAGTTCACAAATGAAACAAACATGTTAAGGAAAAATAGACTATAACTTTTGCGCCAAATATCTAATTTTCTACATAGAACTATTTCTTTCTATTGAGGAGCATTATACACTGACCCCCCATTTGCAGAGTATCTTAAATAACAGTTACATGTTGCATGGCAGTCAAAACTGTTGTGTTGGCACCAGCAGTTGTAACAATTATTAATTTACGTTTAATAAGTTCCTTTTATTACAATGAACCTCAGCCAGGAACACCACGGGCATTCTGCATGGATGACTGCAGATGAATAAGTTATGAAACAATGCCAGAAGGAAAAATATTTTGCTGAAATCAAAATCCTCTTATTACAAAATACTCTAGGCTCCTCTAGGCTTCAATATGTTTTCAGTGTGCTTTGCTTCCTAACTCCATTAATGTTTCACATGTACACCTACATATTTTGGAACAAACTCCAGAAATTTGCCATGTCTCCCCTTTACTATTTTGCCATTGCAAAACCTTGCTGTGGGCAAAGACTAAAAGAAGGCTTGAAATTGAAGAAATCTTAAACTGATTAAGTAGAAATCCTAACTACTGATTAGCCTTAATCGTATGATTATTTCTATTCCACATTTTCCTTGGAACTGGGACTCAAGACAGCTTGCATTTTTTTAAAAAACCCATAAATTGAACCTACTACATAATTGAAATTATTTTAAAGAAATCCATTAAAAAGCAAAGGCCAGCAAAGCAGCACACTATGAAAAATCCTTCCAGTCAGTTCCCCAAAATCTATCAGAACATCAAAAAATTCCACTTGCTAACTGATGGACAGCAAGGAGAACAACTGTTTAACTTTTAAAATGTTTTCAGATTGTATGTTTTTAATATGGTCAACAGTTTAACATTGGTTTTAAGGCTGACTTTTTTTGGTTTTTAACTGTAATCTAGCTCCTTTGAGTCCTGTCCTAGGGGGAAAATGACATAAATAAAGTTAATAATAATAGCTGGGATTTTGTATCACCTGCTTAATTAAGTATAATCACAATCTTATCTAAGGGCTAATGTACAAATAAACCAATTACACTGTGTGTTATTCCACAGTAGTTTGCTTTTAATATCACAATTGTAATCCATGCTGAATGTGTATTGACAGCCATGTCATTCTACACACGCCCCACAACTCACTTTGACATAAGAGAGAGTGTCTCACTACTTCTACATTATCACTACATGGGATTATTTTTGGCCATGGCCATAGAACTGCTGCATATTTATTTTTTATTCCCAGAATACATGGACAGATCTATCATCCAAGGGGTTTTCTTGATTTACTGTCAGTCTTGCCAACCACCTTGCATTCTCATTGGATGTCCATAGCAACTTCTCACATATACCTCTCTTTGTTTCCTTCGTATGTGGAAAGCCCTTTTTCCTCCTGGCCCCCTGTGTGGCACTTTCAAGGAGCTAAACACCAGGTTTCCAAAGTTAGTATTTTTAAAAACCACGTTTAAGCCCCCAGTTAACAAAAAAAAGTATGTTCACTACAAAAGTTAGAGTGACATCATGTGGATAAAGGCAAGGACCTGGATCAAGGTAATGTAGAATTATTTAGTAGTGTGGATCTGGCCTAAGTAGTGATTGTGGATTAAAAAAAATATCTAGATTTACTTATCCAAAACGGTTTTGTATTAATGATTGTTACTTAATCACATTTGCAACACTATTGCTACAACCTTAATTCCCCTTTCCCCAACTTTCATCTACTGCATGAGGCCCATTCTCCTGGTGGCCATGGCATTTGAAGGATGCTTTTGTTATGCTTAACGAATAAAACTAAGTATATTTAAGTACACAGAGCTACAGCCAAACTTAATTATTAACATCATTATCTTTATTCCAGCTTCCCTAGGAAAAAGTTTCAAAGCTTGGAAGAAGCCCACAGACCAGACCCATTTTTTGATATTATAAATTTCTCCTCAGAAAACTTAAGAAAACCACATATGAACACAGAAACAGATTATATTAAACATCTCACCATTTCCAATGAGAGGTGGCAAGGTTGGGCCTTTGGAAGGTGGCATGAGGTTCAGTCTTGGAAGTGCACCATTGATTTGTTTCAGCCTTTCTAGCTTGACTTGCTCCATCCATTTGGTCTCTGTCATATTCCTCCTGGCCTGTAAGCCAAGTGCTGTGGTCGCTGTTGAAATGGTAGAGTCCATGATAGGGGTTTCATCTATGACACTGAGGTCTCCTACACTACCTCTACTGGTCAGATTAAGCTCGATCCCATGGTTGGAATAGTTGCTGATGGGGGACTGTTCGCTGCTGCATGTAGACTGACCACCAGGGCTTGGCTGAGATGCCTGTTTGCCAGAAAGGTTGGGGGACGGGGACGGGGATGACACGGAGAGACAGAAAGTACAATTAGATTAGAGTATCCCTTGGAAGCATTGGGTTATCAGAAAAGCAGAAAACAATGTGAACAAACAAATAAAGAAGATACCTTGCAACAGGGCTGAGAAATAAGAACATGTCACTATTAGAAAATTGACAAAATCAAATTCATGGTTAATCTAGCCTAGCGCATTACCTCTAAAAGAGGACAATAAAGAATGCTAAGGAAAGGTTAATCAAAGCTTTTTAGTACCAAATGCATTACACTTGAAAGGAAAAACTTTCTGGATTCAAAACTCCTGACACGTGAGGAACAACTACTGAAAATAAAGGAGCCTCAAAATAATGTGGCCCAAATGCTTACTCTTGAAAGGAAAACTATTCAAAATCCTGGCTATGCCAAAAGTAGCTCTTATCATATTCATTTACATTTAAATGGTAGCCATGTGCTATCAACATAAAACATAAAAATATTCAGAAGAATCTTGTGTCAACATTGTGTTCTAAAGTGCGCACTCAAAAGAACAAGCTGACGTTTCAGCTGAAAAAATTGATGGGATTTTAAATTATTTACTTTCAATTATTTTCACTGGTTTAAAATTTCCTGGTTTTTAAAAAATATATATTCAGGAAGGTTTTTAAAGAAGGTTTTAAAGATCAGGTCAGGGGCTGATATGGTTTTAAATTTTGAATATGTTTTAATGATTTTTTAAAATACCAATGATATTTAATTCTGTTTTAATGCTTGTATATGTGTAGATTTTAACTGTATTGAAATGCTTTTAATGTAAGCCGCTTTGAGTCTCCTTGTGGAGAGAAAAGGTGTGGTATAAATAAACATTATTATTATTAATTCAGAATGGCAAAATAAACATATGTAATTATAAGATTTTTCTGATTTTAACTGAGACACGATTTAATATATTTTCAGTCTTTTTCAATTATTGCTCATGTTACTAATAGTTTGCACAGAAATCTTCAAGATACAAGGTCAAATATAACATTTCAAATAAAAAACATATTTAAATCAGTTGGATCCCCGTGAATCAGTTAGAACACCTACTGTATCATGCAAGCTGACCAAAAACCAACCAAAACCGAAGAGCAAGTCGTTCTTTCAGTTGCGAAATTGCTCTCAGCATTTTAAAAAGTAGAGAGTGATCACAGATGTGCATGTGAATGTCACGTAACATTGTCACTGATCGGGGTGGACTTCATGCCATTTTGTTATAAAATGCCCATTTTATGAGCATAATGTACGCATTAAATGAAATGATTTTGAAAAGTGGCAATGAAGGAACTGTGGAGAAGTGAAAATCATCTCACCTTATTACCCACTGTCCTTAGGAAGTTAGAACAAGTCATTAGATAGAAAAAACAATGAATTAGTACATTACTAAAAATTACATGGTAAATCATACAACACAAAGACAAATACACTGCTAAATCATACCTGAATGAGCAATTTGAGTATCTCCTTCAGATTGTGCACTGTTTACTCTCATGTATGAATTTAATCTTTTACATGTTTTTAAAGTCACTCCAATCAACTACACCGCTGAAATCTTTTTTTTGTATGAAATATTTACCATTAAATCTAAAACTTAAAACCCAGTCATCCTTAAACACTGCATTTCAGATGCAAGTATGGTGTTTATTAATATGGGAGAGGTGGGTAAAATTTATTTTTCCTTTTGGTACAGTACCATGTGCTTTGATGATTCTATATAAATAAATAAAGTGAATTTTACAGGCAGTTATATTGCACATATTGTCCACAATCTGCAACTTCAAATCTCAGTCTATGAACTAATTATCTCTGAAGTGCTAAACATGTTAAAAGGTCTGTACCAGAACATGGAAAAGTTACTTTTGGGGTCTCTGGTTCCCCAAATCCCCTAGTCTTTGGTGATTCTGGCTCTTGCAATCCAACAAGTAGATCTTCCCTATGCACTGAATTGTGTAAATGTCGTCAGTAATATAAAAACATTTATTTATTTATTTACGATATTTATATGCCACCCTTCTCACCCCGAAGCGGTCCCAGAGTGCCTTACATGTCATATCATACATAAAAACATTTAATGAATGCCAAGTCTCTATAAAAGTACATTTGCTGGCTCAATAGGTAAGTTGACTCATGTAAATTTACCTGGTGCAATGGGTCTTCTCCATACAGGATTAACAGTGAGATTTAAATTTAAGGTCTAAATCCCTCTGCTAGCCTAAACAAGAGTTCATGTGCAACCTCATCAGACAGGCTACAACACTTGGACTTCAGTTGAGGCATGGAGCCCACTGGCTTCCATCACACAACATTTATCTACTTCTGGTGGGGCTTTGTTCCTCAACAGAGGTCCAAGCATGGTAAGAGACTGCTTCAGCAGCATGGGTGGCTTCTTGGGCTGCATAGGAAACAACAAAGGAAAGCCGGGTGGCAACTTCCCCCAGTGGGATAGATTGAAGAGCAAGGCAGGCGATGTGGGGTGAATCCCGGTGATGAGGTCCTTACTGAAACAACTGTTGAATGATAAATCAACACTCATATAAATCCCATTTAATATGTCTACTTATTAGCAACCCAATTAGTAATTTTCTAAAAATATTTTTGATGTGAATAAATGAAAATTAAACTGAGTTGCCACCAAGGATATAAATCCTAGGGAAAGTTCTCCTGTCCAATTCTTGCTGAAATGTGGCGTCTCATACTTTCTCAGCTTGCCTCTCCAAGGTAACATTTCAATTAGTATTTTGTAGTAACTACAATGGCAGCCCAGGTCAACAAATAAGTCTGAGCCAGCCATCCAGTTCAGTTTCCTGTTTTGGCTGATTATGATCAACCTTATGGAATACTAGGCCTGTTGGATGTGATTTTTTACCACATTTTATAAGACTTCATGCTGAAGGAAAACAACCTGAAGGTCTAGTTGCAATTTGTTTTGTCAACAACCTTTACACATGAAGCATCTTTTAAAAAGTGTTGCATACCATTGGCTTTTCTGACTTGACAGCTTTGACCTGGAGGCATTCTTCACGTTTTGAGGTAGTGTTGCTGAGGTCTTTTTGCTCCCCAATTGCACCCTGAGTCTGATGGCTGGGGGATCTGCTTTGAGAATGGCTGCCTTGGTCTCGGGGTGGGGGATGCCGTGGGTGGATATCTCCACGCTGCTTCTTGGTGACGTGGGCCTCAGGGCCGTGCACAGTCTTTACGTGTTTTCGGAGAGAACTAGGATCTGTGTAGCGCTTTGTGCACCCGGGTATTTTGCAGACATAGGGTTTCTGTAAGTGGAAAGAAATGTCCATGTTCATTTGGGGATTGATCCCTGGTGAAGTTCATGCCATATAAATGATACATTCAAACCCACAGTCTCAGAAAAAAATTTTCTAAGAGGCAATTGGTTTTTACCTCATTTGCTTCCTAGAATGTGAAGACTTAATTATAGAGGGTAGTTAATCTCATTGGGCAAAATAAAACTAAATTTGATTACACTCAAATACTTCAACCTGTATTCACTATTTACTTGGGTTAGGTACTATTTCAAAACCAAGTAAATATTTGGCCCTATTTAGTACAGAGCAATCCGTTCTAAGTTACAGACTTCAGCTAAAGTCAGGTTGTGTCTATGTGTCCCTTTTTCCATACTATGAAAATTACACTGAGTATTTAAACACAATATAATAATTATGCTTTTCCATAAGGCCCAGAAAATGCAAAACAAAATATTACTTATGAGAAGTAATATCATTTTATTTAAATAATCAAATATTACTTATGAGAAGAAAATGCAAAATGCAAATGAAAAATATTACTTATGAGAAGTAATATCATTTTATTTAAATAATCAAGAAAGAACATGAACATGAACAATGTTGGATTATCCAGCAGATGTCACTAGAAAACAGCAATCAAATTCTTCCGAGGACCCCTTTTCTCGGAAGATGGATGGACACATGGAAAGATATATATTTTTTCTGTAGTTATTAGTGTTATTGGTTAGGCACAGCTCAACTAGAGCAGGACCTTTGAATCAGTTGCTAAATGGTGAGTCAACATATAGTTGGGGCTCACAATAGGATATACACTAACATATATACAGTACTATTTTATGCAAAACTGACATCTTTTATTTTTTAAGAAGATAAAGGTTCAATTTCACACACCAAAAACACATAAATTATCCCACGACCCCTACCACACAAACAGAAATATTTGTAAGCATTGGAAAATATGTAAAATGTGATTAATGTGAAGTAGATTTTTATGTTACAATTATCCCTTTCATCCCTAAGAAAACCAATCATATTGACCTAGTCTACCTCTTACACTGGTGACACATTGCTGTTAGATTCTGAATAATTATGAAAATATTTCCATAATTAGACTTATATTTTTGAGTAACACTCCTTGTTGCAGTTCACTGAAACTGAGGGGAATTTTAAAGTGGGTTTGTGGTATGGAATGACACCAAAAGTAAGCAAAAGCTTAAGCTGATCTCAGCCCTTGTTCTAATTTTATACAACAGTATACTATCATACTGATCTAGCAGTGGTTAAGAGCAATACCATGAATAAGAGTGGTATGCCCTTAGTGGAATATGGCTGAATCATTTATGAAGGATAGTAAAAGGATGTATACAGTTTCCTTCCATAAACATTTTCACATTCTGCCCTATGAGAAAGACAGCATCCTTCTCATGGTGTCAGGAGATTTTGGAGTGGCATGGAGCTAGATCATTGACTGGCTGCAGCTTTATAGTCAGGCGGATAGAACAGGCATAATTTACCCCGATCTTTACTAAAAATGCTTTTAATTCTTTATAACTCAATAACGAACTACAACAGTATTGCAACAAAAAGGGGCTGGTTTCTAAGCAACCACTGTTTTGGGTCCAGTTATGGAAGTCTGTACTTACATACCCTTGACACCACCCTTTGATGCCAGGGAGGACACAGAAAAGTGATTGAGCTTGCCGTGGAAGAAAGAAAGTGGACACATCCTTATACAACCTTCTTTGTAGTGAGCAATTCACATGAAGTTTGCATAGACTGGCACTATCCCATTATTTAAACATATAATACTGTGACTTTAGATATGACAGAATATGGAGTATAGATCAAAGAGACTTTTTCCAAAATACCTTCTAAATGTTTTAAATATAGAATACTGTTGTTGAAATTGTTTCTTGTCATATATTTGTAAGAAAAAAAAACACGAACTCTTTAATGCCTTCAAAGCTTCCTTGGTATGTATTTTATGATACATTCTTTTGCCAGGATTATGCCTATAAATGGTGGGGGATTTTTACTATCCATGTGGTTCCTTCCTTACCTCATTGGAATGAGTTCTGTTTTGGTGCTTGGCACGATCAGATGCATTGGAAAATGCTTTGTTGCAGCCCTCATGTTCGCAGACATATGGTTTCTCTCCAGTGTGAGATCTCAAGTGGGTTTTCAAGTTTTCCAGCCTGGAGTAGGCTTTTGTACAACCTTCAAACTGCAAACAACATGTCAATGTGGAGTATTTCAAACACTTGGGATTACAAAAAAGGAGGGGCTGGGCTGGAGGGATAACCAAACGAAACAATACCACATCAAAGGAAAAGCAGGGTTTTTTAAAGTCATAAAACCAATACGTTCAAGGTTTAACCCCCCATTTCCTCTTTGTTTGGACTCCAAAAATATGCAAGTAAAAAAAAATCTATTTCGAATATCATTATTTAAGGGAGGGTTATTAATGCAATTCTAATTTTGGAATCACAAGCATACTTACTTGAAAACAGTGAGGCCTACTCCTAAGTAAACTTCCAATGGGTCTGGCTGTTAGTCTGTGTGTGTGAAAGTGCATTTCTTGTTTGCATTTAGTTCAAGCTAAACATCCAGATGGAAAAGGTTATCTAAAAAGCAGTTGATGGGCTTATCTAAACACTGAACCCGCACTGCCTTCCAGACTCTGAATTCTTATGGAATTTACTTTTGCAAAATGTGGTGACTGTTACTGACATATACAGAGGTTAAAAAGGCCAAACAAATAGGATTGTTCTATCAGTAGCTGCTATCTTAAAAAATACAACTGATGCAATGAATATCTGTTGGGGGCACCTATCACTAATCCCAAAAGATCTGCATTGACATTCTATCTGATTTGGGTCTGAAATCAAGGTGGTTGTTGTGACTTACAAAGGTCAAAATGACTTGACCTCAGGGATCTGAAAGACAACCTCCTCCTATAAAAACCAGTTAATGTTTTGGGGAGCAGAGAAGTCCCTACCAACGTATTACAATATCTTATTGATTCATTGTCATCACTGGTACTCACAATGGATTTCTTTTTTTTAAAAAAATAGCAGGCCAAAAATAAAATAGGACATAAAAATGCTAATAAACAAAATAATAAATATTGGGTTGCCCTTCCATGTGTGACTAATTGGAGATGGGAAGGTGCCATTGCTTTCACACACTGCTTTGGTACTTCCCAGAAGTATCTGACTAGGCACCAACAGAAATGCTACCACAGAGACTTTCTTTTCTTTTTATGAATGTCTTATTTACTCACAGTGCATTTGTGTGGCTTTTCTCCTGTGTGCCTCCTCATGTGTACAACCAGCATGTACTGGGCTTTGAATGGCTTCTGCTCTCGGGAACAATCCAGCCATCGACATACAAACTCTTTTTTCTCCCCGTGTATGTGATCATTGTTTATGTGCTGTATGGATACAAATAATATTAAAGATCAATTATATTTATACTTTGAATGTTCTTAAAAACCACATTGAGTCTTGATTTGTCAAAACAAAAAAATGTAATTTTATACATGGAATACTGTCTATATAAGTTTTTAACAAATTATTATGATTATGATTGTGTTTATGCTTTAAGTTTCCACAAAGGATACTCAAAGAAGCTTACATTTAAAACATTTCAATACAAATTAAAATCCACAAATATACAAACATTAAAAAGGAATTAAACAACAAATTAACAGTTAAAATTAACAGTTAAACCCATAAAACTGCTTATAAACTGACTCTTGGTCTTCATTTCTTTGGGCAACCTCCAAGGGATTGCCCAAAGTTCATCCTACTATTGGATGAATCAAAGTTTGTCCTACTATTCCAATGCACTGGCTATACTAGCTAGGATTGGTGAAAATTACAGATCAGCAGCACTCGATGGGTTTATCCCTGTGACTGGATAAGCTTGTCTGCTACAGCATCGGCCTCTAGCTCCAGTTAAGTGTAGGGGAAATTTCCCTTTAGAGTTCAATGAATAAAGGCTTAGTTGATCGAAGCAACAGGTTATTTAAAAAGAAACAGCATCAGCAGCACACAATGGCTGTCCGACCAGAAAACTGAGTCAAACAAAGCTAACATTATCCATATATAAATAGTGCAACAACAGGAACAATGAACTAATGCAAAAGCCTATGACAACAATAAAAACTAAACAATAATAAACAAACACCAATTCCAACTACATGTCAGCTCAAAAGGATATTGTTCTCTAGAGAATCTGTCCAGGCTACACTAACTTGTTCTTGCGTTTCCCCTGAAATTTCTAAGAGCTGTAATAAAAACTGATTGAATACTACTGTTACAGTCTGAAAACATACAATAATGGATATTCACCTATAATAATGACATGATTGTATACAAGTTCTAACACTGGAGATAAGGAAAATAAGAAAAGTGGTAATACACGTTGTTATCATTATGAATATGGAGGACAAGAAGAAAATTGAAGGCAAGATAATTGTGACAAGAGTCGTGGCAGTACAACTTCAGACTTTCTTTGGATCAAAGTAATTAGATCCATTATAATTTGGCTTTAGGTCTGGTTATTGGATAGAAACAGTCTTGGTGAATGACCTGTGTCAAAAACTGAATATGGGAAGTGTCTTCCTCTTGGTCTGCTGGGCCTCTCAGCCTTTATATTATAAATCCTGGTATCTTGCTTGAACATTTGGCATATATTGGAGTCTTAGAATTCTGTTTCATGGCTGAATGTTCCCAAAAGGGGCTACTGGGGAATCATAGGCATTATCCTATAGGATCAATGCTGCCCTCTATTAACATCCACATGAAGCCACTGCAGGCAGCCAAACAGTTTGGAAGGAGTTTGGTTTCACATCTGTGTTGATGATGCAACAAAGGTATCTATGGAAGTTCTGAATCAGTGCCTGGTTGCAGTAAGGGATTAAATGTGGGTGAATACTGAGTTCAGTCCAGAGAAGAAAGAAATTATGTTGATTGACAGAAAGGTCAAGCTCAGATAGGAATTCCACCCTGTTTTGGATGGGATTATACTCCCTGTAGAAGACCAGGCTATCAATCCGAATGTTTTCTTATACACAGCATTGTTGCTAAAATGCCATGTGGGTACTATGGCTAGGAGGCCCTGCTTTGGCTGGATTGGCTAGGATTGGCCACAGTAATTTATGTGTTTAATTATCTCCTGATTAGATTGATGAAATGCTCTCTTCTTGGGGATACCTTTTGAAAGTGTTTGAAAGCAACAGAAATCTCAAAAAGCATAGAGCATGTATGCCCCAGTGACCACATATTGCAGTGGTTTCCAGATTGGTTCCAAGCTTACTTTAAGCTGCTGGTTTGAAACCTAACTGTCCCGAAGCTAGCATATCTGCAAGATTGCCTCATCCTATATGAGACTAAAACTGAACATCCTCCTTGGAGGCTTCAGTGCAAGTCCCTCAACCCAAAGAGGCTAGATTAATGAGTGATACTGAAACAACAACAACCAGAAATGGTGAGGAACCAGCAGGTAGGCAGATGGACCATTAAATTTACTGCTATTTCCCATGCTGAGGTGCATCTGTTTTCAGCAGAGCAAGGAAAGATTAGGTCTCCCCTGCCCTGTGGTATGCTCCCAAACCTGGTAACACCCACCTTTGCATTGAAATTTTTGTAAATGCTTGAAATTATTTGAAACAATGACGTTAATATAATCATATGTTGCTACAATCTTTATTACTAGTTCAATTAGGTCTCTCACTATTACAACAGTCTCAGTTGGCTCAAACAGCTGTCAACGTAACAGGAGGTTACACTGGTAGCTGTTTAGACCCAACCTGTATATTATAAAGTATCTCTTTCCATTCAGTCTGTTTGGGACTCCTTGCCATGTGTTCATTCAGTGAGGACTTTAAGAGGTGGTGCAAGGCTTTCTCTTTAGCAACACTCTCATTGTGCAATGCTCTTCTCAGGCTAGGTCAGTCCTTTCAGTTTATAATTTACCAAGTCTGTTTGTTTGTTTAACATACTTCCCCCCTCCCGCCGCCAAGAAGCTTTTGCTCTGAGTGCATACATGTTGATTTAAATAGCTACACATATTTAAACTAAATTTTTAAAATCAGGATATTTTATTAATTATCCTTTTATTCTTTACAGATGGTGGGATATGGAGTGGGGTTTTTTTTGCAAACTGCTTTGGGGCAGACAGTCCTATATATCAGAACAAAAAACCGCAAATAAACAGAAAACCATATCCCTGTGAAGCCTCTAGGTGGCTGCCTAGTTCAGGTTTCACAGCAAAAAAGTTGACAGTAAAATGACACAGCACTACATGCTTCCTCTGTAACTGGGGATGAAAAGGGGGGGGGGTGTATAAGAAACTGCTGGAGGCATCCACAACCAATTAGAACTGGATACCATTGCCCAGTCCTCAGCATGTCACTGTAATCAATCTTCTTAAAAGTAGAAGAATCAGACACAGCAATTTATACTAGATCAGAAAAAACAACCAAATAAATTGTATTATGTACATACCATATATATTCATATATAAGTCAACCTCATGTATAAGTTGAGGGCAAGCCTTGGGGCCAGAATATATGGCTTTCGATTATGTGTAGAAGGAAAACGACCAATGCCAACCCTGGGAGTCTGTCACACCTGGCCACTGCCACTATTTCCTTGCTCAGGGATTTAAAAATGGCATCGTGGAGGAGAGAGTAGAGGATGTTGGTGCTTCCCTGAGATTCTCCCAGGAAAGGGTACGCTGTTTTGTTTCAATATTCAACTCAGAAAAGGGAATGGTTCCTTTTAAAATAAGATTTAAGGTATGGCACTAGCATTCATTTATGAATAAGCCAACCCAGGGGTTTTTTTGACTAAAATTGCTAGGGTAATTACATGTTATTCCTTTGGCAATCAGACGAGAACATCTATGAGATGCCAAATAACACCGATTTTACAGCATCTACACTGGCTGCCAATTGAATACTGGATCTCTTATAAAATACTGATCCTGACCTTTAAAGTCTTATATGGTCAAGAACCGACATACCTCAGGGACCGCCTCTCCCCCTGTCAGCATCAGTTGGCGCCGCGATCGTCTCAAGAAAATCTTCTGTACCTACCGGGTCCTAAGGAGGTGTGTCAAGAAGCTACAAAGCGTAGGGCCTTTTCAGTCTCAGCTCCAGTGTTGTGGAACTTGTTGCCACCCTATATGAGAGCTATGGATGACCTACTCTCTTTTGCACAAGCTCTCAAGACATGGCTCTTCAGCAGAGCATTTAATCTGTAACTAAGCGGATGTCTTTGTTTCTGTATAAGTTTTTGATTTTATTGTTGCATTGCTTATTTTATACTATGTAAGTCACCCAAATCACCTTGGTGGAGGGAGACTAATCAAATAATAAACGATGATGATATATAACCTTCTTATAAAAATTAACTTTATTTTCTCCTATTTCCATTTGTACTTTTTAAAATGGCAGCAGCATAGGCAGCATATGAAACGAACTGAAGAGAAGTGCTACATATACAGTATGTAGTCTTTTAAGAGATTGTGTTTCAACTGCGTATCTCTACAGTCCATTTATGGGTCTGCACTGAGAAAGTGAATCAAAGCAGTTTATGCAAAGTCTTATTTTGGAAAAGAAGAAATGACTGCAGAAAACTCACTCAATTAAGTGTATTTCTCAGCATATCATTCCAAGTTCTTGTGAATTAAGAGAAAAGTCGCAGCAGACCTGACTTCATCAGAAAAGGAGAAGAAAAGGTAAATCATCACATACAAGTGCAAAACTAGCTGAGCTGCGTAAATCTATAACTATGAGGTTTTGTTCGACTGCTAGAAAATCCTTTCCATTTTATAATCCATAAGTTCATTGTATAATCCAAATGTCCTCATTATTTCACACAACTAAAGTGCAATCCTTCTTTAGAGAGCTTCGAAAAGCTTCTGCCTTAATCACCTCAAAGTGCAGACCGGCATTCAATGGTGTGTGTGATTGGGGTGGGGCATCTCTGTCTCACTGACCTAAGATGGCCTGCAGAAGGTCCAGGTCTTTTGTAGGATCCAGGTCACCCGCCTCAACTAAGAGAGACAGAGAGGTAGGAAGAGAGGAGAGAAGTGGGAATGATCCCCAGAAATGACAGGTTTTGTAGTGAAAAGACCATTTGAGACAATTCAATATGTGAATATGGATCATGATTCTTAGCCTAGGGTTTCAAGATCTCAGTGTTTGAATGTACCCTTGCTCCCCAAAAAACATTTTAGCCAAATGACAGAAGTATCCACTCTATAATGTATTAAGTTGAATGTGTACATTAGATAAATATGTATTGTGATGTCGTTAGATTGCGGGTTTTACCGTTTGGTGCTTTGCCCATGAACGCAACTACTCTACCTCTTAGACGTTGGTTTGAGGAACTGAATGGAACTCAGTCATCTCCATTAAAATACTAGCTGAAAGCAAGGGAGATGGACCCTTTGCTGTCTCTTTTATTCATTACATACGCACATGTTTCAAGGCCAACATTTGCTTTCAAAGGGCCTTATAAATAAAACTTCATCAGTAGGAAATAATAACAATAATAATTGTTACACTCCTCACAGTAGTGTGTATGTGTGTCTGGCAGATGGATTCCTTGCAGCTTGAAGTTCTACATCAGCTGTGCTTTTTTTGCTTGTATGTTACTCTTATCATATTCTGTTTGGCTACCTTCCTTCTCTAATTAAAGCGACTTGTTGAATCTTCATTAAAAGCACATACATAAATAGCATTTTGAATGACTACAATGAGATTTGCAGAATGTTTTACTTTTCTACAGTATGAAAGGAGGCTCAGTTTCCAAAACTCGGGCACAATAAATCCTTTAAATTCTTTTTATAGGATTTCTATTTTATAGGGTATCAAAAGGGGGGAGCTAATGATGGCTAAACTATGTTGGCAATCTACAGGAGCTTTAAACAAGATTTAAACTAAGTAAGTAAGGCATGCATGTCTTATCTGCAATCAAAGCCTTGATAATACACCCTTAGATTGCACACATCTCCACAAATGGCTCTCCACGTACACACCTACATGTTCACATAATAGACCGCCAGAGGATGGGGATCCATGAGGTGACATGACAGCATCCTTCAAGGTGTTGGGGCTTTTGAAATCTCAAATTCCAAACACAATTCTCTGCATTGTCAGACAATTTTAAGAGCAGATTACAGATTACCCTTTCTCAATCTTCCCCTCCCACAGTTTCAGCCTCTTCTAGGTGCAGCAAAGAAGAAACCCATGCCATCATTGGTTTCTTTCTTCCCATGTTGCCTACCAATACTGGGGGAAAGAGAAAAAGAAAATAAAAGAAAGGAAGGGAGGTAAGAGTAAGTGAGCCTGTGGTTCTTGACCTACTCCTACTGTTCTATTTCATTCCTTTGCGAGTAGCTGCATCTCAGTGGTCACCTCATTTGGAGGTGGAAGGTCCAAGGCTCAGTTTTTTGCATCCACAACTAGAAGGATCAGGTGGCAAGAAGGATTAATATGGTCCAAAGACCCTATAGGGCCAGTCAAAACAGGGCCAGTCGTTCATATTGGGCTGAATGGAAAAAGTAGTCTGAGCAGATTCTCTTTTTCTAGCCTATCTATACAAACCAGAGAACCTAGCCTTCAAAAAGGAGAACAACTCAATTTATAAGTGGGTGACAAATAAAAGTACTATTGGGACTCCAAGAGATTCTGGGCTTTTTTAGAATAAAAGAAACAAAATTATTAAAACAACTGAAATGCTTTCTTTTTTCTACTGTTGAATAATAAAAATCATTTATTTATTTATACCCCGCTTTATCTCCCCAAAAGGGATTCAACTAGGATCATCTGTCTTGGAGAGATGGAAAGAAGAAGAACAGGAAAATGGGGCAACTAAGTGCATTGTTTCAAAGTACCAAGGATTACTATATCATTGCCTCCTTTATTAGCCATGCCCTATAATGACCAAAAATCAGAGGCATATAGCTGTAGAACTCAGGCATGTTAATAAGACTGGAAAGCAACATTTGTTAATTACATTTACTTGCAGTACTATATAAAAGCAAAAGGTACCAAAAGAATGCCTAGTTTGAACATTTGGGACTACATTAAAATCTAAATTTGTATGCGGATAAGCAGGCATTGAGAACTAATCTACCTAGAACCATGTGAATAACAGTATCTATATATATATAAAGGAAGAGTAGTCATGGAAAGACCGTCCCAAACAGAGTAACCTTACAACGCAGAGACACCAAACTTGCCAACAGAAATAGGCCTCAGATAAGGTACGTTTGTAGCAAAAAAACATTCCCCTCCCCCAAACCTAAAAGGCCCCCAAAACAACGAGTAAAAACCCTACATTTCCCAGCATCCTCCGGGGCTGCTAATGACTCTCCCAGCCTCTACATTCTGACAACATGATTGGCTGCCAATAAGGGCGGATTTGCATAACTCCTGTACTGGCCAGCTAACATGAACATTCCGACCCATAATAAACTGTCAGAGGAGGAGAAGGCAAAGGGCTGAGGCACAAACACAAACACCCAATTCACTTCCCACAGAAAATTTACACCCCTACAAATCACAGACCATGCCCAAAATTGACAGTAAGGCTTCATTAACTTAATTTCCCTGACTAAGCCTCACTTAATGGAATGCTGTTTACGCTCTGAATTG
This sequence comes from Anolis apletophallus, assembly GCA_030556195.1. NCBI lineage: Eukaryota > Metazoa > Chordata > Lepidosauria > Squamata > Anolidae > Anolis > Anolis apletophallus. The sequence continues at coordinate 79,506,443 of JARBWK010000008.1, forward strand.
ACAGTAAGGCTTCATTAACTTGATTCTCCCGACTAGCCCTCAGCTCATTGGACATTGTGTATGGCCTGAATTGACAGTAAGGCTTCATTAACTTGCTGTTCCTGACTAGGCCTCAGCTCATGGGACATTGTGTATGGCCTGTATTTACAGTAACCTACCTTGGCACACAGAGGTAGGTTACTGACCCACGCAACATTCTACTACAGTTTGGAGGAGGGTGGACCATGGATTATGGGACTTGAAGTACCTCCATGGATAATAGGATTTGTAGTACTTCAAACCCCATCATTCCCCACAGACCACTGTGTCCAAGAACCAAGACCAATAAAGACCAAACCTGGCAAACAATGCACCCCATGACCCACACTCCATCCAAGTGCAGATTAGAGGAGGACACACCATGGATAATGGGATTTCAAGTACCTCCACTCACTTCCAAAGTACCCCACCCACACACGCATCAACCTCTACATCAACACAGCAGACGGAAAGACAAAAAACATTGTATATCCACAAGCTATGCAGAACGCCAGCAACACCACACAACAACAACTCCACAGGACTCCAACATCCCACCCACCAAAACAACCCACAACAACACAGCCATGACCCCAACAACAGCATAACTAACAACAACTCCAACCCTTACATACTCAGACTTCCTCGCATCTCCAAAATAGGGCACAGCAACGTGTGCCGGGTACAGCTAGTGTATAATAAAAACTATCACATGTATCAAAAGTCTGCAATTCACTTGGTAGCTCTGCTGTTTTCGACCCATTTGGGAAAAGGCCCTATCCAATTATTAAGAAAACCATCCTGATAGTAAGAGCTCTTTCAAAGTGAAGTACACAGCTTTGCATAGTGGTGAACTCCCCTTATTTGGATGTTTTTATACAGAGGTTGGATAGCTATATCTGAGATATGGCTTGGTTGTGTAATTCTTACATGGCAGAGAACTGGACTAGGTGATTATTATGGTCCCATCCAACCCTATGATTCTAAGATACACATTAAAATGCATTTTCAGTTGTCAACTCTGTTGTTATGATTGGTGCTGTAAGCCTTCATGCCTTGTCTGAAATATGGCAACCCTAAGGAAACCTTATAGGGTTTTCTTGGCAAAATTTGTTTAGAAGGTATTTGCCTTTGCCTTTCTTTGAAGCTGAGAAAGTGTGCTTTGCCCAGAGGGTATCCAGGCTTTGTAGGAATTTGAGCCCTTCTCCGAAATCATAGTTAAATGCTCAGACCATTACAACATGGAGGCTCATTATTAAATATATTGGCTGTCTGGGTACATTTCATGAGCAACACATTACCGCAGACCTATATGTCACAACTCGTAGAAGGTAACAGATAAATCATGTAGGCTCTTGGACTGCCATTGATCTCATTATGTATGGCCCTAGAATAACTTAACACTGAATTTTTCCATTTTGTTTTTCATGATCTGTTTTTTTATCTCCCATTACAATTCGAGAACTGTTTTCTTATTGTAAGGAGTATGAATAAAAATTGAAGTTGCCACAATAAATTGCCATTTTTCAAATAGCGTTACACTTGCCACAGAATTCCCATGAAAATATTTCAAAGTCTGTGATCAACTTGCAAGTTCTCTTATTCCGATAATTACCTCTGGATTTTTCATGGTGCTTTTGACTCCCTTGGACTGTGCTTTGAGAAAGAATGGCTAGATTTTAGTCTGCAAAACAAAGAACCTTCTGAAATAAGAGTATTATGTAAAATAGAAGCTTTAGTACAGAGCATAATAAGGATTTAAAGTGTTTCAATTTATGTTTTTAACCTTATTACACCCATGAAATGTCACATTCCAGGGACTAGATCAGAAGGATTTTCTTTATTACTAATGAAATTGAATTTTGTTGTGACAATTTTGCCATTTTATGACTATGGAAAAAAATCTATTTTTTTCTGGACTCACTACATAGCTTTCTATAGCCGTTGGTTCATCTCTGGGGAAAATGAAGCACCTACGGAAGTTAACTGGCAGTCCTCTGAGGAAAATTGAAATAATGTAGTGCCAAACACATTTAAATATGCTTTATGAAAATACTTCACTAAATAAGTCTATTTTTGATTCTGAATCAAGATTGCTTCATGACAAAATACGCTGGGTTCAAATAAAGAGGGTTGACCACCTCCCATGCTGGGGTTTCTGAAATATGTATCTGGTCATTGTTGAAAACAAAATATTTGTCTACATGAAACTCTGATCTGGCCTGATAAAGCAGTTCTTATGTTATCAAACAATACCTGACAAAACATTACTAATTACCTGATAGGCTAATATTATCTCTCTTTTTAAACAAAGTTACAGGCTTAGAGAAGAGCAAAGGGAATGCTGCAGATGTAGCATATATTGACAATAGTGAGTCTTTTGATATGGTTCTCCATTATATTCTTCCAAACAAGCTAATAAAATGTGGACTAGACAATGCTATTGTTGGGTGGATTTGTAACTGGTTGACAGACCAAAATTAAAGGTGGCTCCTCCTCATCCTGGAGAGATATGCCTAGTCCTGGGGCCAGTGCTATTTATCAATGACTTGGCTGAAGGAATAAGTACTATGCTTATCAAATCTGCAAATAATACCCAATTAAGTAGGGTTGCTAGTAACCCCGAAGACAGAATCAGAATTCAATGTGATCTTGACAGAGGGTTGGGCTAAAACAAATTAAATAATTTCAACAGAGTGAAAAGTAAGGCACCCTACTTAGGCAGAATAAATGAAATGTACTGATATAAGATGAATGATGCTTCATGTGACAATAGTACATGTGAAAAGGATCCAGGAGTCTTAGTAGACCACAAATTGAACATAAATCAGCAGTGCTATGCAGAAGCTAAAATGCAGCCAATGTAATTTAGGCTACATCAGCAGGAGCATGTTATCTAGATCAAGTGAAGTAATAGTACCACTCTGTTCTGCTTTGATCAGATCTCACCTGGAATACTATGTTTAGCTTGGAAAAGAGAAGGTAAAGAGGTGACATCACAGCCACGTTTAAATACCTGAAAGGATACCAGATTAAAGATGGAGCAAGCTTGTTTTGTGAGCTCCAGAAACTAGGACATAGATTCAAGCTACAGAAAAAGAGGTTTCACCTGAACATTAGGAATAACTTATTGACAGTGAGAGCTGTTGTTCAAAAATGAAATATGCTGCCTCACAGTTGTGATTGGATTCTCTTGCTCTGGAAGCTTTTAAATTTAGACTGGATGGCCATCTGTCATTGGTGCTTTGATTTTGTATTCCTGCACTGCAGGGGGGCTGCATGGCCCTTGTGCTCTCTTCCCCTTTTCTTCAGAATACAATCCTATGCTTGCTTCCATGGAAGACAAATTGAACTCATGGAACTTCCTGAAGTCAACAGATCTTCTGAGCAGACATGCAGATTAGATATTATTTATTTATTTATTTATTCGAACTTGTGAGTCGCCACTCCCGGATGGCTCGGGGCGACTTACAGTGAGTTGAATATTCAACAGAGTAAAAACAGAGTAAAAACACCATAAAACAAAACAGAACAACAGACAGTAAAACGCCGTAAGTACATCAATGTGATATACCCAGAAGGCAGGGGCCTGCCAGCCTTATTGTTAAAACCCAAAGGCCTGCCGGAACAGCAGGGTTTTACACGCCTTCCGAAGGTGACTAGATCCGTAAGAACCCGGACTCCGGAAGGGGCATTCCACAAAGTCGGAGCGATTATTGAAAAGGCCCTCCGCCTTGTAGCCGTCAGGTGGTACAATTTGACACTGGGCACCTCTAATCGCTGACCCACCTCAGAGCGTAGTGACCTAGCGGGGCAGTATGGGATAAGGCGGTCCCTAAGGTACGCTGGCCCCAGACCGTTCAAGGCCTTAAAGGTCAAGACCAACACTTTGAAGGTAATCCGGTGTTCCACTGGTAACCAGTGCAGCTCCTGCAGGACAGGTGTTATATGGGCAGACGCCGGAACGCCAGCCAGGAGTCTAGCTGCCGCATTCTGGACCAGCTTCAATTTCCGGATCACCGACAGAGGAAGGCCGACGTGAGAGCATTACAGTAGTCTAGCCTCGAGATGACCGTGGCTTGGACCACTGTGGCTAGGTCGTGACGGGAGAGTAGGGAGCCAGCTTCCTCGCCTGACGAAGATGGAAGAAGGCACTTCGACTGACGGCGGAGATTTGAGTCTCCATCGTCAGTCGAGAGTCCAGAGTGATGCCAAGACTTTTAACTGCCGATGACGGACATAGTGTCACGCCGTCCAGGGGAGGAAGCTGGATCTCCACCCCACCCGGACGACCCAGCCACAGGATCTCCGTCTTAGCTGGATTCACTTTCAACCTACTGGCTCGCAGCCATCCAGTAACAGCTTCGAGGCACAGAAGGAAATTATCGGGTACGGTTCCGGGCCTGCCCTCCATCCCCAGAACGAGCTGGGTGTCATCAGCGTACTGGTGGCACACCAGCCCAAAGCTACGGACCAGCCGAGCAAGTGGTCGGACATAGATGTTAAATAATAGAGGGGACAGGATTGCCCCCTGGGGCACCCCACAAGAAGTGGGGAACCCCGAGACATCCCCGCCCCTCCTCACTCACTGCGAGCGGTTCCAGAGGAAGGAGGACAGCCAGTTTAAGGCCGTCCCCCTCACCCCGGCCCCGGCAAGGTGGTGGGTCAAAAGATCGTAATTGACAGTATCGAACGCTGCCGTGAGGTCCAATAACACGAGCAGCACCGATCCGCCCTGATCAAGCTGGCACCGCAGCTTATCTGTGATGGAGACCAGGACCGTCTCCGTCCCATGCCCCAAGCGGAAGCCGGACTGGAAGGGGTCTAACCAAGTAGCGTCCTCTAGGAAGGACTGCAACTGCTCCATTGCTGCCCTCTCAATTACCTTGCCCAGAAACGAAAGATTCGAAACTGGGCGGTAATTGGAGGGACCGTAGGTCTAAACCCGGCTTCTTCAGCAATGGAGTGACCACAGCCTCTTTCAAACCCTCTGGAAACACTCCTTGCTCAAGGGAGGTGTTAATTAGTCTCAACAGAGGGTCTCGTAGCCCCTCCAGGCAAGCTTTCACGAGCCAGGAGGGGCACGGATCAAGGGAGCATGTGGTCGACCTAGTTGCAGTCACTACCATATTGACGGCTCCTGCGTCCAGTGGCCGAAACCGGTCGAAGATGGGCCCAGCAAGAGGCCACAGAGTCTCGAGTTCACTAACTGTATCAAGGGTGGCAGGAAGGTCCCGGCGGAGGGCCAAATCTTGTCCGCAAAAAGCTCTTGAAAGCCTCGGCAGAGAGAGCCTGATCATCATTGTTTGGGACGGTAGGGACCGTCGTTAATGACCTGATTACTTTGAATAATTGTGCCGGGCGTGAGCTGGCGGACGCTATCAAGGATGCATAGTATACTTTTTTCGCATCCTTGACAGCACACTCATAAGCATCCTTGAAAAGCTTATAAGCCGATCTCGGAACTTCGCCTCGGAGTTTCCTCCACTTGCTCTCTAGCCGTCTCTTCGCCCGCTTCATCGACCGGAGTTCCTCGGTAAACCAAGGGGATCGATTACAGCCGGGTCTGAGAGGGCGTCTAGGGGCAATCTCCTCAAGAGCATTGGAAAGGCTAATATTCCAGTTGTTAACTTGCTCTTCAATGGAGACGCTGACAGACTCCAGATCCTCAGAGCATTCAGGAACCTATCCGGTTCCATAAGTCTCTTTGGGCGAACCCAAATCGGTTCGGCGCCCCTGCAGGGTGGGGGAGCTAGTTCCACCCGGATTCTCAGGACATGGTGATCCGACCATGGCACCTCTAGAGAAGAGGTTAGGGTGACTTGGACTCCCGCGCTGAAGACTAAATCCAGGGTATGACCGGCCTGATGGGTGGGTCCCGAGTCACATAAGGAGAGTCCTAGTGTTGCCATGGTAGACACTAGGCCCGCTGCTGCAGGTGATAGAGAGGCTGTGTCGGCATGGACATTGAAGTCCCCCAGGACAATAAGCCTGGGAAACCTCAATGCCCAATCCGACACAGTCTCCAACAGCAGGGATAGGCTCTCCGCTGGTGCACTAGAGAACCGCCCTGAGAGACAACATATCACGGGAGAACATGGCGACCCCCCCCCCCCGCCTCCCATTCCTGCATTGGTGGGTAACAACATATCCTGACGGTGTAATTTCTTGGAGGGGGATAGTATCGTCCTCCTGCAACCATGTCTCGGTGACACAACAAAGGTCAGGACTTAATTCCGAGATAAGGTCATTTAGGATGGCAGTTTTGTTCCCAATCGATCTCGCATTGACCAACACCAAAGAGGAAGGAGAGGAAACTGGTCGCCTGTCAACAGCGTGCCTAGGGATAGGACGCAGGTCAGAAGAAGCCGGAGTCTTGCCGCGACTCCTGCTTCTTCTCGTATTCGGCCTGTGCCTACCGCCGTGTATCCCGATCCTAGTCCCGCTAAGTACTGCTATCGGCTTCCCAGCTACCTGGGTCCTCGGGTCCATTGGACTAATGGACTCAATTTGCGGCAGACCCCCTTGGAAGGCACGAGTGAAAGCTCAGCCTCCTGAGAACTGGGTCTGGGCAGGCTCTATTGGACCATCTCGCCTCAGAGATTGATTCCTATTAATTATAAGGGGATCCCTGGGGTTACCATGATGTGAAGGTAATTGGTGGCTAGCTACGCCAGCATAAGCTGGGCGGGGTCTAAGGGTTTCACTTGCCCCTGTATGGGGGGCCTTAGTTGTGGAGGAAATCTTCCTTGAGCCATAGCCCAATCCCCAGAAGGTTCTCCCGTTATAGTAATTCTTTTGCCGCCCCCCAGCCCTCAAATGATGTTCAACTGTGCTGCTTTTTGTGCGGGCCGGCCTCTTAATATCCAGGCTAGAAGGATTTAATACAGTAGCAGATATGGATTATGAGTCCTTCTGGAACCCAGGCAAATAGTACCAGAATAGTGCACCTTCCATTGTGGATAAAGAAGTGTGAAACATTGTACTAATGTTATTAAGCAATTTCCAAACTCATCAGTCTCTACAAATCATAACAACTTATTTTTTCAGTACTAAAGGTTATATATTCCCACAATATTGCTCAGTGTCTTCCCCATCCCCCTATTTCCAAGCAACATTTCTCAAGTGGTTCAGTTTAATAGAAATTACTGAATAGTGCTGAATATTGCTTTATGTACAATTCAAATGCCAATTGCACATACAGGTCAGAAAGGAAAAAGGAAATTGGTACCACCCGATGTGTGTATATGCCTTCAAGCTACTTGTTAAAGCCATTGGCGCCCCCTTGTCGTGGGGGAGAGGCTTGCGTACCCTAATGAAGTTGTGAGTTATGCTGGTGGTGGCATAGCCACCGGTAGGGCCTCCCATACCAAACAGGTCACAACTGAAGGGTCTGACAAAGAGCATCAACGGGTAGGATGGGCTCTCTAGCCTTTTGGCAACCATCCCAAGAGAAGGAAAACTCTAATTTCAAACCCGGGCAGGTGGTGCTCGTCTAACCCTGTAAGGTCAACCATCTAGAGAAGGAAACTCAAATCAAACCTACAACCTGAGGACCTCACTGCCACCGTCCTAAGCTTGCTAGGCCCCAGCAGACAAACCTTTGGTTTAAAGGGTGAGGCCAGTTCTGTGCACGCTGCGCTCCACCAGAAAAATCCATTGCACAGGCTCGAAGGACACATCCAACCTCCTTAGTCATCAACACGCTTGTAGAAAGCGTGGATTGAGTCCTTCCTAAGAATCTTCATTCATGAAGTTATGCCAGAGAGAGAGAGAGAGACTTGTTGATATATGGAGAACCCATTAATTTCATATGGTTTTCTTAGGCAAGTATATTCAAAGTTGGTTTTTGCCAGTTCTTTCCTCCTGGCATTTATTAATAGTTTTCCATCCAGGTACTAACCAGAGCTGCCCCTGTTTAGCTTTTGGGATCAGATAACTGGTGCTTTTAGGGTATTTATCAGGCCCCAATTAGTCCTTAGATATATCTCATCCAAAATTCATCATATAGCTAATTGTCTTATTACAGAATATGAAATTCTTTACCTTTAATATGAAGTAAGACAGCATGTTCAATATACAATAAATTTACGTGGAATAAGGATACAATGCAAACTTTCCACAGCTAAGTATTCAATAAGCAAATTATTCCAAGCTGTAAGGCTATGCAATGCTAATCAAGCTTGCTAATTACAACATTCGCACTAGCCTCAAACAGACAAGAGTTCTTTCTCCCACCTGGACATTCCACAAATATATAAACTCCCTTTGCCTAGTTTCCAATATACTTCACAACCTCCGAGGATGCCTGCCATAGATGTGGATGAAACGTCAGGAGAGACTGCTTTTGGAACATGGCCATACAACCTGGAAAACTCAAAGCAACCCAGCGATTCCAGCCATGAAAGCTGTCAACAACACAATATTCCAAACCCTACTTGCTTGGTTGAGACATCAACAATTAGACTATTTATTCTATAACAGAACACTGATGGTTTAATGTTTACATTTTTGTCACAAAAGTCCTTGCTTAACTCACTGCTACTATTACCATATCAAATAGGAGACACCCCCTATACTTTCTATGCCTATTAATCAATGCTAATGATATTTTCATCACTCATCAATAGGTTAACCATGACCACCACATATTCTTAAATACTAAAGATGGAAATGTCCCCAAGGATGCATCAATTTTGACTACTGTACAAAGAAAGCACTGTATTCATAGCAGCAATTTATACACAGTGAGGCAGATAAAATATCCTGGAGAAAGGAAAACCTGCCTTATTACATTCCTGACCTGAGAGAAAAAAACCTACCCTTAGGACACACAATCAGTTCACAGGGGGTTTGCAAAGGAAGTAATCTAATCTTGAAAGTAAAGACAGCGATTCATAATGCTGCATGACCTTCCTTTTAATCTCTGATCAATTATACACAGTATTTATACATGCAAACTAAATGTATTTTGCTGGTTGAGCCTGGAACAGTATTCATGTAATTACATTTAGGTCTCTGGGTGTTTGTGCAGGCTTTGGGAGCTAGATGGCTGAGGAACAAAATCTTGGCAGGATTTCATTCCAGTGAGATCACACTTTGCTAATTGTTAACATTAACCTATCAGTGAGGATACTAAATAACAGAAAAACAAAGTTAGTAATCATGGGATAGATGGCCTTCACTAGGCACCTATGTGATCCAAGGTAAGAATATAAAAGTCAGCTACTTGGCTGCAACTATATTAAGGCACATAATGTGGCTCAGAACCGGCATGAAAAATGCTGATTCAGGACTGTATTATGGCCACATAGGGGTGTTGTGAACTGCCCCTGTGTGGTTGTGCCATGTCGAAGTCAAGTTCGGCACTTGTGGGCACTTTCCAATAGTGTAGACAAGGGATACACAACAGGAGATTTAAACTGACTGGTAGACTATAATTTGGACAGAAAGGAGCAAATGACAGTGATCTGCCAATAGGGAAAATTACGCACTTCTGCTTAGATCCATAACAGCATAGAATTGATATTTGGTAGTGAAATACAAAATAAAACACTGGTAAATACAAATTTTGGTGGATCAAATGTTAGACCAGTTTCTGGGTACATATGACCTGCTGATCCCAAAAATGACACGAGTTTTCCCTACCACTTCTATTTTTTTAGATACAGAACAAATGCCATAGACCAGTCTTCCTCTGCTCTCCTATGGAAAATCATGATAACCGTATCTAATAAATTAGAGCTAATGCAGTCTATCCAATTAGATTTTCTGAATCAGTGCCCCAAATAACCCAAGGACCAGGCTTAAAAACGAAGCCATCAAAAATTTTTGTTGTTGGACTGGGTATTTATCATGTCAGAAGTGAATTGAGAATACAGTTATAATGCATTAAAAACCCTCAATCAAAACTTGGCATTGTACTAAATTTCCTTTGACCAGAAGCTGGCCACTTTAAGTGTCTCTGGTGTCACTGTAAGAAGGTCCTCCATTGTGCATGTGGCAGGGCTCACACTGCATTGTAGTAGGCGGCCTGTGGTTTCTTCTTCTCCACACTTGCATGTCATGAACTCCACTTTGAAGCCCCATTTCTTAAGATTGGCTCTGCAGGAAGGCACTGAACAGAGCACAGTCTGTTCAGTGCATTCCAAGTCATCCAGTCTTCTGTGTGTCCATTAGGGAGTTTCTCATACACTATCAGCTACTGACTGAGGTTCTGGAGTTTTAGCTTGCCACTTGGACTCTCGCTTGCTGAGATGTTCTTGCAAGTTGTTTCTTGATTTAAGATGTTGGCATGCTGGCTGATATCCAAACAAAGGATGGGCTGGAGATGTCAATACCTAGGTCCTTTCATTACTGGCTGCCTCTTCCTGACAGATATCAGGTGGTGAAATACCAGCGAAACAATAGAATTTCTCCAGCAGTGTAGGATGTAGACATTATGTGGTAATGCAGCATGTCTCATTAAGAACCACACCCACTGTTTTAATATTTCACACTGGACATGTGTATTCAGCAGCAGAGTAGCAAAGCGAAGACCAGCTGTCTTCACTATGTCTGGTTGTGACTAGGTAATCAATGTTTACTGTCACTAGAAGATATAGTTTCTATTTTTACTACTGTCTCTTATTTTAACAGCATGAGAAATAATTTTATTATTACTTATGGCACAATCCTATGGCCCATGGGGACCACATTAAAGTTAACTACTCATTCCATCATTCACTCAATCCGAGTTCATTCATGTATATATGCATGCTACTTGATTTCTATATAGAATTTTGCACTGTGTTGTGTTGGGCAATTTTAGTAGATGCAATGCTACAGTGTTCTGTATATACTGATCAATTTGTGATAGGTCATGTCAATATTTCACATTGCAGTCACCAAGTGACTGAAAAAAATTAACCAAGTGTAATACAAGGGGTAGTCCCTATATCCTTTGCAAGAGAAGCTATATAGTATCATAATAAACAAGATATGACCTGGGCACCTGCTTGTACTGCATTCATAAAAGCCCTTGTCAGCTTTAAAGAGAGAGGTTATATTGATACAATATTTTGTATTTCATATTATCATCATCAGCTATTATTTGTAGCTGAGTATGATTGTCTTCCATGGGTAGAGTCTTGGCATTCGGAAGTGACTGTAGAGATATATTCTGGATCTGCATGGTCTTTTGCAGTGAGATTTCCAGATGGAACATGGTCACAACCAAGGTTTCTTGCATCATGAATCCATATATGTTATGTTTGAGACCTCCATGTCAAGAGTTTCACAGCCAATGTCAAGGAATTAAAACATCAGTAGGCTCTGAGTGGGAATTAGCTTGATAACATGAACCGGCTCAGACTGGAAGGCCTGGAGGCTAGATGGAGGAACATTCTGGAGTTGAGGAGGTGGAGTTTGGGGACTGAAACAGAGAAGTTGCTCGCATTTTCTTCATTCATAACTTTGCTGTATAGTAATAACCTAGCATTAAATAAATCTCCAAGATTTCTGCAAGGTTCTGCAATCATCATCCCTTTCATCCTGTATTTGTTCCTCTTCAAAATCCATAGTACCATTAGTAAACAGCTGACCTCCAGTTAGAATGCTCAAGTTCCAGGGCTTCCAAGTTATCTGTGTTTATTCCACATTTTTTAAAGGTTTGCTTTAAGCCTGCCTTGAAATCTCTGTTGTTGTCCACCAACATTCTGTTTTCCATTATGGAGCTGAGAGTAAAGTAGCTACTTTGGGCAATGGTGATCAGACATTCAGACAACGTGGCCAGTCCAGAGAAGTGATGATGGAGAATCATTGCTTCAATGCTGGTGGTGTTTGCTTCTTTCTAAATACTGACATTTATCCACCTGTCTTTCCAAGAGATTTACAATGATGAGAGAACTGAGAGTGATGTTTATAGATGGTCCATGTTTTGCAAGTGTACAATAGAGTTGAAAGGACAATAGCTTTATAAAACAAGCATCTTTGTATCCCTACAGATGTCCCGATCCTTGAACACACTCTGCTCAATTCGAAAAAAGGCTCACAGAGCTCAGACAGTGTTGCATTTTAGCATCAATGTCAACTTTTGTGGAGGGGTGGCTAGGCAGTGGAAATTGACAACATTTTCTAGTGTTACACCATTAAACTTTATTTCTGGCATTGCAGAGAGACTGGTTAGTGCCTGCTGGTTGAGCCCTTTGGTTTTCTCAATGTTCATCGAGAGGCCAAGTTTTTCATATGTTTCTGAAAAGGTTTAAAGTGGCTTGTAGGTCTTCCTCTGAATAAGTACAAACTCCATTATCATCAGCCTAATAGAGTTCTATAACAAAAGTTGTTGTGACCTTATTTTTGGCTTTCAGTCTGCTATATATGAGTATATAGCAGGAACAACTGCCTAAATACTCTAAAAGCTCAAAAAGCCATCTGATCTTGGAATCTGACCAGGGTCAATCCTAGTTCGTACTTGGATGGGAAACTGGCAGAATACTAGGGGCTGTATTTCAGAGAAAGAGCCTTGCAAAATGACATCGGAGTATTATTTTTCTAAGAAAACCCTATAAATTCATGGGGTTGCCATTAGCTGACAGACAACTTGAAAGCACACAGACATCAGAATAGGAGCAGCATGGATAGGAAAGTGATCCAGCCAGTTCTATCATGTTTCCCAGCTACATACATTCCCATAACTAAGTGGATCAATGCAATCAAAGGATGCAACCGCATGTTCAATAAAATAAAACATATTTTTGCTGTTTCAGTTTCACATGCGCAAAGTAAATATTACAAGAATACAGCTGTCGATTAGGAGTCACAGAAACCTATATATAAAATCACAAAAAGCTGTCTAAACTTCAGAAATTTCATACAAATATAAATATATATAACTTGAAAAGTATTTGCACTGAAAACAACCACTGCCTGCATTGCATTTTCAAAAAATGCATGCCAGTGAGGCTTATATACAGTGTTCCCTCACTACTTCACACTTCGCTTATTGCGGACTCGCTGTTTTGCAGATTTCAAAAAATATCAATTTAAAATATATATCATGGTATTTTTGCTGTTTTGTGGGGTTTTGCCACTGCCGTTCTCCAAGGGGCTTTCCCTCCTCAGTCCTCCCTCCCTCCAGCCTTGAAGGGCCTTTCCTTCCTTTCCTTTCCTTCATTTTATTTTTTATTTTAAGTTTATAAAGACTTAAAATAGTGTATAACTACTAAAATAATGTATAAATATTAAAATAAATAGAGTATCCCTACATCATGGTTTTTCACTTCTCGCGGGAGGTCCTGGAAGCTAACCCCAGCAATAAATGAGGGAATACTGTAACAGCCTCTTTGAGTTAAAATGTAACTATATATTTCAGCAGGTTTTTTTATCAGTGTAGATTAGAACAGACAGACTACTTAATCCCCCGAGCCTGCGTATAAATCTAAGAACTCTAAGAAATGCTGTAGTTCAATGGAACAAAGCAGATCAATTGTTAATGGGGTTATTTCTTTCTAAATAATCTGAAATGTCCCAAACTCCCTCATTTACACAAGGCTGTGTTTACACCAGCAAAAACAAATTGGGGGGGTGGTGGAGAAGATTCACTCAAAGCTAATGTTGGTAGTATATATGGCTACTTCTGGGGAGGATAAGCCTTGCTTTGCTCTTCACCTAATTTTGCTCCAAGATAAGCAAAGTTGGAGAAAACGTTAGTGTTCCCTAAGCACTCCAGGCTGGCCTAAATTTCTTCACCACATGGACAGCTAGATCAGGTCCAATGTGATCCAATTCTCCACACAGAAGCAATGCCATTCCCCTTCCTTGTATGATCAACACGGAGGGGAGAGTGGTCCTTCCTTGCTGATCATATTTCTAGGTGCTTTTTTCACCACAGCAGAAGATATGGCACACTGGGCAGGTCTTCCTCTGAGCTCTAAGACTAGTCAGGGAGCTGAAGATCACTGGGGGTGAAGTAATGCTGGCCTGGCTTGTTTTTGTGAACAAAATGGTGTTGCAAAGGGGTCTGCCTGTTGTATGTGGTCACCATCATGGTCAATTATGGGGTAGTCTGGAGCCTATTGCAGTATATAGTATCTGAGAATTACGAATAACTTACTGTAAGTTTTGTTATATTTATGCATTTATTTAGTGTAACAGCTGACCACCAGATGATAACTGTCTCGTACCTCCCAAAATCCTTTGCCAGTCACATGGCATGGAACCAGGAAAAGCTACAGACGAGTGCCAACTAGGTCTCACTGTATCTGCTGTAGCTGGCAGTAGCAGGATAGGAAACGCGGTAGCTATCCAGCCCGCGCCCAGTAGTGCCAAATCAGCTTTGGCATGGCTGGGTATGAGGGACACTACCATGGCAGCTCGGGGTGCCCTTATCAGGCCACAATGCAGGTTTGGGCTCACATTATGTGTCTACATAGAACAGCTTTAAGTGATTTAGTACACAGTATGATTAGATTTGAGATCTACTTCTGCTGTTTTGAAGTATATGAAGATTTATACAGATCTGGAATTATGTGACTAAATCAGGAAATAAGAACACAATATTTGGGTAATAATTTAGTATGTAAAAGTAATTATCCCCCCCCCCCCTAAATTTAGAAGCAATTCTAGCTAGTAGAGAAAAATGTGGAGTTCATGGATATCAAAAAAATCAGGTGGCGGAAAACTAATGAATGGATGGCTATAGCTCAGCTATTTAATCTTCTCTATCTGAAAATTTAGCGTTTTCTTACTTGCCACTTCATTTCCCATTACTGTTCTGTCCTTTAGTGCTTTCCTGACACATGTAAGAAAGGGTAAAAGCTAATGAGTGTGGGTGTCAGCACAATATAAATTACTGCAAAGGGAAAACTTGATGCATGGCTCAGGATCTGAAAGTGGAACATCCGCCATTGTTTGTGATTATGGATCACATCACAATCTAATAGCAATTTTTATTTAATCAATAATTTCCATGCTGAACAGACAGGCCTGTTATAGAGGATCGACAAGCAGGTACTGATAACAACGGGGCTCGTTATTAATCTTTACCCTGCCAGCTTATCAGCCAAACTACTGTAAAACCACCACCAAGATGGATTTAGAAGCAGCTTCCCTCACTCTGCCCCCCACCCACATTTCAAAGCTGTGCTGTTTTCCAGGTACATAATGCTTCATACTTTATACACAAAATATATTTTGAGGAACCTGGGGTTTGAATTACACACAAAAAAAAGCAATTCATATTAAGCAATTTCACAAATCAGTAGGACCTAGCCCAGTACTCAGTACCATTATAGGCTAATAAATCATACTTTCTCTTTGAGATGTCAATCGCCAAAGCCCTTTGTAAAAATGTTGGCATCTGTAATTCAGCAAAGCCTTTTCATCTTGAAATAAGATGCTCCCGACTGATAACAAGAATAATCCTCTCCTGATCAAAAAAAAATCTACATTTTACCAATTAAAGCTGCTGCCAGAAGCCAAACGGGGCAGCACTGAGACTCCACTGAAGTTTATCTCTGCTAAACATAAGGAGGAATACAGTTAAAGCTTTGTTTCATTTTCAGCTTGACTACTTTATCTCACTCTAAGAACTGCAGCATCTCACTCCTGGCGATACCACAAGAATGGTATACATAGACCTCATACCTATAATACAAGCCACCACCGCTACCCACTGAAGACAAAGACACCACCCATTCATTTTCAAGATTAGACACCTTGAAGAAAAGTCACAGCAGTATGCAAGTTTTTTAAAAAGGAAAACTGCTGGATTTATTACACCGAGATAAAAGGATCAGATGCATCCTTCTATTAAAACACTGTACAAACAAAGGGCACAGGAAAACATAATAAAATATCCTACCTTTCTGAACCTCAATCATTACCACTCCTTCCAAATCAAGTGAGCATCCCAAACAAATCTGTTATACGTGGATCTAGGGCATTTGACAGGTACTTGCATGTAGGAGAGTCAGAACTTTAAAAGCCCTCTGCTGGTTCAGACCCATGATTAAGCTAATTCAGTGTTATCTTTCCAACAATAACTACTTGGTGAATTCTGAGTGATTTACAAGCCATGGCTGGTGATGACAGTCATATCCCCACCTTTTTTTGTGGTTCAATTTTGTAATGTGTATTGCTGTTTTGTGCATCTACCACTACTAAAATTGTTGTGCCATTTTAAGGCAATCTTATGGGCAAAATAGCATCATTCAGTACAGAATTTCCAAAGTCAGTTGTATGGTTGTCGAAGAAATTGTTCATTTCTTTGTTCAGAACAATTTCATAGTGTAAATTTGAGTTCGAATACTACATATTTTAATTTACTCCAATTTATGCCTTTAAAAATGCTGTTCATCACAAAACTTCTGTCAAGCAAAATTAAATTAGAAATTCTCCTCCACAAAATTGCTATTAAAATAAATGGAGGACGGGCAAGACCACCAGTATGAATTTGTCTACGTCTTGTACAGTTCTGCTAATTTTAAATGGACTTGTGAAGTATTTGGTTGTTTCTCTAGTTTTTTTATATAAAACAAACCAATCTATATAAATAAAAATGTAATGTTAGTTTGTGGGATTAACATACCTGTAACTCAAAAACCACTGGACAAATTGACACCAAATACATCTATCAAGCCAGCGAGTGACTATCACTCATAAAAACACTGAAAACACAGCAGAAAAGACTTTAAAAGCCCCCCCCCCAGATGCTACAGTGCATGTGCAAAAATGAGTCCCCTGGCAAAGAAAACGCACAATAGCATATCCACGCTCTCTTGCGGATTACAGCTCCCAGTATCCCTATAGGATGATTCAAATGCACTGCTTCCAAGCTGCAAGCTTTCTTCTCTTTGGATTTCTTTGAGAACATCCCAATTCCTGCATATTTCCAATTTCTTGTTTCTAGACTGCAACTCCCAGCAATCCTCCAGATAGATAGATATAAATAGGTAGACAGATAAATAGATCGATCAGGAGGACTGCTGGGAGTTGCAGTCCAAGAATAGGTAGAGAAGGAAGAAAGGAGAGAAAGAAGAAGGGAAAGAAAAGGAGGAAAGGAAGGGAAGAAGGAAGGAAGGACGGAAGGAGAGAAAGGGAGGGAAGGAGAGAAAGAAGGAGAGAAAGAGGGAGGGAAGGTTGGCCACAACATCACATGGTGGGTACAGCTAGTACTTCATAAGGCAGTAGTGACCAAATGCCTATGACAAGATGTTCAAATGTAAATTAATCCAATCTTTTAAGAGAAAATGTTGCAATTTGGTGCTTTAAGGCACAAAACTCCTACTGCCTGTTTCACAGTTCCATCTACAGTGATGGTTTAATGCAGTTCAAAGAAAGCTTCAAACTGCAGTGGTCAGACAACAAACTCCCAAAAAATCACAAAAAGGTAAGCCCTTAATGTGCACCAGTGCTCTATGCTTTGTGTAATCACCATTTGGGCCTCAAACTGGTTCCATCTTCTCAGCAAAACCAGTTTCTACAATACCAGTTAGAAAATGAATTAACTGGTCAATATTAATTGAGTCCATGTGGAAAATCTAAAAGCAATCAAGTCAGGATTAATGCATCAACTCTTTGAAATACAAAGAAACACACATCCTTATTCAGATA
This sequence comes from Anolis apletophallus, assembly GCA_030556195.1. Lineage (NCBI taxonomy): Eukaryota > Metazoa > Chordata > Lepidosauria > Squamata > Anolidae > Anolis > Anolis apletophallus. The sequence goes on from JARBWK010000008.1 coordinate 79,524,053, forward strand.
TTTTGCTTACTGTACTCTGCAATCTCATCCAATTATACTTTTAACTAAAACCAACGAAAATTAAAACAATGTTTTCCATTCAAGACAGTATATGGGGAGGAGGGAATTGCTAGACTGAATGAAAAAGGAAAGCAATTTCTGCAAATGGCAAATATTTCCATTTGAAAAACAGTGTAGGACATTGTGCATCACTTTCAGTGTATCAATTGGTTAAGTGTTACCTCTTCTTAAGCCACGTGGGTTTAAAGCTGAATGTAATATAAACATTTGTAATATTCATTTTCAACTATATTTTTAGGATCAAGGTTTATTGGTAATGCTTCAATAAAGATGCCAAAGTTAACATGACAAAGTAATCCTCATTTTTCCCCACTGAAAATTCAGCATGGTTTCCATCGATTCTGAGATACTTTGTGGCTTTAGGTCAATGTTAAAGAAATTAAAGCTATTGTTAAGGGAGCTCTTAAAGCACAACTAGATTTGCATTTTGTCTGCAATTTCTATTGTTTCCTGCCATCCTGAAATTGAAAATATTGTATTTGGAATGTTGTCTCCTTTATACATATTGTTAATAATCAGCTATGTTCTGCAGATGAGTATGCGTAGATGCATGCATTCTCACGTACTCGAACAAGACTCAATTAGAATACGTATTCTTATACACATATAAGGTTACATATAATATTGCACTTGGCCCTTACACACTTAGTTGTGTCTATATGTGCAGCACTAGCAGATCAGCATGGCATACATCAAGTTCATGCATTTCTGACATTCTAACATGACATGCAAAGGAAATGTGACTTGATTTATGTTCGATGCCAGCTGCATTTATCCCTGCATGGGTAAGTTTCTTTTATATGCCCATCACTTTTAAACTGAGCCTCTCATTACCATGAGAAGTAGCAAGACATCTAAAAGATTTCAGTTTGGAAGCATCAGAATATTATACAGTTTTTGCCAGTTTTTGAGTGGACATTTGAAACTAGTCCTTGTACTATTTTTACAAAATGCTATCCAAAATTATTCCAAAACTCCAAGCCTGTTGATGCACCTATAAACTCGGCAAAACTGCTTTCCTTATATATTTGTGTCTAAAAACTGATACACAGTTGTTAAAGGTATATTCCACAAAGGGTACAAACTGTCAAATGAACATTATTTTAAAAGCCATTGTAGTATTTCTTTGGCGAGGGGTGTGCAATCCACAGAAGCAATTCTTTCTTTCTATTTCTGAAAAAAATATATTAAATAGGTACAGTCCTTCCCTAAAGGAGTTTACCAAAATGAAATGAGGCATGTCAACTACCTTTAAGAGAAAGATGGAAAACGTTTGAGTAAGGAAGTTTTCAAGAACGGGGTTCTATTCAGTGTCAGTGACAGTTTCTCTTTTGAGTCAGTATTTCTCTTTACTTCCTCAATGAGCAACATAATTTGGCAGTGGTTATGCAAAATGTCTCTGAAGGCCATGAAAGGCGTATTCACTACAAACACATTCTTGACTTGCCTTGATGAGAAACAACGCAGTCTGAAAGGGGGACAGAAAAAGTGCCAGGAGGTTACTGGCTTTGCAGGCTACATATGCAAAACAGCTGTGAAACAACCATGAGGTGCGTCTGGAATTATTTACCCTTGAGACCGAGAACACTTATGCAGTTACTTTTGATGAGGGTTAGAGGTCTGGGATATAATTTTCTTCTATATATTTTAACAAAAACCTTCCATGTTACAGCTTGATGTGTGGACAAAAAAGAATGGGAGGGAGGGAGAGACATAGAGGAGACAGATTTATGGTGGAGACAGGCAAGAGTTTGTGCTTTTACTTTGTGCAACAATATATAAATATGGTACAGACAAAGCCCTAGCAATCTTGATAACAGAGTTTTAGCATTTCTGTGATTTCGGACTGATGTACTTATGTAACAATCAAGGCTAACGTAAAATCTAAGATTCTCTGCCTTTTCTTTTCCAAAACTGAGATAAGGATATGTGTTTCACTTTATTACTATTACCATCTGAAAATACAGGAATGTCTACAAAACCCAAATAAGAAGTGAAAATGCTCCTTTGTCCTGAAGAGGTAAAGAGGGAAGAAGGGATGGAGGGAGGGAGGGAATGTGTGAGAGATAAACGCCTCATTTATGCATCCCTGGCTCAAGAAAGTGTTTCTCACTGCCCAGCTTGCTTTCTCTTATTTTTCTACAATAGCCATTTCTTTTACATATTCCAAATGCTCAATATTTGCTTTTTTCCTTATGGAATATTGAGTAAGATTAACGATAAGAAACCCCTTTTTCCTCACCAAAAGGCATGTATTTAGTTTTGTTTTAAAAATATCATAGACAGAATGAGTCAATCCTGAAATAACCATCAGTCAATTAGCCTGAGCTAAAATGTCTAGGGAAACTCCAAATATATTTGTTGGAAATGTGAAAAACAAGAAGGACATTTTACCTTATGTGGCTGACTTATGAAAAAGCTAAATGACACTGGATGTGAATGAATATGTGGATTTAGAGAATTCTAAATCTGTGAACTTTTGGGACTGATCATTTTGACATGTGTTATGTAACACTATTTCAATGGCTGGATCAACACTGCAATAACCACAGGGAGAGGTGGGCAATACAATAATAATAATAATAACAACAAAGTTTCAGAATGCAGATTAACTGCATTAAACTGGGTTATATGGCAATATTGCCTCATATAATCCAGTTCAATATAGTTTATTTGCTTTCTGAAACTGGATTGCAGTGTAGATCCTGCCAATTTATGATTACAGTAGGAAGATTTTTTTGAGAAATAGAAGACTGGGTGTCAAAAATGAAGGTTTAGCAGAAATTGCTAAATTTTCTAAGTTTATTAGAGAAAGTACTTTAATAACTTTTTTAAAGGATTGGAAACTCGTGATAGAATCTTTGAGGAAAAGAGGACGATTATCTTGACTGTCAGTTTTAGTTATTAGTCTGACTGTTGTAGATTTCAGTCTAGATGCTGAATCCATATGATCCTTAAGGGAGGATGACTGGAAGCCCAGTCCTCAGGAGTAAAACATGAAAATGTTTAGCCTTTTTTCTCTCATACACTGCTTAGGAGTAAAGGAATGGGAATGAGACTGTTCTCAGGTCCCCTAAAAGGTACAAGCTCAATATGGGCTGAACTTCCTGGTTCCAATGCTGTATTGGTGGACATTCCAGGACTGAGAGCAAAGGTATTGGTTCCAAGCTGATCTCAAGGGTCTTGATTTGCTCCATGTGACTTGATGGGAACTCCTCAAAGTGTGGGAGGACATAATGACTTCTTCCAATGCATTCAGTGTAAGTTACGCCATACAGTTACTGAAGGCATGTTTCGTGAAAGCCTGGAAATAGTAGCATTTGCCTGCACTGTGGGACTCACCAAAGGAGTAGTGCAAATGGCCATGGATCACTGGCATCTTAAACCCTCAAACATACTTCTTAAACAAAGCCCCAGAGGCCATAATCCAACTGGAGTAATTACAGAGGAAGAAAGAATGGAGATGGTGAAAAAGAGCAGATGAGAATGTTTTTTAACAGTGTTTCATTTTTAAGAAAAATGGAAGGAGAAACTGAGAACACAAGGAAGGTAGGAGGTTTCCAACCTAGCTGCTAATGTCACCATGATTGAAAAGGAATTAGGAAAGAGTATAAGCTGCACTGGACATAAGCAAGAAAGGAGATAAGGATACCACCAAAAACTCCACTCAGAGCTCTGAAAAAACAATTATGCAGTATGTGCAGGCATAAGAATGTCCCATTTTGTGTGAGTCACAAAGAGCATGATGAAGAAACTACTTTTAATTGAGTTACACATAGAAATCACAATTAATTATCTAGAAAGGAATGTTTCATCTAAGACCAGGGGTTTGTCTACACTTGCAAAGAACCCTGGACTCATCCCAAACACATAGATAGCGGCTTCCAGTTCAGGTGATTCATTCTCTTTGTGAAGACACCTCAGAAATGTAAACCCTTACAAATTATATGGTAGTTTTAACATGTCATTTTTTGTTGGATGAGCTTAGCTACTCTGCTTTAAAATTATAATGTTAAAATTATAAGGTGAAAACAATTGTAAATGTATAATCTCATTGATAGATTTTAAGGGGATTTTAACAGAAAAATATTTGAAACATTTAAACATTCATAGTATATAAATAAGCAAATATTCAATTCTTTGATTGCGATTGTATTCATCCTTAACAATAACTTTAGTCTTTTTCTACTAGGGTTGATTTTTCTAAGCCTTTAATGTTTAATGCAGTCTATTCGGTATTGTGTAATGTTTTTATGCAAGTGTTTTATGTAAATCACCCGGAGCATTTTAATGGAGGGTGATTAACAAGTTAGAAACTGATGATGATGATGATGATAAACAGCCATTGATCTTGATGCCTAACCTTCCCTCTCTCCAGTAATTTTTTCCTGCTTGTAATTTAGCAGATAGTCAGGGAAACTACTGAAGTTTAATAAGAAGAAGAGTTAAAGGAAGGAGTTGGAAATGCAGTTTCTTTTTAACTTAATTTAAATATTAAGTTCAATTTTTAATTTAACATATTTAAAACGAAATTGCACACTGCAGAGCACAATAATAGTATCTCGTGGGCAGATAGATCAATTAAAGAGCAGGATGATAAAGGCCCCAGTAGAAAAGGGAATCTCAAAAATAAATAAATCTTTTTGCGTTGAGGGTGGCTCTTTTTTTCCCTTATGGAAAAAGAAAGAAAAGAAATATTTCCAAATGCTAATATATGTAGGTAATCTTTTTGAGGAGTTCTGTGCATTGTGAATGAAACTGGCAGGAAACCCAGCAGTCCAGGTCATAGTTCTGCTCTCCAACTTTGTGATTTGCTAATGTGAAACACATGCATTGCTTTTGCACAAAGTTCAAATAACCCTGGAATTCCAGTGGTGTAGCACAGCAACTGAACCAGAACAAGGGCAGAACTTGTCAGGATTTAAGAGCTTTCAGCAAAACCCTTCAATTGCAGTCAGCACCCCATTCCTTAGAAGGATATCAATTATAGATAGTGAGTTGCTTTAGCAAAGGGAGTCAGCGCTGTCAGACACTAGATAGACAACCATGAAGAATCATGAATCTTTCTATTAACTGTAAAGGAGAGGGAGGCCGGTGGCAGAGGTAGAGGCAGAGGAAAAGGATAGATAGGCACTATAAATAAGACAGACCATCTGAATAGTTTAACACATTGCCTCTTACAGCAAGCATCATGAAAGTTTTAACGGAGCTAAATCCTAAATGGCATACACATTTGAAAGTAAACCTCTACAGTGGCAAATTGCTGCAGTGTCAAAGTCTTCCAGGTGGACTGATTGTTCCTGTGAGACTTTGCGTGTTTATGTAATTCAATTTCTTATAGAAAGGGATGGTCTCAGTATCAATACAGCAGGAAATGATAAATGTCAGTAATGTCAGACTTTTTTTGACTTAGGAGGCAAAACAACTAATAAAAATATCATTCTGCTTCTGTCCAGATGTTCAATGCCAATGTTCCAGTCTTAGAAAATATGAATTGTAACATAACCTAAAATAGTCCTGAAATATTATGTGAGTGGCCAAGAAACTCCAGAGTTTATACTACTGGAATTGCAGTCTGTGGTAGGACAGAGGTTTGTACAATCTAGTTATGTATCAATCCATAAAACACTAAAGCATTTCATCTTTTGAGAAACTTTCATGCACATGAGTTATGCGATCTATCACAGATTTTTTGCATACTGCAGGAGAGCACTTAGGAGGATAACTGCATTTTCAGGGAGCCCCCATTAGACCTATCCATGGCCCAGAAGAAGAGCGATATGTTAGTATATGGTTTTTATATGGAGTGAAATATTGCTAATAGTTTAAACTGTGTGATGTAGTAATGCAAGAGTTAATGCATAGAGTTGTGATGTATTGCCAGAGCGTAACTTTGGAAAGTTCCTGTGTAAGGTGATAAGACAGGAATATGCTTCTTGCAATGTGTGCAGATGTGAATGGAAATGAGTTATTGTGCTCTTCTGTAAATAGTGTATATCGAAATAAAGTTAAGTGGCGCTTTGGTTTTTGAAGCAGAATTCAAGGAGTCTGCTGCGTTATTACCTTTGTGCCTTTGAGCAGACACTTGAGAGGTCACGGAATATTGAGATAAGAGAGGCAATTTATCTCAATAAAATCAACATGATGATAGGAAAAACATCTTCCATTATTATGTTTCATAATAAAGAATCAGTGAGTTTTTGCAGAATAGTTTGCAAAGCCATTGCTATAGGCTCAAGTAGTTACTGTTTCAATAAAATTATTATCATCTCTACCAGTATTCTTTCTTTTTAATATCTGTATTTTAAACCATTTTAAATTCTATTCATAGTGGAACTATATTTTCTTTTACTTCAAGAAAAGACAAGAGACTACAGGATCCAAGAATACTTAATGGTTATTAAAGCATGCTACTAAGGGGTTCCACACTTCCCTGCTACTTGTCCCCCTGCCCACCCCCTAGCCGCCAAAAGCCTTTCCCCCACTTCCCTTGCTGCCAAAATGCTTTTTTCCTCATTGTCCTTGCTGCCAAAAGCCATATCCATCTACCACTTGCTCATCTCACCTGTGAAATTTTAAAACACAATGCAATAAAAAGTTCACCCATATATATGGGTGCGTGTGTGTGTGTATGCATATATATATAGATATATATATATATATATATATATATATTATTATATTGATTTATTGGGGCTCTACAAGAAACTTTTGCTTCAAAAAGGGCTCAGTGGCTGAAACCGTTTGACAATTCGTGATCTATATACTCAATATATAGATAAATAATCAACCCAAATCAACTGGGTCAACTTTTCCAAAGGTCAGTGTGAGTGATGTACCTTAATTCTGAACAAAAAAAGAGGAACCATTCCTTTCCCTGAATAGAACGGGAAAAGTGAAGAGTTAATCTCGCCTGGAAGAAATGAAAAGAAATACTAATCCCCTTTATTCTTTGTACTGCAGTGCTGCTTTTGGCCTTTTTGAATGACTGAATGGGAAACTATGAGTGACTGGCCCCCTGAGGCAATGTTGGTGCATTTCCCTCTCACTGAAATAACTCTTGGCTTATCCACAAGTCATATCAAAATCCATAATTTAGGCTCCAAAATCTGTCCTTAATTTATACACAAGTATATATAAAGTACTTCAGTCATGGCCTCCTTAGTGTGCATATGCACATATCCAAACAATCCGGAGTGATATGCTCTAGAGCTGTCCTGCATGCAGCATAGGAACAGTAGCCTTTGGGTGTCTGGACAACTGGCTGGGTTGAAAGCACATTGAGGCTGCTCCTTGCTGTTTCACTGGTCAAAACCAGCTCTCTGGCAGAGCCTTGTTGATGATGTTGCTTCTGATGTGGTCACCATATGGTACTCAGTCATGTGACTAGCAGAAGTGCCAGTGCCAGAAAGGCTCTGATGGGGAGCTGCTTCTAGCCAGTGAAATAGTGGTGTGTCTGTTGGATGTGTGGACACTGAATTCAGCTGGATCCACCTTGATTCACCTGTCTACGCCCTCAAAACAGTGGGAGTGTTCTGAAGCTCCCCTTGCATAACTCATTTCTGCTGCAAGATAAGCCATATCCATCATGTTGATCTCATATAACAATTGCAAGGAATCCTCTTTATTTGCCCCTGAGTTGGACTCAATCCAATTCACTCTTAATTTTATTTCTTTAAATAAACAAAAATAGTTTTAAATAAACAACAATTTTTAAAGTGTTTATGCCCCTCTTTACTCACAAAAGGTTTTCAAGGTAGTTGCAGATTGTAATCAATATGACAAAGATTGTGCAGTACTTTATGAAACCTTACTGATGAATTTTACATCTAAGAGAATAGATGGAAAACCAGGCCAGAATGTGGGGGCCTATTAGAATTCTTAGTTGACTAGAAATCACAATGACTGGGTCATTTTCCTCAAGCAAATTATATTGAAATACAATGATAATTCATCCTGTTAGTCAATGTACTGTATAAACATCTATGATCACCTAAGTTTGAATGTCCATTGTAAAATATGTACTGTAAGACATGCAAGGAAAACAGGAAGCATATGTTCCATTAATAACTATTTTAAATTGATAGTATCTCCTTCCCCGTAAGTAATGCTCTACAATTTTGCCTTTATTCATGGGAATTGTAGTATTACAATGTCTTCTTATTCTACCAAGTAATCCGCCTCATCTTATACCCACAACAGAAAATTGATACATAACACACACCACAAATCCTTTAAGGCTGAGGGGGAAAGTTTCTCTGTCTCCCTTTTCTATTGTTACAGTCCTGTCTGAAAGCAGTGAAGGGAAATCATACTTGGCAAGAGGTTAATAATAACTCATGTCCAGCTTACTATTACTCAATAACTATCAAAGCCTCTGATTCAAAATAGTATTTTGTGGCTTACAGGATCAGAGCCATTACACTCTCTATTGAAGACTTTATTGAATTTTACACTAAGCTTTAGCTGACTGAACAGGTCAAACACTGTAGCTCAGAGTTTTGCTTTATTCGCAAAAACTCATAAACCTCTCTCCAGTCTGCAGTGCTGTTTGCAAAGAAACTTGACTCAGCAGAAGGTCAAAGAACCTGACCCCGCAGAAAAGGTCCTGAAGATTTCAAACCAGGCTCCTGAATGCCATTAACTTACATGCACTAGCTGTTCCTGCGTATCGAACTCTCGTGAACAGCCTTCCCAATGGCAGTTTGTCTCATAGACCACTTCAGGTTCTTGCTTGCTTTCATCTTTGTCCCCTTCCTCTTTTACTAAGGTCATTCCTTCTGGTGGTTCCTGGATGAGGAGGGAAAAGGGGGGCGGGTATGAATGGGTAGAAAACAGAAGAAAAAAGCCACCTTGCTGCATACTTAGCAGGAAAAGTGTGGGGAGTCAATATTTTATCAACCCATTCCAGTCCTTTAGGTAAAATACAAAAATGCACAGTTAAACATGTAACATAAAGAAAGAAAAATGATGGCATTCGGAGAGCTCCCTCCATATCTTCCCTCGTCCTCTTGGGAAAATCTGATGGCTGTCTTTGTTCAGCATGGGTTCCAGTGACTAATTTTAACTGCTAATTTTTTATGTAAGTAAGTCACACTTTTCTGAAATGAGGGTGACAAAAGTCCATTACAGAATGGTTTTGGAAACTCTGTTACTCAGTCAAAAACAGATGAAAACAGAGGCTTCATACCTAAATGACTGGGGTAACAGAACAGTGCTCTTTGGTCCCACCTGCACTACTGTTTAATGCAGTGTAGGGGGTTCATTATCATGAATTGTCTAAACAATTCTGCATATGAGGAATTGTGATCAACAATAATCAATTAAAAGCAAGTGCTGTCCAAGTGGCATGGAGCTCAATAATGGATTCCACTCCCTGAGCCATTGCTTTTAGCCCATGAGAGATTTGCATTTTTCCTCGGTAGGTGCTCATGTAACCATGAGTGATCAACTCGATCATCCCTATTTATAGAACTTCCAACCCCTCCTCCTGTTTTATTTGGCAGGGAGTTGCTAAACCTGGAAAAAAGCAATCAAAACCGCAAGCTCAATAGTCATGCCTCCAATGGTACCAGCACTGAAAACCTCCCATCATAATCTAAACACTTGGCTAGATCGACATAAGAAGGACATTCAAACAGCTTGTCTCAAGATGGATTGGGTTTTGCAAGTAATAGCCATTGCTTGGAATAATCAGTAGTTTGGACCTGAAAACACACATGCTGAGCATGTTACATTAGTCCCATGTAAGGTGTACACTACTATGACCACATCTGATATTCCAAGATTTGGCACAATTGGCTCACTAATCTTGATGGTGGAAACACTTCTAGCCATTGCCATTTACAGCTTGATTCAGGAGTACATCAAAACTACAGTGATGGCATTTCAAATGAAATTTAATCATGTCTAGCACTATTTGAATGTATATCCATTTTTTATTACCAGGGGCATTTATATTTTGTCTGCATTAAGCTCCGATTAAGGATGGCTATGTGTCAGGTCCAAAACTGCAGAACTCTGCTGATCATGGCTAAGCAAAATTATTCATACCCTAGAGCGATGAGGAATAAGTGCATTGGGACCCAAGCTGCAGAAGGCCCAGAGAGAACCAGAAACTGTTATCAAAAACTGATTAGACTGCTTAAAATCGAAGACAGAAAAGAATCTGTGGATGAGGACATTTTACCTGATTGTTTCCTGCACCTGGGCTGGGGAGGTCGTCATCAGGCTTTATCTTTGAACGTTTGTTATGCATCGGGTCTCCTGTGCTGCTCACTGCAGATTCACTTGTGGGTTTATTCTGCTGTACATATTTATATCCCAAAAGATGCAGTGAGATTGAGACTCAAGTACATTCCACTAAACACATGCAGATGCTTCTGAGCAACTTTATTTTGCCAGTAAAGTGTAAGTCACCTGTAGTTTATTGTCTGAGTTCATATTTCTAAAACTAAAAAAGGCTTTGTAACTTTTCTTCTTCATTACAGAAATCATAAAATGCAAGGCGAATATATGAAAGACAACTTCTGGGTACAATTTCAGTCTCCAAGTACAATTTAAAGTCAGTACAATCACTGGAAATTTTGTCACTTCAGTGAAATATAAATTGACTTCCTTTATTTTAGCATATTACAGCTTCCTATACTCTTTGCTCAAACAGAAAGATCCAAATCTGAAATATTTATAGAGGATTGAAAACACTTTGTCAGTCTGAAGCCATGATATACTCTTAAGTAATTTATAATAAAAGATTGCATATACTGCAGCCCCAAGCTACTTGTTAACCAATCTGTTGAGTGACTGGAGTGATTAATTGCTAACGTGATAAAGTAGTTGGTTCTTTAAAAAATGAACAAGTACGGTGTACAGCTGATGTTCCTTTACCTGTGTAGATTCCGATGGACCTGAACTCACTTGGACAGGATTCAAGATGCTAGGAATGCCAGGGATAGGCCTCTGAGTAGGAAAGGTTGGAGCAGGGTGAATGAGTGGAGGACTGTGTCCAAAGGCTGAGCCCAAGCTTTGCTGGCGACTGATGATTTGTTGGTGCATCTGCTGGAGGGATACTGGCGTGGGAGGATATGTGAAACTCAGAGCTGGGCTGCATTAAGAGTCAAATGGGAGAGAAGGGGGGGGGGAGGAAAACCAATCAATAAATCAGGCAAAAAAACATGTGACATCCACATCTTTAAAATAAAGAAATTGAAATAATGTCCTCTTCTATGGTTTTGGAACAATTAGAAGAACAGACACCATGATTCTGCGGGGTGGGAGTGGATGTATATGAGAGATAAATGTGACCAAAAAAGAAAGAAAGAAAGAAAAGAAAATCAGGAAAGCAATGGTATCAGTTGTTCAAAACACCTCTATTGTGCACTACATTACAATATACACTAGCATACTATACGCAACAGCAACACACTGCCAAGAGGAAAAGGGGCTCTATGTTAGAAGTGGGGGGGGGGGGGGAAGTAGATCGTCATCACCATTTGAGGAGGAAGACTGCCAGCTCCATTGTTTGTGAACCAATAGGATTTCCACAAATATGACTTCTGACACCTTGCTTTATGATGTTTAAGAATATTTATTTCAAAACTGCTTCATGAGATAGGCCAGATGCTGGGGACAGATTTCAAATGGTTGAGAAAAACTAATGAGTCTGAAATTACACAGTAGCCAAGGTGAGATATAAAGATTTCTAATCATTTTGGTTTAATACCTTTATTCGTAAGCAACACTTAAACCAAAACTTCTTGAATCAGACATTATGGAAATGGTGCTTCAACAAACAATGACATCTTCATTGAAGCTAGAGGTATTTGAACTATTTCAAAAAGATATTACTGTTTGTGTTAGAAGAATAACAAGTTAGTGCTGATTTCCTATTGTGCCATTTATTCATATTCATGTATAAATTAACTTTTTTTGGACAAAGGTCTTTGGTTCAACTTATACATGGGTCAACGCAAGTAGCTATCTTCACCATTGTGCTGCTTCTGTCGTTTTGAAATGCCTGAGCAGAAAAATGATAGTGGTGTGGCAAGGAAGCTCTTTGGTACTTCCCTACCACAGCAGATAGAGAAGAGGGGGTTGGTGCTTCTATTAAGTTGTCCTGAGACTAAACTTCCTCCCTTTTGAGTTGCTCAGCACGAGGAGCAGGTGGAAGAACAGTTTTCCTTTCCCCTTTGCCCAGATCACATCCTGTCTCACTTGCCTCCATCCCCTCCCCCAGCAGACATGAACCTGTGCTTGTGCTCCTGTTCTGGCTCTGCTCTGCCAGCAGAAGCATACTCCTCTCCTCTAGTTACTGGGTGGCAGGGTAGCCAGGACAGACAAAACAAGGATAGCCAGGACAGAAAAAAAACAAGGAAGGAGGCATCACATGTGTACCACAGTGGCGACAGCTCTGGAACAACTTGGAAGGCAGAAGAGAAAAGCATGTCACCAAAGCTGGAACAGGAGTAAGCTGACCACCGAGGAATAGCAGTAATAGCTGCAGTGGCAGCAATGGTTGTGGTAGGAGGTGCTCTGGGCAAAGTGGGTGGGAGTGGTGTTGTACTTGTATGAGAGAACTAATGGTGTTCTACTTGCATGAGTGTAGCCCAGAAGGGAGGGAACTTGGTCAATCCCAGGAGAAAAACAGCAGCCAAGACACAAGTAAAACCATAGAAGCAATAAATATAAAGAATTATACAAGGCCTTTATGAATGCCTGGGACGGAAAATAGCAGCAGCAGAAGTCAGGGGTGGCTGGTCCACTGAAGCAGGGGCGGATCTTAGTGGATGCAAAGTAAGTGGCCGCTTCAGGGCGCCATGTGGCCAAGGGCACATTCGGCCGCAGCTGCCAGGTTTGGCGCATCATGCCGCGCCATTGCTGCGGGCGGGCGGCACGCGGGCAGGAGGCTCTGCCCCGGCTGCAAAATGTTCCCTGGTTTGCCCTTTTCATCCTCTTGGGAGTGCGTTTAGCAACTCCCTCCACCAGAACTGCTCCGACTTGATGGCACATGCATGAAAGTTTCACGCATGTGCTATTAAAACAGCACTTCTGGTGGAGCGCTTCTGGTGGAGGGAGTTGCTAAATGCACTCCGAAGAGGATGAAAAGTATGGGGGAACATTTTGCATCCAGGGCAGAATCCTCCCGCCTCCGGCTGGAAAAATTTCCCCCCGTACTTTTCATCCATTTGGGAGTGCATTTCGCTACTCCTTCCACCAGAAGCGCTCGGTCCCAATAATGCATGCGCGAAACTAGCTGTTTGTGTGCATGCGTGCTCCGGCGCAAGCCATCATCACCATGCCGAAGACCCAAGGGGCGCCAAAAAAGGTTTGCTTACTATTCTTTACCTTCGTCCGGTCCTGCACTGAGGCAATGCTGACACTTTCACCTCTCTATGGAATGGCTCTTGACTACCCATAGGTCAAATCAAAATCCATAATTTTGCTCTCAAACCTGAGGTCAACTTATCCACCCAACAAGTATATATGGTAACTTTCTGAGGCTACTTAGGCAAAAGAGTTGAATATTGTAGCCTAGAATTCTTACCAACTGTTGGTAGTACACTTCTATTTAATTTATTCCACTTTCACAAACACTGATCTTCCCATAAACATTAAATATTTCCTCAGTTGTTTTAAGGAATAAATATTATGGAACATCTTCTGTACTGGGCACAGTAATGTTCTAGTCCAAATTCCTGTTCACTCATATATTTGAATAAAAAGTTTCTTCTTCTCATTCCTCTTTTTTAAAGGATGTTACTGAAATGCAATGTTATTATGTGGACGTCTACCGATATGCGGATAAATGAAACCAAAAACACCAGATATTACAAGTCTAGATGATACCAAGACAGTGAAAATTCCCATTTCATAACAGCATAGCTATTTTGGATAGATATAGTAGTTAAAATAAAAATATTATATAGTTTAATAATTCATACTTTGAAGGAGGTTTTGAGTTTTTTTTAAAGTTATGCATAATAAGTACTCTCTAAAAGTTCCAAGACATATTCTACCAATGAAAACCGAAGCTGGTGACAGACTCCATTCCTGTATGCAATATCCTTGTTTGATCAATAATAGTGTTCAATGTGGTTTCATACTTCCACATTAAATGTTAGATGTGGACTATAAATTCTCATTAGGCTCACTAGTTGCTCTTGAGTCTGTTAGTATCTCCCACCCTTGCTAACTTCATGGAGTTGTTATGAAGGCATGGACTCAATGAGACATCGGCCCAAATTGCTTCAGACACGCACTTGCCCGCAGTTCACCTAGAAAAAAAGGTCAGCTGCAGACAAAGTGTTTTCCTAAGCAGTTTTATTGTAAAGTATGACATTTTGCTTGACAAATAATTTCCTTAAAGTGAACTGCAAATGTTTTTTTTAAAGCAGGTACGTGTCTTATGTTTGTTGTGGTTTATTTACAAATTAAATCCCCTTGTTGGAGTTGCTGTAAATATAAAATGGGATAACTGTACCCTTTATGCCATCTCAAAAAATAAAAAAAAATCACGTGATAAAAATGTAAAGGTTCCTTTTTTAAAAGCCCAACAACCATCTGGCTTCACCGGAATCTATTTTACCACAAAAGGAGATTAGTAGACTTTTTATAAAGTTTTTATGCACATATAGAGTTGAAAATGATTAAAAATATGTAATAGGCATGTTAGTTGTATGCTTTTTAATAAAGCAAAGACAGTAGTTATTCCCACTTCATAATCTGGTTCCTGAGCAGGAAAGAGAGTGTGTGTGTGTGTGTGTGTGAAATCATTGTGCTCCATGATGAATGGCTCATACACTGTAGAATAAATTGAACAAACTGGCATAGAGCTCAGTGAACATGAAATCAGCTATTAGAAGAAAGCTTGTGAACAAATTCTGAAGCTGATATGCATCTTTTGATTAATGTCCTATCAATCATCCACAGAGGCTACCTTAGCTGATTCCTGCAGTAATCATTCATGGTCGCTTATAGGGAACACAAGCAAGGACTAAGGGGGCTGCAATAACTGAATATTATTACCAATATCTCTCTAACTCTTGGTGTGAACAATTACTATTTGGGAAACCTTTCTGGCTCCTGTTATTAAAATGATACAGTACAATCTGAAAAGGGATTCCCTCGAAAGATTAGAAAAAATATCTCCTGTATACTTTAATAGGTGAACTATTGTAATAGGGAGATCACCCCAAGAATAATGGAAACTTAAATCGCGTTGCCATTCCTGCATCTTTATGGACTATAGTAAAACTGACAAAATGTACAGTCAAGAGCTATAATTGTTCTTTAAAAAGGACTGGGATTCTTTCACCCATTTCATATTAATGTTTTCACCTAACGTACTTAACTGTAGCAATAACCGTACAATGGTAGACTTCAAATTTGCATTAAACCCACCATTGACATTACAATGCATTTTGATACCTTCAGAGACAATCCACATACATATTTTAAAAAGTAAATTGAAGATTGTATTCAGTGCACATTAAATTTGAAATTAAGTTATTAGGAAAGAATGTACAACCGTCTGTAAGACCTTTGATTACAAACAATTCATTTCTACCCTATATATCAGAAATAAATGGCTTCTGTGTGTCATTTTGTCTGTGTGGCATCATTCTTTAGACCGGAGAATACTCTGGAAAATACAATAGAGTAATGGAGTGATGACAGGTATTAGCATGCATAATAGGCTTTAATAGACATTTATTGTTGTTTAACTGGATGGGGGAGCATGCTCTTCCCCACTGGAATATTTCTACATTGGGGCTCATTGATCACTAATTTCAGTGGGGGGAAAGGTTAATCCATCAGTTTCTGCAACAACATAGCACTGATAGAAATTCTTTAGGTGACATTCTGGATGGTCTGGGCTTTCCATCTTTGCAAACAAATGAGTGATATGACAAGCATGGTGTTCAAAACACATTTAACCAATTGATTTTCTCTGTCTTGTAATAAGATCTAGAGACATATGAAAGAGTGGACCATAAGCTAAGATTAAAGAAACTGCTTCCAACAGAGGAACATAACACAGCAACATTATCAATAAAAGTACTGTAAAACATGTCACCCATTCATTTTTCCGTATCTAAAGTTTGTTATTGCAATAAATACTCCTATTGGACAGTTTTCCTTTTCCTCCAGTATTTTCCTCAGTTTTAGTTTAGATAGATTTTCAGTGCATTCTTAGAACATACGTGACATTTTTTTTGTTGCAATTTCACATAAGTTTTGTGAAAGTGACTCAACATGGTATAGAGTAAAAATGAATGGCCATACAGTTCTTCATATCCAAAGCACAATAAAATCAATCTCAGGAACAAATTAACTGCACAATTCTGTGCATTGAAATAATGAATGTGACACAATCAAAGTTCTCATTGGTTTTTGTAATGAAGGTTTCGTCTTGGACGAACCAAGAGAGGCATTGAAGAGGCTGTTATTTGTTGCTGTCACTGTCTAGAAGAAGCAGGGTCACATGGTTTCAGTAAAAGAAAAAGCACCACTAGTTCTGATCTTGCTGGCTGGATGGAAATTGTCAGATGTGATTGGGACGGGGAAAGTGCCCTGTTCTAATGAGTGCTCATTTAGGAACTAATGCACTGACATCTAAGAGATTCCCATTGTGGAAATACTGAATCTTCTCGTACCAAACACTGAAAAATAATCTCCCATGGGCTTGCCAAAGTGGAATCTTTATGGTACAAGCTTATATCCATAGTACTTTTTCTGCAAGTCCTGCAAAAAGCATTTGGATAACTGAGGGATTCATAGCCTATTCCCAAACAAGTGACTGTCCATGGCTGAAAGGTGTTTTAGGTGTGTGGTTCATTGACTGAAGGACTCTACTGCCTAAGGCTGTATTCACTGAATCATACAGGTTCAGTCTGCTATATTGTTTGACACAGTAGAGCAGTGGTGCCAAATCCATTTTCACCAAGGGCCACATCAGCCTGATAGTTGCCTTCAAAGGGCCGGTTGTAATGTTAAGACTGTGTTGCCCTGGCATTGAAGGCCTTACAGACCACATAAAATGCCATGGGGGGCCGGATTTAGCCTGCAGGCCTCGTGTTTGTGACATTTGCAACAGAGGAAGAGCTAAGGACATGAAGGAAGAACTAATCATTGAAAGTCAAACTCCCTTTTCTCTGCCGTTGGTTTATGACAGTCATACTACTATAACACTCTTGTGAGTGCTGCATATATAATTACAGGGCAGGAATGTATTTTTACAGTTCTAAAGTCTACCTCGAATAGAGAAACAGAGAAAGATAAGCAGAACTGAAACTGCTGAAATTTTCCCAAGTGAAGTCAAAAGGGAATTGCCATGGTCTCTAAAAACATTAACATAAAGAAACATAACATTCCAATTATTGGAATGCTTTTAAAGATAAAGTGGTATACAAACTAAAAAGATAGCTTATATGCTGAACGATGGCTAGAAACTAAGGAAGAGATTCACATGCTTGTCCTCCCATATGTGCCCGGACTCTCACCAAAGGACAAATCCCACTCTCCAAATTTTGTACAACCCATTGCTGTAGCACTGATGAAAAAAACAATTGCCATCTGGATTGAGGTGAAGAGATGGGAAACCAGAGATTCTCTATTCACTGTGCACCCTTCTGTAATCAATGCAGGAAGACAGCCAGGGTAAGCATATTTCCCCAGTCTCATTTAGGGTACAAGTCATGGATCAAAGTTTCATATCCTTGAATTAAGAGTAGAACTTACTTCCAAGTAAACATGTGTGATGGCTATGTTGTTATTGTTGGCTCACTACTAAAGTGATATACATTTATAGGCAAAAGATAAATTCTTGGACGATTGCTAACATATAAAAATGAAAGATACAAAACGAATGATATAATAAATACTGGGTTTCATAGTTCTTTATATTTTTCTTCCCCCATTTTATAAGGAGCCTTTCATTTCCATACTCAAAAGCAGCATTTATTTCCCATTTATTTGTAACTGCAACACACCATATAAATCGCTTAAGACAGGACTACCTTGTTCTGTTAGGATCTCTTCATCCATAGTTCCTTCATCTTATAATAACTTACTCTTTTGCCCTCCATTCGTGCCTCTTCAAATTCTACAGCACTGCTGGTCACAACTGACCTCCAACTGGAGCGCTCAAGGACCAGGGCTTCCCAGTTCTCAGTGTCTATGCCAGAGGTTTTAAGGTTGGCTTTGAGCCCATCTTTAAATCTCTTTTCCTGTCCTCCAACATTCTGTTTTCCGTTCTTGAGTTCGGAATAGAGCAACTGCTTTGGGAGACGGTGGTCGAGCATCTGAACAACATGGCCAGCCCAGCAGAGTTGATGGCGGAGGACCATCGCTTCAATGCTGGTGGTCTTTGCTTCTTCCAGCACACTGACATTTGTCCGCTTGTCTTCCCAAGAGATTTGCAGGATTTTTCGGAGGCAGTGGTGATGGAATTGTTCCAAGAGTTGCATGTGCCGTCTGTAGACAGTCCATGTCTCGCAGGCATATAGCAGGGTTGGGAGGACAATAGCTTTATAAACAAGCAACTTGGTATCCCTACGATGTCCCAGTCCTCAAACACTCTCTGCTTCATTCGGAAAAATGCTGAACTCGCAGAGCTCAGGCGGTGTTGAAATTCAGTGTCGATGTTGACTTTTGTGGAGAGGTGGCTGCCAAGGTAGTGGAAGTGGTCAACATTTTCTAATGTTACACTATTAAGCTGTATTTCTGGCATTGGAGAGGGATTGGCTGGTGACTGCTGGAAGAGCACTTTGGTTTTCTTGATTTTCAATGACAGGCTGAGCTCCTTGTATGCTTCTGCGAAGGTGTTTAGAGTGGCTTGTAGGTTTTCTTCTGAATGCGCACAAATGACGTTGTCATCAGCATACTGGAGTTCTATAATAGATGTTGATGTAACCTTGTGTAACAACTCACTATAGCAGTCCTAAAATAACTCACAGTAGACGTCCTGGATTTCACTAAGAACCTTTACTAAAGGATATCAAACATGGTTAAAGCTAAGAGTGAAACACCCACTCCCCGTTTCCCCTTATATAGACACCAACAACACACCCACAACATTTCAAACACCACATTCCCACTCTCCCTCTTTGGCGCGCAGCCTTTTCCCGCCAGGCAGCAGCCATTGACTCTTCTCTAGATGCAGCTGGTTCCTTATCTTGTGTTGAGTATGGCAGGATCCAGATTCAGGACCTCATTCTCCAGGCTCTGAATCTGGATCATGACAGAGTGCCCTCCCTCAGTCTTCGGGCTCATGTTTCCCTTCCAGGGCCCCCACTATAACCCCTCCTCCCTCTGGGAACTTCAGCTTCTGTAATTTCCAGTCTATGTATGGGGTTTCCTCCATCGACCCAGACCAGTGCAAGCATCACTCAGAGTAATTCAATGACACCACAAAGCTGTAAGCCCCAAAGTCAATGTCCAGCAGTGTTGCCTTTGTACTCTCCACTAAAATAGTCTTTGGTGGACCATGTAAATCTTAGTGCATAAAATACACCCCACCCCTCACCCTGGGCTTGGTCATTCCAATGTAACCCCCGTGCTTGCTCAACTCCCCTTCAGCGTCCATCTTCAAAGCAGGACAAATAAACTGGCACTGGTTGGCCAGCACATTAAACCTGCCAGAAAAGTCATTGAAGTCAGAAACTAGGTCACACATTCTCAGCCTACTTGGAGCTGCTTTAGAAGGATACACTGGACCAATCTCCTGTTTTGTAGTCCCCAAGTCCTTTCCTGCTTGTTCTTGTCCTTGCTGCTCTTGGATGTCATGAGCAGCTTGGTGGGGGACACATACAATAAAATCTGCCACAACAACATGTCCAGCATTGTTACCTCCCTAGTACTTCCTGACTGCGTCAGCGTCTTGGGCCAGCTGATTCACCACCTTGTCTTCGCCCTCGCCGCTCCACTGGGCACCCGGCATCACCTTCACTGTGTCGCTGGGGCGTCGCGAGGCGCTGCTCTCGTTGGGGATGGTGGCACTCCCAGACATGGCTTTCCCCTCGAGCTCGATCATCAACTCCTGTCTCCATTGCTGGGGAAGCATCTGCGGCATCTCCCATGGCCCCATAGGTGGGTACAGGCCTCTGAATGGCCATGCCGATTATCCAATTCCTCCCTGCAGTCTGGATGCAGTCTGCTGTGGCGACTTCTCCATCTGATGAGCGTAGAGGCTGTATGCGATGGTTTCTTGGTCCATAGATTACCTTTGTGGCTTTGAAAAATTCCTGGGAATCATGGGTGTTGGATTTCTTCAGCCTTCTTTGTCCACCAGATGTTCTTGAGTTCTCTTGTCCTTCTTTGGACCTGTTTTTGCACTGGCATAGATATTTTTTCTTAGGAGCACAGTTGACATATCTCTGCCATGTTTGGAAGGCTTTCCTTTCCTATCAGTTAGCTGTTGGATCTCATTGTCATTTTCGTCAAACCAATCTTGATGTTTCTTGGTTTGATATTCAATAGTTTCTTCGCAGGCTGTGATGATGGAGGTCTTCAGTTTGTTCCAATATTCCTCAACATTTTCAGAGTGTTCTATGGGTAGATGGTCCTTGAGTGCTGTTTAAAGATGGGCTCGTTTGGAGGGTTCCTGAAGGGCTTGGGTGTTCATTTTGTGCCTTGTCTTTCTTCCTTGGAGTCTGTGCTTGGCGGTGATCTTGATAGCCATCGTGGATCAGATTAGTCTGTAGTGTGTCCAGCAGTCGTCAGCACATGTCATGGCTCTTGTGAGAAGCATGTCACGCCGGTCTCTGGCATGTGTGATTCCATAGTCTAAGAGGTGCCAATGCTTTGACAGGGGGTGCTTCCAAGATGTCTTGAACTTGTTTTTCTGCTAGAAGGGTGTGTTGGTGATGCCATGGTTGTGTTCCGCACATTTGGTGAGAAGCAGGATGCCATTCAAGTTGCTGTTTCCAACCCTGTCCTTTCTTATGGTCCCTAGCCATAAGTCAAAGTTTTGTCCGACTCTTGCATTAAAATCCTCCAGGAGGATGAGTCTGTCCTCCTTATTTATTTATTTTATTTACATCATTTTACCCCACTCTTCTCACCACAGCAAGGGGACTCAGAACAGCTATGCTCTGAGGCTACAGTCCTCAGAGGTATCTCCAATAGGATGGTGTCCAGCTGACAGTAAAAGTTTTCCTTGGTGTCTTCATCAGCATATAGTGTTTGTGCATAGGCACTTATGATGGTTGCCTGTTGGTTTTTGGCAAGTTCAACTTGGAGGGTTGGGTCGTTCATTGATGCCATTGGGTGCTTCGGTCAGATGCTTCACCAGATCATTTCTGATAGCAAACCCAACTCCATGCACTCTTTGGTCTTCTTCAGGCAGTCCCCTCCAGAAGAAGGTGTAGCCTCCTTTTTCTTCCTTCAGTTCCTCTCCTGCTCTCCGGGTCTCCTGAAGTGCTGCTATGTCAATGTTAAAGCATCCCAGCTCCCTTGCAATGATAGCAGTTCTACGTTCAGGGCATTCACTGTTGGTGTTGTCCATCAGTGTCCATAAATTCCATATTCTGAAGTTCATTTTTCTATTGCAGCTGCAGGGTGGTGACCCCACTGGACATGGCAGTCCAGTCAGGGATAAGAGAGGCAGACTACTGTATGTTTAGGGCACCTTTTCTAGCCCCTTCCTCGTGTGGGGTGAGCAGAGTGGATCCTAAAAAGGGCTGCTCAGTCATGGATACAGCTGCCAAACTACTCAACTGCCTCGGACCTTGAGGTAGAACAACTGAGTTCGTATCCACCGCCCACGTGCCAATCTGTGACTAGGGGCTTCCAGATTTCACAGTCCTGCACCACTCACTGATCGCCATAGGACTTTTGTTGGTTTGTGTTTATTTTCTTTGGAAGATGCCCATGCATGACTTTTTTAATGTGTGGAAGTCATTGCACAACTGACCAACACATAGTCTTCACAGAGGGAGGTCCCACAGTGGCATGGTTAACACGATGGCCATGGCTTCTCAATCTGTTGCAGCCTTCTTCCGCCTTCACAGCCATTGTAACATGTACCATGTTATCCTCCGCTGCTCGCTGTTGGGGTCTTTGTTATAATAATCAAGGTCTTATGTCCCCCTACAACAATATACCTGCACTTGATAGTGAGCCTGTCAACTTGTACTCCAACAAAGAGCTTGCTCTTCAGAAGACAAAGAGGAATAATTAGTTTCCTAGAGTGAATGAGAAACCAATGAAAGAACCAACATCATAAGCAGCGGTGGAAGCAAAAAGACACAGTAGGGAAGAGACCCGTAGCCCTTGACTCTGTATTTCCTCACATATGCTCAGGTTCCTGCCAGAAAGGCTGTGACACTTGGAAATTCCCCTTAAGCAGACAATATAGATCCTCCAGACTCCAGGTTAAATACACTCCAGTTTGAAACAAAGACTGGTTTAGACAGAGCAAACATCAATTAGTGAAAGAGGATCTGAGTAGAAATACTCACTTAAACAGCAACTGCATGGAGCCAAAAGGACATTTAACTACTGTAGGTTCCTGCCTGTGAGAAATTCTCGCCAACAGCTTCTGAAGACCATTTTACAGGAGAAGTGACCTGGCTGGGATTAAGGGTCATTTTTATACAAGATGCTGTCATCAGGAGGGCTGGGCTCTGCTTTATGATTCAGAAAAGGTGGGAAGGAAGCAAAAAAGATGAAAAGAACTGGTAGAGAACAGAGAGAATACAGACTCGTTGGGGAAGTGAATGCCTTTTGGAAATCACTCAAGAGGATTATGATGGTGTGGGAGTCTTCCTATGTAAAATTTATTAAAACAAATGAGAAGGGCGAGCCTCCAAAATTTAACACAACCACTGAATTGTCCACTGGATAAAAGTACAGGTTGATTACAATATGAAGAATAATCTACATCAAATTCAGGCATAAAAATACTAAAAGAAAAGAAGAAGAAAGGCACCTTCATAGTAAAAAAATGACCTTTGTTTGTGGCCTGAAATAAAGTATTCCTATTTGAAACATGCATCTGGTTGATTTAAATGACTCAAATAAGAAACACGGTGTCCATGAGGATTGTATATAGAAGCACACTAAGTAGTTTATTTTGTTGTTTGGCTTCACCCTACTATAAATTTTGTGACAGAAATTTTCAGGACCAGTATAACATAAATGGCAGAGAAAGGTTAAGGGAGACAATCTGAAATTGGCAACACTTCCTTTAAATAGGGGTTCCCAAATGAAGGCCCACAGGTAAGAAGTGGCCCTCAAAAGTCATTTACCCTCCACCTGCCTCAAACTTTAGACCTAGGGCACCCTAGATCTGAAACGACTTGAAGGCACACAACAACAATAATCCTAATTAACTTGACTATCTCATCAGTCAAAAGCAGGCCTACAGTTCTCATTGAAATACTGGTACATTTATGTTCGTTAAAATTGTTCTTCATTTTAAATATTGTATTGTTCTTTCATGTTTTTGTGCAGTGGGTATAGGTGTGCATAGGAATTTGTTTATGTTTTTTTCAAACTATAGTCTGAGAGACCATAAACTGGGCTGCTGTTTAAAAAGTTTGAGGACCCCTTCATTAAATAATATTTCTAATATAATTGTATATGCAAAGCATATTTATTCCTTTATCTCAGATGTGAACCTGTACTAAATTTTCATAATCAATACTCAAATCTCCTAGTTCTAGCAACAATTCAAAAAGGACATCTATGAAATATGTACCAATAAATCAAGTATGAATTGTTAGTACTAAAACTTCTTCCTGGGGTAGTTAAGGGATCATATAATTTAATGTTCTTTCATATAAAGAATTTCCCCAAACATAGCATTTTAAGAAGGAGAATTTGTAACCTAAGTGAAAGAATCATTTCTGTAAAAAGACATGTTATCATGTTAGCTTTCAGTTGTACTCCAATGCAACCAGGTTACTGTCTTGGCCCAGCTTTCTAGATTATATGATTCATATACTTTCAAACCTTTGCTTGTCCCATTAATGCTTTAATATTTTAAGTATATGGTCACCTCTTGTGTGTATAAGTAAAACAAAACATGGGATTAGTTCTAGATTTAGTAATACTAAGAATTGCAGGAATGGGACATCTGTACAACTGACCATCTGAACTGAAGCTCTACCTTGCAATTATGTCATATGTCTGGTGGATATGGAACATGCAGCTTCTTCACAAAATGAATGTTCTAGGTATGACTGCCAACTAATACCAGGTTGTGTTTCAGATGGAATAACCGGCAAAAATCACCTTTGAATATTTCTTAAGAAAACCATATAAAATTCATGGGGTCACCCTAAGGCAAAAGGCGACTTTGAGTCGTACTCACACACAAACACACAAAAACGCTTTAACCACATTTTACTCTCTGTGTTGGATGCCAGCCAAGGTATTTCACTACACATAACAGAACCAAAAGATAAAACACATCGTCCTTGATTCATTTTTATTTATTTCAGGTTCAGATTTTAAGACGTGTTTCTAAAACTCTGCAGAACAAACACCATTAATGTATTTGTGCTCAAAAAGCAAAGAGTTTTAAAAAAGACATCATTAGATTCCTTTACAATATTGTAACAAAACTACACAAGAAAAATGCCAGTTCTTCTTGCCCTGAACTTTGTGCCTCTATGCAGCAACCTTTTCTGCCTTTAATATCCGTTTTCTAAAATTTTCAAATTGGAATAAAACAGATCAGTGGATTACACTGCAATTACACGAGGGCATTATATTTTACGGGAATATCTTCAAAAAATAGAAATGCAGGCACAATCAAAACCAAACATTTTGGCATCTGTTGTGAAATGTTAAGATACATTCATTTTTGTGAGCATTTGTCATGAGATCCATATACAAGCCTGTTTTCAGGAAACTGCAAGGATGCAATAAACACAAAAAGAAAAACCTCTAAAATTAGGCTGAAGAAACCTGGCTGGTTGCCCACACTCCCACATCATCAGAAAGATCATAAATGTAAACATATAGAGACTATTATTATTATTATTTGTTTTCTTTCTATTTAAAAAGTTTTATTAAGAGTTTCATTATTATTATTATTATTATTATTATTATTATTATTATTAGAAGCAGAGGAACTCTTTTCAGTTGCCCATCCACTGCCATTTCACCAAAATGTTAAAATTTGGTGAAGCAGTCTTTCCAATGGAATTCTTTTTATTTTGCAATCATAGTATTTTTATTCATTGGGTTTCCTTGATTATTTTTCTTGATAGCATACAATGTTTTTAAATTTTGTTTATTTTAACAGCAAACTAATAAGGTAATTAAGAAAACTGCGCAAGGTATATCCAAGGTAGTGCCTCTCACTCTCATTGCTCACAATGCACACAAACCCACTGACACACCAGATGCAATAGAGGTTTTCCATGTGGCACAGAGATATTATCAAACACAAACTCTAAAGTAGAAAACTGTTTGATTTTCCAAAAGTAGCAGCAGGAAAGCAATCTTTCGTATTTCAATTCAGGCTACTGAACCACAAAGAGAAGCAGCTATAGTTTAGCAAAGGAGGTCCTGCTATGGAACTGGCATGGATGGATATTGATCTGATCATGATATTCACCCACCCTTGTTCAACTTGATGAATGAGTGTGGTGTAGGTTTTGCTAGCATTTCCTGTTGGATTCTGGTCTGAAAAGCTTTCAAATGAAATATAAAAGCATCAGCCCAGAAAAAAATATAGTTGACTGTACCTGTTTTCCTGTACGAAGTGTTTCATTTTCATTAAACTTTGTTTGACAAACACCTAACAAACTCAGGTTTGTCCAATCTGCTTTATTTCAACAAAACCAGTTTCAGGCAAGTTATATTACATAAACAACTGTAAACTGTGTGTGTATATATACCAGCCTTCGGAAATTTCTTCTGGAGTTTCTAACCATATCTCCCATAAACATCACTGAGACAGCAGATCTCTGAGGTCAGCAGGGTTATTAGGAAAGATTCTCCTATCCAATCCTATACCTATCACATACTTAACTATTATCTACCAACACCAGATTGGCAAAGTTTCCCGATTACAGTTGATCCTCCATATTTGTGGATTCTGTACTCATGGATCAACCATCTAAGGCAGGGCTGTCCAACTGGCGGCCCTGGGGCCGTATACGGCCCCCTAGCCCCCTCCCTGCGGCCCCACCCCCACCCTCCTGCAAGATATCTGCTTTTTAAGATTTTTAAAAATATTTTTTATTTTTTTGGAATATTTTTTGGAATATTTTATTATTATTTTTTATTAATTTTTTTCGTGGCCGGGGTGAGGGGCGGGGCGGAGGAGCAGGATCCCTTCCTCCTCCGCCTCCTACTTCCCTCCCTCCCCTCCTCCGCCGCCGCCTCCCGCGCAGGCCCAGCTGCAGCCGGCCATCCCCAGCCGCTGCAGCCATACCTTTTGCGGCGCTCGAGCTGCGCCTCCAGAAGAGTAAAAAGGCGAGGAGGAAGGTTGAAGCCTGGAATATAATGTAAACACTGGGATTTAAAGGGAAAGTAGGAAGGAAGGGTGTAATCCAAGGTGAAAGGATTACCCCTCCTTGCTACTTCCCCCTTTAAATCCCAGTGTTTACATTATATTCCAGGCTTCAACCTTCCTCCGCGCCGCTTTTACTCTTCCGGAGGTGCACCAGATCTATCTGCATTTGCCATCCGCTTGGGAGAACCAGCGACCTGGGCTTCTCTCCAGCTTCCTCCCGCTTCCTCCCACCCATCCATCCATCCATCCACCCTTATTTAAATAATATAATATTTAACTGTATATTTATGCCCCTGAAGTGTTCCATCCATCCACCCCTCCCCCCTTATTTAAATAATATAATATTTAACTGTATATTTATGCCCCTGAAGTGTTCCATCCATCCACCCCTCCCCCTTATTTAAATAATATAATATTTAACTGTATATTTATGCCCCTGAAGTGTTCCATCCATCCACCCCTCTCCCCTTATTTAAATAATATAATATTTAACTGTATATTTATGCCCCTGAAATGTGCCATCCATCCACCCCTCCCCTATGTTAACATTAAATATATGGAATTGTTTATTGATGCCCCCCAGGTGTGGCATTCCCTCCTCCCCCTTATGTTAATATTAAATATATGGAATTGGATAATTGTGCCGGGCCGGTGATGGGGAGGGGCGGAGCCGGGGAGGGGCAGGGGCGGGGAGGGGGCGGGGCCAGACCAGGGGTGGAGCCGGGGGTGGAGCCTGACCCTTAGGCCCCCCAGGTGATCACTGACCGGAACTCAGGCCCCCGGTCCAGTAGAAGTTGGACAGCCCTGATCTAAGGCAAATGATTGCACACCCCTGATTTACGATAAATTCAAAAAAGGGAACTCTGGGAAGTGTTTATATCATGAAGACCAGGTGCACTATGGAAACACCCAACTCTACTGGTTTTGGATAGTTTCCAAAGTCAAGTTGTGAATGTTACAATAAAACATAAGAGGTAGTGTTTCATGCTCGCTTAACCTCTGTCCTGCAGCCACTGGATGTATCAGTGACCAAGCCCTTTAAAGACCACTTGTGTCATTTGTATAATGAGTAGATGAGCGGTGATGTAGCACAGCAGTTCTCGTTTGTACCTGGGGGGCAGGGGCCAGGACCAGGGGTCCCATTGGCATTGGGGCCTGCAGCAGCAGAGCTAGATTCTGAAGAGGATTTAGAAGGGTTGGCAGAAGGAGAGTTTCCCATGCCTCCTTTGCCCACAGAAAGTTTGGCATGGGAAGAAGGTTGGCCTGACCCGTACGATGAGACAGATAACCAGGTGCAAATGGAAAGCAGTGATAGCAAAACCTATGAACGGCCGGGAGGGAGAGGTTCACAAGATCTTTTGAGTGAAAACATGGAAGAGAGCGGCTGGGAAGAATCTAGGGAGGAGAGCTCTCATGAAGATAGAGACCCAGGTGCTGGGAGGCAAGGCCGAACCTTTGATAGGAGACGAAGCATCGAGACTAGCAGGAGGGGATGGTTCCATAGCCTAGACAGGCCGAGGTCCGTCAGCAGAGATTGGAGACGACGAAGCCTAGAGCGTCGGGGACCTCGGCCGAAAGATTAAGTATAGGATCCGTGGGAACGAATCCCCAGTACTTCGGCCACGTCTCATCTGAGCAGACGTGTAGCGAAGCTCGACCATTGAGCCAAGCCGGGCTAGTGGCCTACTCAAGCCTTGTTTTGTACCTTGCAACTTTGCTTTGTTCCTTGATCAGCTTTGTTGAGCGGCGCCTTGCCAAGCCTTTGGAAACTTACCAAGTGTTTGGAACTATTGCACCTATTGCCTTTGGATTTGCTTTTGCTATTTTTATGGACAATATACCTTTTGAACTTTTGCTATATATTCAATAAAGTAGTTAGCCTTCAGTCCGTCTCTGTGTGTGTGATTCAGGGGCCGGTCAAGTCCGTGCACCGTGACAGGTGATCACCAATTGACACCCAATGGAAATGTGACATGCCCATCCTTAGAACTGATATTCAAATGGGTAATAAAGAACAATGTTGTGAAATTTTTTTAAAGTGATGTTTCTAATGCACTGTATGGATCAGAAGATTATGCACTGTAGGAGAGTGATACGGAAGATAAAACAACTGCCATGAGCACTGCAGAAGACAGTGCAGCAGATAATGCCACCAATGACAGTGGTATAGAGTCTTCCAACAAAGAAGATTAAAATGTTTAGCTATGAAAAATTGTTTTCTGGACAATCCTTGAATATTTTATCAAATTGTTTTCAACATTGCTTTAAAAGGTACTGTTTTGGAACCCAAAAAAAGCTTTCCTCTTCGCATAAGAGTCGCCCCCCCCTTGTTTATAAAAAAGGGGGGGGGGAAGAAATGTGACTATTATGCAATGAAATATAGTAATTACCCAATACACTCTTGTATGAGTCTCAAAATTTCAGTCAAAAAAATCAACCCAAAAAAACTGGGTTGACTTATTCAAGGATCAATGTCAATATTGTGCCCATTATCAAAAAAAGGAACCATCTTTGTATTTGAGTAGAGTGACACAAATGAGAGCTTGATCTGGCCTGAGAGAACTAAAGAAAGAAGTACCAATCCCTCTAACCTCTCAACCATTCTACCACTTCTGGCCTTTCTGAATGTATGGGTGGGAAAATGGCAGTGGAGGCAGCTTTTTCCTCTCTGTGGAATGACCTTTGACTTTATCCATGGCTCAGAT
Source organism: Anolis apletophallus (assembly GCA_030556195.1). Taxonomy (NCBI): domain Eukaryota; kingdom Metazoa; phylum Chordata; class Lepidosauria; order Squamata; family Anolidae; genus Anolis; species Anolis apletophallus. Next base: position 79,553,291 of record JARBWK010000008.1, read on the forward strand.
CAAAATTTATAATTTTGCCCCCAAACTTGCTGTCATCGTATACATGTGTGAATATGGTACTTGAATCAAGAATCCCATTTAAACAAAGTGCTGGATTCAAAAAAAATATCTTCAGGATGCCCAATTTTAGTCATATTAGAATATTTTAGTTCACTGGAATTTTAAGTGAATAGCACATCCACCTTTTCATAAGAAACCATGGATCTTTGCATTCGGTAACATTTTTTCAAAGTAGCATTCCTATTTTGATTCTCTTTAAACATCAAGTGAGTACAGACAATATATTTCAGACCCTTGAAAACACACCAAAGATTTCTTAAGTTAGAAACATAGACACACAAGAAACAATTCCCACATGTTAAGTGAGCAATTTCTCCTTACAAAGATATGTCAAAATAAAGCTATTGTGACGTCAGAAAATGAATGCAGGGGGATCCGCAGGTTAAACTAAAGGCAGAATTCAGTCCTCTAAGCACAAGTTTTGAGTATCAGTGGAATCTAAAAACTTCAAATAAAAAATGTTGCTAAGGCATTATTTAAAACTTTGCAGAAACAAGGGGGTCTGACGCCAAGAGACATCTGGTTCTTTTTGTACTCTTTAGCTTTTCAAGAGACTACAATGACTCAAGCCAGTCCTCACATTTATTTGATCTGTTTTTGATTCATTATTTCTATCCTAAAATATTGCTTTCCATGCAAGCATGGAAATACATGTTTTGTTTTGTTTTTCTAATGCATTTTGCATGTTTGATGAGAAGGAATATTTTGTTGAAAAGTAAAACAAAACATATGAAAAGAAATTGCACTGTTCTTTCATTCCCAAGAATAAAGAGCCTTCCTGAACTTTCCGAATTCATACAAGTGAGCCTTTGCACTACTTTCTCTCCTGTCTAGGACTATGTACGCAGATCACTTGAAAGAACAGCAACAGCAGTACAAAACATAACAGATCACCAACATTTTAATCCAAAAATGAAAAAAATAAGAACCACAAAAAGGCCATTAGTAGTCATATTCCTGATCTTATGACACATGTATGTGTTCTCTCTATATGTTTGTGCATGTATATGTGTATTCACACATAGTGCAGGATTACAGGGAGAAAGGGAGAAATGCATAAAGGCCCCCTTCTCTCCAGCATTATACTTATAAATGGCTTTATGGGGGGAGGGGATGGGAGTCAGAGACAACCGTTTTTGTTTTTTAGATGATTCCAAATCTTACTTTGCTAGCTAGTATTGTATGTTCAAATTCAATTTAGAAGATAATGCTTTCCCTTTCTTGTTTATTCACATTTCTAATAAGCAAAAAGGCCCTACACTCAGTTACACATGGGCAACACCTTGCTCTTCAAGCCACTAACTTAGAAGTAGGTCGCTTGATTTGACAACCTTAGCAGGACATAGGCATGAAGCATTTCTTCATAGGATTTCAAGCTCAGCTTACATACACTGGGAACTGCTATTCTGCATGATAGTGCTACTTATGCCTTATGGCCCTATACTGCTGTGGTCCAGATTATTTGGCGGAACACATCTCCTTGTACAAGCTTGCCCAGACCCAGAGATCTTCAGGAGAGGCCTTTCTCTCAGTCCTACTTCCATCGCAAGCTCGGTTGGTGGGAATAAGAGAACAGGCCTTCTCAGTGGCTGCCCCTCAACTCTGGAACTCCCTGCCAAGGGAAGCCAGAATGCCCCCCTTGCTACCATCCTTACAGTATCAGGCAAAAACTATTTTATTCAGACAGGCTTTTAAAGAAGAAGGTTTTAAATACAATTTTAATCAGTTTTAAGGATTTAACTGTTAATTAATACCATTGATATTTAAATGCTACTTTAATGTTTGTATATTTTTGGATTTTAAATTGTACTGAAAGGTTTTTAATGTAAGCTGCTTTGAGTTTTCTTTGTGGAAAGAAAAAGCGGGATATAAAAACACAATAATAATAACAACAATAATGTTCCAAAAGACAAAAAATGTCTCAATTTAAAGAGAATAAGTAACTTTCACTATCACAAATAAACTGTAGCCAATTTTCTTCTTATAAAACAGATGGCTATAGTAGGGAAATAGACTGAGGTGACCAAGCTGATTTTACTGTGCCTGTATCCAACCCTTTCTGCCTGTTCTACTTCTTCCTCCTGCTGTTTGAACTGGCCTCAGCCTCTTGGCCTCCAACTGCGTGATCTTCCAACATCTTTTAGTTTAATCTAAGCCAAGCAACAAAGTGAAAGTAACCAGATATTGCAAAAACCTGTTTGTAATTAAGAAGACCTTGTTAATTTTGAGCTTCAGCATAGTTTGTGCAAATGAGGAACAGAGGGGGTCAGATATCAGGGAGAAAAAATGAAAAATCCTTTTTTCAAACTTTGAAAGAATCCTCAGAGTATACTTTACTTTACACTTTACAGAACATTTGTTGCCAATTTTTGAAGTTTTTACAAGGAATAAGCCTACCTCTGCCTCTACCCCTCACTCCTCACTCATACTTCAGATGAGCTGTCTATTCTTTTATAGCATTTTGCCCCTCATGTAAATTCATACTGATAACCTTACTTTTAAAAAAATCAATGAATCTCCTTCCCCTCAAATGTAGAACTAGTTGTAAAACAGCTGCAGAGAACCAGAAATAAGGTACCAGTAGATGTGTTGAGCTGAAAAGCAAAAAAAGAAACCTGAATTGCCTTCCTATTCTTAAGCAGCTGCAGCGTTCAAAAAGATTGTGGATTTGGAATGCAGATTCTCCCAGACAACATGAAAAGTATTTTTCCCTCTGCCAAATGTGTCACAAACACATATTATCTGTGTCACTCATGCACCAAGTAATAATGGAAATGACCAGTTCCTGTAACACCAAAAAGGAACTTTTATAAGTATTCTATGTTATGTACTATAAACAATAGGATCAGAAACTTGAGACAGTACATTTTAAGGAAAAAGTTATTTGTCAGGCATATGTTTACTGAAAAAGTAAGTAAAAATCAGGGTGGATTTCTAACAAAATACAGTAATAGATTTTATAAGTTCTCATGCAGTTTTCACAAAAAGACTCTTACACTGATGTTTGCCAATATGAAACTGCATTTACACTTCATAGATTATTTTAGCACAGAAAGTTAACACAATGCAATTAACCAATTAAAACAAAAGCTCCAAATGTTCCAATAAGGAGGGGAAAATATGTACAGCAGTGGATTCTTGTGGGTTTTTCCCACACCAAGTTCTTAAGAAGACCTCCACATTCGGCAGTCCCTGAGTATCATGTGTTCCTCAAGCTGGCATTCCATCAGAACAAAAACACAGTTATCTAATGAAGTTGGATAGGAGAAGATGGTTTGAAAAGAGGATTAGACAATTTCATGATGGATGCAAATTTTGATGTGATGGCATGCACCTGAGAGATGGAAAACAATACGCAGGAGAGTGCCATTGTCCTCCAGCCCTGATTGTGGGCTTCCCAAAGGAATACGGTTAGCCTCAAGAGAAAAGGGAAATTGGTAAAGAGGTGTTTAGTCTGAATTTATATTCTGTTAAATACACATGCATTTAACACCACAACATAAACCAGTGTGTTTTCTTAAAACTGTGGGGGAAAAAAATCTCAATTCAATAATTCTACTTGTTCTGGATCTTTTATGTCAGGCAGAAATGAGTCTCAGAAATGGGCATTTAAACATTGCAACATTCGATTTCCTGATTACAAATTATATTCTTTGGACTAAAGCTTGTGTGTGGTGGTATATATAGTGATGTATGGTTTACAGTCTTCCAACACTGAAGGTTCCCTGCATTTCTCCAATGCTTACCTTATTGCACTTGCAGATAAATGGCCATAGGAGCCACTTGCTGAAGAACTGCTACGGGAATTGTTAAGAATTGTGACTAAGGAATTTGGAGATGTCCGGATCATGGTCTGAAGGTCGAAGCTGTGATCAGACAGAGGCGAAAGGGACAGTGTTCTCTTTCGGCTTGGTCTTGTTGGCAGCCTGGGACTCGGAAACCTGGCGCCTGTTATGTAAACAAAAACAATTATCTACTCTAGTACCTGACCCTCTTTATTTATTACTGCTCACAATGGATATAAAGAGCTGCCACAACAGTACGACATGCTTTTGACAAGCTCACTCTTTCCACTTATGATCTACTGGCTACGATTGAGAAAAATTAGGAAGAAAAATTTATCTTTCCATTGCTTACCTCAGGGGAGCTCTGTTTATTAATGTGCAAGCAAAATGATAAATTGCTAAACAAAAGGAAAAGACTTTTATGTGTTATCCCTCTCATTTCTGGTGATTTATGAATCTGATGGCTGCTTAGACATTCACATCATTAATTCACTAGAAGCAAAGAGATGGAGTGGTTCAAATCTGAGCTACCAGCAAACCCAGAGCCTACCGCATTAATGAAAAGAGTCAACAATGGCTTCTAACATGTAAAATGGATATGAAAAGTCTATTTTTCTCCTTTGTTCATAATTCTGTTTGGACAATGAGGCAAAGATAAATAAGAAAAAAGAATATCCTTCTGAAAAAATTATCACGATTTGTCTTACAAATTGTTTGAAAACTTTCTAACAATCCAATGAGGCAGATTTAATGTTGATTTAATGTAATATTAAAATACTATTCAATACTGACTTTTCCATATGAAGTGTACAGTTCTTTCCCTCTTTATTTACACAATTAAGCTGAGCAGCGGTAAAGGTTTATTATACATTTCTTAAGTGGTTGTGGGTAGTTGCGCTTAGTTCGTTGAAATAAAAATATAATAGCTTGTTAAAATGGAGGATTGGAAGTTTTCAGCAACAATTCAGACATTTATTTTCAGCTAAAAAAGATTATGAACAGAAATCAAAATACAGACAAGATTAGGCATTTTTTAACTGGGGTTGATTTTGGAATATATCTAACCTTCCTACTGAAATCCTTAGATCTGTGCTTAACATTGATGTGTTTACAGTGACATTTTTATTTTGCTATCACCCTTTTCAGCCAGTTGATCCAAGATTTTTAGTATCACGATCGACGTGTTATTTTTAAACTTTTCAATAACAGTACCCTTCTTGTAGCTAGAAAAAAGTAAACAAGGTCCTATTGGATTTTTAAAAATACACCCAGCCCAGCATTTAATCTCTAAAAATGCCTGGATTCATAATATGGGGAGGGTGAGGGCATAAACAGGACAGGGCACCAATAAAATGCCAATTGACTGATTTCCCCCTGCTGTGTATTCATTCAAAGTCTTAAATTTGGTATTTGGATCCTTGCTTTATTGCTTCTATCATGACATGATCTATTTCTAGTTAAGTTCCCATCTGTGCTTCATTTTGGGACTCTCTTCAGCCATAGCCCCACAGATAAAACTGCCAACAAGAGTGTCAGTTATCTTTGGTGTCTGGCATGTGGTTCACTTCTCCCTTCTTCTACATAACAAGCATGCGCCCATGTTGTTCCAATCTTAGTCTGGATACTGTGATGACTAGTCAGCATTTAAAAGTAAATGTAACATTTTTTTCCATCTCTTAAATTCCTTATAATTTAACCTTTTTCATCTCCCTTTTTGGGGCCTGCCAGTTAACCATGTGGCTGCCTGCTACTTCATGAAATGCAGTACTTTGCTACTTGGGAACGGTGATGTCTTTTGCTTGTCTTAGAGCAGAGCTTTCCAAACTTTTCATGTTGGTGACATGTTTTTTAGAGAATCCATCCTTTTGATAAATGTTAATTCAGTTTAATTAGCAAAACAGAGATTAATCCAACATCTTATAAGAGTTTCATACAAATATTATACCATATATAAGTTTGATATAAGCCGTACTGTATAGACAATTTTGGGGATTTTTTTCCTTTACACTTCTTATGTACTACAGCTGATTGCTGTGTAGTTTCCTCTATAGCCACTCCATGTGGTTCATCACCAACATCATTGTCAACAGACTTTCTTTTCTTAATTAGAAACATTTTCATTTTAGTGATAATGTAGGACAAATAAAATCTTAGAGCAGTCAGCTCATTTAGCTTTCTGGTAAAGTAATGCAATGAGAAATGCCTTCTTGAACTAAATTAAATTAATGGTTCACAAGAGGTTCAAAAGCATTGAGTAAACACTACAGACAAAGACCAGTTAAGTGATGGCAAAAGCACAAAGGGGAAATAGTGATTTAATCTGAGATCAGTAAAAAGTGAACTAGAGCCATCCCTGAAGCAATGGTTACCAAATATATCTTAAAGATACCCAGTCCAAGGTGCTATAAAATTAATGCTGTTTAACACCACTTCAGCTACTTTAGCCACTATGTCCCAATGCTATGGAATCATAGCAGTTGTAGTTTAGTGAGGCGCCAGCACTATTTGGCAGAGGCTAAGGCCACGTAAAGCTACAGCTCCCATGATTTCAAAGCACAAGGCAGTTAAAGAGCTGTCAAACAGCATTCGTTCTACAGTGTAGATGCACCTCAACAGATTGAAGATGCAGCAAGAATTTCATAACATACGTAACAGAGACTGAGCTCTCAGAAACATTATATTAATTTCAAAAGATATCATATCTTATCATTTTAGCACAGCAGGTTAACTACCAGCTGCAGTAAATCTTGCCAACCAAGAGATTGACAGTTCAAAGCCTGGGTCAGGGGTGAGCTCCTGGCCTTTAATCCAGCTTCTGCCTACCTAGCAGTTTTGAAAACACCAATGAGAGTAGATAAAACAGTTCTCATTACTGCCTTAAGATGAGATATGAAAGTGGAATTCTCCATGCTGTTAGGAAAATTGTTGTCAAGTCCAGATGGAGAAAGACACCTTTCTCATGCATCAAGAGATCCTCCTAAAGAAGCGATCTGATATATTGGCCATGAAGTAAATGAATCACAACAGAAAACTACAACTGATGAGGCCATCAGTGTTCGCAGGATGGGAGACACCTCTAGAAACTAACCAGAGATTGGAATAATGTCCTTCAAAACTGACAATACTGTTTTTGCTGCCTTTTGTACCAACACTGACTCAAATCTTGATACCAGAGGCTGACAGCAAGAAATTTGGTTGAGACTTGATCTCACTATGGAATATAGTGGAAAGAGCCATTGATACATTTTCTCCCAAGCATGTAATCTAGTGCAGTAGTACCTATAATTCATTTTGATTTAGGGAGGATCTAAGGGCAATGAAAGAGGCAGACATACCTAGAGTGCAGGTAGAAAAGGCCACAGAGGGAATGTGACCAAAGATCACGATTTATTTATTTAAAACTTTTGTACCCCAACCTTCTCACCTCCATAGAGGGACTCAGACCAGCTTACATCAAGATTCAATGCTATACAATTTTAAAACATCTATAACAACATATTAAAATACATTTAAAAAGCCCTAAACATAAAACCACATTGCCACTAAAACAATTCCACTCGATCTGTAAATGTGGTCATTCATTCAGACTATAACCAATCTCAGCCTATTCTGGGAAAGGATCACTGTATCTATTATGCAGCAGTAATGTCATCAAACAAAATCTTATAGTGTCTGTACCCTCTTATTCTCAATATGCTGCCCAGCAGGGTTATTTCAAGTGGTGAAAGCCTACTGAGATCAGACTCAGAGAGATCAGGAATAGAACTCTTGGCTGCCTGCTATGATAACTAACATGTATCTCCTTGCAAGTTCATGTCACAGCTATCACAGAGTCCTGACAAGTGTCCAGTATTTCAATCTGGTCAGGTTTCTTGGGACAGGTCTCAGTTGGAGCAGACTAATAATGCAGACAAGCTGCTTCAAATCAGTCAGTTCTACCACATACAAGCTAGACAGCTTTAAATAACTATTTACTGGGGAGTTGTCCTTCTCCTCTTAGGGCGCTTGTGCCCGCTTTGTGCTGGTCTGTGACCGTAATAAAGTTTTTTGACAGCTGACCCTCTTGGCTGATAAAATCTAGCAGAGGTGATTTGACTGAGTCCAGGAAGACATAAATGCCTCAATATTATTAAGGATTAGAATGAAAGAGAAGATATTGAACTAGTTCATACTCTGATGATATCATGATTACCTACAACACACTCTATGTATGGCGTTACCTGACTTTGCAGCTGCTGGTAATACATAACGCAACATGTAGATTGGTGTTTCAGTGGGTTGAAATTTCTTATAAAATTTAACAGTTTTCCTAAAGATATTTATTACTCTCACAAGTTGTCTCATGGCTTCTTTTCTCGCCACATTAATAAAACTGGTAAAGAAGATTCAAAATTATACAAAATCGTTATATGATGATGAAGATAATGAGTAGTAGTAGTAGTAGTGTAGAAGTAGTAGTGGCAGTGGTAGTAGCAATAGAAGATGTGGTGTACATATCACTAACAACAACAAGAGACATGGTTTAACTATACATTTATAATCTTAAGTGTCACCTAAAAATACATTACTTGAGCGGAGGATGTCCAAGGGGTTGAAAGAGAGTAATATGAAAACAGATCATATAGTCTTTTTTCTTTTAACAGAAAGCACCCAATTTTAACACACCACAACACTGATTGCAACTCTTAGGTATGAAATGCAAGCATGGGCATTCCTGGTTATTATTATTTTTTGCATCTTAATCCTAGCTTCTTGCTAATTGTTTTGTTTTTCCTGCTCTCATCTAAAATTCTGACAAAGAAGAAAGTGGTTTCTTCAGCATGATGAATGGGTAGGACATTCAGATTCTTAGTTAATGACAATTAATTTACTGTACACCCATGCAAGTTAAGATACTTTTAATTAGTTTTTACAAAGTAAAGGGCTAGCGTCATCCTCTATTTAGATAAAAGCACTACTGCCTGACTAAACAAATTCTCATCAAACAGGGAAGGTGAGGCTATATGACCTCCCCGCAATTCACTCTTAGTTTAATTCTCTATTTACTGTTTAAAAACAAGCAATTTGCATAATACCGCTGCACATTTGTGTGCATTTTAAATACAGTAAACAGTCCTTAATTGAAAAGTTGCTGCTGTAATGAAGCTTATATGCGTGATCTCAACTTAAGAAAACCTTCAGACACATCTTTGTTCAGCTCAGCAGCAGTTAAAGGAGAAAGAGCACAGTTCTTTCCAATTGCCTTCCTGATCTAATGTCCCTGACTTTCTCTCTCTCAGGGTGCTATCAGTCACCAGCTTCTTTGAAGCATAGCAAAACCAGAGGGAAAGCAAAGCATAGGTCTGCTTGGCCCAAACTTTGCACTTTGACAGTCAGACACTCTACAGGGCCAGCATTGAGAAACAATGAAACCCCATTATATGGGGCTACTTTGATGCATGGTTTCTTGGCAGAGCTTGGAAAATAAACTTTCATAAGAATGAATATGATGACATACTGAAACCAGAGCATTCTCCTACCATTACATGACTTCAGTATGACACTACATTTCTTTTTTTCTTAAAAGCACTTCCCTTCTAGATAACCTTGAAAGGTCTGCCTGACCATCTAGATACATATATACATTCCTGAATCCAGTTATACATCTTGATGCTCACATGATATTGGTCCAGGAACCTAGATATACTGGAGATTATTAGAAGCCAAACAATTATCTTCCTGTACACAGATGTTTTGAACATATCCAAAACTCTCCATGCACTTAAAATTCTTCCAGCTGAATTCAAAAAGTTACTAATATATGAACTTGAGCTTCATATATGAGTAACTTTCTATAGGCCCATTTTCCTATATGCCATTTATTACAACAGAGAAGAAATGAACAGGTGAACAGAAATAAAATAGCAGGAGTTGTATGTGGGTCTTCAAATTAAACTCCCATTTTGAATGGACTGGGCTCCTAATTATGCACAATGAGCTTCATGAACACAAGAGACAGTTTTCCTTAATTTTCATTAATTTCTAGCAAACAAGAAGCAGATCCCATCTCAGCTAGAAAAAAACCCCACCAACATCAGCTTTGAGGTTCTGATAAGCCAAGAAGCCAAATCTATATTCAGGAACAGGCTTCAAATTTCACTTTCCTGGCTGGGTCTGCAATCTTTCGCTTTATGTGAATTGAGTGACACCAAGAGTTTAGATTCTAGTATTTACCACTTACATTTTTGAAACATAGAAGGTCTTATAAGAATTCTAGTGTTACCTGTGTTCTCCAAGGCCTATCCTGCTTTCCCTACAGATTCACCTAGGAAGTAGCGAGGACTGAATTTCCTCAGTTCTTGCAATGTTGGTCTTGATGACCATGACTAACTTTGACACGTCAGAGCTCAATTATTTGATATTGATTTTATTTAATTCCACAGGTGAAATGGGAGCACAGGGAATTGATTAGTATTTGATAAACTCATTGTTGTTTTATATGTTCTGCATATTAAAATATTTATATCTTGCTCTATATTGTATGTTGAGGAGTTATCTAGGTTATGTTTTCTACAGACTTCCATTCAGGTAGCCAAAGTCATCTAAATAAACCCTTGGATTATGAGATGGGTCTGGGAGTCTAGAACATTGTGTAAAATCTTCTGGTTTTTAGCTTATAAATTTCACAACCATGCATATATTTATTTTGTAAAATTCATCAAATGGCATAACTGGTCCATAACTGGTTCAGCTAACATTCCTTAGTTAAGTATTTGATACTTCATAACATGATGCTCAACAGGGCATCACTACTTATTATCATAATGATGAACCAAACAGTGAGCATCTTCACATATTACAATTCAGTATATACTTAATTTTTTTGTATATAAAAAACCTAAATGTGTGACAATACTTTTCTAAAAATTGAGCTGGTTGATAACTTCCCTTTCAGTGTGCACTCAATGGAGTATCTGCATTAGCTTTTGCTCAATGTGTCAAATGATCCCTAAAACCTAATGCTGATCAACAAGGCATCAACAATAATATATCAACTCTTTAAATTCTATGAAGATGTTGTTTAGATATTGACTAAAAGAGTGACCAAAGAAGTATTAAAGAGAATGTATATAAAGGTAAAGGTTTCCCCTTGACACGAAGTCTAGTCGTATCCAACTCTGGGAGGTGATGCTCATCTCCATTTCTAAGCCGAAAAGCCGGTGTCATCCGTAGACGTCTCCAAGGACATGTGGCAAGTCAATAAAAACTGTCTGTATATTTTTGTTTTTGTCTTTTATTGTTGATATTGTCAGTGGACAAATCAATAAACAGATCTGTCTATCTAAAAACTGGGATACTTGTCATAAAATAAGAAATGAAAAATACAGTGCGTTGTAGATTGACTACAACGGGGAATGGGAGGGAAAAGAACTTCCCAGAGAATGTTGTGAAGACAATAAAATAACTTTGTTTTGAATGGCAACATCCAGAGACAGTATAACCATAAGGATGTCAGATGTCTAGGAAGGAGATGGGGAGGATCAATCTTACTTCCTGGTTGGTGTGTACACTAGTGCAGACTAATAGCAGCATTGATGATGATGAAGAAGATGGTGGTGATGATGATGACAACAAAATAATTAAACAACAACAATTTGGGGAAATAACTCAAACTCAATATTGATAAATTAGACCTTCAATTCAAATGCTTAAGACTGCAAAAAACATTAACAGCTATTCACATTTTCACATCCAACAGTTTCATGTCACAACTGTATTATCTTTTGAAATTAAGTTTATTTCCAGCGATTTCAGGAGCATCAATTAAGATATTTGGTTACAACATTCATCACTTACTGTCCATAGCATGGAGATACTCCATATGAAGGGCACCAGCTCCTGCTGTGGCTGCCGAAGGAATGATGTCTGCATATGGGCTGCGCTGACCTGCCAACAGAGCCATCTGATGATAATATTCAGCTGGACTAACTCCAGCATGTGGTACTAGAAAGAAGACATAAGAAAGACCATTTAAGGCAGTGGTCTCAACCTTTCTAATGCCGTGACCTTTTAATACAGTTCCTCATGTTGTGGCGACCCCCAACCAAAAATTATTTTTGTTGCTACTTCATAACTGCAGGTTTACTACTGTTATGAATCATCATGTAAATATCTGATATATAGGATGTATTTTCATTCACTGGACCAAATTTGGCACAAATATCCGAAACACCCAAATTTGAATACTGGTGGGATTGGGGTGTGTGCGTGTGTCATTTGGGAGTTATAGTTGCTGGGATTTATAGTTAATCTACAATCAAAAAGCATTCTGAACTCCACCTACGAGGGAAGCACACAGAACTCCCATGGCCAAACTTCCCACACAGAACCGCCATGCCTTGAAGGGACTTGCTGGCATGAGCCTCCCTCCAGCCTTACATGCTGTCCCTTGCCCACACATGCACACCACACAGCCATGCACCAAGCACTCCTGCTCTCTCCTCCCTGCTTGGAGTCTCAGAAACAGCTCCCACCTTGGCTGAGAGGCCAGCCAATCACAGCAGAGGAGGGGTTTTTGGTGGGAGGATTCCCCGGCTGTGTCCAAAAAGGAAGAGAAGTTCTTCAGACTTCTCTGCCAAAGGGGTTCCTAAGACCATCAGATATATGTTTTGTAATGGTCTCTGGAGACCCTTCTGATACCCCCTCATGACCCCCCCCCAGGGGTCCCAACCCCCAGATTGAGAAACACTGATTTAAGGCAATATGGTAAACTGGAAGCAACTTTTTATTGTTCTTCTCTTATCCATGACAATGCCTGTTTCTATTCTGTGCATTTTAAATCTCACCCAAATTTGAGTGAATTTGAGTTTCATACTATTAATGTACGGTCTCATGATGTTGTATTTCTATGTGTTTTAACTTGGTAGGTTTTATGTGCTGTAAATCGCCCTGAGCTTCAAATAGGGCGGTCCATCAAGCCGAAATAATAAATAAATAAATAATTGACCACTGTAAGTAAGTAGTAAAAATGTTTGTCCTGGTAAAGTTCCTTTGAAATTAATATTAAAATTAGCTGTGGCTATTATATGCATCATTGAATTCAATGAGATCTTGCTCTGGGTCCTCTTGTGTGTTTCGAATTATATGTATTTTTAGATAGGAAATAGGGAGATATATATATATATATGTTTCAGCTTGTTTTTTCCAACTGTAAGATCTTCTAAGGATGAAACTCCAACCCTGAACAACTTTCAAATGCCTGAGAAGAAGACCAAAGCAGCAGGCCTTAATTTAAAATGGGATTTGTCTCTTTAAAAGGTTGAACTTCTTCAACAAAACCAGGCGGCAACAATCTAGCTACCTGCACAGCACTCCCCTATACATGGAAATTCTTTGGATTCCAGTTTATGTCTTTGTGAGTTTATATTTATCTAGGGTGCTCAAATTTTAGTTTTTGGAACTGGATAAGAGACACATATCCTTTATGGAGAGGTTAAATGTAAATAAAACCATTTCAGGAACTTTAAAAAATTGATTTAAAAAATTGCCAATCCCCAACCCCCTTCATACCACATTACACACCATAAAACAATGAAGAAAACATTTGAGCAAAAGACCTGACAGGAAATCGTTGATTTAAAAGTTTTACAGTATTAGACAACTGCGGTATCTTTCCAGACACACTTAAAATACTTCCTGAGTTTTCTGACATAAGTGTCTGGGTTAACTAACAATAACATTAACTGAAAACTTTTAAGAAACATGTCTGAAGAAACTGCAAGGGCATATAGTATAAGATAAATTGCACTACATGTATTATTTACTCTGAAATTTGCTTTAGTTTCTGATGGTAAGAAAAGGAGCTTGCCTTACTGTAAAATGTACACAGAAAAAAAATTGTAAGAAAGATTCTCTGTTTTAGTAGCAAGGTGGTTAGCATAGCTTAGCCTAGAGGGGACAATCATTTGAGGATCAACAAAATATTGTTTATGCAGATATGAATAAGATTTCCTCAACCAATTGCAACACAAAACCCTTAGCTTTTATTAAGTCTAAGATTGCATCTATACCAGACATGGGTAAACTTCAACCCTCCAGATGTTTTGGATTTCAACTCTCACAATTCCTAACAGTTGGTACGCTGGCTGGGATTTCTGAGAATTGAAGTCCAAAACATCTAGAGGACCGAAGTTTGCCCATGACTGATCTACACTGTGGAATTAATTCAGTTTGTCATCACTTTAATTCCCATGGCTCCTGGGATTTGGACACATCATGACCACAGCTTTGGATAACACTCCTGTGGATAACAGAATCTAACATAAAAGACTACCTATTGCATTTTTTTAAAACGATGGGAGTGGGCGATGGAGAAAGGAACATATGGACAACTTGTATTAAACATTTTATTCATCATTCTGGAAAAATATGATTTTCCCAGAAAAATAAGCCGGGGGTTCAAAGTTTTTCCACTATTTTTCTAGGGTTTCACATGTCTAGCTGGCTGAAAAATACCAACAGGCTGTAAACACATCTGCTTTTTGGTGCTTTCAATCATAACCACAAACATCCCAACAACTTCATTGTTGTATTGTGACTGGTTGAGATTATATTTTGGGGTTCCTGCCCTCACCAAAATTACAGTAAACAGTTGCAGAGATACTTTATGGATGTGTCAGTGCCTTCTCATTTAAAACTGTACCCAACAATTTATCCAGAGGTTTAACCCTTCCGGCAATGAAATATTTTTTCCAGAAGAACTTTCTTCCTCTTTATCACAGGGAAAATCTTGGCCTGCCGGTTGTTAGCCACCCTGAGTCTCTCTGAAGAGATTGAGATAGGACGGGCTACAAATGTCCGAAATAAATAATAATAAATAATAAATAATATCCTAAAAAATAACCAGAAAAAACACACAGGCTTATGTGTCATCTGCTATAAACTTCATTATTGAGCAAACTGAATTTAGTAGTACCAGTGTAATATATATTAAAATATCACATGTTTCACTGCTAAATCTATAGTGCACTCACAGCTAGGAACTGTAATATATAGACTACATACTTAATACCACAAATTAAAGCTGTAAGAGTATGAGATACTGTAAAACTGTGTAACACATATACTTTACACTACTGATATATTTTTTTAAATGTATTGCCATAAAGTCATTTATGGAGACCTTACTATAGCTAAGAGAGGATTTACAAATGTTTTAGACCATTGCTAAATTTTCTTTATCACTATTACAAATGCCCTGCATATGTAATACAAGTTCTGATTGACAACAGGTCATTAAAATTTATTCTCATAAGAACAAGCACCCCTAACTAATGGATTATCTGTAAAAGTATATGTTCTTATGTGTGAGGATTAATTAATTAGGGTATTATCCATTTGGGTAGTGAGAACAGTTCATTTTTCAAATTCAGCTAAAGGCAGATTGTCTGTTTTGTAAATGTGCTATTTTCATGTCTGGTGGGAAGGAATTCTCACTTAATTGAAATAGTATTTTAATTGTCATCCATACACACTGCCTAGACTAATTTGACCCATATTAGCTCAATTTAGCATAATTACTACTCTAAATACTGAAATTGATTTTTTCTGAACAATCAAGAGACCAGCACATGCACTTTTGTTGTTGTTATCAATTGTGTTAAAATTCTTAATATATTTTTGTCTCTTAGATGTATAATATTTAATCAGAGCTTGGACATATATATTTAAAAGCAAAGATTTACTGTTATATTACACTAAACCTTCATTACATATTTATACGCAAGTACACTTACTCTGCAAATACTGAAATTGCACTCAATTGTGTTATAGTTATATGCAAGCTACTTATGCTACATTTATTGCTAATTACAAGCAACACATTGTGTGTAACTAGCTATTTCCAGGATCTACTAATAAAATTGAACATTTCCCCCAATCCCATCTCCCAAAAACAATGTTTTCAGTCTGCTTAGGATTTCAAGTCTCAAGTTTTATTATTCTTCATGTTCCAATCATGAACCATCCACGGAACATGAATGTGCTCACTCAACATCCTATCCACAACATGTAGCCAGAAGGAACACAAAAATAAGCAGAACAATAAAAACCAAACAACAACATACGCTATTTATATTCATTTTAAATGTATTTTGAATGATCATACTATTTGTTTATAGCTATGTAATGGTAGTGATGCTTGAAGAAGGCCATATCTAAACACATATGAAATTGGTTAATTATGCTAACATTTCATTGTATCTACTTCATATGGATTGTTTGAGTGATCTTTCACCAGTTATACACAGCTTTTCATGTTTAAAATCTGAAAACGGTTCACAAGATATGGTTCCATATCTATATCCGAGCTCTCATAGATATACATATATGCATGCATGCATGCTTTGGATAGCATAAGAATGGTTAACACCCCCATGTGGTGCTTGTTTCATTGTCTGTGCCACAGTTCAGAAGATTTCCTCTCACTTTCTGTCCCTGTGATAATTGGATTTGGCTTGTTGTGGACTGGTGAAAAAAGCTTAATTGGAGATACATTTTCCTCATGATAACTCTTTCAGGGGTGACTAGCCTTCTTAGGGGTAGATTTCTCTCACTTCCTGTTGTCTCTCCCCCATTCTTAACTTGGAGACTGCCTGTATTTTAATAGTGTTTTGCTTTGCCTCATTATTTTAACTATGCTATACTTTGCCTCGAGCTGCAAGGAGAGTCACATTATTATTACTATTATTATTTGAAATACAACAAGATGAATCCACAGCAAACAATCTCACTCTGCTGGCTGTTGTATTGGATCACACGTCAGACACTTCCCAAGTGTCTAGGACTGTATAATGTATTGGTGAATAATGTGTGCAGATCCCTGTAAGGTGGCCTTTTGCAGCTGGCAGATGGTAATTTTGTCAGTGCTGATTGTGTTTAACTGCAGGCCAAAGTCTTAGGCACTGCACCCAGTGTGCTGATCACCACTGGGACCACCTTTATTGGCTTGCGCCAGAGTCTTTGCAGTTTGATCTTTAAATCCTCATATTGTGTCAGCTTTTCCAGTTGTTTCTTTTAAATCCTGCTGTTGCATGGGATTGCAACATTGACGATCCATACTTTCTTTTTTAACACAATCATTAGGTCAGGAGTATTATGCTCCAAAACTTTGTCAGTCTAAAATTGGAAGTCCCAGAGTAGTTTGACATTTTCATTTTCCATAACTTTTTCAGGATTGCGATTCCACCAGTTCTTTATCACAGACAGATGGTATTTGTGGTACAAGTTCCAATGAATCATCTGAGCAATGGTGTAATGCCTCTGCTTGTAGTCTGTCTGCACAATCTTCTTGCAGCAGCTGAGGATGTGATCTATTGTTTCATCTGCTTCCTTGCAGAGTCTACACTTGGGATCTGTTGTTGACTTTTCAATTCTGGCTTTGATGGCATTTGTTCTAATGGCTTGTTCTTGGGCTGCCAGAATCAGGCCCTCCGTCTCCTTTTTCAAAGTTCCATTTGTGAGCCACATCCATTATTATTATTATTATTATTATTATTCAGTTCACATAAATGAGATGGCACTGATCACATTTTCTTTCCTGCAGTTTAACTTAATTTTGATAGGCAAAGCAATTTCTTAAGTGGGAAGAAAGAGAGTGACAGATTTAAAGCTGTATGCCAAGCCCTGCACTTTATGCCAGCCAAAGCAAGACATGTGTTTTGAGGGTGGTAGTTTTACTGGATTCTTCAGGCTAGCAGATCTGTACATCACAATGCAAACTCACCCCTGACATACTAAACACTTTGGTGAGGCTGGCTTTAACTGAACTAGCTCCAGGTCTATTAACCTTCATATGGTGGATCAGGCCCATCTGTGAGAATGGAGTAGTTTTAGATCAAGTTGAAAGATGCTGAGTTATATAAGAACACTAGTTTTCCACTCACTCAACTAACAATGCTCAAACCTTTAACCATAAATATGCGGTGAAATGCATTCTTAATTCCATTAACAAAGTAGGATTTAGGCTTGTTACATCTGATTTGTTCAATTGCTTTCAATAAGACCTAGTGCCAACTAAATTTAGCTGGATCAGATTAATTGATATTATTAAAAATAGATGAACACAACTCTAACTTCGTAAAGTCAAACACATCTTATATCACCTTCAAGAACCATCCCTATTTCCGAACCATTATAGCTTTAAAGATTACAAAACACCAGAACCATAGTGTCCCAAATTATCAAGATTCTCCACGATAAAACTTCTAACTCATTAAAAAAGAAGACTGAAGTTTCCTTGCCAACTTCAGGAATTTTTCATTTACACTCATACAGCTGGGATGAAAAGCATATTGCTTCTATCACTTGTCATAATGGCAGGTGATAGAAGCAATAAATATACTTCAGTTTTTTAATTTTGAATAAGATGGTACTTTTGGTTGATGTTTCAATGAAGTGTACAAATGACCGGCTATAGGCTGATGAAGTATTGAAACATTTATGACATAATAAATGTGTGACAAATGTACTACAGCCGATTGGAAGAAGTATAAGACATACTCTGACAAGATTAATATAACTGTTGCCAAAGTGACAGCAAACAGGAAGCCGGTCTGAAACTCACCATCTGTAGGGCTCAGTCCTCGGGCTGCTGAAATCATAGACAGAGAAGGGCTGCTGTGCAAAGATCGGATATAGTCCATGTAAGGGTTAATATATGGATGAGGTGGGCTAAAAGGAGACTCTGATGCTGCAATGGGATTCCTGTGTGGGGATATTCTGATGAATGGCAAGTCTGAATATGTTGGACTACTTGATAGAGCAGAAGGCCTAAAAAAGAAAGGGAACAAAATATATACATAAAATATCTATTTATTTCCAGGTCCATACAGTCTGTTCTCCTCTAAAGTTAATTAATGTCCCAACAGTAACAAAGAAAAATGAAGTATTAATTCAAATACCTAGCAAAAATGGACAACATCAAGTTTGTTCTGGATGGTAGGGTACAGCAGATTCAGCAAGACAAGACAAATCCTTCTGCATTCAGTAAAGGATCCCCACACTTCTGCTGTCAAGAGTGTAGTGTCACATCTTTTACACCACAAAACCCTGTACCCAAGTGTAGGCCAAGCATTTTCAAAAAAGAAATTGCCTGCCTGGCCCAGAACCTTTTATGAAGTGACAACAGTCCTTATCACATCAATATTCCAAGCTGTGCAGACTGACCATTCCCATTAGTGCACTTCTCTCCCATCAACTTGCTTGCTCTTTGTCACAGGCATTAATTAAGCCTGTTTTGAAGCTGAGTACCTAACTGGCTGACCCTAAATAATGCTTTTTAGTCCTTTTTACTCTAATTATCTTAGCATAGATACAGCAAAGTCTTGGGCAGCAGCTGAAAGAACTACTGAGGGTATCAAATTCCTTTGATCTTGCTCTTTAGGAATATTTGAAAGAGTGTTTTCTGTGGAGTGAGGGAATAAAGAGGTAAATTTTTTAAATTCGTTCTCATAGTAAGATTTCTAGCCATTAATCAGGCAAAACAGCTACATTAAAATGACTTGCACTTTATTCTAATTTTGAAAAAAATATATTCATTGTACAACTCTGCATATCCAGATATATTCCTAAATAAACCTAAAGGTAAGAATCCAGTGCCAGAGCAGAAAAAAAATTACATCCATTCATAATATGCCAAACAGTCAATTATCTGATTGAATGTGATTGGATTTAGAACCACCTTGAAGATGCCTAGCAGAGAAGCATTTGTAAGTTGAACGGCATGTAAACTGCGGTCACTGATATAATAGCGACCCTTCAGGTTGTGTTTATGAAAAATATGTGTTGACACATTAACATGGTGAAAAAGAATGGTTGGGAAGCAGACTTAGTAGCATGTAATTACTTTCTTGCTTGATCATTATATCATTAACTCTATTGTTTGTCCCTCACAAGATTGCCAGTTTACCAGTGATACATGTGAATGGTTAAAAATCTCATGCCATCCTCTCACTTAACAAATTCAAGTTATTTTTCATGATTTCTATCACGATAATGTACCATTTGGAATCTTCTACAGAGTTGTTAGATAAATATATTCCAAGTAGCCAGTTTGAGAATGTCTATGTCTCACTGGGAGCCCCAAATGATGCAGTGAGTTAAAGCACTGAGCTGCTGAACTTGTTGATTGAAAGGTCACAGGTTTGAATCTGGGAACTGATGTGAGCTCTTGCTGTCAGCCCCAGCTTCTGCCAACCAAGCAATTTGAAAACATGCAAATGTGAGTAGATCAATAGGTACCGCTCTGGCGGGAAGGTAACAGTGCCCCATGCAGTCATGCCGGCCACATGATCTTGGAGGTGTCTATGGACAAAGCCAGCTCTTCAGCTTAGAAATGGAAATGAGGCAGGCTTCAGGGATGGAGTACTTGGCTAACATATAAACTTCTTCTGAATAGAGCCGGTGGGAGCATAGATATAAAAACACATTAAGAGCTGAAACATCTAATGGTGAATATAAATTGGTTTCAATATATACAACTAAAAAAGACCTTTATTCAGGACAAAGAAACGGGTTTTCATGAGGGAGAAGACTTTTGGGAAAAATTATTAAATCTGAGAAAAAAAGTATAACAACCATTTACAACAAATTACTTGAATGGGACACTGAGTCGGAAAATGTCAAAAGTTGCATGATCCATTGGGCTAAGAATCTAGGCAGACAAATTAAACTACAGGAATGGGAACTGATTTGGAACAAGAAAATTAAATACACCTATGCGACAGACTTAAGAGAGAACTGGCTCAAAATGTTCCACAGATGGCACATTACTCCAAAAAAAATGGAATTATGTACAAGAACAGCCAGTCAAACTGTTGGAAATGCCACAAACATGTGGGAAGCTATTTCCACATGTGGTGGTCTTGTCCCATAACATTCAAATACTGGAGAGATATACATAAGATTACGCAAAAAATACTAAAAGTAAATTTCCCCTTGAAACCCAATTACTACCTTTTGGGTCTAACAGACAAAGACAGAAACATGGACACAAACAACGAGATCCTCTTCACCTATATGACAACGGCGGCGAAAATAGTGTTTGCTAGGCTCTGGAAAACTGATAAAATTCCCCAAATAAAAGATTGGTTAGGTAAACTATATGACATAAGAGACATGGACACCCTTACCTTCCTCCTGAGAAAAAATACGGGTTCAATAAGAAGGAGAACAGACTGGAGTCCTATAGATTCATATAAAGATAAGTAATGGTCCAAGAAAATGGACCAAAAAGGCTTATTTATAGCCAATGGAAAAAAATAATAACAAAACTTTTTCTATCTCTGATATGGTAGTAAGTTTTGAGACACAAAGAAAAGATGATAACCACCTTAAGACTGAATGGAAGTCAACCACACTTTTATGTTTGTCAGTCATGCATTTATCCCTTGCCTCATTCCCATCCCACCTTCCTATCCTACCCCCCCCCGGCCCCAATACCCACCCCCACACTCACCCATCCCACTTACCCTACACTATTTATCCTCGCGTGTCAAACATGTTGTATTTTGTCAATTTTCATGTTTATTTCTTAAAACTCAATAAAAACATTTCAAAAAAAAGAAAAGAAAAAGAAATGGAAATGAGCACGACTGGACTTACTGTCAGGGGAAAACCTTTACCTTTAACTATGTCTCACCTGGATGTGGAGAATTCTGGCAAGCTCTGGATGGTATGGAAGCTTATATAGATGCATTGAGACAGATAAAGACACAGCTGTCTGCACCAGCACTGGGCAATTAGAATGTACCTTGTCATATCTCTTCTAATCTTGGATATTACTCTGGTGATGTGAGAAAACAAAGGAAAGGCATTCATGATGAGACCTCCTAAATGAAAAAGGAAGGCATCACCAAATGACTTTTCTCCCTCAGCATGTCCTGCTAGAGAAAATCCAACACTGAGTATTTTGGGAGATGGTGAAGGTATCCACTTCATATTGGAATGAAGCTCCATTCATGACATGAAAGCAGACCTTTGATCAGACCATCCATCAGGACATTCGTCTTCCCGAAAAAATGGATTTCTCTGATGTAATGTTTTTTTCTATGCACCAGTCCTACATATGGCGCATGAGATGAAGCAAGGTTTTGCACTCCATTCTGCCTTGTTTGTTTATGTAATACATTATTGTGGTGTTGTCAGTGACCATCTGTATAACTCTGTCCTTCGGAAAGGATTTTAATATATGAATCTCTATGTTCATCATATTAAAGATGTTAATATGAAAAACAGTTTCCTTGGTTGACCAATGACCCTGTATTGAGAAACATTCTGTGTGAACTTTCCATCCTTCCATTTGAGTTTCAGTTACAACATGTACCCAAGATTGTGGAAGGAAAAATGGCATGCTGGCCAGAACAGTCATCGGATCAATCCACCACACTAGAACTTGATGAATGCTACTCAGTATCATGAGACACTGGTGAGAAGAATCTTTCACTGGATTGAAACAGGATAAGAACTAGATTTGTAAAGAATGTATCCTGAGTCTCACTATCAGTTTTACTAAAGTAATGGAAACTATGAACCCAAGGAGTACTGATGATGTTCATACCTTTACGGAATTGATGGAACAGGATGGCAGCTAGAACAGAGCAGACTGGTCTAGTCTGTACATAAAATCATAGCAAAGTTGAGATCCCTTCATCCATTCCCATGTTCCCATCATGTCTAAAATCAGGGCCCACTCTATCTACTATACAACCCATCTCCAAAAAGATAAATGGATTATATTGTATTTCAGAGCTTGGTTCTGAATTATTTTGTGGTTGGAATCTTGTAGCAAAATTCTTTTGTGGTTGAAACATCTCAGCCAGGTTCCATGCAGAAGAAGCATACTACCCCATTCAATGAGGATGGTAAGAAACTGAACCTCAGCCTTTACCTTATGGATTACAAATGATATTGCACAACAGGGGAATAAACAATATCCCCTTCTGACAGACAGACAGACAGACAGACAGCACAGCTCTGGATTATTCCTGCGAAAGAGGAATAATCATCATCAAAAGAATCAACATAGTCCACTTCTATTGGTGGTGAAATGTCTTTGTTGACTGATTTGAACTTGTGGACTGGGGGGCCTGAGAATACGCTGCTGAAAGAACAACGTTTCTACTTGGAAATCCTCCATTTGTCTTGATCTTTTCTATTTCTTGTGGTATCCTTTTCCACTCCAAAAGCCCTCAAATCAAGACACACAGGTTGGATAGCAGTACTATGAGAAGCAGCCAGCACAGAGAAAGTCAGTATCGAATAACCTTTAGTCGCAGCATAGCATATTCATCCTTTTCTTTCTTTTTTGCTCAATCAATTGGGGGGGACGGGACACCATGTCCTGCAAAGACTTCTTAACCATCAAACTTACCAATAATTCTTATGATGTCAGGGTCAACGAAGACTGAAGTGGGGCAGATGCAGAAACCAAGAAAGGTTTGACATATAAAAGTCTGAAAGATTGATACTCCCACTTATGTGAGGTAAAAGGTTTACAATGACAAAAATCCACGTTGTGGCTTTCACTTAGGCACAAGAGGCATTGGGATTAACCATCCCTCACAATGTTTTTAGCCCTACGAGTAGTGCCTTCTTAAAGGATCCTTAAGAAGCAATAAGAGATATTTACCACAGAGGCATCAACAATCTGAACCCAAGCCAAGGCAAACAACCATCCAAATTGCAGTCAGAGAAAATACCTATCGAAACCATAGAAAGCCAAAAACCAGAGGAACAAAGCTGAGTCAAATCCAAAATCCAGCTGAGAAAACAAGCCAAAAGTCAAGAAAGCCAAATGAAAATAATGCTCAGAACAGCTTCTTCAAAGCTGCTGTAGTGGTGGATGAAAAACAAGTGAGACAGGAAGCATGAGTGTAAGTTGCTTAAATGTGGGTGGGTTTACCACCCAAATCCTTATATAACAGCTTGGGAAGTTTTCGAGCAATGCACCTCACAGGCACAGACAACCCATTTTTGTGAATCACAGAGACCATGAAGAAAAACTTGGAGCTGAGCCAATCTATATCACACAGCAATAGTTTGGAATATTTTAATGCTGGGGTAATTTTGGCAACAATGTAAAAAAATTATTTTAAAATCTGTGGTCTGTGAAACATCTGATGTGTAACTGCAACTAAACAGTATTTGAATTTCTGAGGAATATATAAACTAGTCCTACATTACTTTATCTGCCTTTTACATATTACAGTCCAGTCTGGGTCCCATGCTGGAATTAAATAAACAAACAAACAAACAAATAGATTTCCACCGAGTATTACTCAATGTATTTAGGCTATTAGATCCTGGCATAATGTGTAATGTTATGTTAATGTAATGTTTAATCACATGAGAAAAATGATGTGGCCATGGATGTCTTGATTCACAGTTACAGATCTACATCATTTCTAGCTAAACTCTGAGCAACATATACAAATGACTCTGGAGACTTGATAAATCATGCAAATCTCAGTTTTCCTTTTAAAATATTTCACTAGTCTTCATGTTTGCAGAAAAGATCTTGTAAAGATGACTTCAGCATGTGGCCACAAAAATCTAAAAAAAGCAGGGGCAAATAAAATGAATAAGTCTGTGACTTTTTGAATGAAACACAGGTTTTTGGATAAAAAATCATTTATTTTTCAACGTAGTCTCCTTTGAGCTCTGTACACTTTGTCCAACGTTTCTCCAATTTTTTAATCCCTTCCAAAAAATAAGATTTGCCGAGGTCATCAAAATAGATTTGTGAGATGATTTCATTGTTGGAGTCAAATCTCTTTCCGCCGAGCCATTTCTTCAGGTTTGGAAACAAGAAATAGTCACTCGGGGCTAAATCCAGAGAATAGGGCAAATGAGGGAGCAATTCGTATCCCAATTCATGGATTGTTGCCATGGAAACTGCACATGTGTGCACCCTTGCATTGTCCTGGTGCAAAAAAACTTTTTTCTTAGCCAAATCTGGTCGGTTTTTTTTCTTCAAATCCTCATTAAATCGACCCAATAAGTTGGCATAATATTCGCCATTGATTGTTTTACCCTTTTGAAGGTAGTCAATGTGGATTATACCATGTGCATCCCAAAAAAATGGTTGCCATGACTTTATTGGCTGACAAACCCACCTTAGCCTTCTTTGGCGCCGATTCACCCTGAGAAACCCATTGTTTTGACTGCTGTTTGGTCTCTGGTGTGTTGTAGTGGATCCACGTTTCATCCATGGTTACGAAACGGCGCAAAAACCCGTCCATATTGCGGTTGAACAACGCCAAACACTCCTGTGAAATTGTTACATGATTGCGTTTGTGGTCGATTGTGAGCAAACGCGGCACCCATCTTGCAGAAAGCTTTCTCATACCCAAGTGATCATTTAAAATTGAAACCCATTTATCCCATTTATAAGACACCTTGAAATAAATAAATAAAATAACCTGTATTGACACACTAATTCTTTCACCCAATTAGGACTAATTTAGTTTTAAATGACTGCCTAATAAAGCAGGTTAATAATAATAATAATAATATTGCTGTGAAGGAGTATTCTGAAAATTAAGTAAGTCAAGCTACAGGCAGATAACATGGCTAGGATACCAAACTGATTGGATCTCAAAATACCATGATCAGAGAAATGCTGAAAATGATCTGTGCTTCTCTACTGTATCTTCCCATGGGAAATCAATTTAGATACAGACTGATACCACCAATTTTTCTTTGTCAGAGACCAATTTTTATATACCTGAGCATGTATGGTTGAAGCCATTGCTCCCATATCTCTCAAAGTTTAGGATGACCTATAAGACAGAAACTTTTACACAGATTTCAATGAGCAATTTCAGCACACATCATATAAGAACACACAGTACTCTGATGCAAATCAACAAGTAAACCTTTCGGATGTAATGAGGTATGGTAAATTATGCTGGAAGAGGTATTTCAGAAAGTGGTGCAATCTATGTTGTCTTTGTAGAAAGTGTTAAGGAAATTATACTACAGTTGACACTCCATATTTGCAGGGATTAGGAGTATAGGACATCAACAAATGTAAGAAAACAATTATTATCTTCAACCCCACAAAATCATATTTTACACACACACATACAAAAGAGCAGTACATCACTATAATTTCTAATTCTCAGTCCATCCTTATGAAGACTTGATTTCGACCATGTGTGCACATGGGTGCTTCTTTCAAAGCAAGCTGAGGCTGAAAAAAAGGTGCCAAGCCCAGATCAGATAAGGGGTGGTATGATGATGATGGAAAACTAGAGTGCTGAAAAGGGCATACAGCCATCTCCGTGTTTCTAAAGCCGGAAGTACTCTTTAACTAACTCCTCTCTGTCTCTCTGTCTCTGTCTCTCCCTCCCTCTCTCTCCCCTCCCTCTCTCTCCCCCCTCTCTCACACACACACACACACACACACACACTGCCCAGCAATTTTAGCCTTCTGGAACAGGAGTGTCATAATTCTTCTCTCCACTCAAAATATGTCATAACTATTATGTAATTTACCATGCCTCATTACATCTGAAAAGTTTATTTGTTGATTTGCATCAGAGTACTGTCTGTTCTTATATGATGTGTGCTGAAATTAGCATCCATGTGCAGTAGATTTTTCTTCAATTAACTAGTGCACTGTTTTCTATCATTGAAACCTTCAGATGTGTTTAAGCAGCATGTCAAGAATACATTAGTGCAGGGAAATATAATACGATCCCCTCTTTCCCAACCACAAAAGAAAAAGGTCAAAGAAATGTTACCAACCTTCTCTCAATTAACTAAGATAAAGTAATTTAACTATTGTCTATATAAGATGTCTCCCACTTTCACTAATGCACTGTTAGAAAAACACAAATTCTACCCAATCATTTATTGGATAGTCAAAGGATATTATTTGAAAAAGAAAGTGTTGTATGCAGTCGTTAGAGTCTTCAACTACAAAATTACAGGCTGAATGAAATATAACATTATCCTGCATGTCGCCTGATGGTAGATGATGACTGATTAGAAGAAAGTAGAACAATATAGCTATGCAAACACTTGTTGTGTGCCTTCAAGTCATTTCTGACTTATGTCAACCCTAAAGTGACCTCATCACAGGGTTTTCTTGGCAGGATTTATTCAGATGGGGGGTACTTCTGCCTTCCTCTGAGAATGAGGGAATAATCTAGCCAAGGTCACCCAGTGGGTTTTCATGGCCAAGCAGGAATTTGAACCTTGTTCTTCCAGTGTCCTAGTCCAATACTTAAACAACAACAACATTCTGGGTCCATGCACACATATCAAACACAAACACACAAAAATTCAATAGCATGCAAAAAAACGTATATTTAAACACTAAGCAGCATTTCACCAATGACTTTGCAACCATTAGATGTTTCCAAATTAACAGCATTTCACACATCCAGGTCTCTGCATTTTATCTTCTTTATTCTTTCAAATCCTGAAATTGGCTGAATAAGAGCAGAGGCTTTTTTAATACATACATTTCTAAGGGCAGCATGAACTTTTAGGGGAAATTGAAGAGGCTTTCTGTCAAGTACAGCTAAATCCTGCCTTTCTGTATCAAAACCCCTTGGTAGAAAATTACTGTGCAGATGATAAGGCTGAAAGATATAATAAAAAGTGACTCTACTCAATTTACACTGCAATATTGCTATGACTGAATATTTTTCATTCAGGTGACTGATAAAATCACCAAACTATATTGGAGATAAATAAAGGAGGCTTCTGTCAAGAATAAACACCATTAATCATGAAGTCTCACCCTCTAGGGTAGCTATGCTATGCATCTGCACAAATACACTTTTGCAAGTGGCATATAACCATTTGCTCTTTCACTATTGTTTGCTTAAGGATTATTCCCTTTTAAAGTGTTTTATTTCTTTGTTCCCACATGCTTACAGGACATGTATTGGACACTAATGTGCAAAAGCTATGTGTCTTTTACAATAGACAACTGACTTATTTATGTAAATCATGTGTAATTTATTCAATAGAATTAACATAATGGTGTATCATATTCTTCAGTAAAAATAAACACATCTTTTTAACCAGTATGATGTAGAACAGAGTAGCTGTTACATATCTATCATTTGTAATTAACTATAGATAAACTGCACAACAGATTGTAAATCAATTTGCTTGCTTTTCCCTACTTGCAGATCAGACGGCAATACTTTCAAATCATGTGACCTATTCAGAACATTTGTTGGTAACCGTATGCATTTTTCACATCCAAGTTGAAAAATTATGAATACGCAAGTCATCCTTATTTTTTCAAAAAACTTTTTTTTAATGTGAAGGCAATTAATTTTCAATGCTTGACATACAGAACACAACTTAAATTTGATTCTAGAGAACTAAGTTGGCATTAGGTTTAATTCGGAGTAGGCTCAATTCTTATCTAATACACTATGGGACCATCAGAATTATGGCGCCATGATTTAATAGACAACCTGCAATGTCTTGCTATTGTGGTAGTTCTATTGATTTAAGTAGAATCCGCAAATTGAGCATCATTTCAAAGTACTTAATACAGAATGGAATGCTGCAGAAACCTGATTTGTATATGTGAGTGTTTCTTACTTATTCATTCATAGTTATTCTTGGGAGCACAGGGAGAATAACATGGGAAGATGACAAGACTACTCTTTCACTGCAAGTGGACTTTTTTGTTTGTGGCCTAGATCTACATGGAATGTAAGCGCACAAATGATCTTGCCCCAATCCACTAGTGACCTGCCACTGTGCACATGGTAGGGTTAGAAAAATCTTTTTCTAGTCAGTGGCAAGAGCTGGTGTAACAGCCGATGTCCAAGAACAGCAGACAGCCTTAGGCATCACTTCACAACAATGGGCTTGACCAGTTTAAGATATTTTAGAGAGAATGATATATAATATATTTCCTAAAGTATATGATGATTCAAGTGATGCACTTGGTATTAAAATGGAATGTGCACTAATGAGGTTAAAACATGGAGCTAGCACTTTAAGACACTTAACAAGCAGTTTGCTTCCTTGGCACAGACCAATAGCAAGTTGGAGCCACAGCCTAATCATCCAGGCAGAATCAAATCGACTGGAAGAATCAGGAGACTTGCGGCCCCGAGGAATGTAATTCATGTGGAAAAGCAGTTGCCAAAGTGAGGCTAGGGGACCGCGTGGGAAGAAAACAAAATAAACAGCCTGACAAAGAAAACAAAGCCTCTAGGATAAGGGCTTTTCCAGTGCTTGAGTATACTGAAACTTCATAGGGTGCCCAAGACACACACAAAAAAACCTCATCAAAGGCAGAACCCTTCAAGAGTAAATACACTGGATAAATAGTGTACTGGGTCAAAAAGTAGTCACAAATACTTTCTTTAAGAATTTTTTGTTTAAAGCTTGATAAGATTTTGTTGTTTTATTCCTGCTTGTAAACGAGCCAGATGGAGCACTGATGACCCAACAATGGGTCATTGTTAAGCTACAAAGACAAGAGCAGGATTGTCTTTACCATTATTTATGATTTTTCCTTTTTTATCTCCCTTCGCCAACAACAATGACAAAAGGCATGTGTAAGAACCAGCTATTCCTTACTATGGTGCCATAAGCCAAATGAGACTATACACAGCCATGATGGACAACTGTGGAATACAGGGGTGAGGGGGTGGGAGTGGGCATCAGAGTCTGCAATATAGCCCACCCAAAACTGTTTTTTGTTTATGGAGGCATTTTCACCATAAGACCAAACTGGTCCAGGAGGCTTACAAAATATGGTGGAAACGAGCCCCGCAACACTTAGTGGGCGTTTTGTAAGGGTTTGTTAACACTAGGGGAGGAGTCAGTGGCTTTGTGAAAGAAATGGAATACAGACAAAAATAATAAAAAATAAATGTTTTTGCATAATATTAATATTAATAAATAAATATGATTTAGCAATGATTTCAATGGGGTGCATTGAAATAATGAGTTACTTTAAAAGTGAGGCATACATGGTCAGGGAGGGAAGGAGAGCATTTCATGTACAGGCAGTCCCCAAGTTATGAACAAGATAGGTTCAGTAGGTTTGTTGGTAAGCTGAATTTGTATAGAAATTGAAACAGGTACATATTTTTTAAGTGTAACTCCAGTCATATGAACTTTGGATAGCATAGGGAAGGGTTAACACCCCTGGGGGAGGTTGTTTTGCCGTCTGTGCCCCTGTTCCAAAGATTTCACCACATTTTTTATCCCTGTGATAGTTGATTTTGAAATGACTTGTTGTGAAAACGAGAATTGGCGATAAAGCTTCAGTGGAGACACCTGTTCTCAATGATAACTCTTTCAGGAATGAATTTCTCTTCCTAGGTGTAGATTTTTCTCACTTCCTGTCATCTCAGTCCCATTCTGAACTATAAGTCATTTGGAAGTCTGATGTTTGTAACTCAGGAGCTGCCTGTATATAGTTAGCTCTTCATATCCATGAAGTCTGCATCAAAGCATCAAGCATCTATGGCTTGAAAATATGTTTTTTTAAATAAAAAAATCCAAAAAGGAAAGACTTTAGTATGCAAATTTATATAATGGGACTTGAGCATCCACAGATTTTGGTATCCACGGGTTCTAGAAGCAATCCCCAGTAGATTGAGTCCCCCTTCGGGAGAGAAGGGCGGGATATAAATATAGGAAAGAAATAAATAGATACCAAAGGCCCTCTGTATAATAGTAGGAACTGAGCTAGCAGCAACTGACCAGGAGGAGATCTTGGGGAGATCTCAAAAAAAATATGATTTTGTCTGTTGATGAAAATCTGGTGAAATCTGGTGTTGGATATAATTAGAAAGGGAAATACAAACAAAACTTGGCACTTCTTTTGTTAATTTTGTTAATGACAACTTT
Source organism: Anolis apletophallus (assembly GCA_030556195.1). Classification (NCBI taxonomy): domain Eukaryota; kingdom Metazoa; phylum Chordata; class Lepidosauria; order Squamata; family Anolidae; genus Anolis; species Anolis apletophallus. The sequence continues at coordinate 79,584,022 of JARBWK010000008.1, forward strand.
TACTGTTATAGGTTTCATGCAGACTCACAACCTTGGCATACATTGTATTGAAGACCAGCAGTGGTTTATCACTCAATGGTACCGTGGCTTTAAAAATAACTAAAGAGTACTCATTTTAGTTATTTCAGAATGAAACAATATTACCTTCAGAAATGCTTTTTTTTGGCTTTGGAATCCCATCTAGTTACTTATAACATTCCAAATTCTCTTTCAAAGATTTGCAAATAGTGCCCTGTAATTACATAATAAATAATTCAGAGCTTTTGAAGAGAGATTCTGCAGAGTTTATTTTGATTTGTGTGTGTGCGCACACAAAACTAACCACAGTAACTGAAAGAATCATCTCCAGTCTTTACATCATTGATTATTATGAAGCAGTGTTAATTAAATCTGGAGAATGCTAGACTTACTATTTCAATACGTTTGAGCCACTCTGCTTGCCTTATGTATTTCTCCTATCAGTGAAGGCATTCTTTATTCTTGGATAACTGCCTAGAAAAGCTCTCAGGTTACACTGTATGCATGCAGACCTCAATGCCTCCTTTGTGATTCAAAGATATTTTAAATAATTTTTTAAAAATTCATTCCATTTCAAGTACCTAAAATAAGTCATGTTCTCAACACTGAGCAACAACCCTCTGGGAGTTCTGTGTTAATTACAATTTTACATACTGTAATGTGAGGCTGTGAATTAGAAGAAAATAAATGGGAAGGCGTAGCTGCACATTTTAAGTCAAATTTCTTTCTGGAAACATTAAATGCATCAAAGATATTAAGTTTGTTACTGGGATTCTGTATGTGTGAAAAATGCTAGTAAAAGTATTTTTGAAAAGTTAAAAGTTGACCACAATAACAACTGATGATGTTGATAATCTAGCTTGTTTTCATTACTGTGTTGATAAATGTGTGCTTTCACACTTTAGGATTAAGAACTGCATTAATTATCATGATCACAAATTGTTATCCAAACAGAGAAGTTCTATAAAATGTGCTTTAAAGTTACCAGTGAAACAACCCACTACTTCTAATTTGAGCCTTAGTATAAATTATTTTCAGATGTCACAGTCAGGAATCATAACATACTTAAGCATTAAAAAACCAGTCAACATTAATGCCAAAAATCCACTTTCTCAAGGAAGTTTTGACTATCCTGTTTAATAGAGGATTTTACTAGTGCTGCCTAAAATCTGCACTGGAATTTAACACAGTTTCGTCATTGATCCAAAATTTCTGGCTGCCATTTCCTCTTACAAACTAGAGCTCACTTTACAATAAATTACTTGGGAAATCAAACTCTTGTTACGGGACAATTGTCATTACCTGTGAGTGTGAAAAATACATTATATACTAAAACAATCACAAAAATTATTTTTATTTTAAACATTAATTTTAAATAGACATTGGGATATAAAAGAAACAAAAAAGATAAACATGGTTCTAAACTCTCTACTCTGGTTCTACACTGATGGAAGTTTTGTGATGTCATCACCTCGAAACTTTAAAACACTTGGTTAAGCTATTATATCCATTGATATACTTCAGGATTAGAGTCATTATAGAGAACAGTTCTCTGTGACATAAAATTTCTATTCTGCAGCCAATGCCCTCTTCTTTCCACAGGATATTTTGGGAGATGGGGCCCTTGGCGCATTATGTCTTTGAAAAGAGAACAAGGGCTCTACACAGCCATCTCGGCTTTGGCCCCCAGGGAGCCCAATGATCTAGCCTGGAACCAATCTTGGGACTTTCCCAGAGGGTTCTCCCTGATTAGCCACAGACTCTCTTAAACAGAGGAAAACTTACCTGGAGCTGTTACTCTCGACGGGAGCGACAAAAGGAATGAGGTGAAACCAGATGGGAACCCAGTGGAGATCCCCATGGCTCGCTCCCTGTCCAGTGAGAGCAAATTGGAACTGATGCTGACTCCAATGTCCCTTGAGATGGCGGACGAATCCCGGAGGGTAAGGTCCCCAAATTGTTTGTTTGGTGAGGACTGCCTCTTTGGCTTGAGTGTAACCGGCCTATGCCCATGGTCTAGCCGGGGGGGGGGGGATCCCAACAGAGGTGAAGACGCCGCCTTGTCTTTGTGGGAGTTGGGAGCCTTGGATGTTTCAAGGATTCTGGAGAGGGCCCTGGTTCCCCCTCCACACCCCAGGGCCAGGGAGGCCGCCATAGGCACCGTTGCCTGTCTCTTTCCAAGAGGCAGGCTCCAGAGGTGCTAAAAAAGATGGCAGATGGCCTTGAAGACATGGTTGAGCCGGCGTCTTCTCCACCGAGCACCAGGAAGCTGAGGCCAAAGCACAAGAGCAGACACTGCGTGGGCAGGAAGCAAAAACGGCACGCAACCACCTGTGTCACTTTCGGCGAGGAACAGAGAGGATTCATCCTAACCAACGAGAGAACCTCCAAAGATTCCTGGAAGGGCAAGGAGACTGCAGACCGAGGATCCGAGGCTGGAGCTGAATCAGCGAATCGTCAGACCCTGGAGTGCGGTACCCACCGGAGAAGGAGAAGATTTAGGACTAGAACTTTCTGGGGGGTGGGCTTTGAAGTAGGTGGAGAGGTACTACCTCAGCACCCTCAATATCTCCCCCCAAAAATGACTTAAATTCAACGATGACGGAGGAGAGAACATCCTCTGAGATGAGGACTGATACAAACCTCTCCAAAGACTCCACTAGAGTCTCTGTTCGTGTGTCTACTAGACCATCATGCTGCCAAAGCTGGCCTGGCGAAATGGTCTTCCACGGAGTTCTGCTGGCCTTCTTTATGAGCACTCTCCATCAGGCTCTATTCTGCCCCCTATTCAGGGGATAAGCCGACCGCCAGGACTTAGCAGGTGACACTCAAGAGCTTAATTCCGAGAAGGGTAACTCAGTGATCTCTGGGAGGGGGAATTATGATGGTAGGCGCAGACCGAATGCTAGAGGGAAATGGAGTCGACGGAAGACTCAACACCCCTCTGACCTGCATCCTACCCCCAGATACACCTGTGACAGGCTACCAGCTTCCTTCCCTCCAACTCTGGTGTTAATAAACACTAGGTCAGGGATTTTCTCACTGACCAGGGAGCAGACCTTGTGCGTATTACTGAAACCTGGCTCCACGAGGGTGATGAAGTCCTATTACAAGAAATAACATCTTCAGGATTTGTGGCTACCCACCAGATGCGGACTGGGAGGAAGGGGGGTGAGGTGGCGATGCTCTCCCAAGAAATTTCTCTCAGGGCAGTTCAAGGACTGAACACGTCTGGCATTGAGAGTGTCGGCCTTGTGTGGGATTCCAAAGAGAGTATAGTCTTTCTGCTGGTGTACCGTGCACCTAGTGCACCAGCGAACAGTCTATCCCAGCTGCTAGAGACTGTGTCGGAGTGATCCTTGAGGTTCCCCAGGCTTATTGTCCTGGGGGATTTCAATGTCCACGCCAATACAGGCTCTTTTACACCAGCAGCTGTGGACCTAGTGTTGGCCATGGAGACACTAGGCCTCTCGCTCCGCAACACCGGGCCCACGCATCAAGCTGGTCACATGCTGGATCTGATTTCCAGTGCTGGAATTCAGGTGACCCTAACCTCTACCATCGAGGTACCATGGTTGGATCACTATGCCCTGAGAGTAAGGCTAGAGCAAGTCTACCCACCCTGCAAGGGCACTGAACCACTTTGGGTTCACCCAAGAAGACTTATGGAACCCAGTAGGTTCCTGAATGCTCTAAGGGATCTGGAGCCTGTCAGCGATGTGCAAGTGGACACATGGAACACCAGGGTATCCAATGCACTCGACGAGATTGCCCCCAGATGCCCTCTCCAACCCCGCCAAAATCGATCTCCTTGGTTCACTGAGGAACTTCGGCCATTGAAGCAGGAGAAGAGACAGCTAAAGGGCATGTGGCGAGAGCTCTGTGACAAAGCATCGAGATCAGCTCATAAGGCATTTATGGAAACTTATGAGCAAGCTATCATTGAGGCAAAGCAATTATATTATGCCTCCTTGATAGCGTCTGCAAACTCACGCCCAGCTAAATTGTTTAAAGTAATTCGTTTCTTAACGACGGTCCCAAACAATGATGATCAGGCCCTTACAGCTGATGCTTTTCAGAGTTATTTCGGAGACAAGATCTCGGAGCTCCGCTGGGAACTTCCAGCCACAATTGATACAGTTAGTGAACTTGAGACTCCATGGCCACTTGCTGGGCCCACCCTTGACCGGTTTGTCCCGTTGGACGCAGAGGCTGTCGATAAACTCATAGATGCAGCTAGACCAACCACCTGCTCTCTCGATCCGTGTCCCTCTTGGCTAGTGAAATCTTGCCTAGAGGGATTATGTGACCCTCTGTTGAAGATAATTAACAGCTCCCTTGAGCAAGGAGTTTTTCCAGAGGGTTTAAAAGAGGCAGTGGTCTCCCCACTACTGAAGAAACCGAACTTGGGCTGATCGGTTCTCTCCAGTAACTGCCTGGTGTCAAATCTTTCATTCCTGGGCAAGGTGATTGAGAGGGCGGTAGCGGAGCAGCTGCAGCAGTTTCTCCATGACACAGGCGGATTAGATCCCTTCCAGTCCGGCTTCTGTATAGGGCATGGGATGGAGACCATTCTGGTCACCATCTCAGATCAGCTTCGATGCCAGCTTGACAAGGATGGTTCAGCGCTGCTTGTGTTATTGGATCTCACAGCAGCATTTGATACGTTCGATTACAATCTTTTGGCCCACCACCTTGCCATTGCTGGAGTCAGGGGGACCGGCTTAAATTGGCTGTTGTCCTTTCTCCACAACCGAGGACAGCGAGTGGAAAGGGGAGGCTTGGTTTCCAAGAGATCCCCACTAACATGTGGGGTGCCTCAAGGAGCCATTCTCTCCCCTTTGTTATTTAACATCTATATGCCATCACTTGCTCGGCTGGTTTGAGGTTTCGGGCTGGAGTGCTATCAGTACACTGATGACACCCAGCTTGTTCTGAGGATGGAAGGCCGTCTGGGCTCCGTGCCTGGAAATTTCCATCAGTGCCTTGAGGCCGTTACTGGATGGCTGTGTGCCAGCAGGTTGGGGGTGAATCCAGCAATACTGTGGTTGGGCCGTCCGGACAGTGGGGTGGTCCAGCTTCCTACCCTGGATGGTGAGGCATTATGCCCATCACCTTCAGTAAAGAGTCTGGGAGTCATTTTAGACCCTTTGCTGACAATGGAGGCTCAGGTCTCTGCTGTTAGCAAAAGTGCCTTTTTCCATCTGTGGCAGGCAAGGCAGCTGCCCCCCTATCTGTCTAGAGATGACCTAGCCATGGTGATTCAAGCCATGGTCATCTCAAGATTAGACTACTGTAACACCCTCTACATCGGCCAACCCTTGTCCGTGACCCGGAAACTCAAGCTCATCTAGAACACTGCTGCTCAACGTCTCACTGGGGCCCAAGTGAGATGTCACATAACATCTATCTTGCAGCAGCTCCACTGGTTGCCGATCGAGCACCGGATCACCTTCAAGGTGATGGTGTTAACCTTCAAGGCCTTGTATGGTCCAGGGCCAGTGTATCTGAAGTGTATCTTACCCCTACCAGCCCCAGAGATCACTTCGCTCTGAAGACTTAAATCTACTGGAAGTACCCAGTTTTAAGGTCATTCGCCTAACATCTACGAGATGCAGAGCTTTCTCTATTGTGGCGCCGTCTCTGTGGAATGCTTTGCCAACTGAAGTTTGGGCCTTACGAGACTTGCCGACGTTTTGCAGGGCTTGTAAGACACATTTGTTCTGGCTGGCCTTTGAATTTTAATTTTTATCTTAATTAATTGCTAATTTCCCTGTTTTTATGGTGTGTTTTACTGGGTGTTGTGAGCTGCTCCGAGCCCTCGAGGAGTGATGGCATACAAGATCGAATAATAAATAAATAAATAAATTTTAACTGAATTAGGATGTGGATTAAAGTGAGCCATTTTGCTGCAGAGCACCCCAAAAATAAAATACGTGTGAGGAAGGCCCATGAGAATACATCTGGCATTGTTGGGAGTGTGACTGCTAATCGTTTTCCAGAGAATGAATTATCCAACATGTTCTTACTATCTTAATTTTTAAGATGCTGTAGTATTGCAATGCATGTAGAAAAATTTTGAGCCACGATAAAAAAAAAGATCTCTATTTTAGAATGTGTGTGTACACATTAAGGCATGCTTATGTTTCTGGTGACATAGAGCAAAAGCTCAATTAGCAGTTCTAAATACCATTTAAAATTCTCAATTGTTAGTTCTCTTCCAAAACACTGAAAAACTACTACAGATTTTGGCTCCTTGAAACAAGACTTAACATAAGCAATAGTATTGCATTTCTTTAAAAATCTGTCACATTCCACTACCATATAGGGAATGGCAACAGGTCTGATAGCAGCCTTTACAGAGCCAGGATGCTTCTGGCTGACCAAATTTGAATACTACAATCAGTATCTGCTCACTTGCTAATAATGTTGACTACAGCACAAAGAGGAACATAAGACTGTTGTCTGAGAACTCAATACTCACAGACTCCAAAAGCACTGTATATTTGGAATGAGTATTCTTTAACAGATAAGAAAAGAACAATGGATTTTCAATGATAATAAAGAAGTACCTTTAGGGAAATGCATATTTATTTTCTAACGCCTATGTGTACAATTTTAAATTCAAACATTTACATTTATACATTTATATAATATCTCACATGTAAGACATGTTCTTGAATTCCAATGGCCCAGCTGTGTATGTCAAGCCCATATACATTTTTAGAGAACAACCCATAAATTTGCTCCCAGGAAGCCAGTTTATCATATTAGGGTAATATAGCACTGGACTTGAGTGGCAAGTCTCAGTTTAAGAGCCCATTCAAGTCTGAAGCTGAGTGGATGGCCTTGGATAAGTCACTATTTGAGAGAATGGAACCATGTCATATCTATTTTTCTGAGTAAACTGGTAGAAGTTGAGGTACAAATGCCACATTTTAAACCTGAAGTTGTTCTGTGCTCAACTTTTATAACATACTGTCTCTTTTTTCTCTGTTCCAAGAGCCAGATGTCCATGGAAAACTCCTCTAAGAGATTAAAAAACACACCAAAATATACTAGATTTTCACTCAATATCTTTTACCTGTTATGAGCATCATCAACTGTAAGATATGTTGCAGGCTACTTCCAAAGGATGATTTATGAACTTCAAACCTGAGAGATTCATACATATATGGATCTAAAGATTGCTAAATCTATACAAAAGTCTCATTGAGTTCCACTAAATGATGTAGTATTTCATACCTAAGCAGGAGACCACTATTGCAGTCTAGATGCTTGGCTTCCTCTTTCCTATCTTGCAAAAAATCAATTACTGGGTGGGAAAAATGATATGCAATTGACGTTTTCATTATAATAATAAGATGGAAGATCTGCTATTCTGTTGTATTAACTTACAGAGGGTGGCCAAATTATTATACTTAAACATAATTTTTTGTATTTTTGTATTTTTTATTATTGTAACATAGTTTTATTATTTTAAACACGTTTAAAATATGTTTTAAATACGAATTAAACATTTTAAACTTAAATTATCATATGATATATATTAAAAATAAATTTAAAATATAATTATTTAATATTTGGTAACTTTGCCTTTTGCTGCTATCACGGCTTCAATCTGACGTGGCATGCTTTCAATGCATGATATGGCTACTTGTTACAGTCTTGGAGTGTTGTGCCATGCTTTGATGACATCAAAAATGACACTCACAAGAAGAAGCTTGCAATTTGAAATTTCAACGGACACTGACACTGCAATCTGTTACACTTAAAACAAACACAAAAAAACAAAGACTAAAGTGAAGCCAGATTATGTAGAGTGTTGCCAGATGTGTAAAAATAAAGTTATGGCTAGATCTGTTTTAATTATTTTGAAAAAACCATTTGAGTATAATAATTTGGCCACCCTCTATATATACTTAGTGTGAATTGGCACTACCCCTAGCCATTTTCAACACCTGATCCCCACCTTTTTCCAAACAGACTTCTCCAACATCTCACTTAATTATTTTTCACTGTTTAGCATTTAAACCCTTTTAAAATTCACTTAATATCAGAAAGGAGATATGCTCTAAAAAAAGGTTCTTAAACTTTTTCAACTCATGACTTCTTCCTCCCACCCAAGAAATGTTTATGTGACCCCAGATTTATAGGTATATAACATAGGTGCACAAATCAAACTTTTAAAAAATATTGGATGGTTAAATCCCTAAACACAGAGTAATAAAAAAATAGTACATGTTTAAGTCTAGTATTACATAAAAGAGGCCATGGCTCTCTGCAACTGGGGTTAGGTGCAGGGCCCTTTGTGGATATCATGATCGAAAAGGATGTAGTAAAATGGTGTCTCTTATATAAAATGGTTTGCTCTGGGATGTAGATACTGTAGATGGGTGGATGGATGGATGGACGGGTGGACAGACAGACAGTTCAAGCCATGAATGGTTGAATCTGTGGATAAAGTGGGCCCACCTTATTCCAAGGCAAGATCTGAAGCAAGCTTAAGGTGAATTCTTCTGAACAACAACCAGATTTCATTCAAGCAAAGGGATGCAGGCAGGGGTTTCCTTCACTTCCAAACATCTCCCCACCTCAACCCACATCACCCTCCTTCCTTCTCCTTCCCCCCCTCCATTGCCAAACTTGTACCAGTTTCTTTCTCTCTCCTTCACATCCCCTTTCCTTTCCCCCAGCATCTTGGATTCAGCTTGTTTTCCTGTCTGGCCACCCCCTGTGGGGTGGGGGGAGCCTTTCATCACCATCATCATTCACGTACGGGACTTCATTTGACCCAACACACAGTATAAGATGTTTTGGTCTAACACACAACTTGGTATAACACACCCAATTATGAAATGTTTATTCTTTTCAGTATCAATATTCAGTGCCACTGCAAACAACCATGTATATTAGATTACATACTGCCATTTCTTCATAGATTTAAAAGTTGTAATGAATGAAATTCCATTAACCAGCAGGTAACAGGTATTTTCTTTTACATTTTTTCAGTTTACTGAAAACAATTTTGCATAAATTGTCAACTGTCAGAAGAAATTTATAACATATGCATTTGGTCCTTGAGCAACCAAAACCGCAGCATAGTTATTCAAATATTAAACGTACATTCAAACATAGCTTGGTTTGGAATTTTTACTTTTAAACACAGAAGTGTACCTTGAGTTTAGAAAGCAACATGCAAACAAATATTCTCTAAACACTGCTTCTGAAAAACAGTTTAAATGTTATGTTCCTTCATGCTAAGCTGTAAACTGAAGATGTGCAAGAAGAATTCTAAGAAATCTAAACAAGTTCTAATGAACAGGTTTCATTAACTCAAAGTGACACATTTCAGTACATATTCATAAGGTTGGGGGGATTATTATCCAGCTGTAATTGCAGTTGTTCTAACACCTAATAAGCTATGGTTGGAAAAACAAAGGCAGGTTAATTTGTGATTTCCTCTACTCATTTGGAGGCAAATTAAGTGTCAAACAGCTAATACAGAACATATTTCATTTTATGAGATTCTAATTTAATTCTGTACCATATCGTTGATGCCTTAATATGGGGTAGTTTATCTAAGATGAGGAGTAATTTATAAACCTTTTTTCAATGGAATCTTTAATGATAGGATATGATAGCATAATTATAGCAGCGGCTGCTTGTCTTAGAGTACACAACAACATTTGACAGCAATTCCATCATCAAGCCAAAGCTTTATTTTGAAGGGTTTCTCACTCCTATGTATGTAATTTTCCTCCAGAGTAACACAGGATAAAGAATTTCCTTCCTTAAGTAATTAAAATGATTTTCTAAGATCTCATTTATCTTTCAATGAGAATACCAAGTAAGAATAATCCTTGCTGTATTTAGTTTTCATATATTTATTTATTTATCCCATTTCTATACCGCCCGAAGGTAAGTTGGACCAGAACCGTTTAGGGCTCTTTTGAATTTACAAATGTGCTAATGTAGTAACTTTTTAAACACGTTCTTTACTTCAGTTTCACTACTAATAATTCCAGGGGAGGAAGACTTAAGCCTGGGACAAAATGGACATGTGGCACACACAAAGAAGTTATAGTAACAAAACCATGAAAATTTTTTTGTTTAACCTCTTGCTCTGCCAAGTCTGCCAATCAAACCAAGTGCCAAGTTGCAAATAACCTCCAGCCTCATTACCTAAGTGCAAATTTTCCAATCCACAGTGGAAACTTTCCTTTTCTTTCTTATTCATAAAAAGTGCAAAAGTATCAAAAGGTAAACCAGCAATATTCCATCTTAGAAAAAGTTAAACATATCTCTCTCTCTCTCTCTCTCTCTCTCTCTCTCTCTCTCTCTCTCTCTCTCTCTCTCTCTCTCTCTTATAGATACTAAAAACAGCAAATGGAACAACACTCCTTTTTCATACTCTTGTCTTTGTCCTACGGACTATTGTTACATATACTGTATATACACCAACATGTACACACATGCCACTTTGTAACTCAACACTAGATAGGTTAGAAATGAAAATATGAAGTGCCTCCTTCTTATGAAAAAATATACTAATTAAATATAAGATACGATTCTTTGATAACTCTGTGGTTGTGTCCAAAACTACCAACCCATGCATAAAAGTAAATGACTGATGCAGTAGTTAGCCTTATGTAGTCGGAGACTATTATGGAATGAAGATGCATCTGTAATTGTCATCAACAAAAATCTGTTGAAGTTCTAGGAGAGAAATAGGGAATATGCAGCTTTCCATACATTGTTGGACAGCCATTCCCAGCCATTCTATCATTAATTAAAGGCCACATGTTCCCCACTGCTGACCTTTGAAGATTTTCAGGACAATGTTCGTAAATATGTATTTTAGAAAATCTTCCAGCTACCAACAGGAAACTATTGCTACCTCTAAAGACAAAGAGGCAGCAGAAGTCAGATATCCTCCATTATGCTAAGATGGAACTCCAGCTCATAGTCCCCTCCCTCCTGCCACTGCTGTGTCCACTAAAGGGATCCAGCTTGGTGATCTGCTGCACAAATAGTGCAGCGAACTAAACTTACTACTTTCCAAAACTTTCTAAACAAGAAAGTTACTGAAAAGGACATTCAAGTGCCACCTCGGAGTTGGTTGAGGTAGGCAGGATTTCCCTGGGTTGTGGGGGTCGGGAGCAGGTCAGGGTTTTGCCCTCCCTTCTGCTCGAGATCCCCGTGTACAACTGGTGGGCCACTGTGTGATACAGAATGCTGGACTAGATGGGCTGAGGTCCGATTCAGCATGGCTCTTCTTATGTTCTTATGTTCTTAAGAATCAGGAAGGGTTGTTGTTGGTTTTTCAGACTATATGACCATGTTCTAGAAGCATTCTCTCCTGACGTTTTCCAGGCATCCTCAGAGATAGTGAGGTCAAGAATCCCAAGCTGACCATTTCCTCTTCCTTTTTAATAACTTTCGTTTTGCATCACAACTTTTGAACTGATGGTGAGAGTGTGTTATTTCTACCATTAAGGGAGTTTTAAACTAAAATATTAGTAAATAATTGTGCTGCAAGTCAGATGACATTGCTATCAGCAGCCATATGTCCATATACTAGGAAAAGGTGGGATAAAAATCAGGAAAATAAAATAAATTATAGAATCACAAAATCATAGAATTGGAAGAGACTACATGGGCCATCTAGTCCAGCCCCTGCCATGCAGGAAAAACACAATCAAAGCAGCGCTGACAGATGGCCCATATAAATAAAAGCAGCTAATAAATAAAAGCAGCATTTAAAATGTGTACTCTAAAACAGTTCAGACTAGACCAGTAAAAGGTCTTTAATATCTCTAGGAATTTTCTACAGAGGAATGTAATCTAACCAGCATACCCAAGTCCAAGATCATCTGCAATTATCGCACAGCCGCGCATCGCTCTGGTGCAAATTCCACTGAAACCAATGTAACTTATTTCTGAAGTGAATGTGGTCTAATAGGATGTTGTCTGTTCTGCATTTTGATGACATTTTATCTCCCATAATTCTCCAGCCTGATTCATAGAACCTAATACTGTAAACCCACATGCCCATTTGGCTGTTGCTGCCTAATTTCAGTTGCACATCTTGGATCTTTTGCAATCTTACAAACACATCTAATCCCCACTCTTATTACAATAACAGTCTAAACCAGGTGTCAAACCCTGCAAGCCGAATCCAGCCTACCACATCATTTTATGTGGCCCACAAGGTCCAAAGACTCCCTGTGCTGGTGCTACTCCCTCTGCTAAATGCTGGCTGTGTCCTCTGCATTTCAAACACAGTAGGAACCTACTTACAAGGGAGCATGTTTCCAGCAGCAGACCATTTCTCTTCTCACAGTGCCTGGTGTTCTGAAGACCACAGGAGAACAGGAAGAGGAGTGGTGCTGATGCTTTGGATGCACTGAAAGGATGCTGAACACGTATTACCTCTTACAATCAGGGCTCAAATATCTGGTTGTGGCTCCAGAAGGTATGGCATGCGAGGCAGATGGCAGGCTCCATCTTCTCAACCTTGAGACACAGCAGCCTTTCTACTGGGGAACTGGAGGTAGGGCTAGGAGTGAATGCTTTAAAAAAGGCATATCCATGTCTGGTCACCCCTCCTAGGTGAGCCGGAATACAGTGGTCATCATTCCGTGGCACAAATTAGGAAGGAGATTGTGAAGAAAGGCAGCAAACCCCCCCCCGCGGGGCCCCCACACCCCCCCCCCCACACATATACACATACACACTTTGCTTTCCCTCACAGAGGGTCTGGAGATAATGGGATGAGTAAATTTGAACTGACTTTGGTAACCTGTGGGTAGCTTTCATGTGGGAGGTGTTTTAGGCTTCCAGTACCAGAGCAACATAGTTTCATCTTTCTATTATTACTATTACTATTATTCATTTATTTATATAACACCATGTATTACGGCTTCAGTGCCAGAGCATCATAGTTGCATCTTTCTATTATGATGATGTTTAGGTTTATGATTATTACAATTATTTATTTATTTATTTATTTATTTATTATTTGGTTTTATATTCCGCCCCTCCCTGCAGGCTCGGGGTGGGATTACAACATATAAAACGGGCAGCATGCAACAGCCATGCAGCCCTACAATAAAACATTAAAACATTTAAAATTACATGTCACAACGCAGTAAGGAGGAAATACAGAGATACAGAAAGTGCCTTAGGTCCGGGACCCCAATAGGCGAGGCAATTATGTCAGCATCAGCAGGCCGAGGGGCCTAGTCAAAGGCTGATCTAAATAGGGCAGTTTTACAGGCCCTCCGAAAGGAAATCAGTTCTGAGATGGTTCGGGTTTCCTCCGGGAGGGAGTTCCAGAGCACCGGGGCTACCACAGAAAAGGCTCTTTGCCTAGTTGTAGACAGATGGCAGGAGCGGATTGATGGTATCAGAAGCAGATTTTGTTCTTCTGAACGGAGTGGTCTCGGGGGAATGTATGGGGCAAGGCGGTCCTTCAGATCATTCATTCATTCATCACCATGTAATAGGCTTTCAATGCCAGGACAACATTTATACAGTCTTACAATTACAATCAGCCCTTGAAGGCTGGTGTGGCTCTCGGTGAAAATGAAACACCCCAGTTCAAAACAGCAACTCACTTCTATGTATATCTCCCAAAAAAAACCTCCAATAAAAATGCTTTCTTTTTTCCGTATGACTGATTGCTACCTGTGTCTATTTAATAGCAGTCACTATAATCATGCACATATGTTTTGCCACATATCTGGGCTGTTTTCAAAAAGGCAGTGAAAAATGCACAGCAATTCACAGACATTTCCCCAACTAGTTGTGAATACCATTAATTCTCATGATGGATTTACAGATAATCCTCAGAAATGACTGTACTGGGTGTCTTTAAAATTATCGCCCCTTTAAGCCAGTTTAATTCAGAGCATTCAAATAAATTTTCCTGCACAACTAAATACAATTCAAATAACTGATGCAAATAATCTCAATGGCAAAAAATAAATCACAAGTTCTTGGAAGTCTCCTCTTCTTTTTATCCCCTCCCCTCCTCCATCACTGCTATAAATAAACAGAGAGATTTTTTAATGGTGATGGAAGCCTGCAACACAGATTTATTGCTAGCCTTCAGGCCAATTTCTTCTGAAATTACAATTTGGCTAATAAGTGACTGATCCAAAATAACTGCTGGTAAAATATTGTGTGTGCAACTGGGGTATGTAGTTAGGATAGCTAATATCAATTAATTCTGTTCACAGAGGAGGAGTTGTTTTAAAACAACTTCATTTTTTTTACTCCGCCATATATGTAATTACACAGCTGTAACTAATAGCCATGGAGAAGCAATCTGCCATCTAAACAACTAGCATTATTCTTCAATGAATTACTTGTGCTTTTCTTCACTGTTCATGAGGGATTATTAGAGATGATTAAATGTATCTATCAAGCCTTTTAGTAAAGACTGAATTTGCTTTGCGGATTTGGGTTGTTATGGAGTAGTTCTTCTGAATTTTACAGTCCAAGATGCAAGATATTTTCAGCACTATCCCCTTCCAACTTGTTGGCACACCTCTCTCCATCTGCAACAGGGCAATTTTTAATTCTGCATAAGGCATTTCTCTCTTTCTAGCACATAGTATCACTACAATTTTCTTTATCTTAGTGTAAACTGTGTGCTCTGTCATATGTCCTACTCTATTTGGATGACAGTCCCATCAATCAAGAGACTAGATACATATACAGAATCACCACCAACCAGTCTTTCCTAGATTACTTCTTGCCCCCTTTTTTTCAAGGAAACTTCTCCAAAGGTATAACAAAACTTTATTAAATGCTGCATTTTGCAAATCAACAGGCAGATTTGGGGAAAGATAGTTGTCATTGAGTGTCTTTGATGAGTGAACACATATCCCCATATCATGTCCGTCCCAACTATAGTTTTGTTCTCATGACGAACTATCCCTTGTCTTTAATGAAGGCTCAATCCCATTGTTCGCCCCTTTTGCGCTCTCCCACAGACACATACTTCTCCATTTATTTATCTCTCCCAGGATTTTATCAGTCTTACTCTGTGCATTTGGCCCACTCCCCGTGCTTTTATTTTATTACTTGATCACATTATTTTGCATCTGTTTATTTCATTTTCTGTTATTTTCTGTATTTTATTTTGATGTTATTATTTGCTGTTTGTATTTTATTTTATTGTACTGTAATTCTGGGCTCGGCTTCATGTTAGCCGCCCCGAGTCCCCTTTAGGGAGATGGTGGTGGGGTATAATAAAGATTATGATGATGATGATTATTATTATTATTATTACTACTACTACAACTTCACTCCCATTTCCAACACAAATTCCTCCTCCTTTCCTTTGCCTGGTTTAAACATTATACATTGTTCTCTCTATGTATGTGTCTTCAAGTCACTGTCAACTTATAATGACCCCGTGAATGCAGAGGAGTACCATGCCATTAAACCTTTAACCAGGATCGGAAACCAGAATATGAAGCAGTTTTAATAATCTTACAAGGAAACTTTATTAGATTTAACCACATTTCCTACCTTGAATCTTGCCTATTTATGACTATCTACCTGTTTGGTGAGTTAATTTCCAAATTTATCAACCAACACATGTTAATTCAGAGTTCCCTGTTTTGGGCTGGAATGGAACAACATGGTTTAACACAACATGCAAAAGGAAGGAAGTAGAGAGGCAGTACCATATTGTGCCAGTATCATGTTTTTTTCAAATACCCAGGGTATGTTTTCTGAACTTGGGAATATATATTCAAAATAAGCCAGAATGCCAACATGTATTGGAAGGAAATATCCATCTGTTTCAGCACAATGTTGCCAAACCTATAAAGTTGAAATGCTAATACACTAACATTCATTAGGCCTGATCTCCACAGTTCCTCTATAATGTGCCTGTTGAATGCTGCAAATATTCATACTTACACATGTAACGGAGGAATGGGGGATGGTTCATAATGATAACGTCCCTCGTGATGTCTTGCATCAATTGGTACAGGAGGGTGGAATGCTGGGAAAAGGTGAGGTGGATCTGGAAAAAAATGGTTTTTACATCATGTTATTCTAAATCTCAAGAGAATGATTTTTTTAAATCCAGCAAGGAGGGTTGTTTGTACATTTTACACTACAAATAAAATAAGATAATAATTATGCACCCAGCAAAACAGAATGGTAAATTCTATATCTATACAGATACTGGAAGTAACACACATTTCCATATTTTCTATTATCTTGTGTGATACATTCCATAATTTTAAAGCAGATTCAGTGATTAGGTGATATCCATACTCTATTAGGTTTATCCTAGGAATATTTTCAGATCAGACTTATGGACCCAGTTCTCTCTACTTCAATAGAGAGGGATTTTTCTAGGTCACAAGCAGTCTTTCCTATCAACAGCTACTCAATCATTTTTTGTCTGGAGAAAATCTAAATTGAACCAGAGGTTTTCTGCAAGCAAAAAAATTGTTCTAATGAGGTATGGTTTTCACCCATCATAGCCACATGGCTCTTTGGAAATGGGGAGAATGCTAAACTTTTTAGAAAGTTAAATGTTATTCCAATACGACATTTTAAACATCATGTTCTTTGGCGCCACTACATAACGGCAGATATCCTGCAAATAAGAGTAGAGAAGCATGATAGGATAGCATTCCACAGAGACCATGTACTTTTCATTTACATGAGTCCAAGCAAAGTGTACAAGAGACAGAGTTTGGCTCGTCCAATTTGCCTTGGAAAGCATGAATATTCATGTCTTAATTTTAATATTCTCTTTTCATTGCTTTAATGGAAAATTACATAAAGAAGTCTTTAATAAATAATTACTGCGTGCATATGTGAAGTGTCAGATCAAAGGAATCAGCCAGCCTTTCACAAGTATACCCTGATATTTATTTTTATTAAAACACGCTTTTTAAAAAGTTACAGAAGAAAGGAATCTTAATAAATACTACTAAAATATAATATTACAATGTGTATCACAAATCAAAACATCAAAATTGCAGAGTAATACTTCAACAGCTACAGTGATGTGAAAAAGAGAACCTTGTATTACTAATATTAAGGAACTCTAAATGTATCTGTACATAAATTTGCAGTTTTAAAATGAACACATTTAGTGGAAAACAAAGTTATTGATCATAAATACCTTGTACAAAATGAGCAAATATGGGGAGGCACAGTATCAAGGAGTATGGGTTCAAAAGAACAATAAAGTGAACACTACAAGGTCAGTATAAAAAAATTCAATTTATAGAACTAGAGCAAAGTCATATAATACATCTAGACATTCCAGAACCCATACACATTTATGGGGGTTGAGGTGAATAGGGTGGTTGTCAGGAAAATCCGAATTAGTCGCAGCATCACAATTATATCGCAGCTCCACAAATATATCGCAGCTTCACAAAAATAATTGCAGCATTACAATTTGCAACAACACAGTCCAGTAGTCCAATAAATTCCAGAGATCAAGCTCTAGTAATGTAATAGGTTCCAACAAAGAAAGGACTAAAGGAGGCTGGAATTAGCTCCTTAATAAGTCGTATGAAGTCCTTTAGTCCTTTCTTTGCGACTAATTTGGATTTTCCTGACAACCACCCTATTCGTCTCAACCCCCATAAATGTGTATGGGTTCTGGTATGTCTAGATGTATTATATGACTTTGCTCTAGTTCTATAAATTGAATCTCTTTTATACTTGTATTGACCTTGTAGTGTTCACTTTATTGTTCAAATATGAGGAGGGGCAGATATTTCAGAATGTTAAGCCTCAACATTTTTGTCTTTGAATTCAGAAACCACCACCCCACTAATTATATCAGTGATGGAATTGAACCAAACTTGGCATGCTGAACTCCCCTGACCAACAGAAAATACTGGAAGGTTTTGGTGGGCATTGACCTTGAGTTCTGGAGTTGTAGTTCACCTACATCCAGAGAGCACTGTGAACACAAACAATGATGGATCCGGTCCAAACTTGGTACAAATATTCCATATGCCTAAATATGCACACAGATGGAGTCTGGGGAAAATAGACCTTGACATTTGGAAGTTGTAGTTACTGGGATTTATAGTTCACCTACAATCGAAGAGCATTCTGGACCCCACCAACAGACTTGGAGCAAACTTCCCACACAGAACCCCCATTACCAACAGAAAATTGGTAAGCCCATCCAGTCCAATGCCCTTCACCAGGGCAAGAAAACGTAATCAAAGCCCTCCTGACAAAGAGCCATCCAGCCATAGATATGTTTTGCTTTGTTTCTTCAAAGTCAATGCTAACACACGACAGCTATTGATGTTAAATGTAGCACAGAATAGCAGCTTATATTTGTCAAGAAGGTGCAGTGTCTTATGGAACTTGCAAGAGAATAGAATCACAGAGTTGATAATAATCCTATAATCATGTGGCACTTAGCTACATCAAAGAAGAGGAGTAGTCTAAATGTGATATGCTTTAGGAGTAAGTAGAAAAGCAGTAAAGAAAGAAGCAAGTAAAACTAGAAATGAGGACTTGCCCACCGTATGGATATGGAAGGGAAAAGAAAGGAAGATTGCAAACATGTGGAAATGTTAAGTACACACATACATTCAAGCAATACCACTTTAACAGTACAACTAGAAGTGACAAAATGCTGAAGAGTTCCTACTACTATAGAAACCAACAAGATGTAGGAACCATTTATGTTTTCTTCATATAAGCTACATGGAGAAGCAACCTCTTGTTAAGCTACATGACTTGAACACTTATTTTGTTTGTTCGTTTACTTTATGTTTTATCCTGCCTTTCTCCCAACATAGGAACTCAATAAAGAGACTCAGTGACAGTCTTCCTTCAGTTGAGGAGCCTCAAGAATAATGGTCAGTTAGAATATGCTTTGAAATGGTCCACATGATTTCAGGTCCTTCTCAAAAAATTAGCATATAGTGCTAAAGTTCATTATTTTCCATAATGTAATGATAAAAATTAAACTTTCATATATTTTCGATTCATTGCACACCAACTGAAATATTTCAGGTCTTTTTTGTTTTAATACTGATGATTTTGGCATACATATCTCAAAAAATTAGCATATTCCATCCGACCAAATATGCTGATTTTTTGAGACAGTATTTTTGGGTTTTCAGGAGCTGTATGCCAAAATCATCAGTACAAAACAAAAAAAGACCTGAAATATTTCAGTTGGTGTGCAATATATGAAAGTTTAATTGTTATCATTACATTATGGAAAACAATGAGCTTTAGCACTATATGCTAATTTTTTGAGAAGGACCTGTATAACAATACCGGGAGGAGATTCTCAAGAGTTTTCACAGATCAAAAAACCCAAAAAACCTAACCAAACATTACAAAGGAATTCATGCCTACTACATGATTGTGTGTATCCCAAGTTGTTTACTAAAAGAAACTTATAATAGTAGGATGTGACATTGTTGTCGAGCCATAGCACCTTCCTCCTCAAAATATTATGAACAATAAGAAAACTTCAAACAAGAGATATGAGTTTTAAACCCTTTCCCGTGGTTTCTAAGTTTTGCAATATTGAAGCTGCTAGAGGCTCTGGAAGGACCTAGGAGCAATTGTATCCCAAACTCATTCAAAGCTAAATCCTTTAATACATGTATAAAATGATTTTTTGTGTAACTTTTGTACTTGTATATTGTATCAATTTCTGAATATATACATTTGTATCAAATGTATCCTGAACGCAGCTACTGCCCCGATGCCCTCTGTTTGCATAAGCTCCTGGAAATTGAGATTGCTTCATAATTTGAAAACGGTCCTTCTAACATAATTTAAAAATGGTCCTTCTAACAATCTCCCAAGCCAGATAAAATCCAATTGTTTGTATATACATGTAAGACAGGTGACCCTTTTGTCACCAAGATGAGCTTAAGATCTTAAGATCCACTTGACTAAGACTAGAGGCTTGTCATTCCCACAGAAAGAAAGGATAAACAAATATGAATACATTAGTCTCCTAAATGGGCAGACAAGGCCCTCGTTATTTGGAGCTGTCACCTTTGTCTTCTTCAATCTTGCACCTTTGTTTCAATTGAACTGCACACTTAAGTCTATCAAGAAATCATCTGCATACCCATGTCATTACTTCCCTCCACTTGGTGGTCTCCGCAACAGACTTGATCTGACCAACCATCAGCTGTTCCTCTTCTCGCCTGCCTTTTGTATTGATTGCATTTTCATTTCAGGAGGGCCTTTGCATTTCGTGCCATCCGAAGTGCAGGACTAAGTAACTACACAATATTGAAACTGAAATAATATATCCAGCTTTTATTGTTTGATATCTTATTAAAGGTTGTACATATATTGGAAGTTTTTCTACTGAAAAGTTGTCAGGAAATGTTTTTTCATTTGTAGAGTATTGCTTCTACTCTTCTATTCTGACACTGAATTATCTAAAGCCAATCAAGAGGTTATTTATGGGCAGTTATCATTAAAATCTAAACTGAAAAACTAGAGCCTACAAAATCTCATCTGAATTCACCCAGGTTCCAATCTGGAGCTTGACTACACTTAATTAAAAAAAACCTGTACTCACCCAACCTGGCAGGATGACTGTCCCCATGATGAACAGTCACTTCCATTTAGTGTTGAGGTTTCTTTCTTTCTTTTCTTTTATGCTTTAAACTGACTTTGTCTCATTTTGGGCAAAAACAGGAATACTTTGGCATTTGCTGAAAACTCTGGAGTATCCCAAACTTTGGGGCAATCTTGATAGTGGGACTGAGTCCAATTTGGACTGACTTGCTGTCTAGATTTGACACCGTCACTATCACTCTTTCTCTGCACTCATAAGCAAAGGGAAAGCGGGTAGATTACAGTTGTGTTGCTGCCATTGCTGTTCTTAGTTAGGTATGGCGCTCAGTGCAAGTACCTGGCTATTGCGGACATCTCTCCTGACATCAGAACAGGGCATTCATGTGACCTCCCAGTTACATGGCCACCCACTCTCTTTCTTGCTAGTTAACCAGGAGACCTGATGTCAGCAAAGTCACCTGTGATGGCCAGGAGCTTACACTGACCTCCGCGGCTGGCAATGAGGAATCACAGCAGTGATAAGGAGGCCGTCCAATGTGGACTGCCCAGTACAGCAATGGTCAGATCCAGGGCTGTTTCAGTGGTAGATGGGCCCCAGGACTCTGATTAATGATGGCATGAACAGTGCCATTTTGGGCCTTTTTAAACTCAAGAGAGCCATATCTCATGTACTGCAGTCAATTTATTTCATTTATCTCATTCTACAATGCAACATGTTGTAAGTACACAAAGCTATTGGATTTGTTTGATGAATCAAAACAACTTCATTGACTAGGTATCAGTGAATAATTGCATACTGACAGTGCTCACCAAAAGTCTTAGAGATACCCTACTAAGTAAAGTAAATAATAATTATAAAAGTAACAACAACAACAACAACAACTTTACTTATATCCCATCCCATCTCCCCAAGGGAGCTCAGAGTGGTTAGTAAAGTAGAAATGATCTGATGCAAGTTATTGATTCTATTAGAATGATATCTGTCACAACAGTATGCTTCCCATTTGGAAAATATATAGGGCTACCTCACACACTATGCAGTACCTACATAGATCATCTGTGATTTATTAGCATTCTGTCTCCCTGTTCTTTGACTCTAGGTAAAAAAAAGGTGTTGGGGAGAAGTAAAAGCCCATATGACTCCATACATGTTACATCATATGATCTACTTCTTGGCTTCTCACTAATCTTTACAAGAACTACAGTATGTGAACCACTCTGCAAGTTGTCATAGGCATGTATAGTGTACTTGGGTATTACAGCAGTCCCCTCCCCATCTGCAGGGGATCCATTCCAAGATCCATCATGGATGAGTGGAATTGTAAATAATACTGAACTATTAATATTTTCAGACTACAGTTGAACACAGATAAATCATCTGTGGATAAGGGGAATTTATTTTTGGACCACAGTTGATTTTTTTTAATATAAAGAATTTTATTGGTTTAAAAAACAAAACATTACATTGTTGAGTTAACAATACATTGACATGAATAACAGTAGGAGATGTGGGGGAGGGAAGGGGGTGGGGAAAGGGTTGGGTGGGTAATCACGTTAGGTTGTACATAAACATTTAAAACAAACGTATTGGTTCACTTCACCCATCGGTATAACAACATATAAGTTTAGGAGTCTTGCTGCACTGCTTTATAATCATTATATCCAAAAACCCTTTAAGTTTATATTTTCTTTCTTGTTAATATATTCTACAAAGGGTTTCCACACTTTAGAGCAGTGTTTCTCAACCTTTTTTGAGCCGAGGTACACTTTTGACATTTAAAAAATCCCGGGGCACACCACCAACCAAAATCAAACAAAATGACACTCTAACACAGTAATACATATAGTTAATGTGTGTTTAAATGGGTTTATACACTCAGTGTGAAACCTGGGCCTGTATCAATGAACACAACATATATATCCAGGCAGAAATCAAAGAGCTTTTGCTAAAGGCTTACATGGCCAGAATCACCAGGTTGATGTGAGGTTTTCAGGCTGTATGGCCATGTTCCAGAAGCATTCTCTCCTGACGTTTCAGTCACATCTATGACAGGCATCCTCAGAGGTGGTGAGCTGTTAGAAACTAGGCAAGTGAGGTGTATATATCTGTGGAATGCCCAGGGTGGAAGAAAGAACTCTTGCCTGCTTTAGGCAAGTGCGAATGTTGCAAATGGCCATGTTGATTAGCATTTAATGGCCTTGCAACATCAAAGTCGCTGCCTGGGGGAAGCGCTCCTCCTGGCCCCCTCACCCGTCCCCAATTTGGGAAGGGTGCGGGGGACAGACGGAGACGCCTCCCTGAGGCAGCAAGGACCTTATTGCCTGGGGAAAGGGCTCCTCCTGGCCCCCTCGCCCGTCCCCAATTTGGGAAGGGCGCGGGGGACAGACGGAGACGCCTCCCTGAGGCAGCGAGGACCTTACTGCCTGGGGAAAGGGCTCCTCCTGGCCCCCTCACCCGTCCCCAATTTGGGAAGGGCGCGGGGGACAGACGGAGACGCCTCCCTGAGGCAGCGTGGACCTTGCTGCCTGGGGGAAGGGCTCCTCCTGGCCCCCCTCGCCCGTCCACAAATTGGTTAGGGCACGGGGGACAGGCGTAGACGCATCCCTGAGGCAGCGAGGACCTTGCTGCCTGGGGAAAGGGCTCCTCCTTGCCCCTCGCCCATCCCTAATTTGGGAAGGGCGCGGGGGACAGGCGGAGATGCCTCCTGAGGCAGCAAGGACCGTACTGCCTGAGGAAAGGGCTCCTCCTGGCCCCCTCGCCCATCCCCAATTTGGGAAGGGCACGGGGACAGGCGGAGACGCCTCCCTGAGGCAGCGAGGACCTTGCTGCCTGGGGAAAGGGCTCCTCCTGGCCCCCCCGCCTGTCCCCAATTGGGAAGGGCGCGGGGACAGGCGGAGACACCTCCCTGAGGCAGCGAGGACCTTGCTGCCTGTGGGAAGTGCACCTCCTGGCCCCCACGCCAGACCCCAAGGTGGGAGTGGGGCGCGGGGGACAGGCGGAGACGCTCCCTGAGGCAGCGAGGACCTTGCTGCCTGGGAAAGGCTCCTCCTGGCCCCTCGCCTGTCCCCAATTTGGGAAGGCGCGGGGACAGACGGAGACGCCTCCCCCAGCCCGGCGCCCTCCCTCTCCTCCAACCCTCTTCTCTCTCTCACACACACACACATGACCTCAGAGCCTGCCTTACCCAGTAGGCCCGGATCCGCCTCCGCCCGCTTGGCCTCCTCCTCCAAGCAGCAGCAGCAGGGGGGGAAGAAAGGCGGGGGAGGACGTTTTCAAGGCACACCACGTGCTCTCGCACGGCACACTGGTGTGCCGTCACACTGGTTGACAATGACTGCTTTAGAGAATTGTTCAGTTGGGGTTCCTCTCAATATTTGTGTCAAACGGTCCATTTCTGCAATTTCTAATATTTTATACAATATCTCTCTTTCTTCCGGTACTTCTCTCCTCTTCCAGTACCTGGCTACAACTATTCTGGCCGCCGTGTTTATATACCACAAAAGTTTCTCCGACTCCTTTCTCATTTGCTTTGCTTCTGTAGTATTCAAAAGACATATTTCCTGTTTTAAATCAACTTTAAACTGCATTATCTCAAAAATCATGGCTTGCATCTTTTTCCAGAATTCGGTCATTACATCACAGGACCACCATTGGTGGAAGAACGTTCCCCTATCCTTCTGATACTTCCAGCATTGATCTTCTCCATTTTTGTATATCCTAGCTAATTGTATTGGTGTAATGTACCATCTGTATAACAGTTTCATCTGGGTTTTTTTAGTGAGTATGCGTAGTTCTGTTTCCAAGTATATCTCCATAGCCTTTCCCAGGCATCCTGGGATATCCTATAGCCTATATTATCCTTCCATTTTCCATAAATTCTTTTATTGGTTGTTTCTCATATCTATTCGTAAGTATCAATTTATATAGCTTACTCACTTTTTTCCTTTGAGTTTGTAGTAAGATTGGACCACAGTTGATTATGGGTAACTGAAACTGTGGAAAGTGGCTTGACAGAAATGGGGGGTCTACTTTACTTGCAATTAAAACACTGTAACCATACTTGTAAAATGTGTGTGTGTGTGTGTGTGTGTGTGTGTGTGTGTGTGTGTGTGTATATATATAATCAGTCTTCCTACATTAAATTCTCACTGCACCTTGGTTCCACATTATTTCCTAATTCCAGGAGTGGGGGAGAAAGAATGGCAAAGCATTCCATCATTGTAAGAGAGCTGTCTATGCCCACCTCGCATGTCAAGAAGAAATCCACATAACTGGCATTCACCATAATTTTTCAGCTCCGAGTTTATTATTTACACATGAGCAATACAGCTATAGAACATCATAACTCAAATAGTATGTGCAATAAGTTGATGAACTCTAACCATTTCCTGTAGCAATCCTTGACAAAATACCTCATGAAGATTTTTCCAAAGTCAAGCTAAAACTGCTGAAGCAGAATAAAGTGCCACTAAACCTGGCTACCCCTTATTTATCATACAATTTCCTGACTGATGGTTTCACAAACCAGCTGCTAAGTGCTGTGTACTCTACTGCCAGAAAAAGAACATGCTAAATGAGAGACAGGGAGAATAATGTACTAAACCAGCAGAATCAGTTATACTGAGGGAATAAAAACTCTTCAAACACAGGTAAGTAGTAAATGCTACATGGCAATGGGCGCAAAACATAGAACTTCAAAATACTGTGGGTATTCATATGGAAATCTGTTTCAGTTATTTAATATAATCCCATCAGAGAGGACTGAAATTGGAACAACTACACACATCAATTGCCAGTTTGGTTCCCTACTGATTTATTTTATATTTCTTATTATAGTCTTACTAGAAGAAGAAAGATTGCCAAATTGAAAGGGTGGGGACAGGATAATATAAAATGAAATGAAATGAATGGTCGATTGAAAATGGAAGACTGTGTATGAAGCTGTCCTGGGAATATATAGTGCTAGTCCAAGCAGTGGACTAGAATCTCCCCAAATTAAAGAGTGCAAGCTACTGCAAACTACTGACAGTATGGGTCACAAATGACAAATGTAATTTGAAGCATACAAATGGTAGAAACAACTCATAGCCACCATAGAATATTTTTCATAAACCCATCAGCTGGAAGCTAGAAAGTCAGTTGGCTTTAGCACTAGATGGCATGAAAATATCTTGTTTCAACATTTACCTATTGGAAGACATGTAGAAGTGCACCAAAAATTCTGATGCCAGTATTAGTACCAGTACTATTGTCTGCTCTGCCATACTACTGTAAGAAGCACAGGGCCTTTTTATTTCTCTGCACTCCTGCAGTAACAAGACAAAGCATTATTTTTATATAAATGAAAGATTTACGATTAATGAAGAGCTTAGGAATAGTTTTGAAGCAAAGATGGCTTTCTGAGTACTTAAAAATTATAAGACTGATGCAGCTTTTTTGAAAGAAACACATCAAAGGACGACAGTATATCAAACTTAACAGTACAAAACAGTGGTTCTCAAAGTGTACTCCGTGGAGCCCTTGGGGCTCCACAAAGCATACTGAAGAGTAGCACATTAAATAGCAGTGGTCATCTGGTAGCTGGTGCTTGCTATGGAATAAAACTCAAGCAGAGCATTGTTTATTCCAGGAGAACCTGGTGTAAGTAATTGTGTTTTTGGTATACTTGTATCTTAGAAATTACATGGTTGCATTGAATGAACATACTTGCCTGTAAGAAATCTTCTCAGCTAGAAAAACCTTGTGTGAGTAATTGTGTTCTGATATAGTTGTAACTTACTAATTGCATGTTTGTATTATATGAACATACTTGCCATTAAGAAACCTTCTTAGCCACTCTTCTCGTTCCCTTTAGGTCCACTTAATTTTGTAAAACTATATTTCTCCACCTGAAGAAGACTGTGTATAAGTTGAAACTGGTCATGGTGAGGAAAATCTGCACTCAGGAACTTGACTGTATAAATTATCTCTTATAAGAGAGTAAATTAAACTGATACCTTAAAGGAGGAATCTGCATCAAAGAACATGTATTGCAAACTAACTCCTACAAGGGTAGAAGATCTCAAATAGGAAACAGAAACTCTTCTCAATTGATATCATTTTTCTTCAAAAGACTACAACCAGTATTGTGAACACAACATACTTATGTTTATTGTAGAGTTTTGTTTATTGTATCTTGTACAAGCTGTAAAATATATGCTTGGTACTGTTCGGCTTTGGTAACAATTGACCTGTATGTCTTGTTGGTCTCAGGGAACCCGTTTCTTTTTTCTTTTCAGCTTCCAAAAAAGGACAGTACAAATGTTTCCCATTTCATTTTGGCATTAGGTGTGGACTTTTTCTTCAGTTGCAGCTGTATGCCCTTAATTTTTGATAAATGCTGCTGATTTATCAGAGCAGCAAGAGAGACTGATGGATTTACTTTGTATATATTGTTAATAGCTTTACAACTGCAATAAAACTGTTTATTGCTGATTTTGGCTGATGGGCTGTGGATTACTTCAAAAGGTGTTTGCATGGGACAATGCCGAGAGTGATGGGTGGTAAAACTCGTACCCCACTCCTGACATCTACTCCCCAATGTGTAATTTCCACATTAAATGACAGACTAGGCATTACTAGGAAAGCAAAGTGACTCTTTCCACCTACCAGTCACCCCCACTTAGTCTCCTAAATATTGAGAATCGATCTTGTATCCAGAAGGTAAGTGAAAAGCCAAGGTTGGACTATGGTTCAGTGCTAAGACAAAAACTTTGTGCTAGATTTCTACGATTTAAAAGATCTAAAGAGAAATATATAATACCTAAATATATCCAATTGGCTTTCCATGCTAGACTAGGATCCTATCAGACCTATTACTGAATCATTTCAATTGAGTGCAGAAGAAGGTTAGGTCTGAATAAAGATGTAAAAAAACATTTTTTCATGTTCCTTTAATAAAGATCCATCTGTGACATCTTTTTAATAAAGTGGATGGCCAGTGCTTGTTCAACATTAGACAAATTTATTCATTCAAAAAGAAAATGAAGACAGCATACAGCATGTATTTTATCTATAGGGATCCAGAGAAATTTGCTAGGGCCGGGATAAAAGTTTCCCTCTTAATCAAAAGCTCCAGCATCTCTTTTAAATTATGCACAGTTCTACCTCACAAGCGTATGGGTATAGTCTCAGGAAAAGAAAACAGAAACAAGTGAAACATTTTGTCCATGTCATTATGCTATTTGAAAGTAGTCTTTCCCTGGAAGAAGTGGAGACCTTTTTCGCCACAGGCCCTTTTTTCTTAACTTTCAGGCCCTTCTCATATTCTTAAACCTAATAATGTGCTCTCTGCAAGAAAATGACAAATTGGACTCTGCCAGAAAACTGACAAAAAGAACCCCCTCCTTCTGCTGTGAGAAAAACCAATTTGTCTCTCCCCCTCTCCAAACAGGCATTCTGGACTGCCTTTGTTCTTCCATGAACTACCCACATACTGATATATTCACCATAACTAACTTTTCACCCAAACAAGAAAGTAAGCAAAGAAACTCAATAAAGCAACAATGGTTTCATGTCCAATTTCCACAAAAGTCAACTCTGTTTTAATACAGCTGCTGGTAAATGCTCTAAAATGGTCTTTCTTTAGCTACACCCAGGGGCGGTCCGACCATATACGCGAACTACGCGCCCGCGTAGAGCGCCATCTTGGAAGGGCTGGGAAGGGGCGAATTCCTCCACCTGCTGGGCGCCGGCGCCTCAGGCAGTGCCGCGCCTCCTGCTTTGGGGCCCCAGCCAGAACCACAAGCCTATCGGGTCTGGTGGCTTGCTTCATGACGCTGGTCATCATCATCTGGAGCGCGTGGCCGCCCTCATCTGGCCCGTGCCCATCATCGCCGGCTTCCTGCCCAACGGCATGGAGCAGAGGAGGGGCGCCAACGCCGCTGCCGGGCCCGGGAGCAACAACCACGCCACAGCCAGAGGAGCAGCAGCGGGAGGAGGCAGAGGAGCCAACGCCGCTGCCGCCGGGGGAGCGCCCTTCCCTGGCAAGGCGCTGTTGGAAAACTGGGCCTCGGCGCCGCCTCCAAGCACATCAGTACACCGGAGGCGCCAAGGCCCAGTTTCCCGCCAGCGCCTCGCCAGGGAAGGGGATGGAAGTCATTTCTCCCATCCTCGTTCTTGGTGAGGCGCTGACACGAAACTGGGTCTCGGCGCCTCCGCCTTCGGTGTATTGACGTGCTTGGAGGCGGTGCCGAGGCCCAGTTTTCTGCCAGCGCCTCGCCAGGGACGGAGGTGGGAGCAGCGGGCGGCTCCCTTCCCTGGCGAGGCGCTGGTGGAAAACTGGGCCTCGCCGCCACCTCCAAGCACACCAACGGGATGGGAGAAATGGCTTCCATCCCCTTCCCTGGCGAGGCGCTGTTGGGAAACTGGGCCTCAGCGCCTCCGCCTTCGGTGTATTGATGTGCTGCCCGCTGCTCCCATCCCCGTCCCTGGCGAGGCACTGGCGGGAAACTGGGCCTCAGTGCCGCCTCAAGCATGTCAATACACCAGGGCGGCCTCGTGGAGCTAGGAGGAAAGAGGCAATCCAAGGAGCCTGGGCTCCTTCCTCCGCACGCTTCCCTCTCGCCTGCCCTCCGCCAAAAAGAAAAGCGCCTCCCTGCCCAGACTGGGAGCAATGCAGGCAAGGCTATTATTTATAATATTATTTTAGTGTTTAGTGCCAAGTATATAATTATAATATTTATAATAATATATGTATTGTTTATAATTTATAGTATTATTTAGGGTTTACTACAGGTATGTCATATAATATTTATATATTATATTATATTTATAATACTATTTAATACCTATTTCACATTAGTACTAGATATATAATATAATATTTATGTTGTTGTATTATTTATAATAATAACAACAATAATATGTATTATTTAATATCCATACCAGGTGTATAAAATAAAATATATAATATATAATATATATTATTTTTATTTATAATATTAATTTATAGTTATTTAATGTTAGTACCAGATATATAATATAATATTGTATATAGAGAGGGGGGGGAGGGAAAAGAGAGAGTTATTTATAGTATTATTTAATACTTATCTAATATTAGGTATTAAGTAATATATATTCAATATTATTTATTCCTATTTAATAGTAGTGTATGTATGTGTATATATATATATATAGAGAGAGAGAGAGAGAGTTTTATTATTTAATACCAATTTATATTAATACCAGGTATATAGTATAATCTTTATAAAATATAATATGTATTTATATATTATAATTTATAATATAATATAATTAATATTAGTACTGGCTATATAATATAATGGATTCCCCAGTGACACAGCGGGTTAAACTGCTGAGCTGCTGAACTTGCTGACTGAAAGGTCGAATCCGGGGAGCGGGGCGAGCTCCTGCTGTTAGCCCTAGCTCCTACCAACCTAGCAGTTGAAAACATGCCAATGTGAGTAGATCAATAGGTACTGCACCGGCGGGAAGGTAACAGCGCTCCATGCAGTCATGCTGGCCACATGGCCTTGGAGGTGACTATGGACAACGCCAGCTCTTTGGCAGCAAACATGTCTGCTGTGGCAAAGAGGAAGTAATAGGCAGGGGGGATGGATGTGGGCAAGACAGGGAACTTGGGGGGGCAAGGGAAAGGGGAGGGGGTAGAAGAGGTAGTGCTGTGTTTCCAGGCTTCTGCGCCTGCGCACAGGAGCTTCCAGGCATGCGCGGGGTGCCAAAATAATGTTTGGGGGCGCCAAAATAATGTTCGCTACCATTTAAAATTACCTTTGACCGCCCCTGGCTACACCATTGTAATTTCCCCTGAAAACAAATGTTTACAGTTTAGGTGTACTTTGTGATCCAGTCCTGAATACAGAGGGCCACGTTTAACCAGTGATCAGAAGTGCAGTTAACACTACTACATCAGCTGTGACTATTCCAGTAACAAAAGTCTAGGTTACATCTTATTTGGATAACAGTAATGTCAAGTAACTAGGTCTGTATTCTGTTTGTTTCAAGCTTGGTATACATGTTTAAATCTGCATTAAGTATTCTAGAGCTTCAAAATAAACAAAAGGCAAATTTACCTTTTTTTCCCCTTGTATAAATTTTTATTTAATATAATAAGAAAGTATATGAATATCCATGTAAAGTGGGGGAACAATTAAAGTAAATAGGAAAGTAGGAAAAAAGAAAGAAAGAGTATAAAAGTGAGTACGTACTATAAATAATTGATAAAAATTGAACAAAACAAAAACAAAAAAGAAAGGAAAAATAATAAAATAAAATAAAAATAATTAAAAAAATAATTTGTGACTTCCTTCTAATCCTTCGCAGTTCAAAAAAGAATATTTTTTTTACCTATTTGATCTTTCAAGTTAAAACTAGTGCTCCTGAAAAAAGAGAAAAATATAATTTTACCACCCTTGCATCCAGTCTTTATATATTGTTCATAATTGGGTAACTTTATTTTCCTTTTCCATATATATTTTCTATATATTGCTCTACCTGTAACCAATTTGTTTGCTTGATCAGATTCCCCGTATTCCTCTTTAATAGAAAGGTTAATTTGTCCATGTCTTTTATTTCATTTATTTTATTTATCCATTGGTCCTTTTCTGGTATTTCCTTCTGTTTCCAGAGTTTTGCATATACAATTATTGCAGCTGTCGTCATGAACATAAACAAGATATCTTCATTTGAGTCTAATTTTATATTTACATCAATGATTCCTAGTAAATAGTACTCAGGGGTTTTTTTGGATTAAAAAAACTTGTTGACACTCTTCATGTATCATTCTCCAATATTCCTGAGCTTCTTTACAGGTCCACCAAGGATGGTAAAAGCTCCTGTCATGGTCCTTACATTTCCAACAATATTTGGAAGTGTTTTTAAACATTTGATTTAATTTTATTGGTGTGATGTACTACCGATGGAACATTTTTAACCGGTTTTCTTTTAGGTCCGCAGCATATGTGTAATTTAATTTTTTTGTTCCACATTAATTCCCAGTCTGCCAATGGTATTATTCTTTTTAGATTCTCCACCCATTTCAACGTACAGTTTTTTACCACTTCCCCTTCTGTCGACCACTCTAACAATATATCATAAATTTTTGTTACATTATTTTTTCTGATTTTAAATTTTTATCCCAAAATTCTTCCTTGTTGTAGAAACCTAATTTTTTGTCCTGATTATAATATTCCTTAATTTGCAAGTAATGTAACCATGCTATATTGGTAAAGTTCTGTTTTAATTCTTCATGTAGTTTTAATGATAGCAAGTCTGTTTTCAGAAGATCTTGATAGGTTGGCCATTTTGACCAACCCAGAAGTCTTCTTTGATTGGCTTCCATTGGGGATAGGCATAACGGCGTTTTAGAATAGAAATTTACCTTTTAAATATATCATACCCCAAGAGACTACTTAACTTATGTTTATATGTTTAATGTTTACATGTCCTAGTTTATTGTCTAATTGGTTTATCCCCCATTTCAACTTTTAACTTTTTTCATTATAAGTTTGTTGCTATTATTGTATATTATTTTGTATTATTCCTGATGATGTTTATTACTTTTTAAGACATTGAATGTTTGCCTGGTTTTGTGCTGTAAACTTCCCTGAGTCCCTTTCGGGAAAGGTGTGGTCTAGAAATAAAGTTTTACTATTATTATACAAAGGCAAGAAGCTGTTTGAGTGAAATCAAAATATAAGATAGGAAGTTTCATTATTAAACACATACTTGGAAGTGAGTTCTGCTTACTCACATGCCACTTCACTTCTCCGTAAGTGTAATCATGATCACAGAGGCGAGCAAAAGAAGCTCATTCAAATCATTTCATGAGGTAAATGGGCAAATGATGGTTGATTCTGACATTACTTCATTGGTGGGATAACAGACGGAAGAAGAACTCATCCATCTTCTTAATTACTAGCAATGTAAATTTATTTATTTGATTTATACCACTTCTTTCTCACCCTGCAGGGAACTCAAGGTGGCTTATAGGAGTCCCCAAACACATAGATTTATAATAAATGTAAAATATGAATTTAACTGCACATACTAATTTGCTTTAGTGTCTCATCTGTACTTTTTCAAGTTACAATATAATGGCAAAAATCAGTGTTCTGAAAAAAACTCTTCAAAGAGTTTCACCTTCTTTAAAAGATTTGTTTCTAGTCTGCGGTTGAAAAGCAGTCTTCAAATGAAACTTGTTATATGTCCCCATTATTATAATAATAATAAAGTAAGAAACAAGTCTCAGTTTTTCTTAAAGTTGGACAAATATTTATCCCTGGTCATCCTGGTCAATTTGTCCATCTCAGCTAATTCACAAATCTTCATCAAAAGTCCTTTTCCTCCTCCTTCTCTTCTCCATGTATTTGGTCCCCTTCTTTGTCTTACCTCCTCTAATGTTATCTAATCATAAACATGTTCAGTTGATGTAGAATCAAACCAGGAATTCGTGATCTCGTGAAATTAACCACCACATCTTTGTGAAGGTTTCTCTGTCTGGCCTTATAGAAGTGCAGTTGATAGATTTTATCAACCTCCTAGCTGAAATCTTTATATGAAACTTCCAAAAAGTCAGGCTGTACTTCAGTCATTTTGACATGAATACTGTTCTGGAAGGCCTTGAACTCCCATGAAATTGTCTCTCTCCTTGAAATCTGGGGCTGGTATTTTTTTAAAAAAATATTCTGCTTGTGCTTTCATTTCTTTGAAATGTTTGCCTGATTCTCAGCTCTGAGTTAAGGTTCCACCAATTCATCTGAGTTAGCGCCCCAGTCAATTTATCCAAAGAGTTTATTTTATTTATTTCCTTTATTTTTATCTCACCTTTCATACCTGAGCAGAAATGAGACTATGTACACACACACATATACATATCACGATACTGCCCTTCCTGGATTGACAGGTGCAAAGTGTTGGATCCAGGACTTCCACCTTTCCAGTGCTCCCTGCAGCAATCTGTCCAAGGTCTCCTTGAGGATAGATCATATGTGGTAGTCAGGCTCATATAATACAGACCATGCCCTGATGACATGGATTGGAGGGAGGAGGAGGGATTAGCAGAATGGAGAACCAGGAGTGAGGGGGAGCAAACGCTGCTGCCTATGGCTTTTCTTTTGTCTCTCCCATTTTCCAGCTGCAGCTTGGAGCTGAAGACAAAAGTATTTACCGGTACATAAAAACAAAATATTCATATATATTATCTAGATGTGCTCTAGATATCTATGTCCAAATAGCTACTGTTTCTATGTTCTGATATTATTCTTTGGCTGAGAGAAAGGCCCTTGGAACCGAGAAAAATAGTAAACACAGCTTATTTACATCTCACTCCCTCTATGCGATTATCAAGTCGACATTTAAGCATCAAGATATGCTGTTATCACATCTAACCATAATGTGTATGGTTGTATTGTTTTATTACTGGGCTGAAATTCAAGAGAGAGTGACAAATCGAAACACTTTGGGGAGAATGCTGTTGTTACTAATCTTAGAAAATAGACAAATAAACAAACAATTAATAAAAGAAAAATGTTCAGGTGAGAAAATTAATACAAATTGGATTTGAAAGTGCCATGTGTTTTGTGTAAGTGCATGCATATACAAGAAAGACAGGATAAACAAACTTGGTGCAACAGAGATAAAACAGATTGCAGAAGAATATTTCATACATTTAAAGGCTTGGCAAAGTGTTGGTTCCTAGAAACTCCCTATATCTACTATGCAAGTTTGTAACATTAATTTACTGGTCGGCCAGCTTAATCTGTTACTATCTTCCTCAGACTTCACAGTATGGATTAACATTTGATGCCACATTCTTAATTTTCATCTTACTTTAAATTTAAAAAAATGCATATATTTAGACATGTATTTAAATCTAAAGATGATTCTCCAATAAACCAAACATGTTCTCCCATAAAATTGTAGGAATAGTTGTTTTAAGTATAGCTTGCATTTCCACAAGTAATAAGGAAACAAATCTTTATTTTAAATAATAAAAAACAATGTTGAATTCTAGCAGCAACTCTGCCCTTCCTGAAGAATCCCTAGTATGAGGAATGATTGTCGCAGAAGGCCTGTAAGAAACCCTGGCAATATCCGCTTTAGCTCTGCTTTTTATTATTTAAACAGTTCCCTTAACTGCTCTTCCCTGAGGTAAGCTGTAGCCAATTTGTTTTCCTTCTTTCTACAAAGCAGATATGCAGGGGGCATATTTGGACAGCACTACAGTTTACTTTAGGCCTTATTTAAATACCTCCTACCACATATTTCAAACAAACAGTTCACTTCATTAGAAAGGCAAACAGTTTAACTTTAGAATACAAGCACTTGAGAAGAGCCACACTGGGTAGACCAAACCCTCTGCCCCTGTGTAAACATTTCTATGTCTTCATCTCTAAGCGGCAACCATGTGGAACTTCACTTCAAAAAGCCTTTTTACAAATACTTCACACATCCATTTGTTAAGTAAGTGATAACCCTGAAGAGATTATCTGCAGGGGCCAAAACCCTCTGCTGATTATCCATGCTGTTATGTGAGCCAAGGAAGGGGAATTTGAAAGTGCATTCCCTGATAGTTGCCCGATTCCAAACAGTAAATTAATGTCATTATTGGAGAGTATTATAAGGTAAATCAGGTGAGGCATTAGGCAATATTTACCTTATAATACTCTCCTGATCCTTTCCTTTCTTACCTTTATGGTCACCTTACCGCTGCGGTAAGGTTAAGCCTGAACGCTTCGCTGATTGGTATGTATGCCTTGATTATGTATATTACTGTGGGTTTTGTGTTAGACTAGATAAAGTTTGCATTATGTTATATATGACTTTTCCCAGATATTTGGACTACGGAAAATCTATTGATGGCCTTGAGAAAGCCCATCGGCCTATTTTTGATTCTAACTATTGGGAGCATACGACAGTCTCCTGGGTCCTTTTATCATCCGTTGTTTGGACTTCACAGCACTAGGGAGTCTATCCCTTTATTTTCAGACTGCCTTACTGTTTCTCAGAGGGAACGCGGTTATTATCATTGTATGTGTTTCTATCCTACGGATGTTTGTCCGGCTTGTATTAGCGCCTCCCGTTTATGATCTGTGTATATGGCATGTTCTGTATGTTATCTGATATATATGTATATCCCAGTGTTGTGCATCATATAGATATGAAATAGATATTTTTATATCGAAGTCTTTTGACTCTGTGTGTTTATACTTGTGAACCCATTACTCTGTGACTTAGATTACAGAAAAAGGGCACAATCTTCCCAAGGTATATGTCTTTGGCAAATATGAAAGTGAATGGTCCCATTCAAATAGCAGCTATACGGATGCCATTTAGAGAAATTCATATCAAGACATAGTCAGTACTGCCACTGGCACAGCTGAGTGGCCTCCCGCTTGTGGAGGAGGGTTTCCTTGTAATTGCATACACCAATGGAAAAGTTGCTAAAATCAACTCTGCAAGACATTGATTAGAAAGAGTGCAGAGGACACGCCAAGCCAACAGCAGGGTTCTGATGAACACAGAAAGAATGATGTCCGAATAGGTGGGAATAAACACAATCTTTCACAAAAAAGGAAAGTATCCTCTCACAGGACCAACATATTACTACTGAAGCAATGGTAGGGTTGACTATGCATAAGATCATAGATCATGTGTTCTTTTTGATGTAGCTAGCACTAGAAAACCTGTCTCTCACATGAGCAATCATAGATCATAAGAAGCCAAAGACTCAACTTACTTACTGGATAGCTGAGACAGGAGCAGTTATGGGCTCTACAAGGCAACAAGACCAGACATAGGTGGCTGTAAGTTTTTACAACTCTTCAAAAAACCCTTAATTGATGGGTTTGAGAGAGGAACTAGAAATCCCAAGATAAAGCTTCAAGCAGGGCTTGAGGGAGGAAAAGGCCGGTTCTCTAGAAGAAATGGGAACCAAGCAGTCTAATATGTGAACCACTTTTATCATGCACTGGAGAGGCCCATGCAGGCTGAAAGAATTCAAAGACTTTGTACCATTTAAAGACACTAAAGAGTCCATGTCAAACAGGCTTCCCTAAAAGAAGAACTCCTGGTATGGAGTGGACAATTGTACCAAGGAATAGTCCTCAGTATGGATCAAATAATGGTACCAAGGAATGACTTTCTGTACGGAGAAATCAATGAATCAACTGAGTACCCTTCTAGCAAATCTGGTTGCTGACCAGCACTCTAACTTGAATCTCTAAAGTTACAGATCAAGTCCAGAGCTTAGGAAAGTTGCTCTTGGAATCTTTAAGCCATTGCAGTCCAAACATGTAATATTTCTAAAATATGGTTAAATGTAATCTCACCGGCCTGATTTTCACAACATGACATCTTAATGGCCAAAGACTGAAACTGAATAAGCAAGTATTGTAGTTTTTACAATTTTCAAATCTTGTGATATTTAAGTCAATTTTATGATTTCTTGTTGACTAACTCAGGGGTGTTTTTTAAAAAAAAAAAACAATTAGATATAGCATCACATAAAAAAGGGAAAATGCAAAGGGGTATTCAATTTCAGTTCCTCATTTAGAACATGCATAAAAAAGAACACAAAACAACATGCTAAGTGCATACAACAAAAATGAACATGGAGAGAGGAGGAGGATGAATGGCTAGACGGATTCTACTTTCACCTCAAACACAGACCTCATGTTGATACTTGTGGGATTTACACTTGCCTATAAAGAAGAGAATTCACCCTTAAGAGAGTATGTACAGGAAAAAAAACTAAACATAAAAAGCTTAAAACACTGGGTGAGATAGGGGTGGAGCAGGTTTATTTGTTAGGGAGAAACTCTTGAGGAATGGGGTTGAGAGGAGTTTTCATACAGGAGAGGCGGAGGTGTGCTCTAAGGACAAACATTAAGGGGTCACTGCAATATCAGATTGTATGGTTAATTACGAAAGGTGGAACAAAAGAGCCAGGTTTTGAGATTCTTCTTAAAGCTTTCTAAAGTGGGGGTTCGCCTAATCCCTCCAGGTAATATATTCCACAGTCGAGGGGCCACTGAGGAGAAAGTTCTATTTCTTGTCCCCAACAAGCGGGCCTGGGATAACGGCAGGGGCGAAAGGACAGCCTCTCCCAAAGATCGAAGGGATCAGACAGGTGCATGGAGGGAAATACGGTCACGAAGGTAGGCGGGTCCCAAACCGTTTAGGGCTTTATAGATGATCACTAGTACCTTGAATTAGTAACAGAAAATAAACGGCAGCCAATGGAGCTGCTTAAAGAGGGGGGTTGACTGCTCCCTGTAATTCGCCCTCATTATAAATCTGGCTGCCGAGCGTTGGACAAGTTGTAGTTTCCAGGCCGTCTTGAAGGGAAGCCCCACGTAGAGTGCATTGCAGTAGTCCAATCTAGAGGTAACTAAGGCATGCATCATCGTGGTCAAGTCCGACTTCACGCAGTATGGTCAGAGTTTGCACACAAGTTTTAACTGTGCAAAGGCCCTCCCAGCCACCGCCGACACCTGCTCATCAAGTGTCAGCACTGAGTCCAGGAGGACCCCCAAACTGCGTACCTGTGACTTCAGGGGATGCGCAACTCCATCCAGCACCGGTTGCCACCCAATACCCTGGTCAGGCGAGTGACTGACCTGGAGGACCTCTGTCTTGTCAGGATTTATCTTCAGCTTGTTTGTTCTCATCCAGATCGTCACAGCACCCAGGCACTGGTCCAGTATCTGAGGGGCTTTCTTGGATTCAGGTGGAAAAGAGTAGTGGGGTTTGCTGTCATCTTCTTAGAGGTGGCACCACACTCCAAAACCCCGGATGACCTCTCCCTGCAGTTTCATGTAGATGTTGAATAGCATGCGGGACAGAATAGATCCTTGCAGAACCCCATCGGTCAATGGCCAGGGGTCCAAGCAGGTGTCCCCCAGCTTCACCAACTGGGAACAACCCTCCAGGCAGGACCGGAGCCACAGTAAAACCGTGCCCCCAAGTCCCAAACCAGCGAGTCTCCCCAGAAGGAAACCATGGTCGATGGTATCGACAGCCGCTGAGATGTCCAAGAGAACCAAGAGGGTCACACTCCCCCTGTCCAGTTTTCTACGGAGGTCTTCCACCAAGGCAAACAAAGCCATCTCCGTACTGTACCCAGCCAAACTGCAAATGATCCAGAAAATCGGTGTCATCGAGGAATCCCTGGAGCTGCGAGGCGACCACCCACTCCAGAAAGAGGTCGGAAATTGGTCTGTAGTTGTTACATACAGTCGGGTCAAGGGAAGTCTTTTTTAATAACGGTTTTACCACTGCCTGCTTAAGGCAGAACAGGAATTTCCTATGGCCCAAAGAAGCGTTTATTATAATAACAAACCAGTCCAACAACCCCTCTCTGGCCAGTTTAACTAGCCAAGAAGGGTAAGGATCCAGAGCGCAAATGGTCGCCCTCACAGACCCAAGGACCCCCTCCACGTCATCCGGCTGAACAAGACAAAAAGAATCCCATAAGATGGAACAGACAGACACCTCAGTTACCTCGATCACCTGATGCTTTGCCTGCATCTGTGGCAAGCTTCCTCAGAGATTTCTTCAGAGGTCTGTTGGAAATGAGGCAGTTGGAGTGTGTGTCTGTGTGTGTGTGTGTGTGTGTGTGTGTGTGTCTGTGGAATGTCTATCTATTTAACTAAGAAATAGTCTACTCTATCCCCGATTTTGACAGTCCCCTGAAAGACTTAGCATGTTTATTAACTCTACCTTTTTTTAAACTGTTCTCCAAGTTTTAATGTCTGATTTTATATTTATATCCTGGATTGGTAAAGGTTTTCCCCTGACATTAAGTCCAGTTGTGTTCGACTCTGGGCTGTGGTGCTAATCTCTATTTCTAAGCCACAGAGCCGGCATTGTCCATAGACACCTCCAAGGTCATGTGGCCAGCATGAGAGCATGGAGCACTGTTACCTTCCCGCCAGAGCGGTACCTATTGATCTACTCGCATTTACATACTAGGTTGGCAGAAGCTGGGGCTGACAGCGGAAGCTCATGCCGCTCCCTGGAATCGAACCTGCGACCTTTCAGTCAACAAGCTCAGCAGCTCAGCGCCTTAATCCACTGTGTCACCGGGAGCTCCATATAGTTTACTAGAAATCATTATTGTGTTTTTTAATCTGGTGCTTTTGAATAATGTGAATTCATTATAACACTTCACCTATTTACCTTCTAAAAGCATGGTCTACACCAGGGGTGCTCATTAGGTAGCTTGAGAGCTACTAGTAGATCTTCGGCACTCTTCCAGGTGATCTTCGGGCCTCACCAGCCGGATGGGGCTCTCCTGCCATGCGCGCGCACACCCTGCGCGCACGCGCGCTCCTGCTGCTGGCTTCCACTTTTGCGGTGCTTCTTTTGCCTGCGGGGCATTTCAGGAAGAAGGAAGCATGAGGCGGGGCCTCTGGAGGGAGCCCCCTGCCTCTCTCTTGTCCAGAAGCAGGAGCTGCTTCTGGACGAGAAAAAGGCAGGGCGCTCCCTCCAGAGGCCCGCCTCGTGCTTTCTCCTTCCTGCAATGCCCCACAGGCAGAAGAAGCGCTGCGCAGGCGGAAAACAGCAGAAGGAGCACACGCGGTGGCAAGAGCGTGCGGCCGCGGGAGCGCGTGGGAGCGCACAGCGGTGGGGGCAGGTAGATCTTTTGGACTTGGTTGCTTTAAGAGTAGCTCGCATGCTGAAAAAGTGTGAGCACCCCTGGTCTACACTCTTTTACCTTCTGAAGTTGTATTACCTTCTGAAAACATGATCTACAGTCCAAAAGCCATGGTCACTGTTAATTGTCACTCAGTCACCAAAGTTTAACTATCCAGTTCTTGATAGCAGGGTTCGAACAAAGAAAGTTAACAATATGATCAGTGTTTTCTTCTAGGTGTATGTTCTTATTGCCATTAGACAAAAAAAGATAGCAGAAACAATATAAGCTTTACAATAATTGTGGCCTTTTTGACCTGGAATGTTTACCAAAAGCAAATGATGAGAGTCTTGCTCCCCGAACACCCCACCCCAACATCAGTCATAATAACAGTCTCCTTTGTGGAGAGAAAATTGGGGTATAAATAGAAATAATGATGATGATGATGATGATAACAACCTCACAGTTCTATGAGAAAAAGGTTGAAGTTTTTTTCATGTTCATAAGGAAGCCATGACAAGAACAACCCTGGTTTGACAGAATTTTTGCAGTTCAGCAATTATTCTGTACAGATTTTTCGAATTTTAAAAATACTGCATTTGACCATTTGTATTGTATTGGCACAATCATTATCATTTGTCCATAGCAAAAGAGGTTAGCACAAACCATATTTTTTTTACATGGGGGCAAAGTGATAAAGAACTACACTTATGAGACCCACATTTTGCAGAACTGCTTATAGAACTGAAAGGCAGTAAATGAACAAAGGGAATGACAAGGGAAAGAAACCAAAAGAGCAAAGAAATTGGCACTTGGATCAGAGATAAAAGAAAACGAAGGAATTGGCTGGCTGCCAGGATACTTTTTGTGTGTGTGACTATAAGGATGTGGAAATACCACGTCCTTAAATTTCCAAGAGGCAAAACCTCAACTTGAACATTAGTAAAATGATTTGACAGATACATTATTTGGTCATTTTTCCAATCTTTTGGTTCACATCCACTGAATTATTTTATTCCCTTGGGCTTTTTGGGGGGAAATGAAGCACTGTTTTATGGTTTCTTGAAGGCACTCCATCTTTGTGTAAAACTGTAAATATTTGCATCACCCTATCTCACTGCATGACTACCACACTGTCACAACAGAAAGAGGGCAGTATTATTTGGTGCAATTGTTTACATGCCCTAATTTCAATTGTGTACAAAAAGTCATAGGACAGGGACCATAACGTGCCTATACTGTATATTAAAAAGAAAAAAGCAAGTGCTTTCAAATGAGGCTAATATATGACTTACATTATTTCTCCATAATCATTTATTTTTGTTTTGCATTTTCTGTAAACCAACTGAAAAGGTTTCTCATTCACTTATTGAGCATTCCGTCTTTTCAAATATTATTATTAGCTTTCTACTTTGACATATAAGGTTCACAAGTGCCACATTGCAGATGAAAGCATGTATTTGTCTTTTCTTTTGAACATATTCTTTAGTTGTATTTTCAGTCTCAGATACAATCTATACTTTGATTAAGAGTTGAGTTAAGCTCCAGGTAAATCAGAGACATCTGCACTGACCACTTTGGTTGGCACAAGCCTGGATCTGCTCCTTGGCAGCCAAATGCCACACAGAACTAATTCGGGATACTGAAGGGTAAAGCCTGCATTAACCAAAGTTGAGAGATATTTCGAATTATGGGCCAAGTTATTACCAATTCCGAGTGCGTTTCAACAGTTGGATCAGTTCTTGAACAGACTGGCACTTACCATGCCTTCCCGCCCTCTGTATTGCAGCCCTCTCTGGCCATACCTGTCTGTCGTTGCTTGCAGTGACATTGAGCAAGGCCATGGGGCAATCAGGGAAGGAAGGGAGACAGGAGGGGAAAATTTCCCCCTCCCTTGACACCCTATTGCCCTGGCTGATGTCACTGCAAGTGATGCCAGAACCCATTCACAATGCCATGACAGGGAGGATGGGAGGGGACACCTGGTGATGCTTAACCACATTTGGAATTCCCCCGTGACCCCAAAGTGGCCAGGGCCATATCATGGCTGATCCGGCACACACCACACCATATTGGCTTCAGTATACTGGGTAAGTATAGATTTGCCTAGCCCACATTGCAATGCAGGGACTGGATGTAATGTAGTCTCTAGATTGTTCTTGGCATGAAACGACTATTTCTAGTAAACAGATATGTCATGTATTTTCTTTCTTGTTCTGTCTTAAATCATTTTCTTTTATCCTTTTTCCATGAACTCTGGTTTATTCATAAAGCATATATTTTCATGCCAAGTTTAATCTTGTTTCCCCCAGTTAAAACAATCACAGCCTATCACAGAGCTATGAAGCTCCTCTGTCTGACACCTTAGAAAGCTGCTGCCAAACAAAATTGACAATACTGGGCTAGACAGTCTATGATTCATTAATATATAAGACAGTTTCATTGGTACAGAAATTAATCCAGAAGGTTGTTTCAGGCCATATAGAAACAGACAGTACTCTGATGGGCTGGACTTCTCAAAGGTTTGAGACTTATGGGGAGATTTGAGTACTTCAAGAGAACGATCATGGACAATATAACTTTGTAAGGCTTTTGCATCAGTACCCACTCAGGAAGCAGTACCGTTACTGTCATTTCTCGATTTACAACTCATCAGATGTCTCTTTCTAGTTATCACTTCAGATTTCTATTACCATTGAAATTTCACCAAAGTAGATCTCCAAAATTATGTCTGTGGCAGCAGGGTGAGTGGGATAAAGTATGTGAAGTATGTCATTGGATAAAGTATGTGAAGAATTTGAAGATAAGCCCTAGCAATAATATTGGGGAAATAATTCTGCAAATGATGGTTTCAAATGCCTTTTAAATAGATGTAGCATGGAAAATTTAAGGTAAAATCACAGACCAGTATATTTTTGATAGCAACACATAATTGCAAATGTATGTTAACTGTTATAAAAAATGTACAACAACGAAATATACTTACAGTACTTTATAGAATTCAAAGCAGAGGCTGGATCTGAAAAAAACAAAGGATATAGTATGATTTAATTTTAAAAATTCTTTAAAAATTACACACTTTAATAGTGAAAGAAAGCACTCTGAACCTGCTTTTTTCAATCCCTTGTTACCTTTGTTATCTGTCTCTAATTTCAGAATACATCTTTAGAAAACTTTTGTTGCACCAATGAAATTAAGTTTAATTACATATAATTCATTTTAAATGTATATGTTTCGTGGAATGTTTTGAAAAACAAATTATAATATTTCTTAAAAGCAAACCATAAGTTGAGCATCTCTTGTCTGACATCTTGAAATTCAAAATACTTCAACATCCAAAATAGTCCAGATGGGTGGCTGAGATAGTTACACCTTGGCTATTGAATAATTCAATGTACACAAAATTTATTTCATGCACAAAATATTTAAAATATTGTATAAAATTGCATTCAGGCTATGTGCATAAAGTGTACAAAATCCAAAATACTTTTGGCACCAAGCATTTTGGATAAGGGATACTCAACTTATATATGCTTAAAAGTCATAGTAAGGAGCGTAAGTGCCACACTGTCAGAGGAAGGTCTGCTTACAGAATAGTGTCACACAGCACAACAGATGCCTCATGC
The DNA here is from genome assembly GCA_030556195.1 of Anolis apletophallus. NCBI lineage: Eukaryota > Metazoa > Chordata > Lepidosauria > Squamata > Anolidae > Anolis > Anolis apletophallus. The sequence continues at coordinate 79,627,904 of JARBWK010000008.1, forward strand.
AGGATAAGATATGCAACCAAAAGAAAAACCCAGTTACTGTGTTAGACATACCTGAGTGTATGAAAACCACTTCCTTCCAAAATTGTTTCACCTATATATCAAGGAGTGTAACTGCATGTAACATGAAGTTTTATCACTAATACCTGCATTCTTGGTATTGTTATTGAGCAATGAGGACACACAAGAGGTAAAATGCCTTCCAGCACATATATAGAATAGTTCTAGGTTCGAAAAAACCCTGGCATGAACTATGAAAGTCATCTTATTATTCTGTGGTTAAAATAGCAGCTTGATTTGACATTGGAACAATTACATGGTGGAAGTAATCATACATAGGGAATTAAATACATGAAAAAAAGTTATCTACAAAGAATAAGAATAAAAAGACTTACAAATCATGTAGAAAATACTATGATGGAAACTTTCCAACAAAAAGCCTTAACCTTTAAAAAAATTAGATATATGGCTGATAAGCTTGTAGTTGATTATCTACTTGCTTATAGAACAAATTGCATGAAAGCTACATTTGCTGAAAATTCCTGTTAGACACAACCATGAAAAATAGAAAAGGCCTGTTGTCCTTTGCATCTGGTCACACACTGAAAGACGAACAATAATAATTCATAGGGAAAACTTAGATTTTACATCTTCTTAAGTGAGAAATGGTAATCAGGTTGAAATACTGAGATGAAACTTCCTATCACTTGAAGCAAGGGTTGAAGTGTCTTTTAAAATAATAATACAAATTGACTGCTGTTTTCCTCAGGTCAACCTCCTTCCAAAAATTCACAAGCACCAGATTCATCAATCAATTTTTCTCCAATAATGAAGGTTTACAACAGTTATAAAACCCACAAAGTAATAGAAGTCAAGACACTTATCCTTTTTGATACCCAGCTGCTCATCGGAAAATGTACGACAGAAAAGAACCCATTTCTTTCTCTACTATCGTTCTTTCCACATTAAACAAATTCCAAACACATTATATTCTTTCCTCCTCATAACCAAGTTTCTTTTCTTTCTGTTAATTTGCAAAAAGTACTGGAAGCATATATAGTTGTTAACATACATGTGGTTGGATGTTACAGCCTAACTAATTAAGATGTACTGAATAAACATTCCCGATTTTGCATGTTTTAGTCTGCAGTTGTTTTTACTGTTGTACATAATTTATTTGGGTTTTGCAAATCATGGGGGAGGAGCAACAATCAATATAGTTTATCATAGATCAGTTGTTGTCCAAAGTCTGGTAACTGTCACCAATCACTCCCATAAGTCTATATTTCTATTATCTGGAGAACAACAACTTCTTCTGAAATATGATGTCCCTAAATTTAAGAATGAATATTCAAATACACAGTTGAGTAACACTCAATCCATCCTTGTTTTCATTGTTTTCATTGTGGACGGTGGGACAGTCAGAGTGGAAGAGCAAACTACTCTTACATTGTCATGACCTATTTAAGATTAGCCATGCCCTCTAACCTCAGGCAGGGGTGGCGGATCCATTAAGATGGTCCGCCCCAGGAGGCTTATGGATCCAGAAGAGCTCCTGAGGTCTCTTGGGGATCTTCCTGTCTTGGAGACTGACGATCCTGTTGACACCCTGGTTAAGCGCTATAATAGCGAGTTGGCCAAGGCAATTGACATGATAGCTCCCAAACGTCCCCTCGCCTTGCCTAGAATCACTCTGACTCCTTGGTTCACTGAGGAGCTGGCTGTGATGAAGCGCTGGAGGAGGGGTCTAGAGTGCAAATGGAGAAAGACTCATGATGTGTCTGACCAAGCACGGGCTAAAGCCGCTATTAAGGCTTACTCCGCAGCTCTGCGATCAGCCAAAAGAGCGTTCTTCACTGCCCACATAACGTCTGCAGCCAATAGGCCATCGGAGTTGTTTTGAGTTGTTGGGGAGCTCCTCCGGCCTCCTGAGGTTGGGGGGGGGGGCTGATGACTCAGCAACTCGGTGTAGCGATTTCACACACCATTTTGCAGGCAAAGTTGCTCAGATATGTCTTGAGCTGGACTCCAGTTCCATCGCAGTACCAGATGAGGTACCTGAGGCATCTGTCTGTTCGATCTTATGGGATTCTTTCCATCTTGTTCTTCCTGATGACATGGAGGGGATCCTTGGGACAGTGAGAGCCTCATGTGAGCCGCCCCGAGTCCCCATTGGGGAGATGAAGGCGGGTTATAAATAAAGTTTATTATTATTATTATTATTTATCCTACACAGATGGCTTAACTATTTTTTGAACATTTGTAAAAATTATTTTCCCACCCACCAATAATAAGTCCTGCTCCAGTCTTTGACCTAGTACCAGCTATCACAGCCACTGAAGTAAAGGCAGCCATACAAAAAATGAAGACTGGAAAGCCACCGGCCCAGATGACATACCAGCTGAAATTTGGAAAATGCTCAAAGGCTGCCGGGCTACCTTTCTAGCATCACTTTTCAACAAAATCATAACAAAAAAATCACCTCCTCCCTCGCAAAGAACTGGACTACCAGTATAACTACTAATTTAGAAGGGCAAAGAAGACATCTGCAATTATTCAACAAACCTCCCAATACATCTGTTGTGTCAAGCAAATAAAGTATTTGTAAGAATACTGGACAAAAGGCTAAGAAGTCACACAACCATTACACCAAGTCAGTGTGGCTTTGTCAGGGGGTGTGGCCCAATAGATGCAATACATGCTGTCTGATTACTCATGGAAAAACATTGTGGGGAAGAAGAAACCACTGTATTTTGCATTCTTTGATCTCGAAAAAGCATTTGATCAGGTTCCCCATGACCTGATCAGGCAAGCACTATGGTCACATGGAATACCAGAAGACTATGTAACATGGATGAAGCTACAAGCTAATAATACAACAAGGATGGTTCGCTGCCCTGCAGGGATTTTACCACCCTTCAACATAACTGTTGTTGTGCATCAAGGATCAGCACTCTCACCATTATTATTCATACTCTGGGTGGACACTGCTACAGCAGATTTGCAGACTATGCATCCCTGGACACTCCTATATGCAGATGACATAGCACTTGGACACCAAAAACGTGGAGCCCTCCAAAAACTGCTGCAGAAATGGAGTGATAAATTCAGTGAAAATGGACATCAACTGAACATACCCAAATCAGAGCATCTGGAATGTGACCTTCAAACTGGAAAAACAATTCAAATTAATGGACAAACACTAAAGTAGGCCATCCAATTTAAATACCTAGGATCACTGGTCCCCATTGATGGCGACACAATTCCAGATGTATGGTCATGAACAAATGCAGCTTGGTTGAAATAGCAACAAGCTATTGGCATTCAAAAATGCCTGAACAATTCAAGGCTAAGATCTACACTACAGTTGTTCACCCAGTAGCCCTATACGGGGCAGAGTGCTGGACAGCCACAAAGAAACATAAATGGAAATGAAAATGTTGAGATGGACACTTGGCTTGACACTTCTTGATCATGTGCTGGACCATGGAACAAATGACGATATCCATTGGAGACTAGTAATAAAAGTGATCAGCAAGATAATGCAAGAAGCAAGACTATGGTGGGAAGACAACCAACATTAGTAGTAGAAACAGCACTACATTTGGGGATTGCAGGACAACAACCACATAGACAGCCAAAGAATAGATGGATGGACACCATCAACGAAGACAAGCGTGCTGCCAACCCGAGACCTGAGGATGCTGAAAACAAAGCCCTATGGAAATGACAGACACAATGGTAACCCCTCCACTGGAAAAATAGCTTAGAAAAAACAAGACTCAAATAAACAGTTTATGGGCATTCCTTCAATTTTGAATAATATGTATAAAACGATTAACATCATTTTAAAAGATGAACATTGGAGATTTATAAAGGACTTTAGAACAGAGAAGTATGAAGAATAACATGACTGTGGTTTGTGAAATTAACCTCAAAGTAGAAATATATCTGGGTATTGTCCTACTAAATGTAATTATTATAAATTCGCACCAAGATCAATGGCAAGATTTAACAGAACACAGCATCATTTACTTCAAACACAAATATCAATATAAGATTTTATGTCAGTCTTCCAAAGCACACAAATGATACAAACAGGGCAATATGACAGAATTTCTCAGGTAACAGGTGTTTTTCCATGTTAACATCAAGTATCTAAAAGAACTAGAGAAGAAAGATTCCTCACTGAGATCACTCATATGCTAATCAAAGCTCCATACCTAGTTACCATAAACAACAGACATCTTGGGATCTGAAACACTATGAGTTTTTCTTTGATAAGTCACCTTGTGTATCACTAAAATCCCACAAAATATGTTTTAAGATATTTTGAAAGCCTCAGAAACATTAGCAGCAATGAAGAAACTTATAAGAACAATATTTCACAGACTTCACATTTCTATAGTTTCGCGGAACTTGGGAACAAGAGATTCTGACATAGAGATCCAACCCATACTTCCCAACTCACTGGAAGCAGAGTTTATGGTAAAAGGGCATGGCAGATTCCTGGGCTGTTCTGGCTGCATTTTGGACTTCCTCTTCCCAGAAGGGTCTGCGTAGAGTAGGAAATGCCAGTCAACAGAATCAAAATTATGGTCTGGCAGGTGAGGCTTGAGGGAAACTTTGAGGAGAGAAATTCAGGTATTTTAATAAATTTCCCAGCACCAGGGCCTCTATATGTTTGTGAGCTTAACAGAAGTGAATCAAAGAAGCAACAGTGGCACCAGAAGCTGTGAGGACAATGAAGCAGTAATGAGACCATGAAGCAGTAACTGGGCAATGAAGTGAGGATGGCAATGGCCCCTTCTACACTGCTCTATAGCCCAGGATCTGATCCCAGATTATCTGAACTAAACTGGATTATATGAGTCTACACTGTGATATAATCCAGTTCAAAACAGATAATCTGGATTTTATATGGCAATGTAGAAGGGGCCAGGACGGCTATAAAAACCCAAAATAAATAAATAAATGCACTTTATTAGCTCTCATCTAGTTCATTACAGCTGCTAAACACCGGTTCAGGACTTGAACAGCCTCCTTAGTAGCAGGTGGAAAGGCGTGACAGAGCTGGACATCATCTGCGTACAGATGAAAATGCACCCTGAAACTCCGGATGATCTCCCCCAATGGCTTCATGTAGATGTTAAACAACATAGGGACAGTACTGAACCCTGCGTGACTCCACAATACAATGGTCGTGAGGTCGAGCAGGTGTCCCCTAACACCTTCTGGGAGTGGCCCTCGAGGAAGAACTGGAGCCACTGTAAAACATTACCTCCAAGGCCCGTTCCTGCGAGGCGTCCCAGAAGGATTCCATGGCCAATGGTATCAAAGGCCGATGAGAGGTCCAGCAGAACCAACAGGGATATACTCCCCCTGTCTAATTCCCAGCGTAGATCATCCACTAAGGCGACCAAGGTTGTCTCAATACCGTGTCCTGGCCGAAAGCAAGTCTGCACCGGATCGATAATCTATGTCTTCCAAGAATCCCTGGAGTTGCAAGGCCACCACACATTCCAGGACTTTGCCCAAAAAGAGAAGATTGGAAACAGGCCAATAATTGTCGAATTGAGTGGGGTCCAGTGATGGTTTTTTCAACAGTGGTTTTATTATAGCTTGTTTTAAGCTCACTGGAATCTTGCCTGCCCAAATGGAAGCCTTAACCACCACCTTCACCCACTCAGCCAATCCCCCTCTGGCCTCCTTCAGAAGCCAGGATGGGCAGGGGTCTAGGATGCATGTGGTTTCTCTTGCTCCTCCAAGAATCTTGTCCACATCCTCGAGCTGAACCAATTGAAATGAACGCATCAAAACTGGACAAGCAGGTGCTCTTGTTACATCCTCAAAGACTGCCGTTATCATGTTGTCAAAGCCTGAACGGATCGAAGCGACTTTGTCTGCAAGGAACTGAGCAAATGCTTCACAACGGACTGCCGAGTTGACAGGGGACCCGTCCTGCAAAGCGGGGTTAAACAACCCTCTGACAACTCGAAACAGCTTCGCTGGACGGTTCTTCGTAGACGCAATATTGGCCACAAAGAAAGAATTCTATGCAGGTGTAGCACAGCAGTTCTCATTTGTGCCTGGGGACCTGGGAACAGCACCGGGAGTTCCATTAGCATTAGGGCCTGCACCAGCAGAGATAGATTCTGAAGAGGATTTGGAAGGGTTACCTGAAGATGCGTTTCCCCTCACTGGGCCCCCTTCGCCCACCGAAAGCTTGGCTTGGGATGAAGGTTGGCCTGACCCCTATGAAGACATAGATAACCAGGTGCAAATGGAGTCTAGTGATAGCGGAAGTTATGAACACCCGGGGGGGAGAGGTTCGCAGGAGTTTCTAAGTGAAAACATGGAAGAAAGCGGCTGGGAAGATTCTAGGGAGGAGAGCTCTCATGCAGATAGGGGCCCAGCTGCTGAGAGGCAAGGTCGAACCTTTGATAGGAGAAGTAGCATTGAGTCCAGGAGAAGGGGATGGCACCGCAGCCTAGACAGGCCGAGGTCCGTCAGCAAGGATTGGAGAAGACAAGGCCTAGAGCGTCGGGGACCTCGGCCGAAAGATTAAGTACAGCATCCGTGGGAATCAATCCCCAGTGCTTCTTCTTCTGAGCAGATGTGTAGCGAAGTGGGTCCACGGAGCTAAGTTGGCTAGTGGCCGCTAAGTCTTGCCTTGTTTTGTCTTGCCTTGTTCCTGAATCCGCATTGCTGCGTGGAGCCTTGCTTAAGCCTTTTGGATTATTTTGCCAAGCCGTTTTGGACATTGATTGCTTCAAGCCTTTTGGATTACCTTACTATTCTTATGGACAATATACCTTTTGAACTGTTTTATATTCAATAAAGTAGTTAGCCTTCAGTCCGTCTCTGTGTGTGTGTGTGTGATTAAGGGGCCGGTCAAGTCCGTGCATCGTGACAGTTGGCCGAAGCACTCCAAGAACCCCTTACTCACACCACGGGACGCCGCAGGAAGCGCGCAAAGAACGTTGCCGCCATGGCTCAGCTGACGGATGCCCAAGTGGCCGCGATACAGCAAGAACTGGGGGAGCTGAGAACCAGGGCAGGACGGCACCCCGGAGTATCCACGCCGGCCCGATTCGGAGGCAACCCGGCTCAAGTCGAGGTGTTCATCTGCCAAGTGGACATGTACCTGGAGCTGCGGCCCAACGAGTTTGCCAACGATCGGGCCCAGGTGGGCTTTGTCTACAACTTGTTGGAAGGAACGGCTGCATCATGGGCATCGTGGGCAACTACGTTGATCCGGGCCAGATCCCCCCAGGTGGCCACGTTGAGAGACTTCCTGAATGCCAGCAAGGCGACTTGGGGAGCCCCAGTGAATGCGGAGTTAGCCGAGCATGATTTGGACCGGCTATCCATGAGGGACATGTCTTTGTCCCAGTATATTTCCCGTTTCCGTGTGCTGGCTGCCCAGGTGGATTGGAACCCCTCGGCCTTGCGGTACCAATACATCAAAGGGTTGCCATCAGAGCTGCAACAGGAGATGTTGAGAGGGCATGGCCGCCCCGCGGACCTGGAGGCGGCAATCACCTTGAGCTTACGGGTGGAAGCAGGATTGCAGACCCGGAGGCGTTGGGACAAGGGGGCAGTGGAAAAACCGGTGGCGAGGAAGGAGACAGGGGCCAGCCAGTTCCTACCCCGTCAGTTTGCCCCGACTCCCCAACCCATGGATGAGCCGGAGCCCATGCAACTCCCTGTGGTCGCCCGAGAAGGGGCCGATGATGGTCCATGCCATGATTGACTCAGGGGCTACCAACAACTTCATCGATGCAGACTACGCCAAGTCTGCCGGATTACAATTTCTTGAACTCCAAGAGCCCAAGGGTGTGCAGACTATTGATGGGAGAACTCTAAAAACTGGAGCTGTGACTCACTATACGGCCCCTACCAAGATGTGGACCAGTTCCCACAAAGAAGACATTTCCTTTCTTTTGACCAAGTTACCGGATTTCCCTATCGTCCTCGGCATTGTGTGGCTCTCCCTCCATGATCCACAGATCTCCTGGGCCAAGAGACAGTTAATTTTTTCTTCCGACCATTGCCAGAGCCACTGCATGACGGCCCGGGCTTGCCAGGCTCAGGAGGTGGAAAACGTTGCCACTTTGCCCAAGAAGTATGCCGGGTTTTGGGATGTCTTCAGTGAGAAGGAGGCGGAACGCTTGCCTCCGCACCGGCCCTATGATTGTGCCATTGAATTGGAACCGGGGGCCCCTATCCCGCGGGGGAGACTCTACCCTCTCTCGGAACCACAGCAACAGGCTCTCCGAGAGTTCCTGGATGAGAATCTGCGGAAGGGCTTCATTCGGCCTTCTCAGTCCCCGGCCGGGGCGCCCATCCTTTTTGTCAAGAAGAAATCGGGGGAGCTGCGGCTCTGTAATGACTATCGGGAGCTCAACAAGATCACAATTCGGAACCGCTACCCCCTACCCCTGATCCCCGAGCTGTTGGAGCGGATGCGGGGAGCCAAGGTGTTCACTAAACTGGACTTGAGAGGTGCTTATAATCTTGTGCGGATTCGTCAGGGCGACGAGTGGAAGACAGCTTTCCAGACCAAGTGGGGAAGTTTCGAATACCTGGTGATGGGATTCGGTTTGTGCAACGCCCCAGCCTGTTTCCAACATTTCATGAATGACATTTTCCGAGACCTGTTGGATCGTTATCTGGCAGTCTACCTAGATGACCTGCTGATTTTTTCTTCGGATCAAGCGACCCACGACCTCCATGTTAAGGAAGTGCTCCAGAGACTGAGAGCCCACAGGCTCTATGCTAAGCTGGAGAAATGTGCTTTTGATCTGAGGGAGGTGGACTTTCTGGGCTACCGCATCTCACCTACGGGCATTGCCATGGATGACACCAAGGTCCAAGCTGTGGCTGACTGGACGGCTCCAGCCAGCAAGAAAGACATTCAAAGATTCCTGGGCTTTGCCAACTACTACAGAAAGTTCATTCCTGACTTTGCCAAGTGGGCTGATCCTATCACCCAGTGCCTGCAGGGAAAGGTGCCGTTCCGGTGGACACCGGAGGCGGACGTGGGTTTCCGCAAGTTAAAGCAGCTGTTCACCACCCAGCCGCTTCTGCAGCACCCCAACCCTCGCACCCCTTTCATTGTGCAGGCTGACGCTTCGGATGTCGTGGTGGGAGCGATCCTGTTACAGCCACAGGGTACGGACTTGTTGCCCTGTGCCTATTACTCCCGGCAGCTCACGGCTCCGGAAAAGAACTATACCATTTGGGAGAAGGAGCTCCTGGCCATCAAGGTCGCCTTTGAAGTCTGGTGACACCTCCTCGAAGGGGCCAAATTCCCGGTGGAAGTTCACACTGACCACCGGAATATGGAGCACTTGAAGACTCAGCGCAAATTGAACCAGAGGCAACAGAGATGGTCCCTGTTCTTTGAGCGATTCAATTTCTGCATCCACTATGTGACACCCAAGCAGACCAAGCAAGCTGATGCTCTGTCTCGGAAGCCGGAGTATGTTCGTGGCGGAGAGGGGCTTCCATCAAAGAGACTCCTTTCTTCGCTAACTATGGACACCATCCTCGGTTCTACCCTCCGGTAGACCCGTCTGGGGAAGTGCCAGAGGTGGAAGATTGGCTTCGGGAGCTCACTGCGCTCCAAGACTTGCTACGTACTCAATTGGACCAGGCTAAAGCGGATTACAAGCGGATGGCTGATCGGCGGTGCCAGGAGGGCTCGGAGATCCTTGTGGGGGACACAGTTTGGCTGTCTACCAAGAACCTGCCTACGCAGAGGCCCAGCCGCAAGTTAGATGCACGGTTTTTAGGCCCTTACAAAGTGTTGGAGAAGGTGGGGCCTGTTGCTTTCAAACTACAACTCCCAGCGGACATGAAGCTCCACCCTGTGTTTCACCGTTCTTTGCTCTGCCTGGCGAAGGGGGTGCGGCCTGATGTGACACAGCCGCCCCCTCCCCCTGTGATGCGTGACGGCGAGGAGGAGTTCGAGGTGCAGGACATCCTGGATGCGCGCATCAGATACCGGAAGCTGCAGTATTTGATTGACTGGAAAGGCTTTGGGCCGGAAGAGCGTTCCTGGACACCGGCTCGCGATGTTCACGCCCCGGACATTGTTGCTCGGTTTCACCGCAAGTACCCTGACAAACCCAAGCCTCGAGGGCGGCCTCGGAGGGGCCCTGAGGGGGGGGGATAGTGTAGCACAGCAGTTCTCATTTGTGCATGGGGACCTGGGAACAGCACCGGGAGTTCCATTAGCATTAGGGCCTGCACCAGCAGAGATAGATTCTGAAGAGGATTTGGAAGGGTTACCTGAAGATGCGTTTCCCCTCACTGGGCCCCCTTCGCCCACCGAAAGCTTGGCTTGGGATGAAGGTTGGCCTGACCCTATGAAGACATAGATAACCAGGTGCAAATGGAGTCTAGTGATAGCGGAAGTTATGAACACCCGGGGAGAGGTTCGCAGGAGTTTCTAAGTGAAAACATGGAAGAAAGCGGCTGGGAAGATTCTAGGGAGGAGAGCTCTCATGCAGATAGGGGCCCAGCTGCTGAGAGGCAAGGTCGAACCTTTGATAGGAGAAGTAGCATTGAGTCCAGGAGAAGGGGATGGCACCGCAGCCTAGACAGGCCGAGGTCCGTCAGCAAGGATTGGAGAAGACAAGGCCTAGAGCGTCGGGGACCTCGGCCGAAAGATTAAGTACAGCATCCGTGGGAATCAATCCCCAGTGCTTCTTCTTCTGAGCAGATGTGTAGCGAAGTGGGTCCACGGAGCTAAGTTGGCTAGTGGCCGCTAAGTCTTGCCTTGTTTTGTCTTGCCTTGTTCCTGAATCCGCATTGCTGCGTGGAGCCTTGCTTAAGCCTTTTGGATTATTTTGCCAAGCCGTTTTGGACATTGATTGCTTCAAGCCTTTTGGATTACCTTACTATTCTTATGGACAATATACCTTTTGAACTGTTTTATATTCAATAAAGTAGTTAGCCTTCAGTCCATCTCTGTGTGTGTGATTAAGGGGCCGGTCAAGTCCGTGCATCGTGACAGCAACTTCTATTGCCGCATCAGATACCTTTAGGTAGAGGTATAGCCGTACTCGGTTAGACTCCCTAGGTTTTTTCCGCCACACGCACTCTAGTCTCCTCTTTGTTTGCTTTATCGCTGCCAACTCCTCAGTAAACCAAGGAGATGGTTTAGCTCAGCTACTTAAGAGGGCACGTTCTGGACTGATCGTGTCAATTGCCCTGGCCAGCTCTCCATTCCAGAGTGTGACCAAAGGGTCAACAGGATCACCTACCGAGGCGGTGGGAAACTCCCCAAGAGCTGTCAGGAATCCATCCGGATCCATAAGCCTCCTGGGGCGGACCATCTTAATCGGTCCTCCACTCCTGCAGAGGTAAGGGGGCGCAGTGAGTCTAGACCTGATCAGGTGATGATCAGTCCATGGCAACGGAGCGATAGTCAGCTCCTCAATACCACCACCTTCATCCCATACCTAGCAGAAAACCAAGTGTGTCCAGCACAGTGGGTAGGGCCAGTTACTAATTGGGACAGCCCCATGGTTGCCATGGAAGACATGAAGTCCTGAACCCTACTGAAAGGGTGGTCTCTGCATGGACGTTGAAGTCCCCCAACATTAACAGCTGTTGGGACTCCAATGCCAGGCTCAGGTAGGGAGAATATAGTGCAGCGGGGTGGACGGTACACTAACAGAATCCCTATTTTGTTCCGGTCTTCTATCCTCAGGTGGACACATTCGAACAAGGTTGACTATGGAATGGGATGCCTGGTCAGGGAGATGGAATCCCTATAAACTACTGTTACCCCGCCTCCCCGCCCCCCTGATCTTGGCTGGTGCTGCACGGTGTAACCTGGAGGACAAAGCTGGGTGAGATTAACCCCACCAGCCTCATCCAACCAGGTCTCTGTTATGCATGCCAGGTACGATAGTTGCTATGTAATTGCAGGTGAACTATAAATTCCAACAACTACAACCCCCAAATGTCTATTTTCCCCAGATTCCACCAGTGTTCGCATTTGGACATATTGAGTATTCATGCCAAGTTTGGTTGAGGTACATTATTGTTTGAGTCCACAGTGCTCTCTGGATATAGGTGAACTACAACTCCAAAGCTCAAGGTCAATGCCCACCAGACCCTTCCAGTATTTTCTGTTGGTCATGGGAGTTCTGTGTGCCAAGTTTGGTTCAATTCCATCATTGGTGGAATTCAGAATGCTCTTTGATTGTATGTTAACTATAAATCCCAGCAACTACAACTCCCAAATGACAAAATCAATCCCCCCAACTCCACCAGTATTCAGATGTGTGCATATTGGGTATTTGTGCCAAATTTGTTCCAGTGAATGAAATTGCATTCTGCATATCAGATATTTACATTACGATTCATAACAGTAGCAAAATTACAGTTATGAAGTAGCAATGAAAATAATTTTATGGTTGGGGGTTACCACAACATGAGGAAGTGTGTTAAGAGATTGTGGCATTAGGAAGATTGAGAAACACTGGGTTAAGGCATCAGCTGAGATCAAGGCCTCCCAATCACCACATTTGTCTCCAAGGACCTACAGGAAGATTGATGATGATGATGATGATGATGATTTATGTTTATGTTTATTTATACCCCACTTTTTCTCTTTACAACAGAGCCTCATAGCTACTTACAATAAAACCAATGCAGTACAATTTGAAACCTAAAATATAAAAACATTAAAATATAATTTAATATTAATGGTATTAAAAACAAACCGTAAAAATACTTACACTGATTAAAACATACTCAGATTTAAAATTGTAGTTGTACTTCCTGGTAGGATATCTGGCATATCTTTCAAGTTTGGGGCCTTGTATCAGGATGATGATGCACACCTTTTGGGCTGGAGGCTAGATGCCCAGGCCCCTTCTACACTGCCATATAAAATCCAGATTATCTGCTTTGAATTGGATTATATGTCAGTGTATACTCATATAATCCAGTTCAAAGCAGATAATGTGGATAATATGATTTGATAATCGGAAATATATGTCAGTGTAGAAGGAGCCTCAGTTATGTATGGTGCATTACAAATCGTGCAATTGGTTGCAGCTGCTGTGGTAGGTTGGCTGAAGATGTCTGAGAGCAGGGCCTTCCCCCTGCATATGTGGTAATTTGGCAAGAGATTTGGATTCAAGAATATTGCATCTCTATAAAAAAAAACCTGGTCAGATCCAAAAATAGTAGAGACTTCCTCTTACAGGACTGTGAAGCTGTGGATAGCAGAAAGACACCATGTTGGGAGGGCATTGCCCTCACTACATGCCCAATGACAGAAGAAATGATGAAGTAGCATCCAACCAGGTGGAATCTTGCAACTGTCATCACTGGAGTCATCCAGTAGCTTCTGGGCATAGGTTTATCTTATCGACCAACATGCAGGTTGTCCAATATTTAGATATGGTCTCATTATTACACCAAACTTTTGTACAGCTGTACTCCATAATGTTGTGGCCTTGATTTTCTCCACTAAGGTGTCTAATGTGTTTTGGAATTGCCCCTTGAAACTGCAAGTTGCAGATACTTAAGCACTAGATTTGATAACTTACACTTGTGTGCATACACGCATAATTATGGACATATTGTGAGTGATAATAGCAATACCTATACGGTAATTCATATAGTGTTTCACACATAGTAATCTTAAAAGCAATTCATTATCATTCCCATACTACATTGTTGGAAGTAAATTCTGCATGAAACCACTTTGAAATCTATTGGAAAGCTACATGTACCTTTTAAAAATAAGTTATTAAATAAATAGGATTTATAGAAGAGGCAAGATTATAAGAGTCACCTAGTGAGTTAATGCCGGGGGGTAAGCAACTGTACCTATTCTTAACCAAGAACTTTTGTATATATAATGTTAAATATTTTCTGCTTGTCATAATCATATTACTCCTCTGTACTGTTCTCTCTTCCTGTTTTAACTTTCAATTTCTTGGACTTATTTTCAAATGTCTCGAGTCTAGCCCTCCTCTATTTACCTTGTTCAATCTTATATCAGCTCCTCCTTTGGCTCTTAGCTTTTCACATATAAACCACCCTAAGATCGTCCCTTTCCTTTCCCCCTTAGAATAGCAATAGGTTTTTTTGCATCCATTCCAACTTTCTTTTCACATTGAAGTGTTTCCCTAATGTATGTGTTTTAACCCAATTGACCCTACTCTCTTTTTCACTTTTCTTCATATTATTTATATGATTGAGAGAGAATGTTTTATCTCTAAATATAGATCTATGGATAGTGCCTATTTTGTTTTTTAATTTATGTGCATAACATAATAATAACAGTAGTAAACTAGATCAAAATTTGCCTTTTGTCTCGGGAAGGGATTCTGATAACAAGACACTTTCTTGCTTTTTATTTCTCCTTTAGTCCTTTTCTAGAATACTGGGTTTCAATACTCAAAAATTGGGGAAATAATGTGTGGTATGTTCCACGTGGGTACTGATAGAAGGTGTAGCTCCTTGCAGAACCCAAGAACAACCTGGATCATCCCAAAATTCCTGTCCCATTTTATTTTCTGTACAAATAAAGAAATATATTCATGAGATTTGTGTTCTAGATATTTTGAAATTTTCATAAACAGTCTCAGTCAGGACAAAGGAGATGTAGGTCTGCCACAGACAGCATGGTATTTCCTTCCCCTTTGGTGATATTTAGTAATTGTTGCACCTCAGATCGCAGACAGCCCCCCCTAGATCACACACACCAGGCAGATGCAATAAATGTATGTTTATTTAGAATAAGTAATAGTCCAAAAGTAGAAAGATGCAAGGCAACTCGAATAAATCCAAGGATAGTCCAAGAAAGTTCTGTAGCTGGCAAGTCAAGCTGACTTAAATCCCAAGGAACAAGATACGATAACAAGGCCAACCGCTCCTGCGGTCAAACAGAAACTTAGAGTCTTGAGCATGAGTCCTTCCAAGCTGAACGTAGCTTCAGGTCTGGCGAAAACCCTCCCAGCCCGGTCTAATAAAAGAATCTATTTTCTATGTGACCAACGCACCCCCTTTCTCAAACTCCAATCTCTCCGGGAGGATCGGATGCTGGCCCTTCTGTCAAATTCCTCCTCATTAGCAGCCCCAGGTGCATCACTATCATGCTGGGAAACTTGATCCTCCCTATCCTTGGAATGCTTGCCCGGCAAGGGAGTGGAGAAGTTCTCTTGAGAATCAAGGTCGCTGGGCCTCTCACTGTCGAATTCAGAACTAACTTCCATGGAGTCATCATTATCCCCATCCTCAGGCCCATATCCATCATCCCTGGCTAAATCTTCATCTGCAGTCTCGTATCCATCTGGCCACCCATCATCCCCGTTCTGACCCTGGGCAGCTGGAACCCCCCGGGGCAGCTGGAACCCACGGTGTCTGTCTATGACCACTAGGCTGGAACACCACAGTAATAAAAAACATATGATGTGGCATCAAAACCCTTTAGGTTTCCTTTTCTGCAAACAGCAGCCAGTGGTGAAAGGGGGGGTGAAGAAATTTGCCAATATGTCATACCACTCATTTTATATTACTAGTAACAAAGGGGAAACAGGAGGAAAAGATGTTTTCAGTAGCAAGTTTCACATCTTTCAAACATTTCGTTCTGGGTACAGTTTCAATTTTAAGAGGAAACAGACAGCTCAGATGTTCTCTCAGGGAGACCCACAATTCCTGTTATCTGAGACAATGACCTAAGAAGAAACTATGAAAAACAGTACCTTTAAAACAAAGAACCCAGAAAACCTCTTGTCTCTTGTTCCCATGTAATTCCTCTGGTTTTAGAAAAGTTAAGTACTAGGACTGAACAGTCTTTCTGGCGAAAATGAAGAATCTGCATATAGTCTACAATTTCACTGCACATCCAAGAATGTTGAATCCTCAAATTCCCAACCATTATGGAAAAAATATAGTAATATTTCGCTTTGTGGTTAGGCCAGTTTGGGGCTGAGAATTATTTAACTAACTAAAGAGGTAATCAGTTCCAGCCTAACAAACGCAAACTGCATACACTCTTTAATGCACAGAGGAGATTGTATGTCATTACAAAGCTAGAGTTTCCGAGAGGCAGTTGGGATCTAAGAATTGTTTCCTTTATGCAATATGAGCTTTCATGTTTTATTTTGTTTTTAAATCAAGTAAAACATGGGCTGCTCTTTACTGCGTCCCTAGACTTGGCCTCCAAACAAAGCCATTAATCAAAATACAACATGTTTTCTGCCTGGCATGAGTGTCCTGTTCAATCAAGGGAATGCTACTGAGAATCCTTTAAATATCCTATTTGAAAGGATACCTACAGCAACATGCTTGATTTTGATTTATTGAATAATTTAACTACAAAACACCTGTAGTCACAACATTACATGCAATCACTTCCATTCCTTTGTTGCACATAAAAAGAAAATTACCAAACACAAATCGACAGCTTAAAGTTACCCAGTGTTTCTCAGCTAGACTGACTTAACCACTTATATCATCATATATATTTTAAATATGGTTGAGATCACAGTTCACTGATTTTCATAACAGTGAGATTTTCCAGCCTTGGTTTCCATGTGTATGTAAAAATATATACTAAAAATGCCGATTTGGAAAGTACAAAAAAAAAACCCCACACAATTGAAGACATTTTGTATAACATTTCTCACTCTGCAAGAAATTGCTAAGATCAACTTTGGAAATTGTTATGAAGCAATTTTCACACAGTTAATTTTTTTTCTTTAATCGAGAAATCTGCCTGATTGTGAGCTTATTTCCCAGAGGCTAAGAATGAAGGTTATTTCATTAGGCCTTTTGGGAGTAGCAATCTATCTAATATGTTTCAGAATTATTCCGGACTAAGAGGAGCTGAACATGAAAACAAAGCTCAGATTCTGCTGTAAGGAAAAACTAGCCTAACTCCCAGTTGGGAAGATTTAAGGAGAGATTTATGTCCAAACAAATACTAGAGACGTTTTTCCAAGTAATTGCACACATTTGTCCGCTGTTGTCAAATGCTGTAAACTAGTGTTTATTAAAATTCGTCAGCAAGGTACTGCTTATTATCCATCTCTCAGGGTCTTAAAATAAGGTAGAACATGGAAATCTCATTTGCCTTCATTCTTTACTTCTTAATAGTGAAAGAGTAAGAAGGATGAAAAGAAATCGGGCTAGTTACTAGTGTCTGATACTTATTATGACAACATCTACAATGTATTGTATCAAGGTTTAGCACAAATTGCAGTTGTGGTCATGGAATTTATTATGCAGGAGCCAACCAGATATGACAAAATGAATAACATCAAGTTATGTTAAAAACCATTATCAATAAGTAAGATTTATTTATATGTATTTATATCCCATCTTGCTCCCAAAGTTGGGAATCACAGAAACTACTGGGACTCACTTATGTAACATGGGCTTTAACTTTACTTCCCAGTATCTGCTTCATTTCAATTTTCAATGTTTCAAATAAACTGCATGTGACTAAAATGGGTGTAATTTTCTCCATTCATACCGACGTCTGGATTCAGAATACTCCGAAGCAGGGATAATGCAGGTTATAGTGCACATAAGCCCATCCTAATTGGCTTTGTCCCTCATCCCTTCCTGCATTCTCCATCAACATTGATTGTGGAGTGGTGGTGGTTTAAACAACAGTAACATTATTTAAGGGCTAACATAGTAGTGGACTATGATTTTATTGACCAGGATCTCAATCCCTGTCCAGCAATGGAAATCACACTGTCTCAGAACTCAGAAAAATGTAAAGTCAACTCATCTGTGAACAAATCAATTACAGTTTTGCCTTAGGTCACCATAAGTAAACAAATGACTTACAGGCATGCAACAACATACCTTTAAACAAAGCATGTTGCTGTGTGTCCGTTACGGGCTGCTCCTCTTCCCCTGAAAGAAGAGCAGCAAAAGCCTGGGCTTGCATGTTGGCAGCAGGCCCTTTGCCATGTGAGTTAATATAACTCAGTCAAACCATTTCATCACAGAGGGCTAAAATTGGCAGCATGCACTGATTTTAGCCCAGCTCACCCATAGAGCCAGCCAGCTCTAATCATATAATGCTGTGCCAACTCTGTGGGTGACGGAGGGTGGTGCCAGTGCATACCACCAGCAGGGCAACAGGGGAGAATTCCCATGTTGCCATACAATCTATAGGAGGAAGCCACGTGCTCATACTCCCCCCCCCCCCATGTGATCACCCTCACTTGGATCCAGGTGATGTGGGGCATGGGGTGTGGGATTCCCTATGCTCCTATACGAATTGGACGCCACTTGTCACCAGCTGCCTGATGAGGTCATTAGTCCATAAACAAAGCATGCAGGCTTGTCAGTGTACTTACAAAAGTTTGTGTGGTTAATACTGAAGCCTGGCTTAGCCTTCCTTGCTACTTCTCCCCTCCCCACCGCCACCTGATTGTCTTTGGACACTTCTTCTTAATCATCCTGTCAACCCTCTCTCTCTTAGTTTAAGGCCTAGGCTACTGGACCATTTAATAGACCTTTCCTGGCACCAGTCTAATCCTCCCCCACACCCACCTAGGATAGAACCCTAGTAGGTTAACTCGGATTGTGCCACTTCACATTTCCTAGGATTAGCAGTGGGACCAGCCTAAGATCCCGGAGAACCATTTCCAAATGGATCAGTTGTGCTTCCCACGAGGAGCTAAAGATAATGGTATCATCAATAAAGGTAGAAACACAGTCCTGTACTGGTCATAACACAATATCCATCAAATGTTAGACAGTAACTGCTGCTTCATGCAATCCAAAAGGTTTTCCCCCTCATCTTTCCAAAGTTCTTTAGTTTCATTTTCATTTTTTTAGTTAACAAAGGCTTTAATAAACAATGAAAATATTTAAACTCCAGGCTAATAATCTCTAAAGGAGGATGGAGACTGCTATAAATATAGTCTTTGCTTACTCAATTTCTGTGTTTCTTCTTTCTTGGTCTTTATGCTTGAAGAAAAGTCCCTTTTGTCATTGGAGTTAGCTGGTGTTCTGTTCATTTTCAAACCTTAGGAAGGTAAGTCAAGCCTCGTGGCTCCTACCAATACTTTTATTTTGTTTTAGAAGCTAAACAGGGGATTGAGGGGGGGGAGGATCCCCCTACCTATCACAAATAATCAGGGGTAGGTAATCTAGCCACCCCAATCCAAAATGGCAAGGTTTGGGACTGCTGCCTGTGTGGAAGTGGTAACAAGAGTCAGGGCCACCGAGAAGGCCCTGACTCTCGTTACTACCAAGCGCAACTGCAATGGCGGTGGGACCGAGAGCAGGGCCTCTTCCGGGCAATTTTAAGGTCTTGGGGGTTCGTGGAGGGAGATATGTTCAGACAGGAAAGCTGGACCGGAACCATTTAGGGTTTTATAAGTCAAGACCAGCACTTTGAATTGTGCTCGGAAGCGAATAGGCAGCCAATAGAGCTGGAGTAACAAGGGGTTGTATGCACCCTGTCTCCTGCTCCAGTGAGCAATCTGGCTGCTGAGTGTTGGACTAGCTGGAGCTTCTGAACAGTCTTCAGAGGTCACCCCACGTAGAGTGTGTTGTAGGCCAAGGTCTTTAGGCACTGCACCCTGTGTGCCAATCACCACAGGGACCACCTTTACTGGGTTATGCTAGAGTCTTTGCAGTTCAATCTTTAAATCCTCATATTGTGCCAGTTTTTCCAGTAGTTCCTCTGCAATCCTGCTGTCACCTGAGATTGTGACATCAACTATTTATACTTTGTTTTTTATCATGATTGTGAGGTCAGGAGTATTATGCTCCAAAACTCTGTCTGTTTGAATCCGGAAGTCCCAGAGGGGTTTGATGTGTTCATTCTCTGTAACTTTTTCCAGCTTGTGATTCCACCAGTTCTTTGTCGCAGGCAGATGGTATTTGTGGCACAGGTTCCAATGAATCATCTGGGCAATGGTGTTATGACTCTGCTTGTAGTCTGCTGTGCGATCTTCTTGCAGCAGTTGAGGATGTGATCTATTGTTTCATCTGCTTCCTACGTTTGGGCTCTGTCGTCAACTTTTCAATTCTGGCTTTGATGGCATTTGTTCAAAGGGCTTTTTCTTGGGCTGTTAGAATCAGGCCCTCCATCTCCTTTTTCAGAGTTCTGTTTGTGAGACACAGCCATGTTTTTTCATTGTCAATTTGGCTCTCAATTTTTGCCCGAAACTGTCCATGGAGTGTTTTCTTTTGCCAGTTTTCTCTTCTGCTCTGGATTGTGTTTTTACAGTATTCACTCTTTGTCTTTTGCACTGTAAGCAGTTTACTACCATTGACTTCCCTCAATGTTGTTTCTTGACTGCCTTTTACATAATCTGCCAGTGTATTATTATTATTATTATTATTATTATTCCTTCTTTGGCCAGGACAATGGCAGTTGAGATGAGGGGAGAGTCTTTCACCTGTTTTTCAGATAATCCTTAAGAGCTGATCATTTCCAATCTCTCTACCATTTCTCCAAAAGTTCCAACCACTTTATTCTATTTCCTCTATTTTTGTCTTTTCAAAGTTTGGAAAATGACATGGATTAGGAAATTCAGATTTACCAAAGTAATGGTCCACAAGAGTATATCTCTTGTGGAAAATGACTTTGGTAAATCTGAATATCCAAATCCATGCCATTTTCCATCATTCACAAGGTTTTAAGAAAATGGTGGAAATAAATCTATTAACATTTAAGTGTTTTGTTGTTGATTTTAAAATGTATGATAATACTCCATTGGGTGTGGGGACAGGCTCTTGCAGTTGAAGACAGTGAGAGGGTCTTATCAACTGCTAGACCAAGACACAATGGAGCTGTGTCTGCCTGACTGCCTCCCACTCAGTGACCAGAAGAATGGCAGTTGAAGACAGCGGGGAGGCTCTCAGCATCTGCTGGTCCAGGACACAAGCAGCCTTAATGAAGATGTCCAATTCCGATGGGAAGCACACCTGCAAACAAAATATCTGACACAATTCCCAGCTGCACTACCCATATATGGACGGAGTATCACTCTCCATCCAGTAATGTAGATACAAATGCACATCAGCATATGTATATTTTCTCTGGTTTCCAAAAGTATGTAACAAAACAGGTGGTTTGGGTTGACAGTGTGTTTTTATTCCTGACTTAGTACAGGTTGGGCATCCCTTAACAAAAATGCTTGGGACCTAAAGTATTTTGGATTTATTTTACTTTATTTTTTATTTTTCATATACCGGCATACATAGAGAAATATCACTATAAGACCCAAGTCTAAAACACAAAATTCATGTATGTTTTACTTTATATACATAACTTGAAGGCATTTTTTACACATTACTTTAAATAATTTTCTCTCTAAAACAAAATGTGTGTAAAAGTTTTACTATCTCAGGCACCCATGCATATGATTTTGAAGCATTTTGCATTTCCAGATAAGGCATATTCAACCTGTATTCAAATCAGCCATAATATACTTATCCTATATAATCATGTATACGCCTAAAACATTTAATCAATTAATCAACCCAATTTATCCATGGGTCAGTGTCAGTAATGTATCTTAACTATTATCAAAACAGAAGCCATCCTAGTCTCTAAAGTGGTGAAAGGCAGGTGCTTATTATATCCTGGGGAAACCCAAAAGAAGCACCAACCCACTCTCTCTGCCTTGGCATCACTTCCAATCTTTTTGAATGCCTTTGTAAAATGGCAGTGGTAGTCAGAGCAACTGACCCCTTTAATTGGCACTAGAGCTTTCCCCTATCCACTGAGTGAGCCATCACTTATCAACAGGTCATATCAAAATCCATAATTTCAGCCCTAAAATAAGCTGTATACATGAGATTAACCTATGCATGCATATATAAGATTTTCAGAAAACATTGTAAATATTACAGGCTTGGTTTTCTTAAATTGCCCAGAAGTGATATCGAGAAACAGAGTGGACTGGGTCACGCTACTCACAAAATGCTCTGCGCTCTGACCCCAATTTTGAAGTGGAGCAAAAAAGTAGCAGTCATTTTTCATAAGGATTTTATGCATAAGCCATGCAAGAGTTTGTTGCACTCTGCAAGCTTTGTGAGTCCTACAGAAAGACTGTGAGGGCTTGTAAGGCTTATATAATAAGTCCCTATGAAAAACAGCAGTCACTTGTCCACTTCACCTCAAGTGGCCAAAATGGGGGAGAACACAGAGCTTAGAGAAATAAATTCTTACTAAAAATAATGGCTCCTGCTCTGCTTTACCTCAAGCACCCAAAACAGCACCCAAAATAGTGGCTGTATTTCTACTGAAAGCTACTTGGGCCAAAAAGGAAGGTGAGGAAGGAAGGAAGGATGACTGCCTTTCTTTTTCTGGTTTATACAAGGAAGGAGCAATAGTGTGGGAGTGAATCCATGCCCCACTATGCCAAGGGAGCTTTTGATTCTATTTTTTGTCACTGCCTTCATATTTTGTCCCTAACAGAAGTAGGTTGCTTTCCTTTCTCTTCTTCCCTTCCTTTCTTAGGCCACATTCTCATTCTATCTTATATTCCTTTCCCTATATGAATTGATGTAGACATTTTCAAGGTCAGCAGTACAATTTACACACACGTTCATTGTAACCCCTCAAATAAACAGATCGTCTCTTTCACTCTCTCAAAATCCTAAACATGTTTACTCTGTGCATTTTAAAATGAAAACAAAAAAAATGTTTGTTACATGCTCCTAAAGTTTACCTTTATCTATGCCATCAATCATAGCAAATTCATAATTTTGGCTCCAATTTAAGTCAGCTTATGCAAGTGTATATGCAGTACATAGCTTCAGTTACACATTTTGCCAATTTACTGCTAATAATCCAATGACTCTTCAAGCTAGCCATGGGTCAAAAAGCCCCACACCACCACCATGGGGAAAGCTAATGAAGAAAGCAAAATACTAATGATATGGAGAAGGTAAAAAGAAAAATGATGAAAAGTAACAATATTTTATATAGATGCTATCAAGGTCACCTGGCTAGTCCTTCCAACAACCCATTGTCATGTAAAACTTAAAAGACGATTAATCCACATGGACCACTGCAACAAGAACAGCAGCCTATCACTGAGATGGTAGCAATAGTTTGTTCCCAGAAGTCTTTTCTAGCAGAGTTACATCAAAGCAAACTGGGACCAGATAGCAGGATTCCGCGAGAATCCCTTATCTCAGCTTTAGCGAATGCTTCTCCCTTGATTGTCTTGAACTGCCACCTGTCCCAGGCATCTTTGAAGGCAATGCTAAGTCTGTGATGAATCTGACCTCCTTGAGCTGAGATTCTTTTATGTCTTTCTTCATTTTCTGCTCTGTTACATTCTTTCCCTGTAATGCACACTACATGAAACAAAGGGAGTTCTCACTCCTTGACTCACTGTCCCCAGCTATTTGAAAGCAGAAGGGAAAGAAAAAACACAATGTTAAGGATTATACTCCATCTGCAATGTGGAGTTGTCCTCTAGAGACAAGCCTCTTATTTTTGAGAGTTATAACTAGATGGCTTTTACATGAAGATGACTTCAAAATAGAGGGTTCGGTGTTGCTGGAAGCCAAGATGAGAAGCCTGCATGTCAGAGATAACTTAGAAACAAAAAGACTCACACTACGGAGATGTATTAAGAACCACATTAAAGGAAAAATAACCAGGAAACATCAACCCACACACTCATTATTAAATAATTAAAGAAATTGCACACAGTGCTTCATTACATGCAAATATCCTAAATGTTTATGCCAATCTTTATTTAAAATGTACAACAATAGGATTTACTTTTGAGTAAAAGGTTAGAGGTCTGCTTATGTCATTATCACAGATAACACCTAACAGATACTGATAATGCTATATTCAAAACAATCTTTTATCACAAGCAGTTCCTTGGCCAACCTTAACTGTGCAAATATACCCCTAGTCACCACAGACATCTGAAGTTTCAGATTCAGGGCTGAACAAGATGCAAATGTCTGTCTTTAAGAACAGTGCAATCTATAAAATACAGGCTGAATCCCTATTCCCTCATCACTATGAATGACAGACACTTGAAACAGCTTTCTTGGATAGAGGAAGAAAAGGTAACAGGCTTTGGTATCTTTTGCATACTTATGGCTCTGTTGTTGTATGTTCGGGATGAATTTCCCTCCACAATACAAAAAAAATCAAGGACATAAAACACAATATTGAACAAAAAGGCCACAACGTTATGGCTTACGGTTGTCAATACAGTAGTTTAGCTCCAATAACATGGGCCTTGGATCCAGGTATCAACCAACCCATTTATTGATCAATGAGCTCTATGCTCCACACAACTGCTAGAATCTTAGGGACGGCAGGAAAGGAACCATTGGCCTAAATCCTCTGTCACCAGGGGGTGTCCTAAAAATACCTGACACCAAGCTCAGAGCCAGACCTATCTCTACCACATACAGACACCAGAGTTTCATACAGTCACTGTTCAGGGTACTGTTAATCCGTGTCTCGAATTCAGGACCTGAATGCTAGACCCTAAAACTTTAGAAACCTCTCCAGTGGTTTCATACTTTTCATAACTTTGACTATTGGGTCGAACATAAATCTCCCAGGATCATTGATTCCATTTGCCAGTTTAGGAATGAACAAAGTCTCCAAGTACCCTCCTACAGCAGATGGCATTTTAAAAAAATTAAAGGCTGAGCAGAACCAATAGGAATGTGTTCCTCCTGGATAATTCCTGGCAAAGGTCATCCACTAAGACAACCAAAACTGTTTCTGTGCCCGAGTCAGGCCTGAAACAAAATTGAAATGGATCTACATAACTTATCTCATCCAGAAAGCCATGGAGGTGGGATGGTGCCCAGTAATGAATTATACACTTCACCCACCCCACTACTGCATATCCCATCTTGATATTTTCATAGAAGCTTTACAAGCAAGCATATCTGATACCAACCCTTTGAAAAAGTATTAGGATTATACAAAGATCCTGCATGAGCAACACAGTTTGAGTAGGTTGAATAATACAGGGAGGGAGAAGGGTTTTCAAATCACCTCTTTCTTGTTATCCACTGGCTTGACTGTGAAAAATCACACTAAAAAACAGGAATTAGGATTGCTAATTTAAGGGAGAGTCTTGTTCTTTTTTTATTGTTCTTGATCATGTCTGCAATGCTAAGAACTTGTAAAGTAACTGAGGCAGCATAACCAATTCAACCTTCCTTGTCTAGGACAGGAAGAATAAGGAAATTTGAAATAAGTACAGGCATACCACAATTAACAGAACTTCCAATGAAGTTTATTTTTACAGTCTTTTTGATGCATGCCCAGACTTTTTTTCATCTTCTATCTAGCATTGGCATTGGAAACATGCCTAAGGGGGCTGTAGAAATACAATTTCAGTATCAGGTTGCAACTGACATACCATCTACAGTCAATAATACAAAGAGCGAAAAGTGAAGAAACTTGGGATTTTACTCTAGCCAATTCTACTATGTGCCCACTAGGGTTGGTTTCAGCGGTGAAGAAATTACATTAAATTGTATTTGATTTGTACAAAATGCTAATTTTGAGCTTTACCGCACCTCTCCCGCCAAACTTGTTTACCAAACCTGGTGGGCCCCAATTTTCTTAATTATTGTAATTAGTTCGTATGTCCCTCTAACAGGAATATTTATCTCCTCCAAAATAGCTTTTCAGACATACTTACAGACATATCAGGGCCCTTTGTATGGTCAGAGCCTAATTAAAGTGAAAGGCCTTCCTCTAGGAAGTGAAAAAGCAAATGGAACCATAGAGAAACAAAGTGCCAGTCCTAGAGGGGCTTGGAGGACGGAGAGGAAAAAATCAGTTTAAAAACCCCGAAAATCAGGGTAGATAGAAGGAAAGAGGAGAAGGACATATGAAAGGCTGACAGAAGGGGAGGAGGGAGTGAGAAGAGCACAGAGAGGAGAAGGAAAAGTACAAAAGCAAGAAAACCCATAGAGGAAAAACTGAGGTTCCTAGAGGGGCTTGGAGGACTGAAGGGGAAAAAGCTGGAGTGAGGGAGTAAGAAGAGCACTACAGAAGCAAGTCCTTGACATTTAGGAAGTGTCCAATGTGTGATCCAATACAGAGGCCAGCCCAGCTGTGAACTAATCTGATCTGATGTGTACTAATCTTGTTGTGTATCTAATAATAATAATAGGTCCCAGTGGTGATTGGCACACTGGGTGCAGTGCCTAAAGACCTTGACCTGCACTTAAACACAATCAACGCTGACAAAATTACCACCTGTCAGCTGCAAAAGGCCACCCTACTCGGATCTGCACACATTACTGCCAATATATCACATAGTCCAGACATTTAGGAAGTGTTCAACGTGTGAGCCAATACAAAGGCCAGCACAGCTGTGAACTAATCTGATTTGATGTGTACTAATCTTGACCTCCTTCGCGTGCTTTCCTCCGACCAAGCAGCAGGGCCGCACAGCACTGTGATATGCCTGTAAGTCACCCTGAAAAGCAATTTTGGAGAAGGTTGATATTCCTGTTACAAGAACCTCATACTGTATAAGTTGGTGGTACCATTTCTATATGCTCTAAATCTTTAGCTCCAGTGAATTGCACTCCAGAGGTGAAGGGAAATGTTGTCCCTTGATTTGCCTGTGCTTAAAACAGTGTCAGTCCTGTTTCCCTGCTTTGGACAATTTAGAACTAACTAGCTGAACCCGGCACGCGTTGCTGTGCCCTATGTAGGTGATGTGAGAATGTCAGGGTATGTATGGTTTTGTAGTGTTGTGATTATGTGTGTTGTGTGTATTTGTATGTGTGTGTATGTGTGTTTATAGTTGAAGGTTTGTTTGCTCTTTTGGTGTTTTGTGTGCATGTTTGTGTTTTGGTTTTGGGGTTTATTTTCTTCTTCTGTGTGTGTATATATATGTGTGTGTTTGTATTGTTTTTTTTGTGTGTAGTTATCTGTGTGTGTTTTGTGTTTGTTTTTGTGTATATATTTTTGTTTGTTTGTATATGTATATTTATGTATGTGTGTATATGGAGAGGTGGGGATGTGTGTTTTTTTGTGTATGTGTTAGTGTGGATGTGTTTATTTAGTGGTGTGGAGATATTTGTGTTTGTATGTGGTTGTGTTTTTATATGTGTTTGTATGTGGGTTTTTAAAATGTTGCTTTGTTGTGATGTGTGTGTGTGTGTGTATGTGTAGAGGAGGCCGAAGAGGATGGCGATGGGGATCCGCTCGGTTTCCTTACCCCGCGGCCCTCTCCTCGGGCTCGTTTCCGCTGTTCGAAGAGGAGGGCGCTGGGAGATGCGGCTCCCCCTCGGCCTCGTCCCCGGGCAGCGGAATGGAGGCTGCGGAGGGGTTGGAGGAAGCGGCCTTGGCGGAGAGGGCTGTGCGCGGGCATTGTGGGCTACTTCTTGTGTGTTTTCCGGCCGGCTGCGGGAAAGGCGTTCCCGCGTCCCGCCTCCATGCGGCGCCTTGAAGGTAAGTCTACTACATCTCCCAGAAAGCTTAGCGCCGGCCCGTTTCCCAGCGACCGGCGCGGAGACTTCTGGGAGGTGTAGTTGAGTTACCTTCCAGGCGCCTCATGGAGACGGGTCGCAAGGGACGCTTTTCCTCGCCTTTCCGCCGCATCCTTAGCCCGAGAGGGCCAGAAGTCAAGGACGGCGCGCGAGAGAACACAACGGGAAAAGCGTTTCCGCGACCCGTCTCCATGCGGCGCCTGGAAGGTGTCAACTACATCTCCCAGAAGTCTCCGCGCCGGTCGCTGGGAAACGGGCCGGCGCGGAGCTTTCTGGGAGGTGTAGTTGAGTTACCTTCCAGGCGCCGCATGGAGACGGGTCGCGGGAACGCCTTTCCCGCTGTGTTCTCGGCCGCGGCGCCGTCCTTGGCCTTCTGGCCCTCTCCTCGGGGCTAAGGATGCGGCGGAGAAGGCGGGCAAGGCGGCTGCCGGGTGTCCCGTGTTCAGGAGCGGCATGGAAGCGGCGGAGGAGGTGGGCATTGCGGCGGTGGCAAGGGGGCGGGTTCTGGATTGTGTTGTGTTTTGTGACGTGCTGTTGGTGGCCATTTTGTGTTTATGGGGTTGTGCGCATGCGTAGCAATGTTTTTTTGTGGAAATGTTTTGGGGGGGTTATGTTGGTTTTTGGGGTGTTTTTGTGGGTGGGTGATGTACCTCGTGGTGGGGAGGAGTGGCCCTGGGTTTTGTTGTGGGTGTGGGGAATGTAGTTTTGGCGTGCATTTGCCCCTTTGCACGACCATTTCCCTTTTATATATATAGATTACAAAATTCGTAAGCAATAACATATCAATTAAGAATTTTTTTGGAATTTTTTTGCAAGTCTTTACGTTAAGCATAAAAAATTTCCTCTCCATTTGATTTTAGAACCACGATTTTTTTCGAGCAACCAACCCTAGTGCCCACATACAACATGAAAAGTAAACAACAGTCACCTCTAGAATCCCTATTGCACATGAATTCAATGCAAAAGGGAGTGAACTGATAACCCCCCCCCACTTACCCACTTCCTCATTGTATGTTTTAAAAAGACTGAGACAGCATAGATCATATGTTTGTGTACCAAAACAGAAATCATAAGAAATGTGAAGAAAGGAAAATTGTCCCTGCATAAATTTTGCAAAGAAGCTTTGAAGTGGTCCCTAGAAGGATGAAATTGGTTTTACTTACTTATACAAGACTTTGTTTTTTTCATTGCTAATTTTAGCTAAAATGACGAACTGCTCTTCTTTTTGAGGGTGAAAGAATTGATCCCTATGCTCTCTGTGTTATTTTTGATTCTATTACCAAAGCTCTTGTTGAAGAAGTTATATCCAGGAACACATTTCCTTTTGTTCACCTGTGGGAGGCAAAATACAAACTCATCCCGTTCCATTTCACCTAATTGGAACCAAGTGGAATTTCCAGACCTGAGCAGAGTTATTTCTGACTCCACAATTTAAATTTCTGAACATGCTCAGAAGCAGCATTCCTATCACAGACACAGATTCTATGGAGTCCCAAGGAGGAACAGCTCCAATCCCTGGCCAGTCACAAATAGATTTTTGGGCTGCTGAATTTTCACTCAGCCATTTTCCCAGCCATGGGGAAGGCCACTCCCTAAATCAAGGGCTAGTTTTACAACTAATAAAATAAGAATACAAATTTGTTACAGGATAGGTTTCATGCAGAACATTTCAAATATATGAAATGCAATAGCAAGAAGCTTATGAATTTATGCAGTACATATAATGGGGTGGGATACTAGCAAACATAGAGTGAATATACCTAGAAAAAGTGCTGAGCTTTTTTTGAGTTATCAATAATGCTTACCATTCACAAAATGATGATGGTCATTAAGACAAATTGCTGCCTGTGGTCCTGAACTCTTGATTATTGAATTCTGATCTATCAACCTGAATTGTTTCCACCAGCCTACCCTCATTCCAAAAAGACATTGGCTTGGTTAGTCCTGACCATGCCTTCGGTTTAAGCTGCCTCTTCCTCACAGAAATAGATCAAGACTTTTTAAAAAACTGACTTGTTTTCCAAGAACAGCAAAAGAGGCTGCATAAAGTTCTACTGAAAATGACTGGCACAGGTTATTTGCAGAGAAGCTCAAGCAGGAAGTTCCTGTTAAAAAAGGTCATTGCCTCTCAGATCCATCTCAAGAACCAAGAATGTCTCCGCCACATTGCCGCTGAACTCTACTCAGGCTGAAAAAGAAGGTGAGGAAGGGCTCCCTTTCTGCCTGTTCGAACAAGGGAGAGGTAATGGGGTGGAAACATCTCTCCTGTGCCTCTTGTCAATGTTTTCATATTGAGTCCGGCATCAACCTATGTATAAATTGAGCCAGGTTTTCAAGGATGTTTTTGTCATTTTTTTTCAACCTATACACAAGTATACATAGTAAATTACTTCTATAAACCAACTGTTTGTTGCCACTCTTAGAGTGTCATGATGCCATTAAGACAGTCACTCACTTATTACGGTAATTCAAAATATCCAATAAATGAAGCAAAAATACAGGATTGGTAGGGACCTGAAATCCATATACCCCAATATCCGCAATACTAATATTTCATACCCACCTATATCTAATGAAATTCCGATTATCCCTATCTATGACTATACCTACTGCCATGTACTTTATACTTGACCCTTAAGACCATCCAAGAATAGTACAGACTGGCAGTTTTCAACTAGAGATCTCTAGATTTTATTAGATTTAAATTTCCAGAATCATTGACCACAGGACACAATTAGCTGGGACTTCCTAAGTTGAATTTCAACAATATTTGGTGACAACTTGAACCTCACCCTAATTGAGAATCATTGATATAGGGAATGTAAACATCCATGATTGTAGGGTATAAAAAAGGCAAATAATGTAGTCAGCTTCTGTGTTAGGCTACCACAGCTCTTAATTAGTGTCTTTTATTAATGAAATTCAACGAATTGAATATTGGCAATAATCAATAGTAATGCCAAGACATTCCCAAAGTTAGTATTCAGAATTAATGAAGTATTTTCGTAACCTGCCATCCCATCTCTGTACATTACATGGACAAGAATCAAGTGTAGTATATGAATGAGAGGAAAAAGAGAACCTAACAAAATCTTTATATTAAGCTCATTACAACCAAAGTTTCTTAGTTCTTTGTTAAGAACCTCATGCACTTAATATCACCTGACATCTTGAGGCTCAAAAAGCAAAGAAAACTGAACAGATTTCAGTCCATCTTTCACACAGAACCATATATTTGGTTTAAGGGTGAGGCCAGTTCTTCGTCTAATGCAGTTCATTTAATTGATCATTATAAACTGCAAGGAAATAATATATGAAATCCCAAAATTATGTTTGTGTGTTTAACTAAAAAAAACCTAAACAAATCCAAACAAATATACTAAATAAAAATATTGTGATTGTGTATTGCTTTCATGTGCTACAGTCATGCAATGTTCTGTCTCATTCACAAGGAAAGAAATAAACGTAAAGAGAATATGCTAATTAACATAGAGAAGGCTTCACAGGAGCAAATACAAACCTGAAGATTAATTAAGATGTTTGAAAACATAAATATAGCATGGGACCAAAGAAGTCCTTATTTGTTTTGTGTTTATGATGCTTACACACTGAGGAAGATCTGGATATCAGTATATCCAAAATCCACATACCACATGGGACCATATTGATTTCTGTAGTGCTTTCTAATTAGTCTGAATAGCAGACTGGGGAATTAAAGCAACCACCAAGGATAATACAATCTAAAAACTCTTTATTCAGTAATACTGTAGGTTCATACACAAGGTATAAGCAGACAAATAGATAGTAGAGAATGGAATGTTACTATCTATATACTCCTAGTATCTACAGAGTGTTTCAAAATTATTTTTAAACTACATGTATTAGCAGTTATTATATTCTGCTCCCTCTCCATTGGCACCCCCTTGTCGTGGGGGAGAGGCTTGAGTAACCAAATGAAGTTGTGAGCTATGCTGGCGGTGGCATAATAGTCACTGGTAGGGCCTCCCATGCCGGACAGGTCACAACCGAAGGATCTGACAAAGAGCATCAATGGGCAGGATGGGCTCTCTAGCCTTTTGGCAACCATCCTAGGAGAAGGAAAACTCTACATTCAAACCCGGGCAGATAGTGCTCATCTAACCCTGTAAGGTCAACCATCTAAGAGAAGGTAACTCGAACAAAACCTACGACCTGAGGACCTCGCTGCCACCGTCCAAGCTTGCTAGGCCCCGGCAGATGAACCATTGGTTTAAGGGTGAGGCCAGTTCTGTGCACGCTGCGCTCCACCAGAAAAATCCATTGCACAGGCTCCAACTTCCAAAAAAGCCTAGTCATCAATGCACTTGTAGAAAGCGTGGGATGAGTCCTTCCTGACTCTTCATTCGGGAAGAAAAGCCAAGCCATATTCTGCTCATCACAAAACTCACAGGGAGTCAAAGTAGTTTCACCAGAAATGCCTGCTCCCAAACCATCTGCCCACTTCCTGAATTCTGGTCTTAGGCTATTCTTTGTATCAAGTATCTGGTTGGAACGTAGTTGGCTGAAACATAGGAAAAATGCCTTTCTAGGCCTGAGAGATTGTGGCTTCCTCTTTTGACACTTAGTAAACTCTCTCTAGAGTTTGAGATTTAAAATGATGCCTTTTGATTGTTGCAAGAAAAGCATGTAAAGAAAGGATGAATGAACAGATCTAAATTCCGTCTCTTCAGCACTGTTGTATTGTATGCCATATTATTTCCTGGGACATAAAACGTACTAGGGATACTATGATTCAACTATTTTCTCCAAATAAATGACAGTAAATAATTTCCAAAGAGAAAAAAGATTATTCCTGCACAGTTCTTGCCAAGTACTCATCTAGAAAGGTTTTCAGAAATTATTCTGCACAGGTATACATATTAATTTCAGTGTGCATTATGAAGGTTTCAGAAAAAAGTTTACAAAGAGCCTTGATTTTTGTGCAGGACAGATTTCTATATAAATGCAACTATCTTGCACAAAAAATGGCACACAGAAAACAATAATCCTGCACAGGAAACCTGTGTGCATTATGCAAAAAATGACTTCCACAGTTCTTACACATAAACTCCATGTGCTTTATGCACAGAATGACTTTCTGAAACATTTTGAGCTGCGTGAATAAGGGTTAATAATTGTGGTAAATTCTCACCATTCTTCTTGGCTGACTTTTCCAAGTGTCTAGAAACTAATCTTTTGGACACAAAACAAAGGTGAATATTCTACCTCTAATACAAATGCAGTGGTGACATCAAAAGATACTATCCAACCTCAAATCCTTTTCTCAGTCCTATCCATGAGTTACATTACAATGGAAGATACCTTTGGGGCAGTGGCTCTAAATGTGGAGGATCATCTTCTAGTGGGGATGTACAACAAGATCTTCTCTCTTCCCATCTTAACAGATGGTACAGTGTTCTTTTTATTTCTAGTTTTGTAATGATCTGTTTTATAATACTGCTGTGATTTGATATTGCTGACTATTTTTGTTAATCCTTTAATAACTATATAATTATACTGTTTCATTGTACTGTATTTTGCACTGCTTTACATGACACTGCTTTATGTATTACAGATTGGGTGTACTATATCCAGAATTCTAAAATCCAAAATACTCCAAAATCCAAAAATTGTCCACATGTGTGGCTGAGATAGCAATGTCTGTGCTTTCTGATTATTCTGATTATTCAGTATACAAACCATTGTTTAATGTACAAAATTACTGTATTTACTTGAATCTAATGCTCATCTTTTTTTACTAAATTACCTTCCCACAGATAGGGTGCGAATTAGATTTGCATAATATGTTAAATACCTTTTGGGGTTTCGGGGTTTTGAAAATTGAGGTGTGCATTAGATTTGATGGCACATTAGACTCAAGTAAATATGGGTATTTAAAATTACCTTCAAATTATTTATATATATATATATATATATATATATATATATATATAATTTGAAGGTAATTATATATATATATATATATATATCAGTTATAATAGAAGCGAAATGAATTTACGGTTTACTACGAGGTTGCATCTCCAAGATAACTCATTGTATATGTATCTGCAAATACAGATCTTCCAAAATCAAACACTTTTAGTCCCAAGCATTTAGTCCAACCTCAACCTGTATTTTAATAGAAAAGTTTGAAATGTTATCAAGTAAATAAGCGAAATTGAAACCAAACTGTAACTTTTGCACTGGTCTTGCACATGAATGAAGTACGTTGATGTCAATATTTATTTATTTGTTTATTTATTTCTCAGACTTCTAGGCCGCCACTCCCGGGAGGCTCGGGGCGGCTCACAACAAAGAGGGGTACAATAAAAACACATTAAAAACACATTAAAACAGAACACGTGAATTACACTGGCACAGAAGTGAAGGATGAAATTGAATTAACAATCATCATCAAGCCAGTCTGGTCAGTAGATATAAGTTTCTTTTCCACACTTTCCTGAGTACTGGACATAGGACTATGTTCCAAGTATTGGAACACACTTCATCATCCCAAATATTTAAGTACTGGGTTTGTTTTCATTGAAATAGTGAAGGTGTATCTGGCCACTATTCCACTAACCTACAGATGGAGAACAAAATCACATAACTAAACACCCCTTCTTTTCTCACTATCTCATACATATACACCCATACATTCAGCAAAGAGTCATATGCACACAAAAAGCAGCTCATCAGAGAGGAAACAAAGCTTGATTCTCCCCGTTGTTCACTTTTGTATGCAAAGGCAATAAATTAATATGTTAAAATATGAAATCATGCAAGTTCCTTCTACAGTCTGAAGGGACAAGGAGAACTAGTTTTCAATGGCTTAACAACAGATGACAGTTCTCTCAATAGAATGCTGAGCTATTCCTACCCCAAAATCACATGCCCTCAAAACACAATCTTCTGCTATGCTATAACTAATTGATTCAATAAGAGATACTCCCTTAAATAATTAGACCCTTGAAGCTTAGTAATATCAATCTTGTAGGTAAACACATGCCTACATGTATAAACAAAAATATTTCAAGCCATGCCTAACACTTGTACATTCAAAAAAGGACAAAGAGAGGAAGGGAAATTATATTTTTTTCTCCTCTTGATATGGAAAAACTACCTTCTCTTTCCAGAAAAAACTGGAATATATAAAGAAACACAAAGCAAATATTGAGAAAACATCACATTTTCCAAATACAGGCAATAAAAGAATTCCATGCCATACTGCAGTGAAAAATGCAGGTTTTTCAGTCCATTGCTCACCCAAACTGGCAAAAAATTGAGAGAAGGGGCAAGTTCTCCAGTTCACAGTCTACCTGTAGCAGCAGGAGGATGTGTGTGTGATTACAGAATTAAGCAGTCTTAACAGATGCTATCTGAAGTCTTCAAGTATAATGTAACTAATGTTTTGATAAAAGTATAGGCAATCTGCAGGTTAAGGACAAGATAGCTTCTGTAGGTTTGTTCTTAATTGAATTTGTATCTAAGTCAGAATAGGTATGCATTTTAAGTGTCGCTCTAGCCATTTAAAAAGTTTTGAATGCATAAGGAAGGATTAACACCCCATTATGTTTCTTTAGCTGTCTGTTCAAAAGATTTCACCTCACTGTTCCTGTGACAATTGGATTTTGAAAAAGAAATGGCTTATCATGAAAACAAGGATTGGCACTAAAGCTTCATGATAACTCTTCCAGAAGTGAATTTCCCGGTGTAGATGTTCTATCACTTTCTGTTGTTTCACACCCATTCCTAACTATGAGTTGGATGTCAATCGGATGCCAGTAACTCGGGGACTGCCTGTCACCTTTACACTCTACAAATATTTCTCCACACAATTATTCCCTTGCTAGAAGGCTATACATATTTCTCACTATGTACAGTATTTCACCCTCTGAGCATATATCCAAGTTACATATTTAGCATACTTCCCAAGGGCATAGTGATGCCTTGTATTGTAAGTCTGCCATGAAACCCAACCGCACCAGCAGAACCCTTCATACACATCCATATGACAATGTACATAACAAGGAATCATACAATTATAGAGCTAGGAGTGACCACAAAGACCAACTAATCCAATAGTGCAGACTACAGCCACACTATGGAAAGAAATTATTTGGCATATAGTTGCAAATGTTCACATATCTAAATGTAAAAGTTTGCCATTCTTCTCCCTTGTTAACTTAGTCAGATATTCTTATCATTTAGTTGTCCTTCTGTCTGAAGGTATACTGTAAATAAAGAGGAAAATGAGAGTATGTGTGTATGTGCAGGATTTAATATATGGTAAGGATGAATGTTCTTGAGTTCTCTTGCGGGGATGAATCTATAAATAACATAGATTTATGCTGAAGATATAGTGTATTTTCCAGTGCTTTGAAGGTTCTCAATTAGTTCTTCTGTCTAACTTTGAGATTTTTGACAGAAATTAGTGAAGATGGAACTAATACAGGTGTTGATGTACCAGTCACAAGAAATATTTGTGGTTATTCTAAAGAAGTAACTTTATAAACTTATCCGATAACTTGGAGTGAGTTGTACAGGGCATGTGCTGTGTAAAAAAGCATCCCACATGGTCCAGTGTACTATTTAAAGTTTCATGACCTATGTACCAGTCACTCTGTATACTGCATTCACAAGCAGTGATCTATGGCCCATAAGGGAGCTCCATTAGAAACGAGAGGAAGCTGACACCTGGTCTCAAAACTACTTCAGTAAGATTATTTACAGTGCTTAATTTCAGTTTGCGAACTGACCCTTTATCTAGTAAATGATGTCTGTAACACAGGGGACAAATTTTGAAGAAAATGCAGCAACAAGTGAAGGAGTCAAAGTAGCACATATCATGTCGTATCTTCAATAAGCTTAAAATATATGTATGTTTTATTTCTATTAAAAGAACTCCATTTGGGGGGGAAGCTGTGATTGCAATCACATTTTGACTTTTGACAGTTCTTGCTTGATCTTCAAGAGTCTCAATGAAAATAATCAAAGGTCCTGTGAAGCTGAAGAGGTATTACAGAATTTAAACTTGCTAACTGTCTGAAATTCACCTGCTTTAAAATTCTAGCACACTTTTGGGTAAATTTTTGTCATCTCCATATTTTGTATGGAAACATGTTCAGGACTGCAGGTAATGCTTATGATCTAGCAAAGTTACAAAGTTATGCATAAATAATGGCATTAAGAGTTTTCTCGTATTTTTATGGCAAACCCCCCAACCCCCTTCTTTAAAGACAGGAATAGTTTTTTAAGGCTTTGATGCAGGAGATTTGTAGAAGAGCAAACAAAATCACTCGCATGTTTACAAATCTACTGGGCACTAAAAGCATAGTCAGACCTTGTACGTGAAACCACTGAAGCATTAAGCACTTGAACAGCAATGTAACCTAATGTCCTTACTATTACACCATCTATATCTTTTATTATCAGATACAATCTCTTATTATCAGATTTTATTTAAAAGAGATGCTGTTCAGTTCGGGTGAGATTTAACATTTCTGCGTAAGACATACTTTGATCTGCCCCCTGATGAGTGAACATTCTCCTTTGCTGCTAACTCAACTAATGAAGGGATAAAATTAGCTTTTATCCCTACCACTTTCTTTACCAAAATTTTTTACTAATCAGCTGTCTTCACTAATCAGTCATCTGGCTAATGACCTTTTGCCTCCAAACACTAACATTTCTGAATGAATTCAAGAGGGAGCAGTGAGAGCAAAAAGAAGGGAGACACAAGACCCAGATTAGCCCTTCATCATGGGTCTTACTCTATCACCTGGTATCAGAGACTAAAAGGTTAAATGGACAAGCACAAACCCCACGAGATGATAAATCTATAATCAAAAGGATGAGGTTGACACCTCAAGATGTGCTTCATTATTACCCGGCTACATGACTTCCCCCTTTTAACTAGAAACAGATGGAGGGGAAATTGTTTCAAACTCCTTCTTTCTTTGCCAGTACACAAACCTTTTGCACATCTGTACCCAAGAACCACTTATTTATTAATCCTTTATTAATTTCTAATCAAGTATTCCAAAGTTACAAATTATTCATGGTCTTTCCACTCTTGCTGCATATTGTTGCTACAAAAACTGATGGCCACTTCTGCTGCCTTGCATTCCAACCTTTGAGAAACAACTGTTCGAAGTAACACTATATACAAAGAAGATTTTTCTAATGTTTTGCAAAAAGAACTGATCAGACTGTTCTTTAACATTAAATTCATTTCTTTCTCATCCATCCCCAGTTCAAACATATTTATTCTGTAACAAATTACCACTAGCAAGACTTAGCATACCCTTCTTTCCAGAGGCACTGCAGAACTCGTTTGGTTAGGCACATGGGAATTACATAACTTGCTCAGCGGAATATTAAGATGGGACATATTCAGAATAACTTTATGGGTCCTGTGTCTTGTGTACAGTACTTTTTCCCTCCCCAACCCACTTATTTGCCCTTTTCAACAGAATAACATTTTAAAACCTTGTCAGAAATAAATTCCTTCTTAAAGTAATTCTAAAATATAATAGGAGATGACAGCTTGCAGATCCTTCTACTTTAAAAAAAATCAACTTGTAAATACTTACGGTAAGGAGGATCCATATAACCATTCCTGGGATCCATGGCAAAGACTGTCCCACGGTAAGGTAATGAAGGCTCAGGAAGATGAGATATAGATCCATGTATCTCCTTCTTGATTAATGAGGCCCTTTCCTCGCTAGATGTCGAAGGCTCTTCACTGATTTTACCGAGGCCTTGCCCACCCTGTGGCTGCATTGTGATTGCGTTTCTTCTCTCTCTGTGATAGGTCTGTCCAGGACTTTCATCCTCTAGGGAGGAAAAAGAGTGGGGAGAGAAAGAGAAAGAAAGAGATTTGGGAGGGGAGAGAGGAGGAAAAGAAACTTTTAACTCAGCTGTCACAAATAATCAAAGTTTTCTTTAAAAGTTTTCCTCTTTCTTATAAGCATGAGCAAAGCCACAAGGCAAGTTTAAAGGAGTGGGAACATGTGCAACAATGAAAGATGTTCCTAGAAACAAGTTAAAGGGGGGGGGAGGGGAGAACCTAAACCATTCAGTGTGAGGGTCTGTTGGGCAGTAGATCATCATCACTCCATTCATTGGTGCATTTACCAGAGGGGCCATTAATCGTACAGGAATGGACACCAGCTTGCTATTTCTTTCCACTGGGACAAGAGGGCTAAGAAGTGTTAGCTGTTTGACTGGGAAGCAAAAAACAATTTGTCACAAATCGCAGAAGATGAACCCTGCTAGAAGAAACTAAATCAAACCTAGCCACCCAGTGGTGCTTTGTACTGGCCATCACACTATTTTGCACCTTCAGGGATGTAGTGTTGGAAAAAGAAAGCTCATTAGCATTAAAGGGAGATATCAGTTATTCACATTAAGGAATGGGGGGGGGGGGGTGCTTGCCTCCAAGCATACATGAAGCCATGTGCTGTACTACATGAGTGCAGAGAAGTACAGGAATCAGAACCAACCATTTAAAATGTCATATCATTTTGTGAGAATGCATGCCTAGTATGAAAAACATAGGCTATTTGAATACTCAGTCTACTTGACTTTTAAAACTCTAGTCATAGTTCTACGACACACAGAAACTTGCCTTCTATGTTGTGTTAATACAAACCTTGAAAGAAGGATGCATTATGGCAAAGAGGGGAAGAAGTTACTATCCAGAGTTTGAAAAGTATTATTCATTTCATCAAAACTATATAAACATAAGCGTCAGAGTGAGTAGTTTGATTAGGATTTTCTCATATGTATAATATCAATGAATGTTTTAATGCTTATGTATTTTAATCAAAATGAATTTGAGATACACACACACACACACACACTGTGTGTGTGTGTGTACAGGCACATTATTTTTCAATAGATAAACATCTCCTAATTTGTACAATCTAAAAATCAAAACTATCTTAAGGGGTTCGTCACACAAAATTCTTGTTACACAACTGGGGATTTTTTTAACTGAAGTTTTCTCACAATTTGAACAAATTGAGTTCCCTATCCTCAGTTCTCAGACATGGAGGGGGGGGATTTTGAGAAACCTGGATTTCAGTATCATATGCATCCTAAACAAATAGCCTGAAGGTAATTTTATACAATATTTTAAAACAAATTTGTGCACATTGAGCCATCAGAAAGCAAAGGTGTCACTATTTATGTCACTCATTTCAGCTTTTGAAAAAATTTACAGTTGTGGATAAGTAATGTTCAATCTGTATAGAAAAGGTTTAAAATCCAGTCTGTTCCTGTGGATAGGCACCACAACCACATCAATAAAGAGTCTCTGAGACAGTTGCTTTTTATGTATGAATGAGGGGAATATAAATACGGTGGTATCTAAGCTACTCTGTGCCTAAACCATCTTCTGATAAAATGTCTATGGACAGTCAGCCACTGCAGATGCAAGTAATACCATATTTTCTGGGATCAAATCAGATACCCCATTCAGCTGCTATAGTCTCCACTGCCCACTAAGTTGACCAAAGAATGGTATGAAACATCTAGGAGTGGGGAGGCAAGCCCAAGGAAGAGTACAGTTGAAAACTATGATACTATTCTACAAGAAAGAAGCAGGCTACTTCAACTCTAACTGCAGTTTTGCTTCTCTTCTTCCTGGAGTACACCCATGGAAATACTAATGGGAACAGGAAGTTAGACATAGTAACAACATCTCTGTAGAATATTGCCCTGACATATGTAAACATCTGAAGTAAAAGTTGCTTTTTAGTCTTTTGCTGATTCCATCAGCACATTTAAAAAATAATACCTGGATTTTTAAAGAGTAGATAATAAATTATGCTTTAGGAAAAATGCCTAACACACTGAAATTACATGCCAACAATATACAACCAACATGTTCTGTCAAATCAGAGAGCTGTGATCCAGGGTAAAAATGGCTGCTCTGTTGTTTTATTATTGTTGTCATTATTTATTTCTTTAGTACCATCAATGAAAATGACACTTCACAGAATGCTCTGCAATGAAGAAGGAACTGATCCTAATTTTCTGTTATTAAAAAAATGTGAAACAGTAACCTAAAATGGTCTGAAAGTTATTTCAAAGTTATCTGTAATGGCCAACCTATCAAAGGTAAATTCTTGTTTTCAGAAGATTAAAAAACATATTAAGAAGAAAAATGGTTCAGACATATCTACAAAACAAAACTAAATGCCCAAGGACATTTAAGCATGAAATGCTAGCAGCAGAAAATTGAGTTTGTATATTTATTTTTATTAAAAGTTTTGGTAATTGGAGAGAGATAGAACATCTCTGTATCATTCTTGAACATTCACTATAAAATATGAATACTAAAGAAGAAGCAGAGATGAAATGAAAACTTAAAAGTGATAGTAATGTGCTTTGTGTGCTATAAAAAGAAATATAAATTTGTTTTTACATGGGACTAATACTGCATTTATTTCAGTGATATAATATAAACCATTAGATTTATTTAAAATATGTTTCATGCCAGAGCAATTTGAGGCAACAAAAAGACAAAGCATTTATCCTTCAAATATTACCATTACTTTGCAATGATTGTAATCGTAATACTACATAAACATAAATGCAGGCTTTAAAAATCCCATTACAGTTCTGTAAAGAGACTGAAATTATATTAGGCATGATTCTACTCGGACCTCAGGTTTCTAACACTTTGGGAAACTAGGCAACATTTTTAGTTTATTTTCTTAATTTCAGAATAGAATAAACTATTACACCATCTTCACTATTTTCAACTACTTTGCAATTAAAATAATTTTACAAAATGTAGAATTATAATCATGTATCTAAAAGACTTATATGTAGAAATAAAACAAGTAATAGTAACCTTTGCTCTTTTTCTACAGTTAGGACATTTTCATTATGTTCTCTAGTAGTACACCATATAATATTCTATTTGTTAAATAAACAGATCCTTATTAT
This sequence comes from Anolis apletophallus, assembly GCA_030556195.1. Lineage (NCBI taxonomy): Eukaryota > Metazoa > Chordata > Lepidosauria > Squamata > Anolidae > Anolis > Anolis apletophallus. The sequence continues at coordinate 79,669,358 of JARBWK010000008.1, forward strand.
GTTTAGTTTATTCCCAGCCCTCTTAATTAGACAAGTTTGGGTTCAATATTATATTAAGATTAATGACCAGTGAGTGTATTATACAGGCACTAAAAATACACGTAAGACCTACATTATTTGCTTAACGATATAATTTACTGGATCCTAGTTTGACATGGCTTTCAACCTACTTAACAAGCTGCGATCCTAACACGAAGTCATATAGTCCGGTAATTAGTTTAATCTAAAAGAAGCTTTGGTTGTATTTCTGAAGTAATTATGTTTAATTTTCAATTTGGTTTCAAAATGCACTCAATTGTACACTTCATTAAAGTTTTCCAGTACAAAATACAAGAAGTAACAAGTGGCTGAGTGCTTCATTTTTTTGTTCTTTTCCTTCAAATGCAAATATAGTGAGTTAGAATCCTATTGCTTAAGCAAAAGATAGTTTTATAGATGTGCAATCTGCATGATGTTTTAAACAAAGGAAAGTATATAACAAATATATGGACAAAACACAAAGGGAGCAGGGGAACCCCCCCACACACACACACACACACACACACACCACCACCACCACCAATAATATACTTCTCTCTCATGAAAGTAACACCACTTATTGGTGAATCACAGACAAAACCATCCCCTTCCCTCTCCCTTCTTTTTCTGCACAATGGCATTTCTTTATTAATGAGAAATTCCATTGGACAAACTGTTTGTTAAGAGTTTACTTTGCACTCTGTACTGCAGTGTTTCTTTTTTAAAAGGGCAGATGAAAAACTTGACAGTACAGACACTCCAGAATACAAATAGCCAAGTGGTTGGGAATGTTCTCTATTAGCACACAATCTAAGATCAGAGCCTTTGTGGCATTCAGGTAATATTCCCAGTTCACCTATCTGGTCAAGAGTTAAGTAAGCACTTCAAAGAAGTGCGTCAACGAATAATGACCTTGCGGCCCAAACCGATATAGACTCTTTGGGTTCTACCGTTTCCCTGAGATGGTTGAGTGGTTTTAAGAAATCCTTCCAATTAACCACTTACTTACAGCAAGGAAGGTTACACCACCTAAGGAAAATTTTCACTAGAGCCAGGTTTGAGCAATTAGATTCCATGGTGAGATATGGGAGGTTCAAGAAAATTCCCTATGAAGAGCGTATCTGTATTTGTGGTGCCCCTGAGATTGAAGATCTAACTCATCTTCTGCTCTATTGCAAAATCTATCAAAAGAGAGAAAACAACTGTTAGAGATATTTCTCGTGGGAAAAATCATTGGGACCCTCTAGCAAAAGTCTCACTTCTGCTGGCCGGCTCCAACAAGCTGATAACAGATGCTACTGCTCGTTTCCTCTGTAAAGCCATGAAACTAAGATCTGATTACATAGATGCAATTGGAATAAATTGTGTTGGAGATGAGGACCTGTGAATGTTACCACCTCCCTTAGAATCCCTCCTGCTGGGCAAAACAGGGTTTAATTGATGTAATGGTCTAGAATTCTCTCCAGATTGTTTTTAGAATCATTGCAATGTGTCTGTGTTCTGTGTGTATTTGATATGGCTTCTGGCTAATCAATAAAATTGTTGTTGTTGAGAAGAAAAACTTTTCTTGAAATAATTCAGCCAGCTGTTATAACTGCAGTAAAACCACTTCAGTGAGCCAAAAGGTGAAAGCTGTCTAATCTTGTTCTGTTTCAGCTGAATTGTTCAATAAAAGTTAAGAGTCAGTGCAGACAAGTTGCACCAAGCCAAATTATTGACAGAAACAGACAGTCTTCCATGGCAACAAGTGGCGGTCTATAGCAAAAATGTAAGCAAACAAGCCACTTCTTCAGCAGCATCTGCCAATCCAGTCTTAAAGCTAAAAGTGTGAAACTGTTACAGCTTGCCCATGTTTCAGATGTCACCAACTTTGTCATCAAAAGTCCATCTCCACCCTCACAAAGACATTGTCTCAGTAGGCCATGTGGCATTTAAAAGTCAATATTTATGCTAGTTAAATGCATGGTGCTTTATCTTAAGCATATCTCCAATTTTGCTCTATGGTAAAAGAAAGAACAGTGAGCAATATATATATAATCATTTCCATCAGTCCACAAATGCTTCTCTCTCAGTTTGCAAGCATTAAACTAAGAGTTCAATCCTGGAACTATATTTAATACCACAGATCACAGATTTGACAGGGAGATTTTTCTACACTTGCAGACTGAATAGAGAAAATAGTTCCTTTGATCACGCGAGTACTATTACTCTATATATGAGCTATCTTCTTAGGGATTAAACATTAAGAAACACTAATAGACAGTCAGGGGCCACATTATTCCCAGTAAGATATGAAATGAATGTGAGTTGCACAAAATCATAGAGTTAAAATGAAAATGTTAGTTGAAGAGTATCATCAGAGCTCTTTGCCCATCCAGACATAGGTTGGTTGCTATTAATTTGATTACTCCATTTAAGAGGAAAGGCACATCCACACAAACAAATGTTAGATTGTTAAATTTGATTTCTCAAAAAAAAGAGAGAAAAGAAACCACTCTTTCTTCTTTACGAACTTAGTTTCAAAGATGAACCTTCTTGATTTCCAAAAGCCACTGGTCAAAAAGTTTCGTGTTCAGTTTAAAGTGTTCCCAAAGTACCACCCTTAATCTCAGGTTCTGTGGAAAAGCTGATATTAAAAAAAACACCTCTAAAGTGTATAGCTATATCTTTTTTTAAAGTTAATGTCTTACAGCCAGTTAAGGAGGATATGTTACTTGCATTTATTTAAAAAACAAACAAGGTACTCACAACTCAATCGGAAGGATCTTGGCTTTTCTCTGGAAGCTCTTGTCTTGAGTGAAATTCTCTAGCTACTGATGTGGGGGCAATCCTCTCTTACTGTCTCTCACTTTCTCCCTCTTTTTCTCCCTCCTTGCCTCAGTCTCTCTCTCTCTCTCATACACACATTCTGAATCCCTCCCTCTCTCTCAGGCAGCGCTTCTCCCATTAGAGGAATTAAAATTGGTTGGTGCCATGCTAAATTTAACAAGCTCATTAGTATTCTTCCTGTGCGCTTGGTAGTGAACTCTCCCTATTCAAGCCGCTCTCTCAAGCTGAGGGGTCAGGCGGCTAATCATTAAATCAAACTAATGTCACCCTATCACAATCGGCCCTAAGAGAAGGAGGGTTTATTATTTCAGTTTATGCTAAATAAACGGTTTTACAAATGGTCTTCGAGCAAGGTCAACAGCATCTTCAATTACAAGGCAAACTTAACAAGAGTTACTATAAACCAAAGTGCTCCATATTGACTTAAGCGCAAGCTCTGCTCCACAGATTGCCACTGGCAGACTTGTACAGGAATGCATATTGTAAATTTCTCCTTCTTCTTCTTTTTAAGCAAAGGGTAATCTTTTCTTTTGCCAGAATTGGTGACTTGCGTAGAGACTGCTCATTCACCTCTCCCCAACCAGCTAGCTGCTCAGCTCAATTCACCCCACACAAAGGCTGAAGACCAGACCTCAATGGACCGAGTGAAACATGTTCAAAACTAGGCTCTCTATTGTGACTGAATTTCTTAACATCTTTTCAAAAAGCGGAGAATGCCTTGAGGCTAAAGGAAGAAACAGGCTAATGGTGAATTGGGAATACTGAGCAAATTTCAGAGCCCTTTCCTCCTAGCTTTTGAGGTTGAAAGCAAGCTCTATCCTTTCAAGTTTCAAAGTCTTTTTTCCTCCCGCAGTGTCACAGAAGGATTTGAAAAGAAGGTAATTGTGCTCACAGTCTTCCTGATCAGAGCTTACGTCCTATTTCTGGTATTTCGGAATACTTCTCGCAATAATGGTGCATATAGCTCAATCCCTTAACCGGCCTGCAGTCAGCAATTGCTCATTAAATGAACAATTGCTGGTATAAAATGCCTTTTATGTTCAAGGTCTGGATATAAGATAAGCATTCTAGTACTCTAGATTTGGTTTACTAAAGAAGCACACCATCATTAAATTACTAAAATGATGGCAGAATAAGAATCCTTATAACAGTAGCACTTAAAGCTAATGCTCCCCTCCCCAAATTTAATACTAAAATGTTTAATAGAATAGATAACCAATAATGAAGAGATTTCCCATGTGCAACAAGAAGTTCTACATTTTGGAGGCCATGTGCACTTCTGAATGATGGAACAGTATCGTGAGCACATTTATTGTATGTGTTGTTTCTCCTGTACCTTGATCACACATTTTTGGCCACAGTACGAACTCACTTAACCTACTCCACCTCTTCAATTTTCCCCATGCTGTATCTGTAGACCCTCTAAAGAAACTCTACAGTGACTACTTCCCTCTGTCTTACACAAGTTTATTGGGAGGTAATTTATGTGAAAATCAATGCTAATTACTTTCTAAATAATCATGCACAGGACCAAGCTATAAAGTTTACTGTATGAAGGAAAGTTTCCAGGAAGATTCTTTGTTCTAGCTTCATGGATGTTTACCCTGCAAAATGCTATTCTTAAAGTAAGCGCCTTCAAAATGTATTCACAGAAAGGAATTAACAAACCAGATTTCCAGCCCATCATGAACATATAAATTAAAATTATCAGAGTGGGCTATATCGCAAACATTGGACTTTCTTTATATATGGCGCTTGAACATTGTACAAACATTCTGTGCTTTCCAGCTAGTCTATACTATCTGACCTAACAATATTAAAATGTATAGATGTATATTTGCTTTGTAAAGGATTTTCAACTTATCAGTAATTTTAAAAATACTTTTCTTGTTGCCCTCTTTGGATTGCACATGCATAATGCATTTGCTATCTTTTATTTTCATACCTTGATCCATGGGGAGGGATATATTTTGCTTTTCTTTCCCAGAACCTTTTTAAATATCTGTGGTTATAAAAGAAGAAATGGGAGAAATTGCATATTAAGAAAAGAGATGAAGATATTCAGGTAATGGACTTGATCCTCACACTATCTGCTGCAGTAATAATTAGGTATTATCCATATTCCCACCAAATTCTAAGACATAAGTTGAAAGCACAGGGGTTCACAATCCTGTTAAAGTGGATGGGTAAAAGACGGCAAAGCTAAGAACATAGGAAAGGATGTTAATATGAATTAGAGCAATTATCCCCAAATCAAGATATCAATAGTTCATGGGATAATATAAGTCTTCGTGTTTAGCAGTCTTCCATGCTGAACATATTATATTTCTACTTGGTCTCTTTCTTTCACCTCCTAACTGTAACAAAAAGGAGGAAGAAAGTATTTCATACAACTTAACTCCGTTCCAGATCACATTCAGAACTCCTTCACAATTACTATTTTCAATTTTTAAAGTCTATTTTTCCCATTTAGTTTTCCATATGCTTCTTTTCTGCAAAGATTATGCAACTCTTTAGAAGTTCTACTGCAATTATAAATATGTTTTGACCTTGTTCCTTTGTTCTGTGGTTCCCTTCTTCTACAAATAGACTGTCAACCCCTTTCTGGCAAGTTTCATTTCAGATGTAGTGTTTACACCGTTTACACATTGAATAAGTAAGTGTATATGTTGATGAAAAAAACTACTTGATGCATATATCCCTGGTGGCTCCAATAGAAAGGAACATGTAGGTTTTCTTTGAAAAATGGAGTCAACTGTAGATTGCACATCTAGTAATTTCTGGACCTCCTTGCCTCCATTAGTTTAAACCTCATGTGTATTTTCAAATACATTATGGAAAATTTATGGAAACAGAAGAGAACAGTGTTAACAGGAAGTTCCCACCCCTCCTCTGTATGTGTACAAACTCCACAGTATCTCATCACCTATACAAAGTCTTGTTTTCTCTTAAGTCACAGTTCTGTCTCCTTGCTCTGGACTAGTCTAATACAGTGTATTACTGCCACAGGTCAGACTTCATACAAGTTTGACACACATTCAAAGATCCTGCTGGTGTCCTTTTTAAAAAAAAACAAACCAACATGTCATGTGAGTCAGAGCAAGATTGCTGACAAACAAGGAATGTAATTGACTAGCCAACTGAAAGGAGAGAAATAGTATGGAGGAAATCTGAAATTTAGAACAGCAGGAGAAAAAAAAGCAGGTTGCTATAAAGGAAGGGAGGTAACTTAGGGATTTTGAAACCCCAAATAATAACAGAAGGGAGGCTTTATCAGGATTTTAAAAAATAAATCCCAAAGCAAAGCAGTGATATAACACTCGATTAGCCTTCAAACTTGTGGGCTGAGGTAACCCTAAAGATACTACTCCTTTTGAAGATATGCCACCACCATTTAGACTCTTGATTTGTTTCAGGAAACTGCTTTTAAACTTCTTGGACAGAGGCACTCGTGAGACCTATGTTTTGAATAACAAAACAATGAAGTTTATTGAAGAGAACTGACAAGATAGGTACTAAGCTTAATGGTTCAGAGATTCTGGCATGAAAGCGTATGGTTCCTTTAAACAGCTTCATTCTTAGTTACAAAGTTCAACTCCTTTCTCCCTCCAAGACTTTACTGACAAGATCTCATCTGTGCCTAGTAAATCTTATCTCCAACTCAGATAGTCCTACTCTGGATCTATTTAGCTACACCTCTGCACACTATCCTCCCTGATATCTGTAGAATTTACACGCTAGCTAACCCTGCTAGCCACCTGACCACTTAGGCTTCTTCTTTCTAACACTAACTAATCCCAACTCTAGCACTCCTTCTCCTTCTTTTTCTGGCACACACAACCAACTCCTCTGACACCCAGCCACCAACTGTTAACAGATTTTAAAACGCCTCCTCTTCACGGCATTTTTTTTCTTTTTCCAAATTAGGCTCCACCCCCTTTCCTACTAGCCAATCCTAACTCCCCTCATTTCCCTTCAGGGTGCTCCTTAGGCACGCCCCCCCCCCTTTGGAAATGAGAATCCTAAAATGGATGCCCCCATGGCACCTTTCTAAGATGGCTGCCCATGTCTTGGGCCTACTTTTTCAGGATTTTCCAGCTTTCCAGGTAGGGAATCACTACAGTTGCCTACCTATAACTGTTCTGTGAGTAGTCGGCCTGATTCCAGCAGTGTGAATTCAGATATCACACAAATGGGTTTCTCCTGCATTTGTACCTTTGGAGCATTCTAGAATTCTAAATATATATTTTGGTGCCCCAGACTAATCACTTTGGTATACACCATATTTACTTGAATGTAATGTACATCTTTTTGGCTTAATTGCTTAACCAAAAGGGAGATGTGCATTACATTCCAATGATGCGTTAGAATCGCATGCCCAAAGGTGTCTGTGTCCCTCCGTCAGGCTCGGGGTGCTGGATTTGCCAGCCTCTGCCTGATGGAGAAGCCACAGCTTCCTCAGCTAGCCTCATCCAAGCTCTGAAAGAGACCAGCTGGAAAGCCATACTCCTCCGCAGAGCCAGACTGGGCTTGGTTTGGCAAGGGGAGCCACTTCTCCTTGCCTCCCAGCTGAGACATGAAGAAAGAGAGACCCCCCCCCCCGGGTCCCAAGTCCATTTTTCATAGACTCCAATTGGGAGGCAAAGGAAAAGGACCCCCCAGGTCCATTTTCCTTAACTGCCCAGTGAGAGGCTAAGGAAAACAGACAAACACACCCATTCCCAATCCCGTTTTCTTTAGCCTCCCGTTGAGAGGCTAAGGAAAGGGGACTCCCACCCCCTCCTCTCAGGTCCAGTTTCCTTAGCCTCCCATTGAGAGAGAGGACCCTCCCTTTTCAAGTTCTTCCCTCAAGGACTTTCAAGGATATCTCTGGCAGAGAAGTAACTTCTCGTGCTCAAGAAGGGAATATGACTTTATAGTAAAGCCCTCCCAACCTCGTATTCTGATATCTGTTATATTGACATAATGTTATAAAGGCCCTATGACCATAATGCCATTCTTATACTGGGGATATGATCCGTCTGGACCTAGGACTCTATAGGTCATAATGAACACTCAGAATTGTGCCTGGAAACATCTAACACATCTTGTTTGCTATTAAAATGATGTTTGAAAATAGGGCTTGCTGCTTTCTGTGGGCACTAAAGTGGTACTGTTCAACACATGAGTGTTCTCCTTGACATAAATATCATTCCAAATAGCATAAGCCACATCTGTAACATGAAGCCTCACTTCTCTTTCCCTCTCTCTGCCTTTTCTTTCTAGGCTCCTTGAGGGAAGGGTTGCCTGATGTTATTTTCAACTGCTGAAAGATTTGATGATCAAACACTTTTTATTTTTTAAAGCTGGAATTATAAGCACACAACAACACCTTTTTGTAACAAATTACAAAGAGGGCACTTTTTGCTGCTGCACATTACATTCGCCGGCAAATTATTTTTTGCTTTCAGGGTGTTGAAAATTGAGGTGTGCATTAGATTTGATAGTGCACTAGATTCAAGTAAATAGGGGTATGTGAGGTTGCCCCTAAAACCCCATGGACAGCAGCAACCACTGTCATTAGAAATGGTTGCATAGTACATACAACACACAAAAAGAATACAGCTCTCCCAAATGCAGTGTTATGCAATGATCTTGAGTCCACAAGATGTTACAAATGTTAATGGACTTGAACATGTAGCAGATAATATGAAGTGGAAATCCTCCCATAAAGGGTGCCAAAGCAGCCAATGCAATGTGGTTGAACACTCTGTGGAAGATGTTTGCTAGGAAGTTCATAAGTGATGGTAGCTGGCATCCATTAGACAGTCTTCGAGAATAAACTGGAGTACCAAACCTGTTAGCTGGTGTATTCCTATTAATATAGAAGGCTAGAGCCCTCCTAACATCCAGGTAATGACGCTTTCTTTCCAAGTCAGTGGAAGGATGAAAGAGTGCAGGGAGGCTAATGCCCTTGTTAACATGAAAAGCTGACACCATCTTCAGCAGAAAGGAGATTTCAGGCCAGAGGACAAACCTGTCCATGGAAACATAAATAACGTTCATTAAACTGTAAGGCTCACAACTCATTGGCACATCTAGCCAAAACAATGGTCACCAGGAAAGCGGTCTTCCAGGTCAAGAGACAAAAGTGAGTGGTTTGAAAGTTCTCCTCGAATGTTGAAATAAAACCGATTCTAGGCTCCATATTCCTCATTTCTTGTTGAAGGGCAGGGGAAGGTCAGATACCAATGTGGGAGGCACAAACTCTGTTAACTATGTCAACTGCCCATCTGTCCAAGGTGATTGAAGGTGATTGAAAATCATGTTTGATTATGGAGGCAAAGGTGGTTGTGGAACAGAGGCTGGGAAAAAACAATGGCTTCAGCAGAAATATTATCCAGGATTTTATCAAATCTTAAGGTTGATTAATGGGTTTTCCTTTAAATTGTTGTTAATCTCATGGTGCTGAAAGGGGCTTCTTTAGAGCCGACACTGTGTTTGTGGTCTGCTCCTTGATCTCAAGGATTGAGGGCTACTGACAGGATTTTTGGAAGGATTTTTGGAAGGAAAAACAGTACCGGGGGGCATAACTGCTGTTTAGAAGCTACGCCATATTTCATAGATATAGTTCTCAATTTTTGAGTTTGTTCCACTTTGGAGTTCATGTCTGTATGGAACAGTCCAGACTCAGTGAATGGCAAGTCCTCTATTACAGACCACACAGTTGTCGAAACCCCTAAGGATTTAAGATTAGCATGGTGCTTCATAGCAAATGAGTGGCCAATCAGCTTACCAGTACAATTAGCCAATAGTCATATGTTTGACTAATTTTATCTGGTAGTGTGACAATGTCAGGGCCTCCTGACACAAGGTGGAGACCATTCTCTAATCCTCATCTGGGAGCTTGATGAAATAAATAGCCAAGGAAAACTTTACACCCATACAGGCCACATAATTGGAGGTACTGGCTAGCAAAGCCACTGAAGAATATGGTTTACATGTCATTCAATCTATATGTTTTGCCTTCCTTGTCCACTGGGGTAGAATTAATCTTTTGAGAAGATCTAATCTGAGTTGCATCAACAATTATTGAATTAGGCTTTGGATGATATCAAATATTTAAGTTATCACTGTGGTACTAATTCTCAATCTTCTTTACAGTAGGTGGGACTGAGAATAGGAAGACACAATATTTGTGACAGATACATCAGGAACAGAAGCAAGGGGGAGTTTGTCTCCAAAGAAAATGTTGTGCCTTAGAGCATTTTCAGATCATATGTTATGAATAGCTAGCACTCTTAGTCGCAAGATATGGCTCAGATAGTAAATCTGAGTCATATCTTGAGACTGAGAGTGCAAGCCATGCATAACATCTGATCTGAAAATGCTCTAAGGTTGAGGTGTCAAACTTATGGTCTTCTAAAAGTTTCAGATGCCAACTCTCAAAAGCCCTAGCCAGCTTGCCAGGAATTCTGGGAGTTGAAGTCCAAAACACCTGAGGGACACAAGTTTTACACCACTGCTCTAAGGTCATCTGGTGGAGAAGGTGGGTCTGGCTGCATGACCATCGAGTCCAGGGAGAAATAAATGACTGATGCAGAAAAGTAGAAACTGTGTTTTCCTCAGTATTCAAGTGTTGGTGACAATGCTTTGGATTAGGTACCTTTTCAAAACACCAGGGAGATGTCAAGACCAGTGGCTTCTGCATACCCTTGGGTTTGAGGATGGTCGTGTAACTGGTCAAGCTCTGTTTGATATCAACATATTCCAGAACATTCCCACCCAGGATATTGGTGGCAGTTATAGTAATCCCAGACATGGTGACAGACCCAATCTCTAACATGGAGTTGAAGTGGTGTGAGTATCAATCCTCGTAAGATGATACTCAAGATAAGAGTCCCAGGAGCTAGACAATGAACGGATGTCTGATGAACAGTGTTGATGAAAATGGGAACAATCACAAAAATTGGGTGAGCTAACACCCTGATTCTAGCAGCATGAAGGTGAGCAGTTTGTACATGATATTAGATGAGGTACAGCCAGTAGTGTGTCCAGACTCCCACTTTCCAAGTGGACTGATTCTTGTGTGATTGTGCAAGTAGGGAAAGCTACTGAAGATCTAGCAATTGATGAGATTGGTTGATGCAGCAGAACATTTTGGGAGACTTCACTCATTTTCCTCTTCATGTGTTTTTTTTTCTTGGAAAAAGGCGCATTAAAATCAGGGATTTCCCTCCATGATCCACATGTATTGTAAAAGATTGGTGTCTATATCCAAACCATAGTACCTTATATACTTTCCAGGGTCTGCTGGGAGGGAGGCAAGCAAAGTCAGAAAATAAGTCAGAAAAAGTCTGAGCTCAAAACAATGGTAGAAGTGGGGGAGAAAAATAATTGAAAAGCTCTACAGGTTCCTACAGTGCTGTAATGATGGACAAAAATAAATTGGGGTTTTGGCAGCAACCTCAAATATATACCAATGGGGAGAGTGGGTGGGGTATCTTTAGAATTCTACGATGCTCCAAAGACTCACTGTGCAGGTGCAGGATAAGCCCATTTGTGTGATTTACAGAGACCACAAAGAAGAATTTTTCTCCACTTCCTCACAAGTTTTCAGAGACTATACTTTCGTTCAACATGAAGCTGTAATAACCAACCCATCAATTCCTTGGGCAGATTGTTGTTGATGTTTCTGTTAATAATAATAATATTTATACCCCACCATGACATGCTTCTCACAAGAGCCATGACAAGTGCTGATGACTGCTGGACCGATCCCAAACGCAGACTCCAAGGAAGAAACATAAGGTGCAAAATGAACACCCAGGCCCTTCAGGAGCGCTCCAAATGTCCCCTTCTCCAAACAACACTCAAGGATAATCTACCCATAGAACAACCCAAAAATGTTGAGGAACATTCGCAGGCTCCATCATCACAGCCTGCAAAGAAACCACTGGATATCAAACTAAGAAGCATGATTGGTTTGACAAAAATGACAAAGAGATCCAAAGTTAATTGATAAGAAAAGGAAAGCCTTCCAAACATGGCACCAGCAGCACTGCCAAGGAAAAGATCTATACTAGTGTAAAAGCTGAGGTTCAGAGACAGACCAGAGAGCTCAAGAATATCTGGTGGACAAAGAAAGCTGAAGAAATCCAACACTTTCCAGATACCCATGACTCTCATGGATTTTTTAGAGCTACAAAGGTAATCTACGGACCAAGAAATCATGACATACACCCTCTACACTCATCAGATGGAACCAAACTTCTGAAGGACAAAAAATCAATTGCACTACATTGGAAAGAGCACTACCAAAACCTCCTGGATTACAGCTCCAACATGGCCAAAGAGGTTCTCTCACAAATCCTGCAACAATAAACCATGGATGAGCTTGCAGCACTGCCTAGTTTGGAAGAAGTCAGCAATGCCATCAGCCAACTAAAAAATAACAGAGCCAGAGGACCTGATGGGATCTCTGCTGAAATCTTTAAAGAGGGTGGACCAGACTTGAGCTGTCACAACTCCACCAGTTCATTGAAAATGTTTGGGTGACCGAGAAATTCCCAGCAAACTTCAAGGATTCCACCATTATTATCCTTTTCACAAAAAAGCGAAAAAACAGACTGCAGAAACTATCAAGGTATCTCCATTCTAACCTCTGCTGGGAAAATCCTCACAAGAATCCCTGCAAACTGCTTTCTACCTGTCTCAAAAGACAACCTCTCAGAATCCCAGAATGGCTTCCGTCTCTCCAGAAGAACAGTGGACATGATATTCACTGCACAACAGCTCCAAGAAAAATGCAGGAAACAAAATCAATCTCTGCAAATGTCATTCATTGACCTTGCAAAAGCATTCAACATAGTGAATCACAGTGCTCTCTGGACCATCCTCCAAAAAAATTGGGTGCCCTGACAAATTTGTAAACATCCTGCAGCTCCTCCACAATGGCATGATGGCAACAGTCTTGGACAACAATGGCTCCCAAAGTGACCCATTTAATGTGGAATCAGGTGTCAAACAGGGATGTGTTATTGCCCTAACCTTATTTTCCATCGTTATCACTATGATACTTCATCCTGTTGATGGGAAGCTTCCCACTGGAGTGGAAATCATCGATCGGACAAATGGCAAGCTATTTTACCTCAACAGGCTGAAAGGCAAAACAAAGAACTCCAATATGTTGATGACAACGTAGTCAATACACATTCAGAAGAAGGCCTATAAGCCACTCTATATACCTTTCTAGAAGCATAAAAGAAGTTCAACCTATCATTGAACATTGAGCAAATCAAAGGACTCTTCCAGCAGTCACCAGCCAATCGTTCTGCAATGCCAGAAATACAGCTTAATGGTGTAACATTAGAAAATGTTGACCAGTTCCGCTACCTTGGCAGCCACCTCTCCACAAAAGTCAACATTGACACCGAAATATGACACTGCCTGAGCTCTGCGAGTGCAGCATTTTTCTGAATGAAGCAGAGAACGTTTGAGGACCGAGACATCGTAGGAAGATCAAGCTGCTTGTTTATAAAGCTATTGTCCTCCCAACCCTGCTATACACCTGCAAACTGTGGACTGCCTACAGACATCACAGAAAACTTCTGGAACGATTCCATCAGTGCTGCCTCTGAAAAATCCTACAAAATCTATTGGGAAGACAGAGGGACAAGTCTCAACGTGCTGGAAGAAGCAAAGACCACTATCAATCACCAACTAAGCTTGGAATTGAGGTAGGACCAAGAGAGGGGCTTCTCCTGAAAATCTCAGGGCCCAGGCACGTTCATACAACGGGATGTGGTCAGCCAAATAGCCTGGACCTGAACTGTCTAGGGCTTTAAAGGTGATAACCAACACTTTGAATTGTGCCCGAAAACATATTGGCAGCCAGTGGAGCTGCTACAGGAGGGGGGGTTGAAGTTTCCGAGCACTCTTCAAATGCAGCCCCATGTAGAGTGCAATATAATACTCCAGACAGGATGTAACTAAGGCATGGGCCACCATGGCCAGATCTGGCATCTCAAGGAACAGGCACAGTTGGCACACACATTTTTAATGTGCAAAGGCCCTCCCAGCCACCGCAAATATCTTGGCCTCAAGGTTCAATGCCGAGTCCAGGAGGACCCCCAGAGTTGCCAAGTAGCCAACATAGGACAACAGTGAAACTGAAAAGATGACTTTTCTCAATCCTGAATCTTCTCATTCCACAATAGGCAGTGGACCAGACACACATATATTCTTCATGAGCAAGGCATTTTTAAAATACCCTAACATGAAACTAACTAAAGTAGCTGTGGCAGACTAACAATCTAGGGTAAAGTGGTCCTAAACAGTGCAAATAGGAGAGCGGACCAAACCAAATTCCCAAGGGCAACCAAAGTTTGATTAAAAATCGCAACTTGGTGACATGTTTCAGATTTAGGTTATTTCCAGGAGGAAATAAAAACAAAAACAGTAAAACAAATTTCAAGGAACTCTAAGGGCTATTTAATATATATGTGAAATGTATGTAAGAGAAATAAATATATTTTCATTTTACCTGTTACATTTGGTAGATACTTATGATGCTTTATGTATGTCATACAATGTCGCTTTGATTATAGCAGGCGTGTATCAAATAGGTGCTCTTATGATATAGCTGTGATTGGTTGTTTCTTTTTGTAATTGGCAACATACTTGCCTGCCAATCACAAATTGTCATCTTTGAAATAGCCCTTAGAGCAGTGATCTTCAACCTTTTTTGAGCCGCGGCACATTTTTTACATTTACAAAATCCTGGGGCACACCACCAACCAAAATGACACAAAATGACACTCTTAACAAAGTAATACATATAGTTAATATGTTTTTAAATGTATTCATACACTCACTTAGTGTGAAACCTGGGCCTGTTTTGATGAACACAAAATAGATATCCTGGCAGGAATGGTAGAAACACACACACACGAAGCTCTTGATCCCAAATTGCCGCTGTCACTTGACGCGCAGCTGCAGCACTAACTCTAACTTTGTTTACTTAGCCGCGTCTGAGCGAATCCAAGTTGGCGTGACCATAGCACTCTCACGTCACTTCTTTGGTGATGCAAGAGTGCTATGGTTCCATGTCTTAAAGGGACAGATGTGCCTTGTAGTTTATATATGAATGAAGTTCAAAAATAATTTCCCATGGCACACCTGATGATCTCTCACGGCACACTAGTGTTCCGCGGCACACAAAATCACTGTCTTAGAGAGTACAACTTAAGTTTCTTAAATCGCTTATACAGGTCCTCAATAATGTTGTGGATCAGGTTTGAAACCATGACTCTGTTCAGTCTTCAATCTATCAAAATGGCTAAATTGTCACCATAATCCACAAGGCCATCTCCCTCTTGTTCTTCATGACAACTTCCAGTCCAGCTGGCTTAGGGCTTAAGGGCCCTACAACAGATGGGTCTTTCCACTCAATCTCTTTTAACTGTGAGAGAGTGTAAGACCCATGCACTAATCAAACAGAGAACTTTTTAATATAGAAGGGCAAATGGAGCTCATAAGTCACGTAAATTTATAACACCAGAACTGGTAAGATGGTAATTACATCACTCTATTTTTACTTCCTTGATAACAGCATCCTAAGAAGATTGTTCACTTTTGCCAGATGTAAATCTCTTTCCTCTAAGATGTTAGAGGGTAGATATAAGGAAATCCCACTTGAAAGGGGGCTTTGCCCCTGCCCACTTGCTGAAATAGATTCCCTAGAGCAGTGTTTCCCAACCTTTTTTGAGCCGCGGCACACTTTTTACATTTACAAAATCCTGAGGCACACCACCAACCAAAATGACACTCTAACACAGTAATACATATAGTTAACATGTTTTTAAATGTATTTATACATTCAGTGTGAAATCTGGGCCTGTTTTGATGAACACAATGGCAGGAATGGCAGAAAGACACACACAAAAGTCTTGCTCAACAGCTGTCAGTCTCTGTCTGTTTTTAGTTTTTATCGCAATCAAGCTTGAGAACCTCATCTCACACAGACATGTGGTTGAAAACGGGAGCAATGTCAAAATAGCTGCTGCCATTTTGATCCGAGGGGGCAGCGTGAGCATGTTCAGGAGGGGAGGGGGAGGGAGGAAGACGTGGTGCGAGTCTGTGCAGTAGCGCCCGCACAGGTCATGTCTTCCTCCCCCCTCCCCTCCTGAGCAAAGTGAGCAGAGCGAGGCTGGGAAGAAGGGAGCCCGAGTGGAGAAGAAAAAATCTTCAGCAGGAGGGGGAAGAAAGGGTATTGGAGGTTCCAATTTCCCACGGCACACCTGATGATCGCTCACGGCACACTAGTGTGCCCCGGCACACTGGTTGGGAAACACTGCCTTAGAGTATATGCTTTAAAAATGCCTTATCTATAAAAAGACCCATAAGGGAATCTTCAGTCAAGTGTTGGTAGGCCTGTCTGGCGCAAATGTTAAAGATATGTTGGACTATATGTTAATAGGCAGTGACCTCAGAATTGCAAGATTAATGGCCAGCTTCTGTGCATCAATTTGTAAAAATAAAAAAGTGACATACAGCAGTCGGATAATATGGGAATAGATGCTTTTAACATGATACATTTTTAAGGCTTATGTTATCTTTTCAAAACTTATAGTCAGAGTAGGGTGTTAAGTATTTTTTTATAATTGTGTTAAATGTTAATGTATATCCTAGCCTAATTTAAACATTGCACTGCTGTGAATGGATGGTATAAAGGTTAGGATGTTGTGAATGGGAATTTATTCAGCAAAGCTATGACCATCACATCTCAATTTGCCCTCATTAGTTTCAGGATTATTTAGAAATATGCCCAAAAATTATTGTTAACACCAACTAGAGTAAATCTATTGAATCAATGGAGCTATGAAAGTTCAGCAGGTCAATCTATCACAAGTTCAGGCAAGGGCAATGGGGGATCAGCCTGGTCATGATGAAAATGTGCCCCTTCCTAGATGCTAAGTCAGATGGGAACCTCAGCTGTATGGAGTAATACACCCCTCTCTGCCAAAAAAAGGAGTTAGAGAAGCAATGGAAGTCTGGATACACTTCTGTCCATTGAGAAAAGAGCCTGTTTGTTTCCTCAGTGGAGGGAAGCAAATGAAGCCCAACTCTGTTACTGTCCACAGAGAAAGGAGACATATTTTCTTGGGGAGAGAAATGCAGTAGGACTTTGGTAGTTTCTCACCCAAGAGAAAGTAGATAGAAGGACTCTGAGCATTTCTCTAGGGACAGAAATGCAGACACACTTCTGTCTTTTCTCTCCACAGAGGAAGAAAACAGAATACTTTATCTGCATAGAGCAGAATATGGCTCTGCACAGCTGGGCTTCCTGCTGAATTTGTCATATGAGGTGGGGATGCCTTCTAGAGCTCAGTATAGGCTGAGCATGGGCAAACTTTGACCCTCCAACTGCTTTGGACTTCAAATCCCAGAAATCCCAGCCAGTTTACTAGCTGTTAGGAATTGTGGGTGTTGAAGTCCAAAACACCTGGAGGGCCAAAGTTTGTCCATGTCTGGTATAAGAAGTCTGTGTCCCAACATACAAGTCTTCTGTTTAGCTATTCTTCCTTCTGCAGGTCAACAGGTGGATGAGGTGGAGTGGATATTTTGACTCTATACTTACAGTATTTTCAGCTCTCAGTAGCATGCTGTCTGAGAGGATGGATTCCAAAGAGTCCCTGAATGTCTCTCTCTTGTAACATTGTACATTCCTGTCCAGGAATTGATTCAATAGCTCTGCTTGAGTTGGCACAAAAACCTGGATTTAGGTCTATGTTTTAAGAAAAGGTTCATTCTTGGAATGACAAAATAATAGATTTTAATTTCCCCTTTCTTAGAAATGGACAGCTAAGCAAAAGCTACAGAAATGTATTCAATGGAGGATAGAAATATTATTTCAGCTCACTGTCTAAAAACATTATTAAAAGCTGTTTTACATAAAGCAATAAGAAAGCTAAAATTCTGATTAAGAATCTAAATGTACTATGAAGTTTCTGCTATTAGCCAGTTGTTAGACTGTTAGTCACTGTTTATTTTGAGTGGGCTAATTAAGTCACATCAAAGGCACTACAATAAACTCCCAGGAGATTTGAAAATTGTATTTCTCATCCCTCTAAATGCTGTGTTTACTATCTGTGGGTAACAGACTCATTCTGATTTTAGAAAATATACAACAGCTTTCTCTGGTGAGGTCCCATTGTGCAAAGATATCTACGAAATGAATACTCCCTATGTACCAAACAGGATCTTATGTACTGCACACAATATGCTCCAAGTAAGAACTTAACACTATCAATATACTATTTTTCCAGTGTTTCAAGCAGTTTTCTTGTTGTTTCTCCAGTACTTAACTGTGGCATGCTTTCACTTCTATTTACTTTCACCTACCATGCTGGGTGTTAAGTTGCTGCTGCCAAATTACAATAGTATGCAACAACAATTACTTGAATGCATCTATACATACACACCAATAACTCTTGTAAATGATGCAAAAGGGGTGGGGGGATTAAAACAAACATAACCCTGAAATTTGAAATATGCCAATGATACTATTTGTCATGGGAAATGTATCCCACCTCACCATGGTTATAAAAAGTCTGACATCTCCCTATCTCTAAATTGCCATAAGGATATAATACTTTAGACAAACATCCATAACAGTGTTGCTGTGACACTAAAATACCACTGAAGTCAGAACATGTATCATATTTCTTAGTAGAGGTAAGTTCCCAAACTCAGATTTTTCAAGTCACTATGAATGCTGTCAGAGGGAGGGAGGGCAGTACTTCCAGAGGGAAATGAGCATGCTAGAAAGAGAGTGCTTAACATTTCCCAGCATTTTATCCTCATGGTCCAAGCCACGGTCATCTCGAGACTAGACTACTGTAACGCTCTCTACATTGGCCTTCCTCTGTCCGTGATCCGGAAACTTAAACTGGTGCAGAACGCTGCAGCTCGGCTGTTGGTAGGTTTACCAACATGCTGTCACATCACTCCCATCTTGCGCGAACTGCACTGGCTTCCAGTGGAATTACGGATCACCTTCAAAGTGTTGATGTTGACCTTTAAGGCCTTGAATGATCTGGGACCACCTCTCCCTATATCGTCCCTCCAGACCACTGCGTACAATCTTCTGGAAATCCCAAGTTGTAAGAACTTCTGCCTGACTGCAACAAGGAGGAGAGCATTCCGCATCATTGCCCCAGCACTTTGGAATGCCTTCCCTCCCGAGGTTCACGCCTTGCCTATTCTGTTGGCCTTCAGGAAAGCCGGTAAAACCTTGTTATTTAAACAGGAGTTTGGTTGTTAATCTACAGGCATTATATCACTGATAATGCAGGTCTGTGTAACCTGCTCTCCGCATATAGGCCAATGCGATGAGTTTTACTGTGTGTATATGCTCTGCTTTTTATATGCTATTGTAACTGTGCTATTGTGTGTTTATGCTGTGCTTTTATATACGTCATTTTTAACTGTGTTTTTAGTGTTGTAAGTCGCCCCGAGCCAGATGGGAGTGGCGACAGACAAGTCCAAACAAACAAACAAACAAACAAATGATATACCCTTCTCCACAGTCTTTATTCCCAGCCAGAATATTTTCCCCTTTTGGAAAATTAGTGACAAAAATAATTGCGAGAGAGTATTTACAGGAAGATCTTTGCAGGTAAGTAAGGAGTTGGTCACTCTTTCCCCATCTACTAGTTCACACGCAACCATTCGATCATGCATTAACATTAAAGGGACAGCAAAGAACTAGGAACCCCATGGTTCCTTCAAAACATGTACTTCAAATCTGAGTTTAGTTTGAAAGATCATGAGTTACCAGAAGTGTGGTATTATCAAAAATCCACACTCTTCTAAAACATAATACAGCCATCACAAAGTAGACGTGTTAAGACAAAACTACTACTCCATGTATACACCAAAGGAAAATAATGCCTGTTACCCTCCAAAGTACTTGCAGAAGACATTGAAACCATCCACACTGCAAAATTATACCAGTTTTCCATCAGATTAACTGTCATGGCTCCATCCTATGGAATCCTAGAATATGTAGTTTGTTGTGGTACTAGAATTCTTTCTCTGACAAAGAAGAGTAAATACCTCACAAAACTACATATGCCACAGTTCCATCGTGCTGAGTCATGGCAGTTAATAAATTATTACAGTAACATTATTACTGTTGCTATTCTGCAGTGAGTATGCAGCCAATGTCTATTATCTCAAGACAGCTAATGACTCCAATGTGTTTTTTTCTTTTAAAAAATCATGAGGTTTTAAAAAATGTAATGAGCCTTCTTATGGGTGAAAAAAGGAAAATCTTAGCATATTAGAGAGCTGGAACAATGGAACAGAATTTACACAAATCTGAGCTAAAAGAAGTTTTTATAGTAGAAGTTTCTGCACAAAGAGACCCATGAAGACATACTGTTCTTGCACAGAAAATGCCCCATGTTGTAGGTAAAGATCAGTTAAAGAATTGTTAGGAAAACATGGGAACTCAAGGCTTAGCAACAGAACAAGACTCCTAGAAACGTTAATGGATTCATTTCCCTAAAGGTTTTCAGATTCCTGTAGCTATGATGTCTGAGTGAAAGTCACACAAAGTTGATCCTAATCCAGCTTTTGTATTTGTAAAGTTTACATTCCTTTAAAAGAGAGTGACCCTTATTTATTAGAAATTAAAAATATGGCATTTTATACTGTTATTTTCTTGTCTGTTTCTTGACATGAAAACCATCTGTATGGTGTTTGTGCACTTTCTAATCATTTTAATTTTCTGGTACTGTTGCTCTGGTTAATTCAGGAGTTGTTAAAATAATTTTGGAATTCATAGGAACTCATCAGTAAACAGAAACTACAGATTTAGTGCTCCCATCCACTAGTCCCCTGACTGTACCCTTCCCTCCTTATGCTCCCTCATACTCCCCGAATGCTCCAGATTTTATTCCCTTTTCATTTCCTTCTAGTCTTTTCTTTTTCTTTCTAAATAGTATTTGTTTTAGCCTTTTAATATATCTTATATTCTAGCCTTTTGCCTAGACTTTAATTATTTTAATGTATAATGTTTTTATGAGACTGTGCCCCACACAACTTATGCTGCTCTATGACCGCAATAAAGATTTGTTTATTTAGGTTTGGTTCTGAAATAGGCACTGGTAAAAAAAACTGACACAAACTAAGATATATATATCTCTCTCTCACACACACACACACACACAACACACACCAAGGTTATAGTGACTACATTTACATGACCTAGTAATTCCTTGCTACACACTATTAGGTTATCTCCTATGTACTTTAGATTAAACAGAATTTCCAGATGAACCCATTTTTTTACTGCAGGTAATGCTGCCACATGCCAACCCAAGTGATTTTAGGTAATAGGTACATAACTCGAACTTAACTCACCACTGGAAATTCTGGTGACTGCAAAAATACATGCAGATAAAAGAGCCACATGGTATTCTTAAGTGAAAAAAGTATCCAGTGATTTTTCAGGCAACAAAGATATAATAATGGGCATTTGGACTTACTTTTAATCATACTCATGTTTTATTAATTAAAGGTAATTTCAGTTGTTCTATCAATCTTTCAGGGTATTATGAGTCATACAAAAAATTATATGCAGTGCACATCTTGGGATGAATGGGCTGACACACAGCTTGTAATTAGGGATAAAACATGTAATCTCCTAGGAAAAAGTTTTTGAAGAAGTTGAATTATAGCTTTAACTTTCAGTCTGAATACATTTCCTGTGGGTACATCAAGCCAGAATCTTAATGCTTGGTTAGATGTATATAGTACTCATATGATTCAGTAACAGAGTTTCACAGGAAGGACTTCTGTTCTCATTTACTAAAATTCAACATAAAGGGACAAAAAAACCATAAAACACACATGGAAACCAAATTTAAAAGTCAGGGCAATCTCCTGAAAGACAACTGAATTCTAGACTATTTTTAACAGTGCTAATGGTGAAATTAGGAAATTTTAAAAACGTGCTCTGTGGAACGTTGTGGCAAACTCTCTGAAGGCAAATGTTGCATCATCACACATTGAAGAAACATGGCCATAATGCTGTTTCTCTTCATGGAAAGATTTTTCTCAAATAAATTCATTTTATTAGGATTACTTGATTTTCTATCAAAAGACTTTTAATCAACAGGATGAAAACTAATCAAAACTATCTTGTTGTCTCATCTTTTGGGCAGATCTACTGTAAATATACACTACACAACTTGTTGGGGATACTCTAGCTCAGAACTTCTCGGCCCATCATAGAAATATTTAAAGTGGAAGTGGAAGTTGAAAGTGCAATGACCCAGGACTGTTTACGAACAACGGCGATTTCTTTGTGTGATAAGTGATTTTATGTGCAGTTTTTAATAATGTTTGATGTTTTATCAGGGGAGGGTCAATTTTGATGTTTTATACTGTATTTTATCAATGGCATGGAATTGTTGACAACGCTATAAACTGCACTGAGTTCCCTTTGGGGTTGAGAAGGGCAATATATAAATACCACAAATAATAAATAAATGTTTCTACTTGGGACCCCTTTTAACCCAAGAAATGTTTGCATGACCCCCAGTATATAGCTACATAAAATAGCTATAAAAGTAAACATTTACAGGTAACAACATTTGCAGGGCTAATTTTCTTTTTGATGAAGTACAGCTGAAGCATCTCCTGCAGAGTCCACTGTAAACAATGCACAACAGATTTGTGTCAATGTCTAAAATAGTCACTCAGTGATGTTCAGAAGAACATTTGTGGAACCCCAACACTGAACTACAGTTTTAAGAAGGGGTGTTCTAGCTGGATTTCCTCCACAGGTTGCACTCAAAGACCGAGGGGACCCTTCCAACTATTTGATTATATGAATCAAACCCTGTGCCCTACGGAGTCCAGGACTGTTTCTTTTTCTCTTCTATAAACCGTGAGATATTTTAGGCTCCATTTAAACACAAATGAAAGATGTACTGACTAAAAAAACCCAATAAATTTGTGAAACCTAACGGCCACACTAACTATGGATGCATGCATGCAGCATATACAAGAATCACTTAATTCTACTCTCCATCCCTCTACCTTGCATTTGCATGCTCCTTGTGGCAGGTTACCTACTGTCTTGTACCTCATAAGACAGCATTCACTGTATAAATAAGAAATGATCATAACAAGTTTATACTGGTTTGTAAAACTACAGTCAGATACTATGAAGCAATGGTTAATATTATGCTACAAAGCAGCTGGAAACAGCAGAAATCTTGATTATAGTAAGATAAGAGTGCTAGCATTTGAGCCCATTGTGGTCAGTGAGCTGCCCCTGCAAACCCCACAAAAGGAAGATAAGGGCAGCAGGGTCTGGTGCTTGTGTTCCCCAGCAATATATAGAGAGAGCTACTGTCTATGATAGTAGAGGTAATTTAAACCTATCACTTCAGGAGTCAGATTGCACTATGCACTATGTGAATCCAATTGAAAGCAATGGTTTAAGAGAGTCAGAATAGGGAGAGGATAACGTTTCAATGTCATTAAGGGATGGTTTTGCAGTAGTGAATGTCTCTTACCTCCCTCTGCCCTCATTATCCCACCCTGCAAAAGGGTCTCAGACTTTTTGCTGCATGTCCTCATTCTAGCAAATGGGCCTATATAAATAGTTTGAGAAGTATTTGATATAGCACAGCCACGGTTCAAATGAATGAGTCAGACATTTTGGTAATTACTAGAATCCAGAATTTTGAAGGCACAATAACAACGTGCATTTTGAAAAATGAAAGTTTGTGTTCTAGGTTTGACTGGAAACATCCAACTAGTGTTATTGACTAAATGATAAAGAAATAACAACAGACCTCAAAGAGAATGTACATATTTTATTGTTTTCAAATAGAAATAGAAAGGAAGTAAATCTGGTTAGAAATGAAATAACTCAAGTGTAGCAACCCAGCCTCCAGCCCAGCCCCCAGCCCCCAGCCCAGCCCCCAGCCCCCAGCCCAGCCAGGGGGGTCAGGGGATGCCCCGGGGGTCCCGATTGCTCTGGACCCAATTGATGGGGATTCAGGTGAAATGGATGAGGGGGCTGCTGGGCCTGCATCTCCTACAGAGAGCTTGCAATGGGAAGATGATTGGCCTGATGCCTACGAGGACGAGGAAGGTCAGTCTGACCAAGATTCTGATAACTGGTATGAGAAACCAGGTGGGCGAGGTTCCCAAGAACGAATCTGGGAACCCGCGGGGGATGAGTCCATGGAGACAGATTGGGAGGATGCTTCTCATGAAGATAGTGAGACAGCTGTGGAAAGGGAGGGAAGGAGCTTTGACCGCAGGAGGAGCATTGAGGCCCATAGAAAGGAATGGCGGCAAAGCCTAGAGCGTCGCTGGTCTCACAAAGGAGGAACTTAAATATACGTTCTGTGGGAACAGATCCTCAGTTGAACGGCCACTTCTGATCTGAAGGAAGTGTAGCGTTCCTGACCCCTGAAGCCAGCGTTGGCTTGCCTTGCCAAGAAACTACCTTGGGCCTTGTACCTTGCCTTGCCTTGTTCTATGGAGACCTTGATTTGCCTTGTTTTGCCTTGTTTTTATGGACTTTGCTTTTGAGAGATTCCCTGCTTTTACTTGGACATTTTACTGCTGACCATTTTGGTCTAATTGCTTTTTGCTTGGACATTCTACTTTTACACCTGTTCCTTATTATTCAATAAATAGTTAATTGATCATTGTCTCTGTGTGTGTGTTTAAGGGGCCGGGCCAAGACCCAGCATCGTGACATCAAGGCACATGAGATTTTACTTTCTCATGTACCAACAGAATTGTATCTTTCATTTGAGAAACTGGAAGCATGTCATTCTACAACAAATCCTTTTAAACTAATTTATCTCAAATTATGCAGTGGCAAAAAGACCTATCAAAATTTATTTGGCAAGGAAAAAGACCAGGGGTCAGATTCAAAGTACTACAAGACTATAAGAAAAGAAGACAAGGTCTTCCTAGCCTCAAAACTGCATGCTGCCTGACTTGGTTGAAGAACTGGTTGTTCTTGTGAAATGAATGTTTACTACAACTATTAGTATAACTAAGTTGGAAATTTGGGATTCATGCCTTTCTCTGGTATGATAAAATAGAGGTGGACTCTAATTTTAATAATCAGTACATAAGAAGATCGCTATCATATGTGTGGGATAAGTATAAGAAAAATTATTACAGCAGAAAGCTCCACATGAAGCTCTGTTTACAAGGGAAATTGCCTTGAAAGAGAAATGATTGACTTATAAACACTTGTTGGTGTTGGATAATGATCAGTATAGAATAAAGACGAGAGAGGAACTACTGCCCAAAAACTTCCCAAATATAATGGTTTCTCCACAGACAATTAGTAGAACAATTTCAAATGAAAAAATATATATTTGGATTTGTTATTGATAAACCCAAACTTGGAACTGTTTTGAACTCTGGAGATGTTCACTTAATTGCTAAGTTGTATACATTGTTGTTAAAATATGAAATGGAGGAGGAACAGGTGGAAGATTTATGGTTAAGTGGGCATAACATTTTGGTAAACAAACACAAATGGAGCAGTGGGAAAGAATTTGCACAAAGAGTTTGAAATTTATAGTGTGTAATGACTTGAAATATTTTTTTAATAAAATGATTTATATATGGTACCTGATTTTAGGATTGCTAAAATGTATAAAAATAGTTCTAGTGACTGTTAGAAATATGGGGGAAAGGTGGGCACTTTTTGCCATATATGATGGTCATGTAAAAAGGCCAAGAAATACTGGGCACAAATACATTTGATTTTATATTTTTTTTAAATGGTTAAAGTCAAATTTGAAATAAAAGCTGAACTCATATCTGCTTGGGATGTTAGATGAACACCTCGATAAAAATGTGGAAGTTTATTGCTATAGATTACAATGGCAGTAAGAATTACTAATGTTCGCAGATGAAAAGACTCAATGATTCCATCCCAAGACAATTGGCTTATGAAAATAAGTGAACTTGTGTAAATGGATAAACTTACTATATTAATTAAGGAGACATCTCTAACTTTAAAAAAGACTGGGGACCATCTATTGTGTCCCTCCAGCAAAGATGGGGCCAAATCCCCATCACTGGTCTTTTGGACTAGAAGTGTGTTATTATGTGGGGAAAGGTTATACCAATGGTTCCTTTTCACTGAATGGGTGTAAAAAACTGAAAGAAATATAACCACCAGACAGAAAATGTAAAGCCATTAAATTAGATAACATATTGTTTTTAGTTATTTTTGGTGTTTAAGATGTAGTAATATTACTCTAGAAAAGGTATTTTAATCTTTTATTGTTGTTAATGTTGTTTGTTTTCATATGTTTAGGTTTTGTTTTAATCTGTCTTAATAAAAAATAATCATTAAAAATTCTCTCAGATTTTGCATCTTAATTCAGGAAAGTAGCTAGATACCATCCAGTTCAAAAGCTCCACCAGGGTCTTGAAAAATGTGATGAGATAGCATTATGAATCAGTTACAAAAAGTGGGGGCAAAGAGGTTTGCAGGTTCTAGTAAAATGTAATGATTCGTATATATGTTCTGCCCCCACGCTATCTTAACTACTTGTAAGGTGAACTGGTTGTGCAGGGAAGAGATTGGAGACTATATAGTTGAATCAAACAAAAATTTATTAACTGACAAGAATTTTAGACTTTCTCTCCTCCTGAGTCTTGCTATAAAGTCTTTATGAGGAGAGGTAAAGTCTTTAAAAGATAGGCACAGTTCTGGCCGAACTGAGGCTCTTGAATCTTTACTTCTACTTATTGTCTTTTTCTTGTATGATGTTCAACTGTCTCCAAGATGGCCCCAATATTTGACTCTGACTGAACTTGAATACAACTCCAACTGGACATGCTATTTTGTAGACCTTCTGGCCTTCCTCTCTCTTCACCTTCCAGTCGCAAAAAGGCTGACTCTTCCAAGAAGTGCCTTGCCTGAGGCTCTGCACCAAGGGGAAACCAGTTCAGGCTTCATTTCTTAAAGGGGTAGGGCAATGGAGGCTTTAAATGCAAAGAGGCTGTCTAGACCTGGGCTGCCCAGGAAGTCGATTGCGATCGACTGGTCGATCCCGGGACCAAAGGAGGTCGATCCCAGCCGGATGGAGCACTTCTAGAGGGAGGCAGAGCCAGTTATGCCACCACTGGCTTGGCACTACCCTCCTCTAGCCTGGAAAAGCTGTGGTAGCGCTAAAGCCAGAGGGGGGAGGGGTGGAGCCAGGCTGCACAACGCCCCGCCCCCTCTGTGGTTTCAGCGCTACCACAGCTTCTCCAGGCTTGAGGAGGGTAGTGCCAAGCTAGTAGTGGCTAGCTATGCTACCACTGGCTTGGCACTACCCTCCTCTAGCCTGGAGAAGCTGTGGTGGCGCTAAAGCCAGAGGGGGAGGGGGCCAGGCCACGCAAAGCCCCGCCCCCTCCCCCGGCTTCAGCGCTACCATAGCTTCTCCAGGCTTGAGGAGGGTAGTGCCAAGCCAGTAGGGGCTAGTTATGCCACCACTCGCTTGGCACTACCCTCCTCTAGCCTGGAGAAGCTGTGGTAGCACTAAAGCCAGAGGGGGAGGGGGCGGAGCCATGCCGCACCAAGCCCCGCCCCTCCCCCAGCTACAGCTCTACCACAGCTTCTTCAGCCTTGAGGAGGGTAGTGCCAAGCCAGTAGTGGCTAGCTATGCCACCACTGGCTTGGCAACTACCCTCCTCAAGCCTGGAGAAGCTGTGGTAGAGCTAAAACCAGAGAGGGCGGAGCCAGGCCATGTCAAGTCCCTCCCCCTCCTCCTGCTCCGCCCTGCTTCTCTCTCGATAGATCTTTCTGACTTGGTTTTATTATAAGTAGCTCGCATGCTGAAAAAGTGTGGGCACCCCTGGTCTAGACTGACCCCCCAGAAACTGTACATAAAATATAATTTTGTTTTATTTTAGGTACTTCAAGAAGTGTAGACTTTAATCAAATCAACTTTTTGCAGACATTGCTGATGATCTAAAAGCACATATGTGGAAGAAATTTCCCCTGATTTCAGAGCCAAAAGAGTGGGTTACATATTTTTTCCATGTTAAAATAAAAAAGAGACACTGCATAATATAGTGCTTTGAGCATCAGATTATGATGAAATCATGGTATGAATTCCTGTTCAATCAAGAAAATTTAGTGGTGACCTCGAACACATTGATCTCTAAACCTCAGAGGATGGCAAAAGCAAGTCCACTATGAACAAATCTTCCCTAGAAATCCCCACAGTAGGTACAATAACAATAGCATTGGAGGGTCCTTTGCTGACTTAGCAGATCATGGGTAGCCCTCATGTCCTGGAATGCTGGACAACAAGTCTAGGAGCATTTCCATGTCAGTTTTTCACAATGCTCAGAAACTGTGCTATATTAAGAGGATTTGGAGGTACTGTTTTTTTGTATCAAGCTTTACATTATTCTTGCAGTTAGACATTCAGAGACTTATAATATTGTTCCAGTAGTATCAACAGAAGTAATGAAATCAGACAATGTTTACTTAGCCCAAAACTCTAATGGAAAAATGATGCAAATGAGCACAATTATGGCAATAATTCATCCACCACCATGATTTAGAAGAGGTTCTGTTTAGTCAAAGGAACACTTCTCATTCACTTTACTCTGAAATGGGATCTGTCCAATACCATTAAACATCCAATTTCACATGAGAATGAAGCAAAACAGCACAAATCCTTTATTTTATATACTTTTTGAGTAAACATCAGTTCTCAGGGGTTCAGCGTCATCTGTATAACCTGTATTTTTGAAACAGGCAATAAATATGAAAGCTCTAATCAGTGCATTAAAGTCTGAACTGAACAATTATGTCTCCTAGAATGTGTCTCATTGCCAAACAAAAAGAAAAAGACACTACTTTATTTAAAAATGTGAATTGCTAATTCTGCTCTTTAGCAAACACTGGGCAAAAATGTCAATGTACAATACCTGGTCAGTAAAAGCACCTGTAAGCATATCTGTAAATTACTTTGCCATGTTTAGGCTTTCCAGAACAGAGATGTCAGATGAAGATTTCATTTAAATGTACCATTGCTGTTATAGCTCTGTTCTTTGTGAGGATTGCTCCCTGGCACTGAAACTAACAGCTAAATCTGCTATAGTGTACCTCCTCTGGCAAAAATGCAATCTTTTGAATCAAGATTGCCATGAGGAATAATCCAAAGTTCCGCAAAACTTTGCTACTCAGAGGGTTTACTGAGGGCAAGTCTACCCAAACACTATAATCCAATCCAATCCAATACAGTTCACTGTAGTATCAATACATTTAAGAAACTCACCTAAAAGTCAGGAACACACCAAAAAAATCACCTAAGGCTGATCAGAATGTATCCCATATAGGGTTCAAAACTGGGATCAGAAAATGTGGAACACTTGTCAGGACATGGCTAAAGCTGAAGCACTTTTTAAAAAAAAAACACACACAGCTGGATGGAAGAAGGTAAACAATTACTCTCCCAGAACAAGAAACCACATAATTCCTATGGAAACTTTCACTTTCCACCCCTTTATTCCCTTTTTATGTTCCCCGCCACAGTCCAGCACTGATCCCAAACGGACATGGATATGTTTATCAGCACATCTCACAGGACTGTTCAAGGAAAAAAACCTTCATTTTCTGGAGTCTGTCTAGCCACATATACTGCGGTTCCTGAGTTCTGTTTTGATTCACCACCAGCGGATACTTTGTGACCACTGTTCTAGCCTCAAACCAGTTCCTGGATTGTTTGTGTAGGTGCTGCACAGGGAAACTGGTTAGTTTTAATCCACTTCCAAACTTGATTATTGTGTCCGAGCTTCATTAAAACAAACTTATCCTTACTTCCCATTTTACCAGAAGCCAAAGTGGCTCTTGAAAGTCAAATAGTACAATCCTATGCATGTTTCCACAGATGTAGATACTAGTATACTATATTAGGTAATTTTTCTCTCAGATAAAAGTGTTGAAATTGCATGCAAAAATCATATTCTAAAACTCCTTACTATAAGAACAAAGAAGCTAAAGGTCTTTCTCTGTAAGCAGACATTTGGGGGAAGATGCGACAGGGTGGTTGTATGAAGCAGAGTGGCTGTGGGTGGGATTCTGGGGGGATTGTGAGTTTCAAATGTAATTTTAAATGTATTTTATATCTTAATTGTATTTATCCATTACACAAATATTTAATTGTTCTTAATTGTTTTTTATTTTTATATTTGCTGTTTTGAAATTTATTAGATTGTGCCATGTAATTGCAAGTCACTTGAGCTCCCACAGGGAGAAAGGCTTGGTAGAAATAAAGTAAATAAATAAAAATAAATAAAAACTGGTGAATTTTTAAATTAAAAATTAAAAAATATATTTATAGTTCTTTTAAATTCAGATGTGTGTTTTTATAAATAAAACATTTAATTCTCTTAACTCTCTTTAACAATAGCAGTCAGGGCCGGCCTTCCCCATTAAGCAACCTACGCGTAGGGCGACATTCCCAGAGAGGGGCGTGGCCACCTGGGAGGGGCGCCGCCCCGCCCCGCCGCCGTGTCGCTGCAGCCAGCCGGTGGCGCGGAGGAACGGGGGGGAGAGGGGACTCACGGTGCGGGCTCCCGGACCCAAGGAGGAGCAGGAGGGGGAGGAGGCCACGAGGGCGGCCCCCATGGAGACGCAGCAGCAGCAGCGTCCCCGGAAGGGCTCGGAGCCAGAGGCGCATCTTCCTGACGTCACTTCCTCGTCGCCGCCTCTGCCGAGGAGGAAGTGGAGGAAGGCCTCGCCGGCCACGTGCTGCAAGGACACCCGGAAGAAGAGACGCCAGAGGGAGGGAGCCCTGCGGAGGTGCGGCGGCCTCTTCCTCCTTCCCTCCCTCCCTCCGGCGTCTCTCCTTCCGGGCGTGCTTGCAGCGCGCGGCCAGCGAGGCCTTCCTCCCCTTCCTCCTTGGCAGAGGCGGCGACGAGGAAGTGAGGTCAGGAAGATGCGCCTCTGGCTCCGGGCCCTTCCGGGGGCGCTGCTGCTGCTGCCGCTGCGTCTCCCTGGGGGCCGCCCTCGTGGCCTCCCCCCTCCTCCTGCTCCTCTTCGGGTCCGGGAGCCCGCACCGTGAGTCCCCTCCCCCCCGTTCCTCCGCGCCGGGAGTCAGTGTGCATGCGCGGGCGCAGCCGGGAGCCACCGGGGGGCACCAAAATAACGTTCGCTTACTCCCCCCGGAGAGCTCGGACCGCCCCTGATAGCAGTTAGCATTCACAAACAAGCTAGTTACACCTATACTTAGATTCTCATAAAAATGAATTGGCTTCATCACATTCAAACATTTTTTAAAGTTCTATACAATACAACATGAAAAACCAAGAAAACTCTTATTTCTTTTTTCAGTTGTACACTGAGTTTGTGGGGGGTGCAAATTGACTCTAGTTGTAGAAATTTTAAGTAGAATCTTCTACCTTGGCTATTTACCAGTTCTAGTTATTTATGCATAACTAAGTAATGTCTTTTGGCCTGACCCATCCCAATCCATCTTAGAGCCAACAGTCGCATCAGGAAAAAGAAGTCCATTCACTTCTGATCGGCTTGCAAGGAAGATGAATTTTCTACCCTGCTCCTGCAAGCAACCAATAATAATAATTATCTATATATATAAAAATCTTCACGTCGTGCAACGGGAGACATAGACAACTAAACTATAAGCCCCAGAAGCACGAAACTTGGCAACACATGCCAACATACCACGAGGTACCTAGACGGCCAAAAAAACCGGCCTAAGGTACCTCGCTACACCCCCAAACACAAGAGCCCAAAAACGGCCAACTAAACCTGCCAGCCCGGCCTCTTCGCTGCCAGCGCGCGTTTGGTACGTTGGCACATGGCAGCCAACACTCCCCCTCACCTCCTCCTCCTCCGCCTCCTCCTTCCGCCTCCCTCTCGCCGCTCCGATCGGGAGGGGGGTGGGCCTAAGGAAGGGGGAAGCAGGCGCCTCCTTCCCCCTTCCTTAGGCCCACCCCCTCTGTCCCTGGCTCCCAGGGCGCCGTGGATTGCGATCTGGGCAGCGCCGCGGGAGCCGGAACGGAGGAGGCGGGCCTAAGGGGGAAGCATCCGTGGCGCCCTGGGAGCCAGGGAAGGAGGGGGTGGGCCTAAGGAAGGGGGAAGCAGGCGCCTCATTTCCCCTTCCTTAGGCCCACCTCCTCCGTCCCGGCTCCCGCGGCGCCGTCAGATCGCGATCCGCGGCGCCCTCGCCAGCCGCCGCCTACTGAGAGGCCGCTGCCACTCTCCCACACACCCCTTTGGACGATTTGGGGCTGCCGGTGCTCCCTGGGCAGCCACTTCACACACCCTCCCCTAAATCTTTCCTTCACCCCAGTCCCCTTCCAAAGGCCTGGCCAAACTTGGGCCTAACAAGGGTTTTTGGACTTCAACTCCCACAGGCCCACGTTTCCCCAGTTGTAGGAGTTCAAGTGAAAAATCCCTGAAAGGCCCAAGTTTGCCCAAGCGAAACTTGAGCCTCTTAGGGGTTTTGGACTTCAACTCCCACAATTCCTCACAAACCCAACCCCCTTCCAAAGGCCCCTTCAACTCCCACAGGCCAAAGTTTCCCAGTTGTGAAGTCCAAAAACCCCTGTGAGGCCTGTGGAAGGGGCCTGGGGCTGTGAGGAAATGTGGGAGTTCAGGTCTACAATCCCAAAAAGGCCCAAGTTTGCCCAGGCCATTGGAAGAAGATGAGGTCAGGGGAAAGTAAAGGTAGAAGGCATGAAGGATGGAAGAAAGCAAGGAAGGAGGGGAGGAAAAAGGAAGAATACCAGGAAAGAGGGAAGAGAAAAGGAAGGAAGGATAGAAGGAAGGATGGATGGAAGGAAAGAAGACCATGCCACAGCATCTCCTAAATAGTGCACAGCAACGCGTGCCGGGTACAGCTAGTTATTTATAATATTTATAATATAATTATATTATAATATTTGTATTATTATTATTTATACCCCACCCCCTCTCCCTGAAGGGACTTGGGGCAGCTTACAACAATCAACACTTAGAGAAAATAATATAAGCAAAAGACAATAGACAACAATAAACAAATTGTTGCAAGGGTTCAAGAAGCACTTGCACTAGGGATCATGCTTCTGATTGGTACACCCTCACATACTTATAGAAAGGCAGAATAAACCTCATCCTCTTGTGTTCAGAGTTTGAACATACCTTCTTTTCCCAAACCAGATGTTATTTCTTAAGTTTGCATAGGGTGGCATTCACATAGACTCACAATTAGACTATGTAATCTTTTTGTGTGTATTTCCTGGATATTTTTATGACCTTGCCCCCGCACGTTACCTTTTGCTGGCCCCGCAGGTTGTGGGGAAGGAGAGGGGCAAAAAAGGGCGGAAAAGCAGCAAAAAAGGGGGGAGCCTTTTTTCGCCACTTTCAGTGCTCCATCAGCCCCATGGCCAGTGGGGAGGGCAGGGTGGAAGTGAGCCCATCACTTTCTCTCTCCCACCCTACCCACTGGCCAGTGAAAAAAGGCAATGAGGGAGGGAATGAAAGGCCCGCCCCCTCCTCTGCTGCCATTGTTATTGTTATTGGCTGCTGGGAGGAGCCCGTTGGCGTGAGGCCAGTTGCTGCTGCTGCTGCTCCCCAGGCATCGATCCCAAGGAGGCCTTGCTATTTTGGGTGCTGAGGCAGCCCAGCTCGGGACCCGGAAGCAGCGGCAGAGGGGGAGGCAGAGAAGGCGAGGAGGAGGACGATGGTGGCTGTTGTGCGAAGGCTGCAGTGCAAAGGCCTCTGCATCCTCCTCTTCCAACTCAGACACCGGCGGAGCCTCCCCCCACCACGGAAGAAAGCACAGCCTTCCCCAGCGGAGGTGGAAGAAGCAAGAGAGTCCAGGGCTTCCGCGGGGAGAGCAGGCCTCGCTTCTTCGTCCCCTCAGACCGTGGCTGCCCGTCCCCTCAGAGCCCTCTCTGCCGGCAGCGTTGCTCAGGACGAAGAAGTTTGGCCTGCTCTTCCCGCGGAAGCCCTGGGCTCTCCTGCTCCCCCCACCGACTCCGCTGGGGAAGGCTGCGCTTTCTTCCGTGGTGGCAGGGAGGCTCCACCGGAGGACGCGGAAACCTTTGCACTGCAGCCTTTGCACTGCACTGCACATGGGGGTCAAAGCGAAGGGGGCGGGGCCAAAGAAGAGGGCCGCGTGACCCCTCCTAAATGGCCAATTGTTCACCGCCCCCTTAAAGGGGCTCACCGCTCCCCAAATTCCCCTGAATGTCCCACCGCCCCCTTGGATAACCTCATTGCTCACCAGGGGGCGGTACCGCCCACTTTGAGAATCAGTGATTTAAGTCAATCCACCTTGCATGACATTGACCTCTACTGAAACTAGATGGATTAAGGAACTGAACAATTTATATGCCATTCATTCACAGGATTCTACTAATTCAGAGTTTCTTTTTTTTTTTTAAGTATCAAAATATTTCATTGTCTAATGAATACACATGTAAGCTTGACTGTGGCTGGCCATTTTCTCATGTTATGGGAAGCTTTGAATTTGCACAGCTCTTTGTCCAGATCTTCCCCCAATATCTAGCAAAAATAATATGAAGATATATTGCAATATGCTTATTCTATATAATGCATACACATTCGTCTCTGTCACTCTTACACATTTTCTCCAGCACAGCTTTTATCTTAAATTTCCAAAGCATATCATTCCCTAATTTGACACTCCATATATTTGTCCCTAGAAATTACTAAAGATGTGCTTCCAAGATTAAATTGAAAAAGAACCCAAGCTTTCAAAAAAATGGTTCAATTTAATTCAAGTTTCATTATGAAATCACTGAATTTCCTAGCTGCAATCCATTTGTCTATATTAGATTTTTAGATTTTCTTTTATAATAGTAGATGAGAAAACATTAGCATCTCAATTCAATTTCAGTTTTGTTATAATGGATTATATCAAAGTACAACTACTGTGTCTATGTGTGTATATATGTACTAGCCATCCCCTGCCACACAGTGCTGTGGCCCAGTCTGGTGATCTGGAAAATAAAGTAACGAGAAAGTGTTGGTTTCTAATATATATATATACATACATACATACATACATACATACAGTGTTCTCTCACCGTTTCACGCTTTGCTTTATGCGGAATCGCCATATCACTTTTTTTCCTCCCCCCCCCCCGAGCTGCGGAAGGGGGAGGAGGAGGTAGGAGGAGGAAAAGGAGGAGGGGAGGGGGAGCCAGGTGCTCCTCCTCACCGCCTCCGCTGCTCCCCGCACCTTCTTCAGAGGCCCCAGCCCAGCTTTTGCCATCATCAGTAATATCAAGTCTATGTAAATCTTATTAAATGAGACAGCAGAAAATGAGCATTAGCTGACAGAGAATAAACACATTCATCACCATCTATTCCAATGGGGAATGCTCAATGACAGACTCCTATGCATGTCTCAGAAGTAAGATCTACTTATTGAATAGTGCCTACTTCCTAGAGGCATCATATCCCATCTGATCTTGGTTAGTACTAAGATGGGAGACCATCAAAAAATACCAGCTGCCATAGGCCATTAATCACCTATGGGGGGTACTATGAAATTTGAGGGGACACCATAAATTGACAGACACCTTGAAGGTACATTTGCCTGCACACACATACCTACTCCCAAGAATACTGTTACAGATTTGCAATTTAAGTGTTATGTTATAAATACGAGGGGTGTTCATTAAAGATTTCCCCGGACCCACTTCCTGTGGACTGAGAGCAATGAAACTTAGAGCAGGGGTGAGCAATTACTGGTCCTCCGGGTGTTTTGGACTTCAACTCCCAAAAATCCTAGCCAGTTTACCAGCTGTTAGGATTTCTAGGAGTTGAAGTCCAAAACACCTGGAGGGCCGGTAATTGCCCACCCCTGCTATAGAGACTTAAATCATGACACACCTGCAGTTTCAGCATCCTGTGATAAATAGAAATGGGTCAGGGGAAATCTTTAATAAATGTTCCTAATATAATTAACCAGTTATATGTTGCCGGATTTGGCTAGATCAAGCCCACTACTGATAATGTACTGTTGTAACAGTGACCATATGAACACAACATTCTTAACTTCCACATTTCACTTAACCTGGTGCAATGGGCCAACAATATGTCAAAACAACCAACTGTTTATGCCTACTATTCCTCAGTGTAGCACAGCTGTTAAGCAAATCAACAGTGTTACTCTATCCTAACCGAAATGTTTACATAATACCTCTTGATACAACTTGTTTGTACTGTTAGACATCTGTGCATGTTGATTACACAGCACACAGATGCCTCTTCAGCAGGAATACAAGTAGGTTCAATGAAACTATTAACACATGGTAAGGTAAGACAGACCATTCAGCAAAATGTGAATGTTTGTATGGAATGGTTGAAAAATACCTGCTATAACCCAACACAACTTCATTGGGTTTTTAAACTTCTTATTTAACACCTGTGCTGGTGTTCTAAAACACTAGAAACTTTGCAAATTCCTTGGTGAGAGAAAAAAGGAAGTGCAAGCACTATTGGCACATTTTTCCCTTTTGGGCTCTAATTGTGCCTCTTAAAAAGACATAAATAGCACCATTGGTAACAGCTGACCTCCACTTAGAATGCTCAAAGGTCAGGGATTCCCAGTTCTCAGTGTTTATTCTAACAAGTTAGCTTTAAGACCATCTTTAAATATCTGTTGCTGTCCACCGATATTCTTTTTTCCATTTTTGAACTGAGAATAAATTAACTTTTTTGGGAGATGGTGATTAGACATTTGGACAATATAGCCAGCCCAACAAAGTTGATGGCAGAGAATAATCACTTCAATGCTGGTGGTCTTTGCTTCTTCCAAAATACTGACATTTTTCCACCTGTGTTTCCAAGAGATTTGCAGGACTTTTCGAATGCAACTCTTAATGGATTCTTTCCAGAAGTTGAAAGTGGTATCTGTAGATCAGGGGTGCTCAGAATGGTGATCGTGATCACCAGGGTGATCTTTGGGCCTCATCCTAGTGATCTTCAGGCCCCTGACCAGGTTTTTTTGCTGTTGGTCCTCTTCATGCGCCCCTGTACGCTGCAAAGAAGTCCTCCGTCGTTGCTCCTCCCCGCTCCCTGCTCGCGCACCGCCTCCAAAAGGTCCAGAGTCCAAGAGGCAGAATGGGCCCCCTCTTTTGGATTCCTCCTCCTCCCTCCGTCCTTCTCTCAGAGTCGTAGGAGACCAAAGGGGGCGGGCCTGGATGACGCGATGCATGGCTGGCCCCGCGCGCATGCGCAGAAGCACCCATTCTACCTCTCTGACTTTTCGTGAGCTCTTGGAGGCGGCACGCATGCTGGCGGCGTGGAAATAGGAGCAACAATGGAGGAGGAGAAGAATCACAACTTTTATATTAAGTGGAATTTTGAAATGATAAACTATACAGAAGTCTTGGAGGTAGTAATAATGGGTTTCAAAAGTTAACTAATAATGAAAAACAAACATTTTAACATGGTGTCTCTGGTCTTGGGGTTTTCTAAAAAGAATATAACATATACAGTTACAAATCTAAGCTGCTTAATAAAGCACAAGAATTGGTGGGGGGTTTTCAATAATATTTTAGGCAGTATAAATTATTCCTATAGCTGATCAAGATCATCATAAACCACCTATCTGCTATGGCAAATAGTGTCTATTGCCGGAAGCAGTGATCCTTTCTGATTAAGAGATTTAGAGTAGTATATAGGTTGGCATGTTTTCAGGACTTGTACCAACAGGTATGTTATTCATCAAACAGGAAGTTTTTAAAAATAATTCTAGTATTTATTTTCAACCAAAGAGCCCAAGGCACTTATTCATCATCTTATCTTGCTGCAACCAATACTGACTGCTTTTATTAAGGATGGTGGAAACTATGAATGAATTAAGATGGAGAAGATCCAAAACAGAATTCTTCACATTTTCCTCTTTAGTAATTATGTAGCCCTTTTCCACAATTTTTGGCATTCTGCAATGCAGTATCCCTTGTTAAATCTATTTATCTAGGGGTAAGAAGTGAACTCTAAGCTTCAGTATTTCTCCATCCTATACCGTGTGTGTATAAATACTGTTGCAGGTGGTGCAACAAGGTCAGAATAGCTGCACAAGCTGAAATCCCAAGCATTTAGAGACGCAGGAGTCCTGTAATCCTCTTGTTCACTCTATTACCACCACATTAGTCCTCTTAGCACATCTGTACTTATATTATACCTCTGCCCACTTCCTTTACTTAAGAGAGAACAACTTACATACCTCCAGATCAATTACAGCTCAAAAATGCTCATGGTTCCATACATGATACAGGCAGTCCCCAGGTTATGAACAAAATAGGTCCAGTAGGTTTCTTTTTCAGTTGAATTTGTATGTATGAGTCAGTATAGGCCCAGTGCACATTTCTGGCCGCCACCCTCCAGGGGTGGCCAGATAAAATGGCAGGATAAATAATATCTTCTGTTTATCCCACCTCAGCTTCCTAGGGGTGCATATATACTGTAAAACAAATGCACTTTGACAACACTATAATAGCCATGGCTTAATGCTATGGATTTCTGGAAGCTAAGGTTTTACAAGGCCTTCAGCTTTCTCTGTCAAATATGCTGCCACCTTACCAAACTACAGATCCCAGCATTGCCCACCATTTAGCTATGGCAATTAACATGCAGTCAAACTGTATTTATTCTGCAGTGTTGATGCTCCCTTGGAAGGCTAGAAAGTGTTTTAAATGCATTAAGAGCCACTTTGGGTCTTAATTAAGAGATGAAAATAGGACATGAATACATATTAAAAATAACAACAGTGGTTCATGTTCATGGCTCAGCTCTTGGCCACAGTCTGAGAATTCAGGATGTCAAGGTAGCTGGCATCTGAGGAAAGGTCTTATAAACTCAGAGATTGGATACCTAGGACAACTTGGGAGTCTACATTTACTAATTCCTGTTCATCATCATTCAACTGTTTTGATTTAATCTTTACAAAAATATTTATTCGTAATCTCTGTGACTCACAAATATGGGTCATTCTCTACCTGCATGCATATAAACTGTGTGTTCCTGCCAAAACTCACGTTCCTTTTTTGTCTGCCATCATGGTAGGATTGTTAGGAAGTCTCAGCATTTTAGCATTTTGTCAATCCATCAGTTCACCTTCTTTTATTCTTCTAAAGATTTAATTTAAGAAGCTGTGGGATGAAGATCCCATATTCTACTGGTCACGCAAATTTCTTTTCTGCCTGGTGAAGAACCTGTGGTTAGCTCATGTCTATGTTGCTATCCACCTTGTCTTCTCCCTTTGCTGGGAAACATCTTCCACAATAGACAAAGTTCACTTGACTCAGATGAATGATACTTTATTGGCACTTCAAAGGAAACCCTCTCCTGGAACCCTCTCACACAGCTACATTGTTGCAACCATGTGAGAATATTTTGCTACTTCATTACAGACTGGATGTTTGGTTACAAGTAAATGTATCTTTTGGTTAGGTGAGTCTGCCATCAGTTCTGGTGTGTCCTCAGTGTGTTTAGCTTACTAGTATCGTATACGCCTGCCATTGGTGAACTCACACAACCTGCCCTCCTCCCATCTGCATGCCATCCTTCTTTACAGGTCTCCCAATAGTGAAGGTGGAAGTGAGTTTTGGAGAGAAACCATGGCTTGTGTGAGTGCAGGTGAAGGGGTGGGTTTATCACCAAAACACAGCTCTAAGAAATCTACACACAGAAACAAAATGACCCATATTTCTGAGTTCACAGAGACCATGTAAATAATAACAGTTACAAATAGGAAACTTTATTTACAGTATTTCGTTGTTTATTTATTTACCTGCCTTTCTGTTGTTTTAGTACTCAAAAAAGTTAATTAACACACACACACACAAATCAAACCAGTGGGCAGAAAAATAACATAAATGTGCAGCTGAATAAAAATTCAGTACTTCTCATTCTCCCTTTTAACATATGAATCATATAATTCGATACCCCCCATATTTTTCCTGTCACACTACACTATTATAATTTTGAATTCTGCCATAAGTTAGATAATTATTATTCATATTTATTCATCTTCTAACACTTCTTCACACCCACCCCAAAATTATTCTTTTGATTCTAGTATAATATCAATTCATCCCACTTTTTTTACAAATCTATCATTGTAAATTATTTGTAGTTTCCTAATTTTCTTATACATATAAAATTCATTCATATTTTCTACTATTAAAAGAGCACATTCCTTCTCCTCCATATTTTTGCATTTTAATATCTCATATTTTCCTGCTTTCCTATATTACTGCAATCCCTTCTTAACTTCCACCATCCTTATCCCAGCAAAATGTAAATACAGAGATTGAAGTTTTGCTTGTGGGCTTCACTTGTAAGAACCCCCATTAGAAGATTGTGATAACATAACTAATCATTAGGCTTGTTTGATCCCCCAAAAAATGGTTCAAAACTCGTTTCGGATGTAGGGGGCGCTGGAGATGCAAATCCTAAATGATTTCCAAAATTTTCCTCTTTTTTTAGAAATTTCCGAATCGCTTCATTAATGGTGTCCGCAATTGCGCAAAACATGAAAATCTGCAAACGGGACAGGCAAAACTTGGGGGATTTTTAGACCACTACTGACAAAACTTGCCACAGTGGTAGAAAAGATTCTCCTCTGTCAGCATACTAACCTCCAATGTGTTTAGAACAGGGGTGCTCACATTTTTTCAGC
Organism: Anolis apletophallus; assembly: GCA_030556195.1. Lineage (NCBI taxonomy): Eukaryota > Metazoa > Chordata > Lepidosauria > Squamata > Anolidae > Anolis > Anolis apletophallus. Next base: position 79,709,926 of record JARBWK010000008.1, read on the forward strand.
ATGCGAGCTACATATAAAACAACCAAGTCACAATGATCTACCTACCCATATTTTGATAGAAGAAATAAGGGAAATTTACGTATTTTTTGCAAAAATAAGGGACACTTGCATCCAGACAAGAGTTCCTTCTCCCACCCTGACATAATTCCAGAGATATAAACTGGCAGAATGAAAGCAGACAGACCTTTAAGCTGCAAGGCCATTCAATGCTGATCAATGTGGCCAATGGTACATTCAAAAATGCACCCAGACAATAGTTCCTTCTCCCACCCTGACATAGTTCCAGAGATATAAACTGGCAGAATTAAAGCACACAGACCTTTCAGCTGCAAGGCCATTCAATGCTGATCAATGTGGCCAAGCAGATGAACTCCTCGCAGTTGCAGATAGCTTTGGCAGGAAATGGCTGCCAAAGTCTCATTCTGGTTGTCCTCTTTCGTGACTCCTTCACGTGCCATTGCACACTCCAAAAGCACATGCGCGGGCCAGGCACCTGCCCCCTCCTTTGCTCTGCTGCCCTCCTTCTCCCTCCTTCCTCCTCAGGCCACGCTGTGACAGCACTGAGTATGGAGACGGGGGAGATTTCCCAAAGGCAGCGGAAGGTGCGGCGTGCGCGGGGCAGAAGCGCCCCATCTGGCTGTGAGTGACCAGTCGACTTCGTGGGCAGCCCTGGTTTAGAAGATTCCTGGTTCCCTGACCATTTTTAAAGCAATTTCAGTAATCGGATAAGGAAAATTACAAGAAGAAATGTGTTACCTCCAGCATTCTTTGGGAAAATTTAAACCTATCTCTCTGTTTTGCATATTTGTCTAGGACACACCTCTCTGAGTATGAGAAAATGGAATTTATCTCACCACATTAAAGTAATTCATTACATTTGCTTGTTTCCACCGTTGGCGAGTGTAACACCCCACTGCCCCAACCATCAAAGACCAGGAGGAAAGAATCGCTTGAGTACTGACCGTTTCCCTGCCCTGTGAAAGGCTGAGGTCCTCCTCAACCACCTCCTCTAACATCAGGAAGACGGACAAATGCCCCCGGGGACTGACCGTTTACCTGCCCTGTGGATGCTAGCGGTCCTCCTCGACTATCCTCTCTAGCAACTGTAACCCCAAGGAGAGGAAAGGGTCCTTCCAAAGCTTTATTGTGTTGATTCCCCAAAAAAGGATTGGATTATTTGATTTCTACTTTCCCAAAAGTTCCACGTGTAAACCCAAGAAGAGGGAAGGGGCTTTCCAAAGTGTTATTGTGTTTATTAGATTTGATTAGTTGATTTCTAGTTTTCTAAAGTACAATGTGTAACTCCAGGCAGACAAAGGGGCCTCCAAACTTTTGTGTGTTTTCCCTAGGATATTGTTATCAGCAAAGGGAAATTCTTGTTTTTCAAAGCACAGAAGTCAACCCCCAGGAGAAAAAATGCCCTTTGAAGTTGTTTTCCCTGCCTCAGGAAGGGAATTAACAGCAAAGGGTAATTTGTTCCCAACCCAGTCCTTCCCTTGCAAAACGTTCCCAACCAAGCAGCCTGCCATGGTCCCTCTGCCTTCGTGTCCCCGGCTCGCAATGAGCTGACAAGGCACACACAGCCCTTTTAAAAGGGCAATGGCTGCTGTGCCGAAACCCTGCCCCTTCCAATGTGGTTTCCCCTCATTGGCTCCAGGCAAGCATCCCAGCATGCAACCAGCTGCTTGCCTCCAGCCAATGAGGGGAAACCACCTCAGGAGGGGCGGGAATCTAAGGCTGATTTCTTTTCGACCCACTTCCTGGATCAGAAAAAAAGATGACGGCAGTGGCTTCGAAATGGCAAATTTACTTCCGGGTTCCCAAATCGCCTCGAAATCGCTTCAAAAGTGGATTAATTCTTATTTCATTCCGGTTTACGAGAATTCCAATCGTACCTGCCCATGCCTAATAGTCACTATGAGGTCAGTCAAGGTGACTTATGGAACAGTCTTAACACTACTTTCTTGTACATTAACTGCAAAGTTATTAAGCAGCAGCAAAAATATATAACTGGATCACTGCCCTGGCTTTCCTCTCCATGGTAGTGTACACACAAAGACTTCCTATGCAGACTTGATTATGTTCCATATCAGTCTAGGAGAAGCCCTTTAAGGCAAGTACTGTCATGAAACTGTCATGAAACAAAGTCACAGACTGTACCAGGACAAGTACGCTATGAGAGAAAAGCTGTGTGCTGCTATGGAAAGCGCATCACCGCAGAACAGAACACACACTTTGCACACAGGCAAACTGCAGGTTGAAAGGCTGCAGTAGGCCACTGATACATGGATTTCTGTAATCTCCACTTTGATTAACAACAGCTTTCCAATATCTCAGCAGGCATACTTCTTTCTAGCTCATTGCTTAAGAGAATGCAATGACTTTCTGCAGGCATATGTTTAGCCACTAGACTATAAGCACATCTTCAAAACAAGCAGAATACCCTCTGTCTTTCTGTCACAGCAAGTTATTTTTTTTAATTGCAAGCAACAACTGCATTGGATTGAATATCTTAAGAGGCATTTATGAGGCAGGCCAATAGCTCTCTTGTTAATGGGGCAGCAGCACATATATTCTGGATTACAGTTGGAACTTTGAAGGTATAATCCAGAGTATTAAGACTACTGGGAAACAGGGTTCAACATCCTGCATAAATTGAGACTTAAAATCAGGATGAACATTTGGAAGGAATTCACTATCCCACAGACATTGGAATAACCAGCCTTCTCTAGGACTTTGACATGGGTTTAATCCATTCCCTTTTTCCCGTACTGCTGCTCTGCTGAGATAATGCAAAATGTGATGGAGACACTGGCATGTGTGGACTGGTTTACTGCTCTGAAGCAGGTTTCGGCAGTGACCAGGGGAGCATTTGCACAGTTAAAACTTGTGCTCCAGCTGCGCCCGTACCTTGGGAAGTCTGACTTGGCCACAGTGGTCCATGCTCTGGTTACATCCCGTATAGATTACTGCAATGCTCTCTACGTGGGGTTCCCTTTCAAGACTGTTCGGAAGCTGCAACTAGTCCAACAGACGGCAGCCAGGTTGATAACAGGAGCAGCATTCAGAGAGCGTACAACTCCCCTGTTGTGCCAATTCCACGCTGCCAGTTTGCTACCGGGAACAATTCAAAGTGCTGGCTTTAGCCTTTAAAGCCCTAAACGGTTCGGGTCCAACTTACCTGTCCGAACACATCTCTCCCTATGAACCATCGAGATGTTTAAGATCATCTGGAGAGGCCCTGGTCTTGGTCCCGCCTTCTTCGCAGGTGCGACTGGGGGGGACGAGAGACAGGGCCTTTTCAGTGGTGGCTCCTCAGCTTTGGAACGCCTTCCCTAGAGACATCAGATCGGCCCCCTCCCTCCTGACATTTCACAATAAAGTCAAGACCTGGCTGTTTGAGCAGGCATTTGCTGATAAAATATAAAGGTTTAATTAGATATATGGAATGATGACAATGTGACAGAAACTGATTTCAACATGACGCTGAGACTGCAATTGTATGTTTTAAATTGTTAATTTGTTGTTATATGGTTTTTTTTCTTTTTTGGTTTGTTTGCTTGTGTTGTATTGAGGGCAGAGACTGCCTTGTGTAAACCGTACCAAGTCACCTTCTGGCTGAGAGGGGCAGTGTAGAAATGTGACAAATATATAAATAAATGTGACATTATGGGGATTTTACCTTATTTACCCTGTATTGAGGACCAGGAGTCCCTGAACATCGTTTGAACATCCAGGAGTGACTTCTAGTCAACTTCTGGGTATAGGATAAGTGTAGTTAAGACCTCAGCTGGCTAAGCTTACATAAATCTCCTCTTTGAAACATAAATATCATGTGACTAAGATTCTTGTTAAAAGTGTCACTTATGCTATTCTACACAAATATTAAAGATATATAATTGCAATAGTTTTGCATATGTTAACTATCTGTAGCACCAAAATAAATCACTACTATATGGGATGAAGTGAAAGTAAATGTTCTGTCAAATGAGCAGGTATGTCCCACTAAGAAGTGATGTGTATTTCGCAAGTATGTATTAACTTGCCATATTTCCAGCTTTAATTCTAATCTCATTGAGATATATAACTATGTCAGTCTTAATGTCAGTTTTATGTAATACATATTAGTTTCCCATTAGATGAAGCCAATATGTAAAACTTACAGGGAATCTGTATTCAGATGTACAAATATCACAAAATTGTACAAATACCACAAAAGTGTTATTACAATGATAAAGAATAGCTGGATAATCTGTCAATTAAAAGAAAAAACTTTGCCTTCTCTGTACATTTTTAAAGGGTTGAAAAAGCGGTTTTGTTTGAATTATCTAATAACTCTATTATGCATTACCACAGTCTAATTCTCACCCCATGAATGTGGAAAGATAAAGGCACGTCCTTGAGATTACTATCAACACTTTCCAAACACAGGATAGTACTGTACTTTGTATTTATTTATTTATTTATTTATTTCTTCAATTTTGTATTCCGCTCCTCCCTACAGGCTCGGGGCGGGTGACAGTAAAAATACACATGGACAGCCAAGTCACAGACTCGCTGCCCTACAATTAAAAACATTACACAGTTAAAACTCACATTCAGCAAGTCACGAGGTACAGGGGATGAACAAAGAGTATACAAAAGCATACCGAATATCATCCATTTGGGCTAGGTAAATGCTAGTTCGAAAAGAGCGGTCTTACAAGCCCTTCTAAAAGGGGTTAATTCCGAGATGGCTCGGACACTGTCTGGTAGAGAGTTCCACAGCACTGGAGCTGCCGCTGAGAAAGCTCTCTGACGGGTCGCGGATAGGTGGCAGGAGCGGACAGATGGTATAGTCAGCAGATTCCGTTCGTCTGACCGCAGTGATCTCGGGGGCAGATACGGGGTAAGGCGGTCCCTCAGGTACGCAGGCCCTAGGCCGTATAGAGCCTTAAAGGTCAGTACCAACACCTTGAAGACAATTCGGTACTCAATAGGAAGCCAGTGCAGTTGCCGGAGGGTGGGCGTGATGTGATCCCTCGCTGACGAGCCCGTCAGCAGGCGTGCCGCGGCGTTCTGCACTAGCTTGAGTTTCCGGTGTCGATAAGGGAAGGCCAACATAGAGGGCGTTACAGTAGTCTAGTCTCGAGATGACCGTCGCTTGGATTACCGTCGCCAGGTCGTTCCTGGACAGGTAGGGTGCCAGTCGCCTAGCCTGTCGTAGGTGGTAGAAGGACCCCCTGCAGACCGCGGAGACCTGGGCCTCCATGGTCAGCAGGGAGTCCAACTGAACACCTAAGCTCTTAACCGATGATGACGGGCTAAGCTGCTCGCCATCCAGGGTAGGCAACCGGCATCCACCCAGCCCAGGACGACCAGGCCACAGGATCTCCGTCTTCGACGGATTCACCTTCAGCCGGCTGGCGCGCAGCCATCCAGTCACGGCCTCCAGGCATCGATGGAAACAATCGGGTACGGTATCCGGCCTGCCGTCCATTCTCAGCAGAAGCTGGGTGTCATCCGCGTACTGATAACACTCCAGACCAAAGTCGCGGGCCAGCTGGGCCAGGGGGCGCATATACACGTTGAATAACAAGGGGGAGAGGATAGCCCCTGGGGACCCCACAGTTAAGTGGGGCCCTCCCGGAGACCCCCCCGCCCCCCTCCACACGTTGTCCCCGGCCCCGGAGGAAGGAGGCCACCCATTGAAGTGCGGTCCCCCGAACTCCGGCGCCGGCTAAACGGTGGGTCAACAATGCATGATCTACCGTATCGAACGCTGCTGTCAGGTCTAACAGGACAAGCAGTGCTGACCCGCCCTGGTCCAGCTGGCGGCGAAGTTGGTCTGTAATGGCGACAAGCACGGTCTCCGTCCCATGCCCAATACGGAAGCCGGACTGGTAGGGATCAAGTCCAGCTGTGTCATCTAAGAACCGCTGCAGCTGATCCGCTGCTGCCCTCTCAATTACTTTGCCCAGGAAAGGCAAATTGGACACCGGCCTGTAATTGGAGGGAGCCGAAGGGTCTAAATTCGGCTTCTTCAGCAGCGGTCTTACCAAAGCCTCTTTCAATCCCCGGGAAGACTCCTTGCTCAAGGGAGCTATTTATGATCGTGCCCAGGGGGCCACGTAGCCCTTCCCGGCAAGATCTAATAAGCCAGGAGGGGCACGGGTCGAGGGAGCAAGTAGTTGGCCTAGCTGCAGACAGTAACTTATCAACAGCTGCTGCGTCCAGCTTTTGAAACGGGTGAAGGTGGGCCCGCCGAGGCGGCGGGGTCTCGAGCTCGCTAACTGTATCAACCGTGGCTGGAATGTCCCGGCGGAGATTCGAAATCTTGTCAGTGAAAAGTTCTGGAAAGCCTCAGCTGTTGGGACCAAACCCCTATCTTTTGGGACAGTTGGGATTGTTGTCAAGGACCGAATTATTCTAAAAAGTTGAGCTGGGCGTGAACTAGCTGACTCTATCAGGGAGGCATAGTGAACTTTTTTCGCCTCCCTGATAGCATGCTCATAAGCCTTCTTGAACTGCTTATAAGCCGATTTCGATGCTTCGATGTATCCATGGATGCTTCGATGTATCCATGGACTACTAAAGTATTAAAATATGCAAAGTGCTCAATTTTAATACTTCTTAGTCCATGTGGACAAAGTACAGTACTACTGCTCCAAAACATAAAGGCTTCTCATATAATTATTGACTGAACAAGAAAAAAATATAACATTGAAAAATATCAAACCTGAAGCAAGTTTTAATGTTTTAGGCCACTGAAATCCACAAGCATGTGAACAATTTCAGTAGAAAGGAGGAAACCATGAAAATGAACAAAATCTGGCTACTAGTACTTAAAAAACTTTTAAATGAGGACATTAAATAAAGAGCAACACTCAAAAAAAACAGGGGAATTACAGACAAGAATGAATCAGTGCCAGCTAAGACCTCCCAACAAAGGCTTCCTCCAGCAAGCAACCAGCCAGGCTTTGAAACTGCAAGGCTATTCAATGCTAATCAAGGTGGCCAATGGCAACATTCACACTTGCCTCAAACATACAAGAGTTCTTTCTCCCACCCTGGACATTCCACAGATATATAAACCTCACTTGCCTAGTTTCTAGCAGAACTCACAACCTCTGAGGATGCCTGCCATAGATGTTGGTGAAACGTCAGGAGAGAATGCTTCTTGAACATGGCCATACAGCCCGGAAAACTCACAGCAACCCAGTGTTTCTGGCCATGAAAGCCTTCGACCACACAGTGTATTTCCATTCCACAGGGCATAATACATGTCATTTCAATAGAGAACATACACTGCTTATAAACCCAGGCACCACAAAATCTCATGAACAACTAAGTAAGGTGCTAACAATAAAGATTTGCACATATTTCTATTTTAACTTTTATTTATTTTATATTCCTTTTTATGTTACTAAAAATCTATTAGCAGTATTAGCACTGCTATTAGGAAGTTATAGCATCTTGTTTAGATGCATTCTACCAAAAAACGTGAACCTCGAATTCTTAGAATTCACCACAGCCACATGGGAGACATTCCATTCTATGAATTTCCTGGAAACAAAGTTGCTCTACACCTACACCATGTGGAGGGAATGCAGTTGCAAAGGATCAAAGACAGCATCTGTAAGAAGGGAGCAAAGGCCATTCACACCATATGTTAAAAGAACAAGATCCAGTCTTCTATTTACTTTAAGAGGTGTGTTTACCACATCGGGTTTTGTACTGGATCCTGCAATTAATCTTGGGTAAGTACTAAACATGCTTAATGAATATACACACTGACCATGCCTGTACAAAACAAAAGCACGTTTTGTTGAATTCAGCACTTACATTTATATGTATATTTAAAAAAACAAATTCATACATTAACCAGACCAGAGGTTCATAAACTTATTTGGCTTACTGCCCCCTTTTCAGAAAAAAAATCTATTCAGTGCCCTTCTGGAATTCTACTGTCTTTAAGTGAACAATCTGATTTCTTGTATGTATCCATATGTCTCCCTATGTCCTACAATGTAATAGAGAAAGATGTTGTAAATAGCACCTGCATTGTGGAATTACAAAATTATTCATTAAAATCATCAGATATTCTTGCAATTTTTGAGATTCTTCTGTGTTTGCACTTGAAAAGTGACCAAAATCCAATCGTTTTAAGAATATCTACAAATTGTTGGTTGAAATAGAATGGAAGGCCTCCAACTGCTGACTATGAGTAATCAAATCATCAGGGGTTTTGTTCTTTGCCTAGCATTAGATATACGGTATGTATTTGATATCAAATTATCAAATAACAAAATAAATGTATCAAGAAATAATTAATGTTTGAAAATATACTAAAATGCAATTGAAATCAGATAATGGTTTTAATTTAGTTTGCCCTTATTTAAGTAATTGTTCCTTATTAACACACACCTTATTTACCAATGATCAACAATTCAATAGATATAAGTGTTAATGATTAACTGGAGTTTTCTTAACAAATTCATTTCCATTTTTGTTAATATTGTAATACAAAAAGAAGAAAAATATTTGGAAAATTAATACACAAAATCACTATAACTTTGTTACACATCAGGTGAAACGTGTGTACATGAGTTCAACATTTTCTTCTCTTCTCTTCTTTCTTGATGCGCCTTTATTTTTATTCAACACCCCTCCCAGATTGTCCAGCATGGTGGTATTGCCCATTTTGGGAATTCCTAAACTAGCTCTAGTGTACATTTTTAAAGAGAGGAAATTATTTCTTTAACATAAACTAGTTTTTCTGTGGTTATTTCGTTTCTCATTTTACTCCATGACATTTCCTTCAAAAGAAGTTTGAAGCCAGAACAGCTCTTTCAAAATCTGAATTGTTATATGTCCAGCGTGATGCGAATGCAAAGTAACTTTCTTTCTATCATTAATTCATTCATACATTCATTTTTTAAATTTCTTCTCTGTTATGGAGCTCCTTCTTAAAATGCTGGTTAAAAATTATAATAAAATGGTAGAAGTGTCTAACTTTCTCTTTTCTCACCCAAGTTGTATTCATAATTACTTTAGTCATTTATGAAAAGAGAGACATTTGCATTATTTGCTATCTTTAGATACCCTATCTGTAAACAGAGTTATCAATCCCATTCTGAGGCCAGTCCACAAATTGAAGTTTTCTACAGATAATTAACTACAAATAAGCCTAAGGCAAATTTGTTTCACAGCCAATAGTAAAGCAGAGGAAGTAACTTTTAATAGCGATTTACAGTTCTGTTCTGGTTTCCAGCCAATGTTTCCTTCTTGTTCTTCTGTTCCAACTAAAAAGGAATTTTTCAGATGTTCTAATTTCCCATTCAAGATGCAATCAATCCCAGCTCTAGGTGCATCTAATCTAATTGTTATGGTATGTTCACGGGCCAGCACTAAAAGGGAAGTGGGGGTGTGGGGGGACTCTCTTTTCATTCAATGGTCTCCACTGCAATCACAAGGCTTGTCACCACCTGGTGTGAAATGTACAACAGTAAAAAGAGAGAGAGGGAAACATCATGGCCAGAGTGCGAGGGAGGGAAATGCACCATAAAATGCCAAAGGGGCACACATTCAACTGGACTGAGAAGTAAAATTAACATTTCTTACACAATTCCTTGGAATGAATTCCACTGAAATCAACGTAAATTACTTTTAAGCAAACATGTTTAAGATCACACTATGCATCACCTTAAATGATGACAAATCCTGAACTTTATGAGACAAAATAGTTCTCTCTTTCTAATGCTTGTTTTGTTGGACATTTATAGCATTTTATTGTTTTTTTGCACACACCTGGGGGCCCTCTGAGTAGAAAAGTGGCTTACAGCTTCCACTGGAATTGAAGGACAAAACTTCCTGGAAACTTCAAAATAATTCAGTAAAAAGTAACAACATTGATCTGTTTTTTGGGGTACAACTTTTAATCAGTTAGTTAGCTACATTGATTAAATGCATTTTAAAACTAAACAATGATTCCAACTAATCAGGCAAGGCTTGTAAAGGAACACTCCCTAACATTGCAATCAACAAAAGAGAAATATCCCACCCCCAAACTGAGTTGGAGAGGAATACCTCCTAGATAGGATGAATGAGCTAGGTCATGAGCACATCACCAAAACTACTTTGTTGCTTTCTAACAACACAGTAATTAAAATTTGTGCATTTGACGTCTACCCACATATCAGAAGAATAACAAAATATATACACTGAACATTATTTGGAGTAACTTATAAAAAGAGAAGAGAATAAAGAGTTGTGGTTTTTTTTTTCAAATTAATATAGACAATCTTAAGCTCACCCTTCCTTGGCCTGTGGCCAAGTCTACTGTTTCTAGGTATCCAATTATATTGATTTTATCTAGTAGGTTTCAGGTCAGAGGTTTTTGAACTGCAAATCTTATAAAAGCCTAGGTATCATGACAACTGGCCATGCCAGTGTGGGATTCTAAAAGTCATTCAAAATAACTTTTTCAAGCTCTGATTCGGATTCTGGGGAAAAGATGCTACAAAACATCTTCTCATTTCATAGGATTATAGGGCTCGAGCTCACTTTATAGCAGGGGTGGGCAATTACCAGCCCTCCAGGTGTTTTGGACTTCAACTCCCAGAAATCCTAACAGCTGTTAAACGGGCTAGGATTTCTGGGAGTTGAAGTCCAAAACACCTGGAGGACCGGTAATTGCCCACCCCTGCTTTATAGCAAAGAGCAAGCCACATACATTTTAGGGCTCATTGTTGTAGAAACAAGAGTGTACACTAGAATACATCCAACACCCCTATTACTAAACAAAAAATACTCAGTAGCAGGACACTAGTCCAATGGCAGGTAATGTGTCCATCAGCAAGTCATGTTTTCATTGAGTAGTCTTAGCCTCTGGAAACTTTCGAAGGCATTTCAGGAGACCTCAAAATCTGATTTGAAACATACTGATTTAGCTCATTTATGTCCTATGGCAATTATAGGGATGGGTAAACTGTTCCTGTTCCTCATATTCTATGCAAGACAAACAATTCTGCAGAAAACATTCAAACACCACGAAGCATAATGCTACTGCAGTTTACTGTGCAGTTTCACAGATTCTATGCCAATCGCTATAGAACTCTGCTCATGTGTGTATCTTTTAGGAGTTATGTTTTACAGTTCATTCATTATGGAACTGTTATTATATTTCACAGAAGAGTTGTATGAATTTCACTACTACTAGAATCTAGTGTAAATATACTGGATATAAAAATACAATGGGAAGTGACAACTTCAGAGCTTACAGCTTCTTGACCCAATTCTTAAATCCTACCATACACTTTATACTGAACGTAGATGCAGCTCTTTATCCAATATTGTACACAGATTTAAACATTAGTGTTTTCTTTAACTACACCAAATATAGAATTGTCTTTCAATTATTACTGATACTGTTCTTACAGAAAAACAATAAGGTACAATAAAAAAGTAATCCGGCTAGTTTGAAAATAAGTAACTGGTATTTTGTGCATCAGTCTGTTCAAATAATTGACATATTTTTCAATGAATATTTATTATGCAACAAAAAGTAAATATCTTCTATAACTCCAGTCTTAGACAATAATTAAAATCTAAACCCTAATGATAGGCACTGATTTGAGGTAATAACGAGCAAATGCCTTACAAAACTCTCAAAAGCTCCTGTTCCTAATCAGCAAAGATCAGTGACATCATTAAAACCTTTGATCTCATATCTTCTTTCAAGGTGGGGGCTGAACTGACCCTTGCTTATGGAGAGACATATTTCCTCCTCTTTCTTCCTTGTCCTTGGGTTCTATTCACAGATAAAAAAGCTGGTCACTAAGTACTATTACTATTTCCGAAAGGCATGTAGATCATATTCCAAATAATCTAAAAGTGAAATGGCCTTTGTTCTGCCAAAAAACCCATAGGATCATTATTTGTTGGTGTGTGCCTTCAAATTGTTTCCAACTTATACGATTCTAAGGTGAGTTTATAACGGAGTTTTCTTAGCAACATTTCTTCAGATTTGTTCACCTTCTCCCTGAGAAGAGAGGGCAATTTGCCAAGGTTGCACTGCCCAAGATAACCCAGTTTCCATGTCTGAGCAAGGATGCAAAACTTGGTTTCCCAAAGTACTTGTTCAATGCAAAAACTACTACATCATGCTAGCCCTCACAATGCTTTTAAAGACTCATTTAATGCAGTTAATTGCACTTTAAACTACATTATATGGATATACACAGACCATATAAGGCAGTTCATATCGCATTATATGGCAATATAGATCCAGCCTCTGTTTTGGTCCCAGGTCTCACTGAAAAGATAAGCTACACACTGAAACTCACATGATCACTCATAAAAATGCATGTGAAACACTAGAATGCCAGGAGGAAGAACAAAAACTGACATATTACCATACTAGTGATCAACAAGCAATTACACTTTTGTATAGTGGAGCATTCATTCATCTGATCCCCAACCCACATCCAGGAATACTAAAACCCAGACATAAGCTTTCATCTCAGTAAAATAATTTTTGATTAACTGTTTAGATTTCTCACTATATAGCATTATATTTCAGTATAAAGTAACAGTATAAATAGAACAGATATCCCTCAAATTTCCCTCTAATTTTGCTGTGTCAATATGACACTATTTACTTTCTTAAAAACCCAAAAAGTCCAACCTTAGTCTTTGAAAGATGCAAAGGATGAGCAGCATGTTTTATAATCTAGGAGCCAGAATTTTAAAATGATCCTCACAGGAAAAATGTAGATCAATTTTAAGTATTTTAAGCTTAATCCCCTGTCTTTCTCCACACCCCCCCCCCCCACACACACAAATCTTTTTAATAAATTTAATTGCGTTTCTTGAATGGCAGCAAACTGCCGTTTATTATCTCCCTCATCAGGTGATCAATGATTTCATTAATAAGACAGATAACAAGACTGTCATATCATCGACACTGTTATGAAAGATGATCCTGGCTTCCAGCTCCATTTTCCAAGGTCTGGGATTCTCTGTGGCAGCTCTGAATTCATTCAATATTTTCCACAGACAGAGAAAAGTGAAAATCCATTTTGAAACCAATTTCAATTAGGATCCAAAAGCTGTTATCACAGGTGTCGCAGAATGGGTTCGTAAGTGGAAATGTCGCCTATCCATTCTGAAATGAAACCTTATCAGAGGCTACAAAGATGGCTGAGGACAGCCTATCTGTAAATTACTTTTCACCCTGTGTTAACTCAACCCTAGTTCTGTCATATAGAAGCCTTTTCCATCCACTTGTTATAATGTAATGACTAACTAGGCCTTGCACCAGAACTGCTTTTATTCTGCCCTAGTTTCCCATGCAAACACAACAACAAGTTCAGAATAAATCCAAAAGAAGCTGGACAAGCCGGCATTTTCCCTAAGAGCACTTAAAGTTCTCCTCCTATTCTTGGGGGTGGGGAGTGGGTAACAGAGATGCATTCTGAAGTCTATCTCCACCCATTGCATTCCTGGTGACTTTTCAATTGCAAACTCCAAGGCCCAGCTATTTCATTAATTCAGCACCCAAGTAGCGAGGCTTTTCTCTCACATCTTTCAGTCTCCTTTTAGAAAATTATCCCATGACGGAGGATTTATTCAGTCAAAGACCTCGGACTTTGAGAGGCAACAAAAGAATCAAGAGACTTTCTGGTCCACCTGCCTGGCGAATGATGAGGCAGGGAAAAGCCTCCCCTAGAGAAACCAATCAAACCATTGTGTGGCGCAGTCAGACCTTTTCAACTGTCAAGCCAGGAGAGCAGGAAAAGAGATGAAAGAACTCAGGATGAAGCTACCATTTACAGAACCATGTGGGAATGGTCTCCAAAGATTTAATAATTGGGATGGAACTCAACTTTCTACAGAGAAAGAGAGAAGCGGGGGCATGTGCATAAGAGGCACAGGGAAAAGGAGAAAGAAGTGGAAAGGAGAAGGAAAACAGAAAACATTAAGACTCACATAAACATTTTTACAAAACCTTCTTCATGGAAAAAATGAGGGGGCAGAGAGATTTTGCACTAGTAACTATCCTTTCAAAAATTCTAAATTTCATTATGCATTCTGGAAGAAGAAAATAAAACATTACTAGGTTTGCTTAGAACAGAATTTTTCCACTCCCAAGAAACCTTCATAGCATGTTTAGGTTTTTTAAATAAAAGAATGCCTCCCAATACATACCATATAAACACAGGATTGAAAACATCCATATGTGTTTTAGTTTTGTTTGTTTTTTACACAAAACAAACATGAAGCTGGAATCTCCTTTCCTATAATCTGAGTCCTCATCTCTCGGGTGGCATGAAACAAGTTACTCTCTCTTCATTATGCCATTATTTCAAATATTTAAAATGGCTATCATGACTCCTTTCACCCTTCTCTTCTGCAGGCTAAATAACTCAGCTTTTTAAGTCACTCCTCATAGGGCATGGTTTCCAGATCTTTTATCATTTTAGTTATCCCCCGCTGAATACATTCCAGCTTGTAAATATCCCTCTTGAATTGTGGTGCCGAGAACTGGACACAGTATTCCAGGTGAGTTCTGCCCAAAGCAAAATAGAGGGACACCATGACTTCCCTTGATTTGGACACTATGCTCCTTTTCATGCAGCCCAAAATCCCATTTACTTTTTTACATGCTACATCACAATGTTGGCTCATGTTCAACTTGTTGTCAACTAAGACTGCAAGACTTTTTCACATGTACTGTTGTTGAGTCAGGCATCAACCATCCTGTACCTGCGCATTTCATTTTTTTCTGCCTAAGAGTAGTATCCTACCTTTCTTCTTGTTGAAATTTATTTTTATAGTTTTGACCCAGCTCCTTAATCTGTTGAGATCATTATGAATTCTGATCCTGTCTTCTGAAGTATTAGCTATCTCTCCCAATTTAGTGCCAACTGTAAACTTGATAAGTATGTCCTCTAAAACTTAATCCAAGTCATGAATAAATATGATGAACAGAACTAGGCCTATGACAGAACCCTACGACACCCAACTGGCCACTTCCTTCCATTAAGAAGAGAAACCATTGGTGATCACCCTTTGTGTTTGGTCACTTAACTAATTGCAAAGTAGTATATAGGTTTGTGCATTTCAGCTGGACCTTGAGCCATTTCTGCTATATGGATTTGGGGGGGAACATCAGATCCATTTTTGTACACCTCCTGAAAACGGGCAGGCATTCCAATTGATGTTTTCAGTCCTTAGCCAGAAAATGTGGCTTGATCTGGCCCATTGGTGGCAATGGGTGGCTTCAATGGCTCCCCCTCCCATCATTTTAAAGGCTGTTGGGATAAAAATGGCCACACTTGGAGGACAAATCTACCACTGCTGGCCCACCAAGTTCCATAACGTTTGGGTCATCTCCATATGACACATTTTTGCAGTGTTCACTCACTACCCCATCCACGTTAAGTACAAATGCCATGATTATCATATTTTCACACTTCTTGAGACAGAATAGGATTCTGTTGGTATGAGACAAGGAAAGGCCTCCAAGCTAATTTAGTGTGACAAAAAGGCCTTAGTCTAATGAAAAACTGTCCTAAATAATACTATCCATCCTGCCTTTTCTACTGTGAAATTGGAATTCACACTAGTCTATGGACTGCTCCTTAAAGTTTTATGTCTGGGTGGAAAACTTTGGGAGGATTGAGGGCCAAATTTTCACCCATCATACTGACCACATCAAGATCAGAAATGGTGAAAAAATACAAAGAGAGAAGGAGGAAATTAAAACAAAAGTTCCAAGACATGGACTTTGATTTTTGATATTTGGAAGCATTCGGGTTTATTCTATTTGTCAATTACTCTAAATACAAATTATCTCTCCAAGATCAGTGAAGCCTGATTTTGAAATTGTTTGTATTTATAATACTGGGGAGGGAGTGAATGAGAATAATTGCCACTAAAATGGTTTTTGGGGCTGCTTGTGAATGTACAATCCAAAAATGTATTTTAATCTTTGGTATATATACAGGTATTAAAAAAATTAAATCCCAAACATTTCTGGTCCCAAGAGTTTCAAAGAAAGGATTTTTTTTCATGTCAAGAGTGACTTGAGAAACTGCACGTCGCTTCTGGTGTGAGAGAATTAGCCATCTGCAAGGACGTTGGCCAGGAGATGCCCAGATATTTTGATGTGTTACCATCCTTGTTGGAGGCTTCTCTCATGTCCCCGCATGAGGAGCTGGAGCTGATAGAGAGAGCTCATCCACGCTCTCCCCGGATTCGAACCTGCGACTTGTCGGTCTTCAGTCCTGCCGGCACAGGGGTTTAACCCACTGCGTCACCGGGGGCTCCAGAGAAAGGATACTCAATCAACAACAGAATCCACACTGTCTCTCCCATTCCAGTCACAAGTGTACAGTGTCTACAAATACATATTCTTTTATATAATATACTTCAGAAGAGACCCACAATTTGTCAAACTCACACTAGATAACAAATACTAAGCACACAATTTTTACTTTGTTTCCTCCAAAACTACTACTCCTTTACAAGTAATGGCAACAATATTAATCCTAGATTAATATTAATAAAGCCAGAAAGCACACTGAACCCCATTGATGATGCATCTACAGCAAACTTGGCCAATATAAAAAGATAATGTGTATAATCCAAAAATGCACTTTATTTGAAATGCCAGGCATTCTAACATTTTTTTAATCATGACACTATCACATCTCAGAAAACAAGGCCAGAACTAGACAATAACTTTCCTATCCCAAATACATGTGCTCTGTAACTTCACACTACATTGCATGCTTTTCTGCAAACATACAACACTGGCAAATTCAGGATTATAAACACTAAAGCAGATGTTAGGGGGGCATAATAATACACACTGTAATGTCTGATTCTAGCCTAAAGCATCTCAGATTTCAAAACAGATTGCACATTAGAAACACAGACAAAGTAGGCCTGATCATTGTGTACGTACACACCATGCTCAGAACATAATGTGTGATGCAAACAGAGATAGCCTTGGTTCAAGGAAGGGTAAGTATTTCATTCTTATATTTTGAGATTATGCAATCTCCATTCCCTGCATGGACCACAAGCCAATGGGATTTTTCCATACATCTGGAAAAATCCCAAACAGTTTACTAAATAAATGTTGTAGATGTATATGGCTAAACAGGTAGAACAATGAGACCGTTTGTGGACATAAAAGTTACTTTATGAAAGTTACTTTATGTCATGTCTTAAAGACATTTTTTATAAGATGATGTATCACTGGTATATGATTCCCAAGAAATGGTGTAAGATGTATCGAGGTTTGCTAATACATTCTGGAAGTATGAAAAACAAGAATCATAGAATCATACAGTTGGAAGAGACCTTGTGGGCCATCCAGTCCAACCCACTGCCAAGAAACAGGGAAATCACATTCAAAGCACTCCAAAAGGATGACTATTCAGCCTCTGTTTAAAGGCCTCCACAGAAGGAGACTCCACCAAGAAGGGACTTTCTAATTTGCTTGATGGACTTGTGAGAAAGCTAAAAGTTTTTGGACACAAACACACATACTATGTCACAGCATTGTGAAAAGAAATGTTCAAATGAGGGTTTTTTCTTTCCCTTTGGGGACTTATGGACACAAAGTAAGAAAATGGTTACTGAAGAGTCTTGTACATATTATATGAACACTACAGTGAGACTGATAAATTCCCAGAAATAGAAAGATTTGGCAATACCAACCATATTTGATGGACTTGGCTTAGATGGATAAAACGACTATACTAAGGAAAATAAATGAAAACTAAAAGTCCCTTGTAGACTTTTTAAGGAAAGATAAAGACAATTTGTTTGTCACTGAATTTGACTATTGGCAGATAGAAGTATGCAGTAGGTAAAACTAGAAGTTATGCTAAGAGTATTGTAATATGAGTGTTGGAAGTTCGTTTTTCTCTTTTGATCTATTTTATACTTTTATTGGAAAATACTTTGTAATTAAATTTTTTGGATTGTTATATTGTACTTTCTATTTCGATTTAATGAAATATATACTGGGGATACTACAGGTCTGAAAAAATTACATGCACACAATATTTCATGTACATTTTCTTTTATTTTAGATGAAAACAGATTATATGAATCTGAATTTTCATCTATAGTGGCATTCACATCTAAAACTTCAGCTCTATGCCTCCCTCAGTACATGGTTAGTATTACAGATAGGTTGATTAAAATAGATGAATAATTGCTTGGCCGAGCACTTAGTAAAGACAGAATAAGATAGTCAGACCCCTTACACACCGCAGGCAAATTTTAGATAACTAGTAATTTCTTTTGAACCGCGACCTCTCAACAGGACACCAAATATTTTACTAAGAGGTCAGAAATGGGTAATCCCCTTAATGTCTATTCTCTGGTGTGTTTTGTAAAACAAGATTTGCAAAAATATAAGCAAAAGATAGGAAATACGACTTCTGCGGAGCAAACTTCTGCTGAATGTTCCCCCACCCCCAACTCTAAAAATCCTCACATGGTTTCTCTTCTAAAAAGATTAAAAGGGACAAATGAAATTCCTTCCTTTTACTCATCTATCAAACTTGGTTTCAAGTTACTGTATCATTAAGATAGTAATTTCTGCTTTCTGTCGCATTAAAATATGTCCTCAATACATTTTGATTCTGATAAAAGTAGTCAAAGGCCACAACCTACACATGTTTATAATTATCCTTTTTTTCTTGTAGTTTTCTTCCTTTAAAGCAGAATATTAGGTTAATAAGGAATATCAGATTACATTAGAATGAGTTCATGGGTCAAAAACTAGACAAAACATACTTTGCTGAAAAGAAGAACTTGTCTGTCAAATAACTGAAGCAGTTCTCTGATAATGCCTGCAGAGTCTGCAACATTTCAACCAGACAAAGGAGTCGTACACTTCATCAAAATTGGGGAGAATGGATGAAAGTGTGCTGATTTTTCTTTGAAAGCTCACAATTCTTGGATAAAGCATAGTACACTGGAAAATCTGAAGACACAATAGTGAGGTAAAATGCCATGGCATGCATATGCATGCATGTACATATGTTCACCACAACTCCTTGTATCACCTAAGGCATGCTGAAAAGTGCATATTGTGTTGGGACTCATGAAAATATGAAGGAGACTTTAAAAGTAGTTTATTATGTCCACATTAAAACTATTTAACATTTCCCCTCAAAAATTACATCAATCCAGTATAAGGACCAAATCATCATAAAACATAATGTAAAATAAATATATTGAAATATTTATATGAAATACATCTATTAAAATACACAAAACAAAGATTAAAAGACAGTAAACACATGACATGAGTTTAAAATTCTTAGTTAAAAATGACTAGGTAGGCCTGTCGGAACCAAACAGTTGTTTCTTAAATTCTGACATCTGATTTAGCTGTAGGAGCTCTACTGATGGGTCATTCCACAGTCTTGGGGCAGCCAATTAAAATCTTGCTAGTTATGGTTGCTAGTTAGGTTCTGGCTGGTTCTATCCCCCTGATCACGTGTCCCATCCCACAGTCAACCACTTTTGAATGTGTCTGCCTAAGGGTGGGTAACTGGGACAAGATAGGGATTCTGCTGGTGTACCAAACACCCCGCTGCACTACAGTCTCCCTACCTGAGCTACCCAGGGTGGTCTCGGGCCTGACGTTGGAGTCCCATCAGCTTTTTGTGCTGGGGGACTTCAATATCCATATGGAGGCTACCCTATCAGGTGTGGCTCAGGATTTCATGGCATCCATGGTGACCATGGACCTGTCCCAATTACTATCTGGCCCCACTCACAGGGCTGGGCACACATTAGACTTGGTTTTCTGTTGGGGATGGGAAGAAAGTGGCGGTGTGGAAGAGCTGACCATTGCTTTGTTGCCATCGACCAACAACAACCTGATCAGGTTTAGTCTCACTGTGCCCCCTAACCTCTGCAGGGGTGATGGACCCATTAAAATGGTCCACCCTAGGAGACTAATGGATCCCAATTATTTCCTGATGGCTCCTGGGGATTTTTCTGCCTCCCTCAGTAAGTGATCCAGTTGATGCTCTGGTCTCTTTCTGGAATAGGGAGATGGCTAGGGCAGTAGACATTATTGCTCCAGAATTGCCCCCTCTTGAGTAACCAGAGCTAAACCAATCCCTTGATTCAATGAGGAGCTGGCAGCAATGAAGCGAAAAAGAGGAGGCTAGAGTGTGTGTGGCTCCGAAAAAGTAGCGGATCAGCCCGAGCACACCTGGGCACCTTTTTTAAGGACCTATGACATAGCAATGAAGTCTACACAGAAATCTTTCTAAGTGGCCAATATTGCGTCCGCAAAGAACCGTCTAGCTGAGCTGTTCTGAGTTGTCAAAGGGCTATTAAATCCATCTCAGAATGGAATCCCTGACAACTTGGCAGCTCACTGTGAAGCATTTGCTCGGTTCTTTGTAGACAAAGTCGCTCTGATCCATTCTGATTTTGAAACCACGCTTACGGCAATATCCGAGGATGTAACACAAGCACCTGCTTATCCAGTTTTAATAAATTCCTTTCAATTGGTTTAGCTTGAGGACATGGACAAGATCCTTGAAGAGGCGTGGAATACCACATGCATCCTAGACCCCTGCTCATACTGGCTGATAAAAGAAGCCAGAGGGGGTTTGGCAGAGTAGTTAAAGGTGATGGTTAATGCCTCCTTACAGGAAGGCAAAGTTCCAGCAAGCTTATAACAAGCTATCATAAAACTACTGTTGAAAAAACCATCACTGGACCCCACTCAATTTGTCAACTATCGGTCAGTTTCCAATCTCCCCTACTTGGGCAAAGTCATGGAACATGTGGTGGCTTTGCAACTCTAAGGGTTCTTGGAAGGCACTGACTATCTAGATCCGGTACAGTCTGGCTTTAGGCCGGGACATGGAACTGAAACAGACTTGGTCACCTTAGTAGATGATTTACGCTGGGAACTAGACAGGGGGAAGGGTGCCCCTGTTGTTTCTGCTGGACCTCTCAGCAGCTTTTGATATTGTTGGCCAGGGTATCCTTCTGGAATGCCTCGCAGGCATGGGACTTGGAGGTACTGTTTTGCAGTGGCTCCGGTCCTTTCTGGAGGGACAGTCTCAGAAGGTGTTATTGGGGGACACCTGTTTGGCCCCACAACCTTTTACTTGTGGGGTCCCACAGGGTTCAGTTCTGTCTCCCATGCTGTTTAATATCTACGAGCTGCTGGGAGATATCATCCAGAGTTTTGGAGTACGGTGTCATCTGTATGCAGTTGACGTCCAAATCTGTCACTCCTTCCCACCTGTCACTAAGGAGGCTGCCCAGACCTTGATCCGGTGCTTGGCAGCAGTGTCGGACTGGATGTTAGCTAACAAATTGAAATTGAATCCAGACAAGACAGAAGTCCTACTGGTCAGTCAAAAGGCCAAACAGGGTATAAGGTTACAGCCTGTGTTGGATGCTGTAAGGACTCACCCGTCCTAAGCAGGCCGAATCCTGCTTGGAAGTCTGGATCCCTGTTTGGAAATTGCTGGCCTCCATTTTAGTAAGGGAGTTTCAGCTAGCAGCCATCAGGAGAAGGTCAGAGCAGAGAAAGGGGGTGTGGCCTTAGAGTCACTCTGCTCAGATACAGTTTCTTTCCTGTGATTGGCTGGGTGCCAGAGGGGAGGAGTGGAGCTGACTAGGAGAAGGATTCCTGTCAGTAAGATTTTAGTCTTGGCTAGTCTTGTCTTGGGAGAGGCTTCAGATAATTTGCATCTGAGCCTTCTCTGTCTGGTGCCAGCCTGCAGATAAGAAACATTTGAGCCTGAGGAGTCTTGAGCGAGGTTTCTGGGGGAGTATCATCAGAGCCTCTGCAATAGAGACTGACAGTCTAATCTATAGCTAACCACCACAACAGAATAGGCTGGACTAAGGGGGTCAAGACCTAGCACTGACAGCTCTTAGGGCCAGGAGAGATTCCAGTGGTGACGCTTTAGTTTAGAGCCAGAAGGACTGACTGGGAATAGTTAGTTAGATCACCTTGTCGTCTCTTGTGATAGGGAGACAGGTGGGGGCTCTGAGACTGTGGTGCTAATCTAGTTATTAGCTACTGTTAACAAGACTCAGGGAACTGTCTATGGTATAGAAGTTCCCGTTAGTTACATCAGCTACCCTCTAGTTTAATTATTAGTTGGGGAGTTGGGAGACAAGTCTTAGTACTGTCTGTGGAACTGAATTTAAGATCTAAGAAGAAGCAATAGCCTTTATATAGAAACCATTACGCACCAGCACATTGTTTAGATCCAGTCAACCATCACGCTAATAGTTTTAAAATTCGTCTTTGTAACCATACGCTCTTGTTGCCTCACTGTAGAACCAATACGATCTGTGCCTACTTGTTAGCCTGTTTGATAGTTAATAAATCCTTTCTTATTAACTTTCACATGCCTCCATCTTTCTGTCTTTTCAGTTTTCCTCACAGTGGGTGATTTGGTGTAAAGGGAGCCTAATTAAACATCTTAGTTATTAAATTAAATCCTGATCACTGATTAGGTTGGGGGCAGTAATTACCGGGAGTGTTAATAATTAATCTGCAGTGTCAAGTCGTGACAGATGGGCTTACACTCCCCCTGAAAACTCAGGTTCGTAGCTAGGGTGTGATCCTGGATTCATAGCTGAGCCTGGAACCCCAGGTCTCGGCAGTAGCCAGAGGAGCATTTTCACAATTAAAACTCGTGTGCCAGCTGCATCTGTACCTTGGGAAGTCTGATCTGGCCACAGTGGTCCACGCTCTTGTTACATCCCAAATAGATTATTGCAATGCACTCTACGTGGGGTTGCCTTTGAAGACTGTTAGGAAACTCCAACTAGTCCAATGGTGGGTGGCGAGACTCAGGAGAATTTGGGGGGGGGGGGTGAGCCCCTGTAAGTGGGCGGTGGCATGAGCCAGGCGACAGGCTCCCCCAGGGCCCGCCCCTGCCTCCCTCTTTGAGACACCACCTCTGGCTCCTCCCCTTCAGCCCGGCATGGAGGGGCTCGAGAGGCGGCATGAGAGGGAGGAAGAGGAAGAAGGAGTGGCAGCAGCAATGGCATCGAGAAGAGGAGGAGGAGGCCAGGAGGTGGCAGGAGAGGCCAAGGCCGTGGAGGAGCCACTGGACTGGACCTTCATCGACATGGAGATGGTGATGTCACTGCAGGACCTGCCCGCCACCCTCATTGCCTGCAACCTTCCGCTGGCTGTCTTCTTCCCCAACAGACCCTGCAGGGTGAGACCCCATAGGCTCACCTGCCCCACATTGGCGTTTTTTGGGGAGCCATGCTGCAGAGGTGCTTCTCTTGCAAACTTGGGCCCTCCAGGTGGTTTGGACTTCAACTCCCACCATTCCTAACCACCTCAGGCCCCTTCCTTTTCCCCCTCAGCTGCTTAAGAAAGGGGCCTGAGGCTGTTAGGAATGGTAGGAGTTAAAGCCCAAAACACCTGGAGGAAGGGCCCAAGTTTGCCCATACCTAGGTTAGGGGCACATTTCAAAAAAGCAGAATGCCAGGTCTAGTTTGTTCAAAACTTCTGCATAATCTTGGTGGCCAGGAAGTGAGCCCCCCCAGTATTATTTATTACTTATTTATTTACGCTATTTCTATGCTGCCTTTCTCAGCCCGAAGTAGGTGAACTACATCTCCCAAAAATCACTGTCAATTCTTCCCAACCTTCTCCCATATTTTTTGTTGGTCATGGGGTTCTCTGTGCCAAGTTTGGTCCAGATCTGTCATTCATGGGGTCTCGGCTGTGGAAGTCCGAGTTTAATTGGTCAAAGGTACTGCAAATCCCATCATTCATTGTCCATACTCCCCAAACATATTGTTTTTGTGATTAATCACTATGCTTTAATTATGTTCAATTTGTAACAATGAAAATACATCCTGCATATTAGATATTTGCATTAGAATTCATAAGAGTAGCAAAATTATTTACGAAGTAGAAATGGAAATATGATTGGGGGTCACCACAACATGAGGAACCTTATTTAGGGGTCATGGCATTAGAAAGGTTGAGAACCACTACATTAATACATATATCTTTCTGTTTAATTGCTATTTAAAAATTTAAAAAAATTCTAGGGGGGCAGCGAGTAAATTTTTTTCTGGAAAGGGGGCCGTAGGCCAAAAAAGTTTGGGAACCACTGCTCTAAAAAAAAATCAAACCATGATTTTTGATACTTTGAAAATAGTAAAAATGCTTTTATTAAGATCCCTGTTATTATAAGAAAAAGCTATGTGGTAGCAATTCAAAGTTTGGGAACCACTGCTCTAAAAAAAAATCAAACCATGATACAAATTATTAAGCATGATACCATTTGAAAATAGTAAAAATGCTTTTATTAAGATCCCTGTTATTATAAGAAAAAAGCTATGTGGTAGCAATTCAGATCATATTTATCTCACAATGTAAAGTCAGCAAATGTACACAGGTCTACTAAAACAATTGAATTAAAGGATACTGTGTAATTAAAATACCTAATGACAACAATATCACACACTAAATTTCACAACCTTTTCCAACATAGCACATGCCACCCGAGTAGTCTATGCACAAGCATTACATGTTGTTGCAATACTGAAGATTTTGGGAGTTTGGCTGATGTTTTAACCCATACTCCGAAAAAAATTAAAAACACTGGACAAATGGTACACCACTTCAGATTTCCTGAATTAAAGTTCAAGACTGGGATTCTAACTCCCAAGAATTGTTCACTCCAGTGTAGATATTTAAAGACATGAGGAACA
The DNA here is from genome assembly GCA_030556195.1 of Anolis apletophallus. Lineage (NCBI taxonomy): Eukaryota > Metazoa > Chordata > Lepidosauria > Squamata > Anolidae > Anolis > Anolis apletophallus. Next base: position 79,734,676 of record JARBWK010000008.1, read on the forward strand.
CGGCACCTTTAAATTGCTTCAAAGGCCAATGGTCATTAGACAACAAGAGACCTTGTACTTCATATGTACATTCCTCTAGAAAGAACTGGAACCACTATAAAACTGTACTCTTCAGTGCTACACAGGCTATCTTAGAAGAATATTGTGTTCACTGGTACTGGAGGCCACTGAGAAGCAAAGAAAAAGAGTTGTAGTCTCCCTGCCTTTTTCCACACCAAAACCAAGGTGCAAATCATACTAGAGCTTATACATGCCTTCATTCAAACCCATCCTTGAGCTTTCCAGTTTTCTACTGAAGATTGAAACAATTGTCCCAAATCAATCACACTTTATTTATGTGTTTTTTTCACTAGGGGTTTAATATTTTCCTTTTTAGATGCACCAAGAAGTACACTCTAACTCAGAGACAGGCTAACAAGCTCCGAAGTTCAAATGTCAAATCCAGTCCTGGAAAATTTGAATAGCAAGCTATGCCATAAATTTTTTTAAAAATCAGACAGTAAGTCAACAACTGCCAAGGAACTTTTCAACACCAATGCAAACTAGTCACATAGGAAATTTGGTTATGTATCTAAATTTAACTGGGTTTAGACATGAAAGTGATAAAGATAAAATACTTGGGTATATTCCCTTCATCATGAATTGTTCTCTTTATGAACATGATAAGCATTTAAACAGATGGTGTCCAGCATATTAAAAAATACCTCTGGCCTTGGTTTTCTTCATTATAAGTTTTAGCTACTTTAAAGACATACAAATGCTGTTAATAGAGAAAATATGAATGTATGTGTTTGGAAGTCTTGCTTAACTTTAAAGTATATGATTAAGACACTGAAATGGTTAAAAAATGTTCCATGCTTTGGCCAAGATTGAAAAGAGCAGTGAAGAAATCAGAACAAGAGCTATCGAGGCAGCTATCAAGGAACTAGTATGCGGAGTGTCACCAATATGCGGATGACACCCAGCTCATTCTGGTAATGGAGGGCCGGCCTGGATCCGTGCCCGATAATTTCCATCAGTGCCTTGAAGTCATTACTGGATGGCTGCAAGCCAGTAGGTTGAAGGTGAATCCGGCTAAGACGGAGATCCTGTGGTTGGGTCACCCGGAGGGGGGGGGTGGAGATCCAACTTCCTTCCCTGGACGGCGTGGCACTATGCCCATCGACTACAGTAAAAAGTCTTGGCATCACCTTAGACACTCAGCTGATGATGGAGTCACATGTCTCCACCATCAGTAGAGTAGCTTTTTTCCCATCTCCGACAGGCAAGGAAGTTGGCTCCCTACCTCTCCAGCCGTGACCTAGCCATAGTAGTCCAAGCCACGGTCATCTCAAGTCTAGACTACTGTAATGCTCTGTATGTTAGTCTTCCTTTGCTGGTGATCCGGAAACTGAAACTGGTCCAAAATGCAGCAGCTCGGCTGCTGGCCGGTGCCTCGCGGATTAGTCATATAACACCTATTTTGCGCGAGTTGCACTGGCTACCAGTGGAATGCCGGATCACTTTCAAGGTGTTGGTCTTGACCTTTAAGGACTTGAACGGTCTGGGGCCAGCATACCTCCGGGACCGCCTCATCCCATATTGTCCCACTAGACTGCTGCGATTGGAATCCTCCCTGCTCCTAGAAGTTCCCAGCTTTAAAAGGTACCACCTCACTACCACCAGACGGAGGGCATTTTTGGTAATTGCCCCTACCCTGTGGAATGTGCTGCCTTCCGAGGTTAGGGCTCTCCCTCACCTGATGGCATTCCGGAAGGCGTGCAAAACCATCTTGGTTCCATTGCATATTAATGTTATGCTTGGCTTTGTCGAGACACCTAACTGTCTCCTCCTCTGTGTTTTAATGTGTTTTAATGTTTTAATGTGTTTTATTGCTTTTAAACTGTGTGATTTTAATGCTGTGAGTCGCCTCGAGCCACTTAGGAGTGGCGACCCAGAAATGCGAATAAATAAATAGATAAATAAATAAACTAGCTAAGATCCTCAATTTAAAGATGTATATTGATGATGAAGTCAAAATTGTTCAGTACAACTGTATTTCTGATTTCTATGTACAGCAATTCAGAAACTTAAATAATTTAAAGTTAATAGGGTTATAGTTTATCTGATTTATACAGAATCCAATAGTGAAATTAACAAATAAAAAAACATCGACTTCTGTTTTATTGACTATTCTAAAGCCTTTGACTGTGTGGATCATAATAAATTGTGGCAAGTTCTTGGTGGTATGGGCATACCAAATCACCTTGTCTCTTTCCTGAGAAATCTGCATGAAGATTTCTGCATAAGAACTGACCATGAAACAACAGACTGATTCAGGATTGGGAAAGGCATACAGCAGGGTTGTATACTCTCAACCAACCTATTCAACTTGTATACAGACACATTAATGCAAGGCTGGGGTTAAAATTGCTGGAAGAAACATTAACAACCTTAGATATGCAGATGATACCACTTTGATGAGCCTTCTAATCAAGGTGAAAGTAGAAAGTGCAAAAGCTAGATTGCTGTTAAACATAAGAAAAGCCAAGATATGGTAACCGGACTGATCAATACTGGCAAATAGAGGGATAAAACGTGGAGGCAGTGACAGACTTTGTATTTCTAGGTGCAAAGGTTACTGCAGACACAGACCGCAGCAAGGAAATCAGAAGACCCTTACTTCTTAGGAGGAGAGCAATGTCCAATCTCAATAAAATAGTGAAGAGTAGATACATCACACTGGCAACAAAGATCCGCTTAGTAAAAGCAATGGGATTCCTCGTAGTAACCTACGGATGTGAGAGCTGGACCTTAGGGAAGACTGAGCGAAGGAAGATAGATGCTTTTGAACTGTAGTGTTGGAGGAAATTTCTGAGAGTGCCTTGGACCGCAAGAAGATCCAACCAGTCCATACTTCAGGAAATAAAGCATGACTCCTAATTGGAGGGAAGGATAGTAAAGCCAAAGATGAAGTACTTTGGCCACATAATGAGAAGACATGAAAGCTTAGAGAAGACAATGATGCTGGGGAAAATGGAAGGAAAAGGGGAGAGGGGCCGACCATGGGCGAGATGGATGGATGGTATCCTTGAAGTGACTGGCTTGTCTCTGAAGGTGCTGGGGGTGGCGACGGCTGACAGGGAGTTCTGGCGTGGGATGGTCCATGAGGTCACGAAGAGTCGAAAGCAACTGAACGAATGAACAAGTTTAATAAAATATTTGCATTCTTTAAAAAAGTTAATTTGTATTAATTCTATGTAATGTACCTATATGAACATAATGTTGTAAGTAAACTTCTGGTTTACCTCTACCTTCTACCTTTTAGTTTTCAGTGATTGGGGTTTTTGGGGGGGGGGCAAAATACTGTTTGCTTACACTTTAAAATTATCTAGGGCCGGCCCTGATCAAGGTATTATTAATAATGTCAACTGCTCGCCCCATAGAGGTAAGAATAGATATTGCTAGGCATGCAAAAGACTCTTGGGATAACATGACTTTAAAAAAAGCTTCTGATAGCCTCTCCTTCCCCCCTCCCTGCCTCCCTGCCTTACCAGGAATAACATGGACTTACGGAGATAGAATTTTGACTAAATTCAAGTTTGTCCTAACCACTAAAATCATTTAGAGTTTAATAAATGACTGCTTTAAAAGTCACATTCATTTCAACAGGACTCTAGTTGGGAGCAACACTGGATTTAGTCTTTTTGGTTCATAACACAATCCATCAGAATCTCCAATAGCATCTCCTTTGGCATACTCTGCTCATGGATGTTGTTCTGAACTCGATTTTTTAATTTAATTAATTTTTTGAAAATTAGAAACTGGAAAAAACGAGAAAGCATAAGCAAGAGCAATCTACAAATATTTAATCAGATTTTAAGTCAAGAACTTTAATGGCTTACTGTTATCCAACAGAGCTGATTTTTAAAATTATTGAAAGCATACCTTTACTTTAAAAAAATAAATTTGTATGTGCAGGTTTTTAAACTTTGACTCAACGCCAGCATTCACTCTTTATACAAGTTTCAGCCTGGAGCAGATTTTAATGGCCAAATGGCCGAAATTAAATTTTTATAATGGAAATGCTGGCAGCTTCTGAACTCTAACAGTGCTATTTTAACCCTAGAGCTTCATTTGTGGTTAGCCAAACGCAATGCCTATATTCCATAAGGGCATTGCGTTTGGCACACACATATTTTTGGGAAACTGGAACTCCAGGGTACTAACAAATTTATATGGATGAGAAATGTATATGCCCAGGATAACCATTTCTTAACAAGATCTCATTCACATGAATCATTTTCACACTAACTCCACATATTACAAAAAGTTTTGGACAGCTTTGCGTTTATATAGCCTATGCTATCCTCAAATATGTTCCTCTTAGTACATTTTAGAAGCTATTTATGTTAGTGCAGGAACTCTTCAATGTAACCAAGGTCTGAACTTCAGAGCAAGTTCTGAATCTGAGAACTGAGAAATGTAAAAAAAAAACCAAGTTGTTACCATCAAACATTAATGGAAGTTGCCAGATCAGCAACAACAGTTCTCAATAACAGACCAAAGATGAAAAGATAATCTATACCAGACTGCAATACAAGGTCCTACATCATAATCATTGACTTGCCTAAACAAGAAAGATAATATTTTGCTGTGATTCTTATAATCCCTTTCCACACTAACACAACCAACCTTTCAACTAGGGAAAGAAAAAAAGTCACCTCTGACTGTAGGAGTGCAGAAAGTGCATAGAAGGCTATAATGAAATTCCTGGTCAATTTCCTCTGCTGGAGGGCAGCTGTGCATTCAAAGAAGCTTATTCATTTGCTTTATTTCTATTCCTCCTTTCCCTCAGAGTGGGACCCAAGGTGGCTTCCAAAAACCCTATGAACTAGCCTGAAAGCATAAAGTAAAACAATGGACAACGAAGTTGGGGGGGGGGGGGGAAAAACCATCTTGTCTTTTGCCCATGGTCATGAAGAGAAAGAAATACAAGAGCATGTACCAAATGGGAGGCATGGAATGCACACTATCATTTGAATAAATGAATACAGATTTCTTTGATGTTATCATTCTACGTATATAGCCCAATATCAGCACTACAGAGTGTTTCAAAAAGATGGACCTGATTTGAAATTGCTGTCCCTGCAACCACAAACTATCCACGAATGAAATTCTTATCACTTGAAAGGGCCAAACGCCTCTCAGGTAGCATAAACAGCCCCTAGCCTTAGCCATTTGAATGATGGCAACCTAGTAACGTAAGATCAAATGCAGTGGTTCTTAACCTGTGGGCAGCAAACCACCAAGCTGTGAGGACAAAAGTCTGGTCTGCAAGTCTCCTTCCTCTTTAATTTTTTATTTTATTTTATTTCTGCTTCGTTCACGCCGTCTGTCACTCCTTCCCTATTGCTGACCATGGCATATGTTCTGTATCAGAAACTATAGCTGATGTGGTCTATCCAATAAAATTTTCTGAATCAGCACACCAAACTGAATCGAAACTTAACAAATAACAGATTTGTAACCCTTTTGGTAGTGATGTTGGAGAGTGGTTCCTGTCAAAGTGGTCCCTGGTCAAAAAAATAGGTTGGGAACCACTGCTCTAATGAGATATTCTCCATTTTGGGATTTTTAAAGATTTGTTTCTAACTTGAAATGGTTAGTAAAACTTGATAACCTGATAACTCATTAAATTGTTTGTAACTTTTTGTGTAGTGGTACCATGTTGCCACCATGAAGTATACTGCTTTGAACAGGGGCGGTCTAAGGTAATTTTATATGGTAAGCGAACATTATTTTGGTGCCCCCATCTAAAACAAATATACAATTATAATATCACAATACCATTAGTAGTATTATATTGTATCAATGTATATACAATATATTATAGTACATACACATACTATATTATATCATAAGTATATTATACTACATTACAATATAATTATATTATAATATATTGACATTATAATATAACATTCTATTATATTATCATAAAATAATAAATAAAATTATTTATTTAAATAAAATTATCCTCTACTAAATATTTTCATTACTCCTATAAAACTCAAATAACCCAAAATAAAGTAAAATAAATTATATATTACTATTTGCCTGCGCAGTTGCGCCTGTCTCTCCTTGATGATCCCGGCTGGCGCACGTGCGCGGGGGGAGGTGGGCAGGTGTGGTAGGGTTCACACGTGATTGGGCCTGGCGAGGGAGTTCGCCTCAGCGAGCGGCGGCTACTACCGGGTGGCGGCTGTCAGGAGGCAATATGTCACCAATACCCCTTTGGCTCCCCTCCCCTCTCCCTTTATCTCCGCCCCCTGCCTGCCCAATTGGGTCACCGTATTCGGCGGCAGGGCGGAGACAAAGAGAGAGGGGAAGCACTCCCTGCCTGCCTGATTGGGAGTGCTTTGCTTACAGGCTTCTGCGCACAGCAGCCACTGGGCATGTGCGGAGGTTTTCGCGCATGCGCAGTTGCTCCTGCGCTCAACTTCAGCTCTGGAGCAACTGCGCCTGCGCGAAAACCTCTGTGCATGCCCAGAAGCGGCGTTGGAGCGCACAAGGCGGGGGCCCAAAAACAGGCAGCCACGGCACTGCCTAAGGAACATCGGCAGGGCCAGGACGCTGTCTGGCACCGGCAGGGGAATTCGCCCCTTCCCAGATGGCGCCCCATGCGGCCGCTTCCTTGGCCTACCTGTAGGACTGCCCCTGGCTTTGAAATAGGGTCCACTCTGTAACTAACAAGGCACATCTGAAAGCAAATAACAATAACATGACAGAGGCTGTCTTCGCCACTTTGTTCCAAGTATAGGATAATTAGAGTTGTATATCTCTATACACAGAAGTTGTATTTGATCATAATAGTTAATAGCAGTTGATAAGCTTATCCTTTAAAAATTGTGTTAATACTTTTCAACCAATCTAAACTAACAACCTTGAAGCACTTCTACATGTTGTTGGTAGTAGTGTTTGAAAACAAGATTCTGCCCTGCAAGATTAGAATTTGTTGCTCGGAGTGAATCTACTTCACTTATCAGATATTTTAGAAAGTAATGGAGCCACAGAGAAAATGGGTCTCATTCATGCCCTTAGGACAAATGCTGCTCAAGTAATATATGGTCCTGCATACTTCGCTAATAAGTGTTCTGTCCAGAAAAAAAATAACACTGTTTTAAAAACCCAGACAGCTTTATGAGGTGCAGCAGGTATAGCTGGAAGATATATGCACAGACCTACTTGGCAAATACACCAACGGTACTTTAGCACGTTCAGAACAACCTTGCCTTGTTTTGTTGTTCTTGTTTTTAAATCTATCACACAGAAATCTGAAAAAATATATGACCTGGCCTTCCAGTAAATAGCTATAATTTTTGTTTCCATATTATAACAAAATTGTGCTATATGTTCTTAAATGTTATGTTTTATCAGCTGGCATGGAGAACTTAGCATTATTACACTAATAGCAAGGAAATGTAAATAAATTGTAAGACAGGCTTTTCATTTCAGTTTGGAGAACTGTGAAAATATGAAATGTGAAAATATTTATTTACAAGCTAAAGAAATAAATGAAATACTGTAATTTTTCTTTATTTCAACATACCTACCTATACTCAAAGATAAGCTGAGTTTTTAAACCTTGGGGGTTTTGGGGGCGGGGGGGTTTGAGCTGAAAAAGCCTCCCTCAGCTTATCATGGGGTCAAGGCCAGGCAGCAGAGTCTGGAGGCCATTGCTTGCAATATATGATATATTTCTCTCTCCCCTTAATGCCCTTAAAAGTGTGCTTTCTTTTCCAGTCAAAAGGGGTGGACGGAGGGAAAGGAACTCTGTTTCATGTCCTCCTTGTCTGTATGGCTCTCTTTCAAACCCACCCAATTGACTGGCTATTTTGTGTATCTAAATGTATTAACTTTATATGTGCAATTTTGCTCCCTTGGAAGGCATTTACTGGCCTTTGCAAGCATTATAGATCTATAAATACGTTTCTATATGCAGGTTTTCCGGAAGTCTTTGCAAACCATATATATCCAATAAGCTTAGAAAATCATTTTCCCCAGAAATATTTGTTAATCTCCTATTTATTTATTTATTTTTTATTTATTTATTTATGGTATTTGTACCCCGTAGCTTCTCACCCCCACAGGGGGACTCAGCACGACTTACATTTGCAGCACTACAGGCTGCAACACCACAATACAATATAAAAATACACCATATAATCAATATTATTAAAAAGCATTAAAAACATTTTTAAAAACAACATTACATTCAAAACCACTACATACAACAATAATTCATTAAAGACATCAAGTGGAACACATTGTCATTCCAGTCAAGTCCAAAGTGTCAATCCAGTCAAATCCAAAGGTACAATATCCTACAGATATACAGGCATTTCCCTCTGTAAGCCTTTGCAATCCCTATGTACCTACAGTATATATTATTTCTATCTATCTCTATCTATGTATCTACATTGTTTTATCTATGAATTTTCCTCTCACGTGTTTGCAAGTCTCTGCAAATCCTATTTAGATATAAATATTGATAGACATATAGAGGTACCTATATATCTGTATATCTCTGTGTGTTTGTGTGTATAATTTTATATATGAATTTTCGTCTCATATGTTTGCAAGTCTTTGCAAATCCTATTTAACTATCTATATAGAGAGAGATGTCCAGATAGATATATACATGAATATAGATATATAAGCTTGCAAATATTACAGGGAGAAATGCACACACAAATGTATACAGACATGCATAGATAAGATACAGTAGATATGAATATATATATATATATATATATATATATATATATATAGGGCTTGCAGATATTGCAGGGTAAATGCACATATATAAAGAGATGATTTACAAACATTTCAGGGGGAAATGCATATGTGAAATTAGCATATACAATAATAGACCTATATCTAATTCTGCATTGTTTATATAGGCATTGAATGTTTGCCTTTTACTATGTTGAAAGCCTGTCTGAGTCCCCATGGAGAGATAGGACAGGATAAAAATGAAATTGTATTATTATGATTATTGTTGTTGTTATTTTATTAGTGATACCATATTGTTTTTGTTGACCCTACTTTTCCACATACAGAGATAGGTTATTGTTTTTCTTTGAAATATGGTAAATATTCAAAATCATTTAACTTACAAATGCCTCAATTAATGTAATTTTATTAGTATCGATTTTTATTTTAAAATATACCAGTAGCTGCTACAGTACCACCCTCAGCTTATACTCAAGTCAAGAAGTTTTCCCAGTTTTTTGTAGTAAAATTAGGTGCCTCGGGTCAGTTTCTACTTGAGTCTATACGGTAAGTTTTGCTAAGTGTTCAGGATGTTTCAATTATCCTCTTACAAATACGATAGTGAGAATAATGTTAATAGAGAAAAAAACAGATGTATGTATGCACAAAGTCTTCAAGAGATATACTCCACTATCTATTTACTTAAAATCATGCTACAAGTATAAATGGCCATCATTCTCATCCCTTCACATGTAGGCATGCCTTTTAATACTGATGTGAATGTGCATCCATATGAAAGTATCACACATGTACTATTTCGCCTGATAAATATTTTTGCCACGCATGAACTTCTGCACATTTTAAAGCTTTACCTTTATGTATTAGGACAGTAAAAAGATGATGGACTTGTTATCTCTTCTACTGATTACTTAAGTAAATTAATTAAGTGATGAAATCTCAACAAATGTATAAAATCAAATGTACCATTAGTCATAATATATGTACCATTTGTCATAATATATAAACAATTGTACTTATAGTAAGAGAAAATGAACATATTTAACATTTTTTCTTACTTTACATTACAGTAACACACAAAACACAAATAAACAGAGATGTTACAGACTTTTCAGTTAATACTGTCCTGAGTATGCGATTAATCCTCGGGTAGTGGGCCAATCCCGTGTTCTCTGGGAAAGCAGCTGCAAAGCATGCTTTGCCTATCAGAAGACCCCCCCCCCCCAGTACAACCACTGAAATCTCCACCATCACTGCTGCATCCATTTAGGCAGCCAATGTCATGATGGATCCTAAGCCAGTCACCCAATACTATTCCCCAAATGAGTCTGGAGCTGAGAAATATCCCTCATGCTAGCATAATACATTCCCTTCCACTTGAGTCAGTGAAGGGAGGAGAGATTAAAAGAGGGAAACATTCTTCACATAAAGTTGTCGGGGCTTTGTGTGTTGAGAAGCAGATTCCCACATATTCCCCATCATGCGTATAACCTAAAGAAGGTTACCTAGCACCATTGAATAGAGCTTGTCGTTCTATTTACTAGTTATGGGGAAAAACTGACATTTATTTATTTACTTACTTAACTGACTTCAATTTCAGCAAAAAAAAATTAGATGTGTGCTTCATATTTACTTCTGTCTTATTTAGGGGCCCAGTTGTGCAATGGTATAAACACAGATTTCTTATCAGCCAATCTGATCAACATCCCACAGAAATTGATCCATCCTATAAAGAACTGTCCAGCTTCAAGATAGCACAGGGAGAAATGCTTATTTAATTCAGTCCCCAAAACCTCATGTCCCTTTTCATTAATGCTGATTAATAAATCAAAGCACTTGATTAACTTTGTAATTTGATTAAAGATGGGATGATTCCTAAGCCACAAAACAACATGTCTGTCTGGCTGCAAGAATTCCAGTATTTATTATGTGTCATTTAAATGTTTTTGGAATGTTTTTATATCAATCTTTTCCTTGCACATCTCATCTTTCCTCTAAGAGTCTGGGACTATTAAACAGATAAAAGATAGATAGATAGATAGATAGATGATAGATCGATAATAGATATTAATAAATTTAACTTTACCTCTCTTCGAAGGTGCTATTAACCACATTCCTGCGTACATCTGTATTTAACCTAACTGGAGTTCAGGGCACCCACTAGGACCTTTACATAAGCTTTCAAGCATGCTGCTACTTGAGTGTTTTGGCCAACACATGTAAAATTGTATTCCTAAAGGAAATTCATATCCTTTAACCCCAAACTTTAGTTTATGTTATTCCAAATAAGTATACTGGCCAAGGTCCAAAGGCCTGCTTAAGATCATACCAAATGGCTTGTGCTACCTCAGTGGAATTTTTGACTTCTGTCTTTTAACAATGACATATAGCCACAGTTAATACACCTCAATGCAAAGCAGTTTTAAAGCTCTCTCTGTTTCAAAATCAGTCTTCCAAGTCTAATAGGATCCTGAGACCAGTTTTAAGATCCTGTACATATAACCAATTGTGTCATGTGCTAGGGCACCCTACACTAGCATTTACAGAGTTACCACAAGGGCAATGCATAAAACAATGTGTTCTCGAAGGCTTTCATGGACGGAATCACTGGGTTGTTGTAGGTTTTTTGGGCTGCATGGCCATGTTCTAGAAGCAATGAATAAAATAGTTTTTAGCTGTAGATGCTGTTGTGCAAAACAGTTATACAATTAATTATGTGCATCTAGTTGTCACAGCTCTTTTGCCATCACTGGCTGACACAACGCCTTGCACAACTAAGTTGCACAGATACATGTGTAAAAGTATAACCCAGATTTATTTTCTGCTAAATTGGAATTAGATTGAGGCCCTGATCAATGACTTAATCATTTATTAACTTACATACAGTGAAGTATTTGAAACTGAATTATACAGCTGGTCCTCCACATTTGCAGGTTTAATTTTTGTGGATTTTACATATTATTCACAGAGTTGATTAATATGTTCTCCCTATGAATCTTCTAGGCCTGGGTTGTTGTAGGTTTTTTGGGCTATATGGCCATGTTCTAGTAGCATTCTCTCCTGATGTTTCGCCTGCATCTATGGCAAGCATCCTCAGAGGCGAAATGTCAGGAGAGAATACTTCTAGAACACGGCCATTTAGCCCGAAGAACCTACAACAACCCAGTTATTCCAGCCATGAAAGCCTTCGACAATACAATCTTCTAGGTCCACCATCACAATTCTATTGTCAACTTCCAGTACCTGTTTGGACACAAAGGTTCTTAGAGAGGTGTTATCTCAATCAGGATAAAACATTTGTTCTGAATAACAATATACTTAAAAAGCAAAGGTATTCTCCCGGTTTTAGAAAAATGTTGTTTTTTATTTGTGGTTGCTCCAATTTCCTCTGAATCCTATGAAAGTGGAGAGCCTATTATAGACTTCAATCCTATATGTACATGTAGAAATAAGTCCCAATGATTTCAATAGGATTTAGAGTAGATATGTACACAATTGTACTGTAATGTGTTAAAACATGAATAGAAGAATTGTACCTAAAAACAATTATTTTGTTCCAGACTCTGACAGTCACTTTTATGCTATTAGGAGTACCTCATATGTTACAGAAAAGATTGGTCTCCAAATTACCCCCAAGATATTTATCATGTTTTTTGGCATCCGAAAGGAGGACTACTGCATGTAAACACATGGGGACCACATGCCCTGGAATTGATCGAGGGAAAAGCTTGACAGCTAACAGGATCTCTAACCTGATAAACACCAGCTGTCTCTGTATGTGGGCGCATTCCTAAGAAGCATTCATTGCAAGAAAAAGGTGAGGCAGACCATCCTGTGATAACTTTAACTTAAACAAAAAGCAGTTTAGTCCTAATCTTAACACCTATCGGATAATTATGTTTATAGATATACCTTGGTTAATAAAATAGATGTGTTCTTGGACTTTACTTCTTTAATAGAAATGTTGATAACAGAGGTATAAAATAACATGGAAAGAATAAGGATAAGTTACATCACAAAAAGGGAAGGGGAAGCACAGCATGCTTTAGCAAACCTTGTATTCAAAACTAAAATGCCACATGTTGTACCTACAAAACAACAGAATACAACAGATTTCTATTTTCCACAGGTCCAGCTTTATTGCATTTTTTACTGAAGACGTACTACTGAAATACAACACTTCAACTGTGTCTTTCACCATACTTCCATTGCCAATGTTGCTTTAAAAACTTCCAGATTGATAGAAGACAAGGAAGAGAAGGCTGGGGTAGGACAGACACTTGTAAAAAGACTTTATAAAAAGGAGATACTTTATCAGAAGCTTTGTTAACTGAAATATGCCTGCATTTATATGTGATCAAAACTGTTTGTAAGGTTGGTGCTCAGTGCCTAATCCATGTCCAACAACTTCAAATGCAACTGATGCTGAAAGCAACTATAATCAAGATCATGAAAATAATATGTTGTGGTGACTAATCTAACAAGTCAAATAAAACATCTTAAACAGCTGAAAGAAAATGGATGGTTGGGCTGTTCCACAGCAAAAACACTGGTTCCGGACTTTTAATCTGTCATGAAAACAGCCAGAGCTCCATGTTGTTGACATGTGTACAGCTGTATTTATTTATTTATTTATTCATTATTCAAATTTGTGAGTCACCACTCCCGGGCGGCTCGGGGCGACTTACAGCAAATTCAAGATTAAAACAGAATAAAAACACCATTAAAAACAGCATAAAACAAACAGACAGTAAAATACAATCAGAATACATCATAACTGTATCCGTGTTATTCCAGTATCATCAGAAGCAACCTCCTGGCAGAACTTTATTGGCAACTTGCTTATGATGATCACATCGCAGGGCATACTATTGTGGCCTCACCAGAGGCAATATCACCGACAACATTATACTGGAGAAACGTGCTGTCAGCCCAGTTGATCATGTAGACTGCAAAACAGCTTCAGGACACTTCCTTGTCAGTATGTGTGGACTCCAGCAAATCTGGAGAAAGCTACCCTGGGTTATTTCACCAGGTGTAAGCCCCATTTACACTCCACTATGGACTATAGGGATCTCAATATAAAGAGGCCTCCAAATGACACCTCAGGATAATGCAATTTAACCCAGAATAACACTGGAAATCCTGGTTTATTCCAGCTTTAAATTAAACCTCCAAAGATCCATATCTTTTAGTAAGGTTCCAATTTTTGGAGGTTTGGGACCTGTAGTAGTCCCCAGGAGTAGTCCCCACAGCAATCCCATGTGAAGGAGGGAGGGCAATGCCACCCTCCCCTACCTGGCCACTTTTCCTATCTTTAAAACATTACAAATAGGCTCCTTACTAAGCCTGGAATGTTCTCTTTGCTCCTTGGAGTCTAATGATGCAATGGCACTCTTGAGAGGGGAGGAGGGAGTTCCCCCTCGAAAGGTCTGTGCATCATTTAAAGCGCCACAGTGCAAAGGAAACACTCCAGGCTTGGTAAGGAGCCTATTTTTAATGTTTTAAAGTCAGGAAAGAGGGCAAGGGAGCGCAGGGGACTGGTGGTGATTGCAAATCAGCATAAGTGAGCATGTTGTAATCCCCTCGCCAAAAAGCCAAGATTTTGGCATTCTGTGTGGTTACCAAATGGACAGGGAACTGAATATTCACGCCCATTCACGCACATCACGCCCATCCTTCGGCAATTGCACTGGCTTCCTATCGAGTACCGAATTGCCTTCAAGGTGTTGGTTTTAACCTTTAAGGCCTTACACGGCCTAGGGCCTGCGTATCTGAGGGACCGCCTTGCTCCGTACATTCCCCCGAGATCACTACGTTCAGAGGAACTGAATTTGCTTCTGGTGCCATCAATCCGCTCCTGCCACTTATCTACAACTAGGCAAAGAGCCTTCTCTGTGGCAGCTCCGGTGTTATGGAACTCCCTCCCAGACGACACCCGAGCCATCCCAGAGCTCATCCCTTTCTGTAGGGCCTGCAAGACCGCCCTTTTCAGACTAGCCTTCAACTAGGCAAACCGGCCTAGTGTATTTGCCTCATGTAACGGTACCTCTGGTTCTAGGAAATGCTATTGTATTTTATCTTGTACCTCGGGATGTGATGCGTGTTTTTATGTTTTATGTTTTATTTTATGGCCGCATGGTTGGCACATGCCACCTATTTTATATGTTGTTATCTGCCCCGAGCCTGCAGGGAGGAGCGGAATACAAGACTGAACAATAAATAAATAAATAAATATTTAAACTCCAGTTCCCTGTGCATTTTCTGCAGTGTAGAAGCGCCCATAAATGAAGTTCGAAATTCCCTGGTTTGAATTTCATTTCAGCAATGAAGATAACAGAATAATATTGTGCAAGCCATGTTACTCTACCCATATCTATGACTTTTAAACTGATCAACCTTAAAAGGATTGGATTACTGAAATGTGTGAAATATTTTTATGTGCTAACAACAATCTGTAAATACTAATAACTATTCCTCCTCCTTGGCTTTTCTTCGTGAACGAAGATTCAGGAAGGACTTTCTACAAGCACGTTGATGACAAAAAAGGCCAACCTGAGATAGGCAAGTCAGGTAGCAGAAAGCATTAATTATTAAACATTATTCATATACACCTGGCACTTTCCTAACATCCTCTATGCCAGTGTTTCCCAACTGCTGTTCCGCGGCACACTAGTGTGCCACGAGCGATCACCTGGTGTGCCGTGGGAAATCCTCTCATCCCCCCTTTGTTCCCTCTCCTGCCGAACTCCTGCTGCTGCTGCTTGGGGGAGGAAGAGGAAGGGCCAAGTGGCGGCAAAGAAGAAGAAGGGGCCGGGGCACCGCCTCCTTCGGCCATTTCCCCAGCCAGCCAGCCTCCAATCGAGGGAGGGCGGGGAACGGAAGCGGAAGTGAGGAGGGCAGTCCGAGGCAGGCCCACCAGCTTTTTCTTTCGAACCGCAGGAAATAAGGAAGGAAGGAAGGAAGGCAGGAAGGAAGGGACCGAAGGAGTGCCTTCCCTTCTGGTGTTGAAGAGGGAGAGAGCCATTCAGGGAGCCACCTGGGGGTTCTGTGTGGGAAGATTGGCCCAGTTCTATCATTGGTGGGGTTCAGAATGCTCTTTGATTGTAGGGGAACTATAAATCCCAGCAACTACAACTCCCAAATGGCAAGGTCTATTTCCCCTGAACTCCATCTGCGTTCATATTTGGGCATATTGAGTATTAATTTCAAGTGTGCTCCAGATCCATCATTGTTTGAGTCCACAGTGCTCTCTGGGTGTAGGTGGACTACAACTCCAAAACTCAAGGTCAATGTCCACCAAACTCTTATAGCATTTTCTCTTGGTTATGGGAGTTCTTTTTGGGAAGTTTGTGTCTTTCTGCCATTCCTGCTGGGATATCTATGTTGTGTTCATCGAAACAGGCCCAGGTTTCACACTGAGTGTATAAATACATTTAAAAACATATTAACTATACGAATTACTGTGTCATTTTGGTTGGTGGTGTGCCCCAGGATTTTGTAAATGTAAAACATGTGCTGCAGCTCAAAAAAGGTTGGGAAACACTGCCCTATGCTACCATGAAGATGTAATTAAAATATTAAATGCAAAAGATCTAAGAAACAACAAACTAAGAAATAACCTCACTAAAAACATGGAAGCATGAGTGAGTACAGCAATCTCACACTGTTGACTACAGAAAGTGAGAAAATCTTAGTGGAATTTCTACAATATGTCCACAGCATACACAGAGTTGCAACCACTTGCCACAAAATAAATATGATTTATATAAATGAAATTTTAGTGAGCACGCTCAAAAGAGTAGACATTTACAGTCAGCAACACTAATACATCTAGACTAATGGACTAAGACTTCTGTATTAACTAAACGTATTTGGTTTTAAGAAATGACATAATTACACAAATAATTAATATGGCATATATATATATGGAACTGTTCTTGTTTCCTGGACTGTTACATAAATATTATATGAAATCAACAAAGTTCAAGGCACAATTTGCAGTTATTAGCACAATCTGCAATCCACTAGACTTCGGTTCATGATACACAACATCGTCAAGAATATTTACACTACACCACTGAATCCACAAGGAGATTGCCGAGCGGCTAAACGACTTCTTTGCCTCCGTTTTCACACAGGAGGACAGACAACATATGCCTGCAGCTGAGTCAGTTTTTTCAGGGAGGGAATTAAATGAATTAAACCAGATAGAGATAAACAAGGAAGATGTTCTCACATGCCTTACTAAACTAAATGTCAACAAATCACCAGGGCCAGATGGCATCCACCCCAGAGTTCTTAAGCAACTCAAGTGTGAAATTGCTGAAATTCTAGCCAAAATATATAACCTTTCTCTAAGATCAGGCACTGTACCCGAGGACTGGAGGGAGGCAAATGTAACTCCGATCTTCAAGAAAGGATCCAGGGGTGATCCAGGAAATTATAGGCCAGTTAGTCTAACCTCAGTTCCAGGCAAAGTGATGGAAACCATTATTAAAGAAAAATTACTAAGCACATAGAAGAACAGGCATTGCTGAAGGAAAATCAACATGGTTTCTGCAAAGGCAAATCATGTCTTACTAACTTGTTAGAATTCTTTGAGGGTGTAAATAAACACATAGATAAAGGGGACCCAGTCGATATTGTTTACCTTGACTTTCAAAAGGCTTTTGACAAAGTCCCTCACCAAAGGCTCCTAAATAAGCTCTTCAGCCATGGAATCAGAGGACAGGTCTTGTCCTGGATTGGAACCTGGCTAAACTGTAGGAAACAAAGGGTGGTAATAAATGGACACTTCTCTGGGTGGAAAGAGGTGAGAAGTGGCGTACCCCAAGGTTCAGTTTTGGGTCCGTTACTTTTTAATTTATTCATTAATGACCTGGATGTAGGAGTGAATTCTGAGGTAGCAAAGTTTGCAGACGACACTAAATTGTTCAGGGTAGTTAAAAATGAAACTGATTGTAAAGAGCTCCAGAAAGATCTCTCGAAATTGAGTGAATGGGCAACAAAGTGGCAAATGCATTTTAACCTAAACAAGTGTAAAGTCATGCACATCGGGGCAAAGAACCCCAACTACACCTACCAATTGATGGGGTCAAAGCTTTCGAGACAAACCAGGAAAGGGATCTTGGGGTTTTGGTGGACAGCTCAATGAAGATGTCAACCCAGTGCGCAGCAGCAGTAAAAAAAGCAAATTCTATGCTTGGCATGATCAGGAAGGGAATCGAAAATAGGTCGTCAAATGTTGTATTGCCTCTGTACAAATCTATGGTGAGGCCACATCTGGAGTACTGTGTACAATTCTGGTCACCGCACCTCAAGAAGGATATAACGGAACTGGAAAAGGTACAGAAAAGGGCAACAAGAATGATCCAAGGGATGGAGCAGCTCCCTTACGAAATCAGGTTGCAACGCCTTGGTCTTTTCAGCCTTGAAAGACGGCGTTTAAGAGGTGACTTGATCGAAGTGTATAAAATCATGCATGGGATAGAAAGGGTGAATAGAGAAACATATTTTCTATGTCACACAACACTAGGACTAGGGGGGCACTCCCTGAAGCTCCAAGGTAGGAAAGTTAGGACTAATAAAGGGAAATATTTCTTCACCCAGAGGGTCATTGGGTTATGGAACTCACTTCCAGAGGAGGTTGTGACAGAGGTCAGCCTGGACAGCTTCAAGGCAGGATTAGACAGATTCATGGATACCAAGGGAATCAGTAGCTACTGAAATGGACATCCAAGTGCCACCTCTGTGTTGATGGAGGCAGGCAGGATTTCCCCGGGTACTGGTTGTGGGGGGTCGGGAGCAGGTGAGGATTTTGCCCTCCTTTCTGCTAGAGATCCCCAAGTACAACTAGTGGGCCACTGTGTGACA
Organism: Anolis apletophallus; assembly: GCA_030556195.1. NCBI lineage: Eukaryota > Metazoa > Chordata > Lepidosauria > Squamata > Anolidae > Anolis > Anolis apletophallus. The sequence continues at coordinate 79,753,327 of JARBWK010000008.1, forward strand.
CAGAATGCTGGACTAGATGGGCTGAGGCCCGATTCAGCATGGCTCTTCTTATGTTCTTATGTTCGTAATCCCCAGTGAGGTACATGTATCTTCCAAGTTCTGAAATGTGCCTTCCTATAGGCATATCTATGTGACATTTTTCCAGTCTCCTTTAGTATTGCCCAAATCCTTCATGTGTTCTTCAAGTTTTCCCTGTCCCTTTTTGAGATGCATTATTATAAATAGGTATTGTATACCTTTAACTGTAGCTCTCCAAGTAATTACCTGGGAAATCACACGAATTGATTATCTGTGCCTGTGCAGGGTTTTGGTGCCAACCCCACCTACACTTAATTGCCTCATGCCCTCTCTGCCTGCCTAATCTCTCAGTTCCATTGACACTGAAGCAGTAGCATCCAGAAACTAAGGAGAAGCAGGATACAGCAAGGGAAGAATAAGTGGGAACTGTGTACATTCACAGAGTTCACTCAAGTACATATATGCAATCTGTGGCCTTCTTATTTATGGTCTCTGCAACTCTCACAAATGGGAGTTTAGCAAGCTACGATCCAGGGGAAGGGAATGTTAAGTTAAGTAGCAAAATGGCACTGCTCTTCCAAAACTGGCATCATCTTTGAACCATGCATGAGGGATGAATGTCAAAGGCAGTAACCACATAGCTGCTCTAGGAGACTTCTTTCAGAAAGGAAGCTAAGATACTAATAGCCTTCATGAAATGGCTATGGACACAGACTGGAGGTTCATAAACCCAACTGAGGGTCAAAACCACCCATTTTGAGAACAGCTGTGAAGAAACTGTCACTCCCCTTTTCTTTGAATAACAAAGAGCTTTTTAGAAATATGGAATCCAGTAGTCCTGTCCACATAAAAGGCTAGGGCCCAACTGTCATAATCTTAGCCACATAATCAGAAGCTTAGTTTCCTTGAAGTAAAGCAGGTAAAGCAACAGAGTCAGATCAGGAATAAATGGGCATTGAGCTCAAGTCAGATAACGTTGTTCACTGCAAAAAAGCCAAAACACTAAGGCTTTATATCTTAAGATCTCAGCTACTGCTTGGTTAACAAATGTTTTTCAGCTAATCTCTGAGACCTGTGATACCCATTCTATCTAACACTCTAAAGGTGGGGATATGTTTAACCCTTCTGTAGCACACCCATCCAAAACTATAAAAAGTCAAAAACCAGAAAACCAAATGCATGTCATAATCCAATATCAAACTGGAAAAAACATCTGGAAATCAAGAAAAGTTGAAGGGAAGTAAGATTCAGAACAATTCAGAACAATTCATTTGATTCACTGCAGTGGCAGGTAAAATGGAACTCACGGTTTAGACAAGAAACAGGGATATGTGGTGCCAAAGGGTGGGCAGGGTTACTGCTAAAAACCTTACACAATTGTGCTAGAAGTTTGCAAATAACACACTGAACAGACAACACATTTGTCTGAATCAGAGGGACCAAGAAGAAAAAGTCTTGGGATCTCTTGATGCAGGCAGACAGACAGACAGACAGACACACACACACACACACACACACACACACACACTTGAAATAGCTTTTAACTTTTAAAAACAAATATACAATAAGTACATAATCAGGTTTTGGGTACTTTTAAAATAAACTTATGTGTATAATTAAATGATGTTTTGTACAGGTACACCTCAGTTATTTCTTTATCAGAAGCTTTGGTACCAAAAGCAGAAAGTAACATGAAAAGGAACAGATTCCTGCATCGCAAAACACAAGAGGAGCAGGAAAGATAAGCACATATGAAATGAAACAACCAGTTCAAGTAAGCATTGCATAAGTAGAAAAAACATCTGGAATTTTCCAGAGATCACTTCAATGGTTCTTCCAAAATGCATCAATTCATGATTGTTTTCTTTCATCAATGTGTTGACTAGAGCAGAATTCTGCTCCTTCCCTGCTTAAGGTTTATTGCATTGTTTACCAACTAAAGCATACCGTTAAGCTATTCAAATATATCTATGTACTATACCTTTTCTTAAATTTAAACATTTGTGCATGATTTGTCCAGGCGGTCTCCAGTACTGCCTGGTTAAATCATGCACAGTTTAGGTCATTCATATATAGTCTGAATGAAATTAGTGTGACTGGAGTCAGTAATCACTAACTTGTTCATTGATTTCAGTGGGACTAAGACAGAAATTACTCTTGTTCTAACCATCAATGTTAAAACTACATATTTTCATGTCAGTCAGCAAATTCCAACTCTTGTATATTTAATAAAGAAAAAAGAGAGAGGAGGGAGGCGACATAGTGCTAATAGTAGTATAGGGAAAATGAAGAAAGAGTGTTTTCAAATGACAGAGGGCACTTACCATCCTTTATGGACTGAAATAAAATGAATAAATGTGACAGAAATAGAGAAGAGCCAATTGCACATTTTCCCTTTTGGGGAAAATGCTACATATATTTCAAAAAGATCTCTAACTACAGCAGACAAAAGTCATAGGGTCATGCTCTTCAGCTACTCTCGGAAGGAAAGGTGGTTCTATTACTGCAAATGGATTTAAGTAATGCTATTAGTCTTTCTAAACTAAAAGAGAAACAGAAATTAACAGGGGAAAGTCTATATAGTGTACATGGTAAATTACAAGGAATGCAAACGTTTTCTGAACTGGCCTGAGTATATTTCTGCAAATTATGAATTCAGATTTCCAAATATGAATATGTTTTCTCTCTAAATAAATTATTTTGTCTTTTTTGGTTAAAGAACTCTGGAAAAACAGATCCTGAAAAGAGGATATTTACAATGGACAGGTTTTTGTTCTTTTATAAAGAAAAAAACCCTTAACATTAATTCCTGACAAGGCCACTTTTGTTTTTTCATACTAGCCAATTATCTGAGTGGAGTAAGCAATTTCCATGGCATAATGCAAGGAAAAATCATGATTATTTTCCAAAACGCCACAATAAGAACTTCCCATAATAAATTACATCAGTATTTATAATTTAATTTAGATAATTTGGATGACAAAGATCAGATTTCATGCCAGAAAAAAGCTTATTATATTACTTACAAACATTCTCTATTTCCTTCCCTATCCATACAAACTTGCTTGTTAGCTTTAGCTTTCATGCTATAACCATGCTGAATCCAGGTGCAAAAGTTCAATTCACATGGAATGCAGTACACATTAAATTACTGCAGGTCTGACTGTTAGTAAATCCCTGCTGTTACTCACCATTGGATGTTGTGCTAGAGGCAACAGCCTTCTCACTGACATCTGTTCGAGTTGAGCATTTCACTATGGGATTCTCAACTTTTTTCTTCTCACCCGCAGTAGAGCTATGGGACTGGGCTTCCATGATGACTTCTCATTACTTCAGCTCTCTCCACACTAATATCTGAATAAGAAAAGAGGCACAAACTTTTTTTTTAAAAAAAGACAGGTGGAGGGAAACTGCCACATTTCTCACTCAAAGAAGAGTATACTCCACATTTTCATGAGCAATCCATAAGACATCTCACAAAGTGAAACAAAACAATTTATCATTTCTCACCGCATGCCCCTCAAAACAGCTGAGAACAACCAGCCAATGAATTAGTTAAGCTAGAAAACAGTGAGGCCAGCATGAAGTGTTACAAAGTAGGTTTTATTTATTTATTTATTTAGCTTCTACCTTGTCTTAATACCAACCCAAATACACACTGTGGAAGAGAAAAGCAATTCTGAATTCTTTTACGTCATAACTATATGGCAGTAATACTGCTATTGTTACCCATTTTAAGATCGCTGTAGAAAATTCTGTCCCACCAATCAAAGACCAATGCTTTAGTTCAGCGATTCCCAAACTCAAGTATTTTATTTGTTGTGCATTTCAGTTTCCAGAAGCTTCTGCTGTCCCTACCAAACCTCAAGAATTTCATTAGCTGACGTCCAAGATAAGAGTTTGGGAAATACTGCTCTAGGCCACCAAACAACTAGTCAGATTCAAAACTCTGCATACATCTTGTTCTGCATACATCTTGTTCTGCATCCTCAACACTACATTACTTTTCTAGGACTCTGTGCTAATTCCTATATTTTATGTTATACAATATGAACAAATCAGTAATTTAAACCCAAGGGTGTGACTTCCAAGTAGGGAGGAAGAAACAAGAAACTTGACTATATCATCCCTTCTCCCCAAGCTAACTTAACATTTTCTAAGGTATCTGGCAAAAAGCCAACTGTTTCTTTCCAACCATCTCTTCACAGTTTGGAACTACACAGCAGAAGCTGAAGTGATCGTCTTTTTGACTGCAAATCCAAACATTTAAACATCAACATTTACATCATTCCAGCTAAACTGCAGTGAATTACATCATCAAGGCTGATAGTATAAACAAATTCATTTTGTTTGTTTTAGAACTGTAGGTCTGAAAAACTTTGCTTGCTTAGCACACCTGTGAGAAATGAGGGTAGGATGATAGTGAGTAACAGAAGAATTGCTTTCTATAAACAATCCTAAAATGGAAATTCCTAGAGAGATATTGTTATGCTATCTTTCACCATCTAATTTTAGGGTCACTCACTATTGTTAACCAGTCATTCATATTATCAGTCTTTAAAAGTACGGAGTCGTCCCTTAGAATCACAGTTGACACAGAAGGTAGGACTTTAAAAACTGGCAGCATAGAAACATCATTGGTCATTCCTTCTCTCTCTCTCTCTCTCTCTCTCTCTCTCTCTCTCTCTCTCTCTCTCTCTCTGCTCTCATTCACAAGCCCATTAGTTTACTCTATTCTTTCTTGTTACCAATGTATCCTCTCTACTAGCTACTTTATGTCTTTCCACATATACCTGAAGTTACAACAAGATAAACACGAAAGATGGATAGCATGAAAACATGAACTGCTATTATTTGAATTGTCCTCTGGTGAAGGCCAGATCTACATGCACTGGTGTCAGAATCTAGAGAATAAAAGTAGATACTAGGCATGGGCTCTGAGTAATTAAAATTAAATGATATCGGAAGAGATTCGTAAGAAATGCTACTTTTGAGTATTTCCGCATCTGGAACGCCAACCAGGAAGTGGACTTTATTGAACTTCGGGAGACAGGATTTTCTTAAGTATCGTAATTAGGTCGTAAGGGGGGGGGCACCCTCCTTCTCTCTCACCACCATCCCGCCTCCCTTGCCAATAAGTATTGGCAAGGCAAGCCCTAAACTCGCTCCTTCTTTCGGCTGGAAGCCTGGAAAAATGTAAACAGAGAGGGTTACTCAAAAGTAAATCTGCAAAGGAAGTAAACAGAGAGGTTTACTCAAAAGTAAATCAGCAAAGGAGGGCACTTTGGACGAAGTGCCCTCCTTTGTGGATTTACTCTTGAGTAAACCTCTCTGTTTACATTTTTCCAGGCTTCCAGCCAAACGGGGCCCTCCCTGCCCCTCCTGCCTGCCAGGATCTAAAGCACCAAAGAGTATTGGGGTAGTTGCACACAACACGTGAGAAACCAACCTAATGTATAATAGAATGAATGCTAACTTATAGAGTAAGTGCCTAAATATTATAAGTAATCCAACTGGTCATATATCTACATTCAATGGGTATAAGAAGAGGTAGGGGTTAACAACATAAAATTCAAACCAGTATTCTGACTCTGGTCCCTCCTCAAGCGGTGCAAACTGCAAACGGCTCTTCTCTATGAGCCCGGGAGGCAGCCTCCCGGGAAAAGCCCGGGCACAGCGTTTGCTGCCTGTGTGCACATACATATTCTTTTGGGGAGGATTTGCTGCAGAATCCCGGGCTCATAGAGAAGAGCCCGTTTGCACCGCTGGAGGAGGACCAGAGTCAGAATACTTCGGTTTGAATTTTTATGTTGTTAACCCCTACCTCTTCTTATACCCAGGTTCTCATAATCTCTACAGGATCTAAACATTGCGTATATGCCCAAGCCTTTGATGCGCTTTAGATCCTGGCAGGGGAGGAGTGGACGGGCCCTCCCTGCCCCTCCTGCCTGCCAGGATCTTTAGCCTTGAAGAGGTTTCATGACCCTCCTGCCCCTCCTGCCTGCCAGGATCTAAAGCCTTGAAGAGGCAGCCCTCCAGGTGTTTTGGACTTCAACTCCCACCATTCCTCACAGCCTCAGGCCTCTTCCTTTTCTTCTCAGCCTGGGCAAACTTGGGCCCTCGCTCCCTCAGGATCGGGGTGAGAGAGGCAGCGAGGAGCAAGGGGGCCTCCTCCTTTTCTTTTGCTGCTTCCAAGAATAGAAAACCCCCCTCCTCCCTCCCTCCTTCCCTCCCTCCTTCCTCCTTCCCTCCCTCCTTCCTATTTGGAGAGTCCCATCTAGAATTCAGTGTGATTTATTCCAGTTTTGGCCTACAACTCCCAGAAATCCCAGCCAGTTTACCAGCTATTAGGATTTCTGGGAGTTGTAGGCCAAAACCATCTGGAATGCGCATGCGCTGGCATACGAACTACTAATGAATTTCGTTAGTAATTACGTTACATTTTAGAAATTTTTGGATTTTTTTCTGTAAGTCTTTCTATTACTAATTTAAAAAATCCCCCCCCCCCCCATTTGATTTTCGAACCCCGATTTTTGGGTTCTAAACCAAGCCTAGTAGATACAGTGGGCCCCTGGTATCTGCTGGGGTCTGGTTCCAGTGCCTCTTATGGATATCAAGATCAGTGATTGCTGAAATCCCATTCTATACAATGGCAAAGTAAAATAGTGCCCCTTATATAAAATGTTAGATAGCTCAAGAGAACCTGAGATTCTGTGAAATGGTGGATGATAAAACTGAGAACCTTCAAAGACAATAGTAGTACTATTAGATTGGCCATATCAACTCAAGATATCTGAGGTTGTCACGATGCACGGACTTGACCGGCCCCTTAATCACACACACAGAGACGGACTGAAGGCTAACTACTTTATTGAATATAAAAACAGTTCAAAGATATTGTCCATAAGAATAGTGAAACAATCCAAAAGGCTTGAAGTACCAATGTCCAAAATAGCGTGGCAAATAGGCCAAAAGCTTAGCAAGGCTCCATCTAACTATGCGGATCAGGAAACAGGGCAAGGCTCCGCACAACCAGGCGGATCAGGAACAAGGCAAGGCAAGGCAAGGCAAGGCAAGGCTTGATGACCACTGGCTAGCTTAGCTTCGTGGTCCCACTCCGCTTCACGCCTATTCAGATGAGACGTGGCCGGAGCGGCCGAGGTCCCCGACGCTCTAGGCTTCTTCGTCTCCAATCGCTGCTCACGGACCTCGGCCGGTCTATGCTCTTGGACCATCCCCTTCTGCTAGACTCGATGTTCCGTCTCCTATCAAAGGTTCGACCTTGTCTCTCCGCAGCTGTGTTTCTATCTCCCTGAGAGCTCTCCTCCCTAGAAGTTTCCCATGTTTTCTTCCATGTTTTCACTTACTAGCTCCTGAGAATCTCTCCCACCCGGATGCTCGTAGCTGCCAGAATCGCTGTCTTCCATCTGCACCTGGTTATCTATGTCTTCGCTAGGGCCAAACAACATTTCTTCCCATGCCAAGCTCTCTGTGGGCGAAGGAGGCCCATCAGGGGAAAGCTGCCCTTCGCCCCAGTCATCTAGCTCATCCTCTGAATCTGGTTCTGGTACTGCTGGCCCTAATGCTAATGGGACCCCGGGTCCTGACCCCTGCCCTCCAGGCACAAACGAGAACTGCTGTGCTACAGAGGTGCATAAAACAATTTTGACACCAATTTAACTGTTATATTTCCACCAAAAGAAGTGCAGAAATCACTGATTTTTTTCTCCCCAAAGTTTCATAATTTTCGTAGAACAATATCCATGTTTTTATCTATGAAGAACAAACCCCCTACTCCACCAACAAATAACCTTACTAGAATGATTTCCTTGTGTCTAGTTTAAAGATCAAGAATCTGAAAATGCCTGAAAAATATTTTTATATAGTGTTGTTGTTGTGCACTGAACTATTTCTGACTTATGGCAATTCTAACAGTTTCTTGGCAACATTTGTTCAAAGGAGGTTGGCTTTCCTCTGAGGCTTAAAGAATGAGAGTTGTCCAAGGTCATCTAGTGGCTTCCCATGCCTGAGCGGGGATTCGAACCCTGGTCTCCAAAGTCAAAGCCCAATGTTTAAAACGTTGCACCATGCTAGCTCTCTCTCTTTTATATATTTCCTTTGAAATGATACAATGGGCAAAATATAAACTACTTTCATAATCTGTCCTTATGTTCTTTGCTATGCTGCATGACACAGTGCACTTTTAATGTGCATACTGCTTTTACATTTCTTTTATCCAATATTTTTCTTCAACCTGCTTATGCATGTAATAATAATAATAATAATAATAATTTTATTTCTTACCCGCCTCTCCTTTTGCCCTGAAGCAGGTTACTACAGAATAATTAAAACATATAAACATTGTAAAAATACCACAAATACACTTTTGAAAATGTTTTTCTATAAAAGATTAAGCAAAAATGAAGCAAAATTAAGTTTTCATTCCCAGTCATTTGGCTTCTATCACTTTCCTAATGAATCCTTTAGTGTTCCTTTTTAAACTATTCAAAAGTGAGGGAAAAATTAAGAAAGAGATTTGTCACCACAATCTTGCCTATATTGCAGCTCTTCAAGGATAATGGCAGAGGTAATTTATAAAGCTAAATAAATAAAAGCAAACAAACAATGGTACTTCTGTTTCTGCCTTATTGTCTCAAGTAAAGGCTAGAGTTGATTAAATAAATGACAATGCACACCTCACACACAAATACAAAATTGAAAAAGGAATGCCAAATTATTTGTTCTTTATAGAACAGAAAAATACAAACACCTGATTTACTAAGTATTTATTTATTACTTATACAGATAAAAAAATCAAAATATTTGATGGTGGTAATAAACTATTACCCATGGGTTTATAAGATATGTAGCAGTAGACAATTTAAAACATTTTATTCACATTCTCTCTAGTTGGTGGAAGGCCTAGTCAAAGGTGTTTGCTTCCTATATTCTTAATCGATATTGTTACTTTGAGCTTGAAAAGTTTACTCTTGTGGACTACAACTCTCACAATCCCTCAATTAAAATGGTCACAAGGCATCTTGGCTGGGGAACTCAGGGAGTTATTCTCAAGTCTAAGCCCTGATTTGTCTTGTAAGAGCCAGAGGACACAAATCATTAAACTCTTTTCAACAGAAACAGAACATCTACCAAAAAAATACCGATTCCCACAATTCATCCTAATACAACTAAGCACAGTGCTACCAAGTGATCTATTCACAAGCCATATAATGATACTATTCACACATTTTCAAAGCATAGCAATTTCAAATCATTTTGAAACACCCTGTTCTAGATATGGAAATCTTCTTTAAAGGAAAATCTATGGAAAACTTGCTTGTTCTGCCAAAATTTGCAGTATCTATAGACCTTAATGCTAATTGTCAACCAGACCATACCAAATAAAATGTGAATGCTCTTAAAGTAATTGTTCCCTTAGGTCATTCCGCCCTTAAATGTGATATTCATAACATCCCAAAGCTTTGCCTAAAACAATGCCACAAATTGTTCCATACAAATACCACACAGCTTATAAAGCCAGTACAAGAGCAAAAGCTCTTGCCCTGAATCTAAGTAAAGGATTCACATTAATTTTGTCTTCACATTTTGCAGTTGAGTAGACCTTTACTTCGAAGATTTCTATTCTAACACCAGTTATATGTCTTACTGGTGTCCCAACTTATTGTTCCTTATTACTAAAAGCTCTCTATGCTTGCTGTAGTATGGCCCTTTAAAACTTTAAATCAAAACATGCCAGCAGCACTCTAAATATACATTTTATTTACTACAAAATTTGTTTTCGTTTGAACAAAGTAGTATCTAGCATCACTAAAATGTTTAGCGCATACTAGTTGCCTTCCCAGCAGTTAAAACAAGGAAAAGTAGTTCACCAAAAACAGGTCCCAGAGAAGTCAGGTGGTTCCAAAGGTTGGCTGTACCTTTGGGAATAATTAGTATTTTGTGCAGTCCTTTTCTTAAATAGCAGAAGGCTATGTCCATTTAATTGGGCTTTTAGTTGAATCATATAAAACATTTTTTGCATAACCATAAGCATAATAATCTAAATCAAACAGACTTTGCAGGATGATGTGGTTTTGCCAAGATTTTTGCTTTTATTTCAAAGTTTTCCATCAGCAACTTTCAAATAAGCCTTTTTTTTCATATCACATGAGTATTTCAACTTTGTTTTCAAATAGAAGCAAGCTAGTTTCTCGTGCTACTATCTTCTGTCTTCATATGCATAAGAATGATGATCACAGCCAAGAAAAAAGCACACAGCCCTGAAATTTCATAGGTAAAATAGAGGGATAAACATTCCTCTGTGAAAGCAAACATTCATGGTCTTTTTCCATCCAACCATGCCTGATTCCTTTGCAATTTTCCCGCAGGCTTGAGTCCATTCATCAAATTAATCTGAGCCCCACTTTCAAGCTAATCCCTCTCAGGCCAGCAACCTGCTTGCAGGTGCACCTCTGTTTTTCAAAACATTACAATGCAAGCTTGCACCAAGTGCAGCTTAATTTACACTGATGACGCAAACAATCTGTTAGTGCATGCTCACTGAAGAAGGCAAAAGAAATTATTCATTTGAATAAATACTGAAGGCAATAAATAATATGAAATTACTCTTTGTTACATCCATACAGTAATTACATCCTTTTTGGCACTTCCTTTTTCAGATACCTATAAATTAACGTTTGGTAGCCAGCCAAACATCTGTGCTCCCTGCTGACCCACCCACATGGTTGGGGATGGATCCTGTATGTGATATCACTATGAGGTCTGGAGTTGCTCCAAGTGCTTCAAACAAACAAGACAACTATGGAAGCCAGCGTATGACTACCAGCTCCATGCTCAGGTATTAGGTCTCACAATGAAGTATTCCAGATACTTTGCATTTCACAGCTTTCTATGTATCCCCAAAACATAAACAAGGAGCAACAAGACTCTGCTTCAGTCCAAAAATTCATTTCTTGCTTTTCCTGGGAATACTTCTTGTTCTCAGGAAATTCTGGTCTGTTGCTATGTTTTACTACATATGTACCATATAGATCAGGGAAAGAGATAGGTTCCTGGAGTGACAAGTCTCACATATTTATAATATATATCCAGTATTACTTCTTGGGTAAGTGCTTTTTAACATTACAGATTGCTTTATTTTGCAAATGCTAGGACTGCGCAAAATTTTGATTAAAATTAAGAATTGAAACTTTCACCTGGTATTTTTGCGTAACACACATAAACGTCGTAACTCTCTGTGATACAGTTTTAATTCACAAAGCAACCAAGTACTACTGGGAGGCAAAGCCAAATGCGTTGCCTCTCAGTCAATCAGGGCTGGGGAAAAGAGGAGGTGGAGTTATGACCATTGCTCTTTAAATTCCCAAGTGCCATGCTGCAGCCTCCACTTGCGATTAGGCAAGGAAAGAGGAAGGAACTGCACATCAGATTCAGTTTGCAGGGTAGTATTTGTTTATGTTTAGTAATCCTTTAACTTGCCTTGAGCCATGAGGAGAGGCAGGCAAGTAATAAAACTATTTCTAGTAATAGTAGGCAGGCAGGCAGGCAGGCAGGCTGCGCTGGGGAGAGAAAGAAGCAGATTAGTTTAGCTGAAGCTGACTCAAGTCCATGCTGGAGAAAGAGAAGAGAAGCTTTGCACACTGCCAAGGGCTTGCTTTATTGCTTGCAGGGCTTGCTTATTATTTTAGGGGTGAATGGGTGCCTTTTTGCCTTACGTCTGTTTTATGTTTTCAGCTGCATTTTAAACCAGGGCTGTCCAACTTCTACCGGACCGGGGGCCTAAATTCCGGGCACTGATCACCTGGGGGGCCTTAGGGTCTGCCTCCGCCCCCGGCTCCGCCCTGCCCTCCCCAGCTCCGCCCCCACTCTGGCCCCGCCCCCTCCGGCTCCGCCCCCCTCCCCGGGCTCCAATTTACTTACAATTACTAGTTGCATTATTAATTATAAAATAAATTTTAAAAAATGGAACTGAATGAAATAAATATAAATATAAATAAATATCAGAAGAGAGATGGATTGAAGAAGGGATATATATGGGAGGGAAATAAATATAAATAAATAACATAAAAGCAAGAATTAAAGCAAGGAAGAAGGAAGAAAGGAGCCCACCTCAGCAAAACAGCCCTCAGTTCCAAATTAAATACATTATTATTATATTTCTGCCCCATATTCCCATCCCCATCTCCCCCTTATTTCCAAATTAAATACATTCATTACTGTTATTATTATATTTCTGCCCCTATATTCCCATCCCCATCTCCCCCTTATTTCCAAATTAAATACATTCATTACTGTTATTATTATATTTCTGCCCCTATATTCCCATCCCCATCTCCCCTTATTTCCAAATTAAATACATTCATTACTGTTATTATTATATTTCTGCCCTATATTCCCATCCCCATCTCCCCTTATTTCCAAATGAAATACATTCAGTACTGGTATTATTATATTTCGGCCCCCTATATTCCCATCCCCACCTCCCCTTATTTACAAATGAAATACATTCATTACTGTTATTATTATATTTCTGCCCCTATATTCCCATCCCCATCTCCCCTTATTTCCAAATTAAATACATTCATTACTGTTATTATTATATTTCTGCCCCCTATATTCCCACCCCCAGCAGACCTCACAACTTCTGAGGATGCCTGCCATAGATGTGGGCAAAACATCAGGAGAAAATGCTGGGCTGTTGTAAGTTTTTGGGCTGTATGGCGTCTCATCCTCCTCTTCTAGTTTAGGCAGAGAGGAAGGGAAGGGGCGTGGCCAAGGCGGAGGGGACTCAGCCAATAACAGGAACCTTAATTTGCATTCCTTTCAGTGCTTATTTAGAAAGGATTGAAACTGGAAATTTACAAAACTGGAATTTTTTTCTCATGGTAGTTGGTTTTGATTTTTCCCTTTCTCTGCTCAGGTATCAATATTTGCATAATCCAGTTTGAGTCACCATCACTGGAAAGGTTTAGGAAGAAGTGAGGTTTATATACAGATGGGCTTGCAAGTAAACTAGATGTGAGGGTGATTGCTGGAGTGAATGAAGGAAGGAAGGGGGCACCACGCGAAAAAGGAGCAGGAGGTGGCGCGGCACAGAAAGCTCCTCTTCTCGGTTCTCCGCTGTGGCTGTGCGCCATCTCCGGAGCTCCTCCTCCCTGCCCCGCCCCCTCCCCCGCCGTGAAAAAATGGAGGAGGAGGGAGCCTGCTCCTCCTCCCTCCCTGCCCCGCTCCTCCCTCCGCGAAAAATATATTAAAAAATAATATTTAAAAATTCAAAATAAAATTTAAAAATATTTTTTTTATTTTAAACAGCCAATTTCTTTTTTAAAAGGATAGGGGGCCGTAGGGAAGGGGCTGGGGGGCTGTGTACGGCGCCAGGGCCACCAGTTGGACAGCCCTGTTTTAAACAATCTTTGAGGGCTACTGAGGGCTGGCTTATTTGTGTGCATTGAGAGTCAACAACCACATAGCAAGTTATTTCAGCCAGGCACCAGCTCTTTTTGCCACATTTTCTAGGGCTACTGCTGGCCTATTTGTGTGTAGAGAAGGGCACCTGTGGAGGCTACATCCATTTTACATCAGACATTTGGCCCAGCTTAGGTGGGGGTTTCCCTCATTGCACATTGGTGGAAGAGAAACTGAAGCCTGGAGACAGGGCATCGCTTGGCCCTGCTCAATATGCAAGTGGTGAACAAGGCCAACACATTTCAGGTGCTGTCTAAGGGTGGGAGAACTAATAGTACCAGGCACACCTAGTGATAGCACCATAGCAACACCAGTCACCCGGAGTATGAGCAGCAGTGCCAACAGCCAGCAGGTGCCATCTGTCCCAAGGCTGTCAGGTGTCAGCGGCTTTAACAGCAGCAGCAAGAGGGGGCCACATTATTCAATGAGACCATTGCAATGCTTGCAGGGCTGTTGTCCACCTAAATATGCAGATGCTGCACAGGGTTCCATAAAATGCTACCTGGAGGAGCCAGTAGAGGGTCAGGCTTGTGATCCGTTAGCCTACTGGTCAACCCAGAGCTAGGTGTCGCTGGATATGATAATTGCCTGGAAATACCTCAGCTGCCTACCTACCAGTGGGCAGAGTGAGAGGGTCTTCAGCCTGGCTGGAGATGTTGTCGCCCCTCACCAGGGCTCATTGCACCTTGCCTCGATGGAGCAGCTGGTCTTCCTGAAAGCCAACCTCCTCCTTGAGTTCCCAGAGATGGATCCCAACTTTTAAACTCCTCAATTTTTACAAGCTGCCCCACAGCCACGCACCAGTGTCATGCTGCCAGAACTGATCTTGCAGCCTCTCTCTCTGTTTTACAGCACAATTTTATCACAATGTTTACAAGATGCCCCACAGCCATGTGGCACATGCCACTGTCACACTGCCAAAACAGCTCCTCCATTGGGACTTCAACCAACTACCTCATACCCTCAACCATTTCCCTACCTCTCATTTTTTGCAATTATTACTAGAGTTCCACCAATTGTGAAGGAGGTCTGCAACGGAAAAAGCACCACTCCTCTTACTACAAGTCAATTCTGTAGGATTTTCACTAAACAACTACCTCTCAACTCAGACATGCCTACATCTATTCTACCAGGGTATCTACTATCAAGAGCAATCCTCCTGCATACTGCTTGCAGTGTTGAGGTTAGCCTTAGTTGATCTCCCTTTTCCGCACCGCAGCTGCATAATTCCTACACTGTAACAGATGCAAAAGAGGCGTTCTCTTGGTTTACCAAATAAGGTGGTTGGTTGGTTGGTTACTGCTTGTTTCTTGGCTTCAACCCAAAGGAGTAGCTTAACTCTGTTTAACAAACAAAGGCTTTTGGTTGGTTAGGGAATGGAATCCTAGGGGGCATTGCGGTGCAGCTCCCCCATACTTGCAGTTTGGTTTTTGGGTCTTTGGGGAAATTACATAGTGTGGTTGCTCACAGAATGGCTGTGAAGCAACTTCGTAAATGAATGAATCCCATAACATTAAATTATTAGAGTACTGTTGTGTGTTGGTGGCTGCGTCAAGTAGTAGTAGGAGATGCAGAAAAGTGGTTTGTTGCAGGTTGCATGTAATAGCTCCAAACCTTGCCAGCACCTGAGAGTTGGAGGCCATTCAGAAAACAGTACTACTTAGCAGTATTTTTGCTGAAAAAAGGCTTTTGGCAGCAAGGGAGATGGGGAGAGGAGTAGGAAAGAGGAGGAAAAGCAAGGATGGAGGAGGAGGAAACTGTGGAGCCCCTCAGTATGCTTAGTAGAGTCCCAAGGTTTCCACAGAGCACACTTTGAGAACCTCTGAATTAGTGTATTGGCAGCAGTGTAAAGGTGAGTCATGCAAATATAAGAAGATACCTCTAGGTCTCTGTGGAATAAGCATAAGCAAGAAGAAGAAGAAGAAGAAGAAGAAGAAGAAGAAGAAGAAGAAATTTTTGTAAGAGATATTGTGTCCTTATAGATGTTATTAAATTTTATATATGAATCTGTATCTCTTAGAAATGATTGGTTTAACTTCCACTTTGCTAGTAAAGCTGAATTACTGTATAGCAAAATGATGCATGTCTAAAAAGTGTGTCACCAGCATGAAATGTTCGGAAAACTTTGTTATACTGACAAAAATCCTGCATTGCTTATACTGTATACTTGTTTAGTCTTTCATTTCCTATTTGTTTTTGTCATTTAAATGTATTTTTTATCACTGTAAAATTGTTTTGGCCCCAAAGCTGCCCGTAAACATGTGCACTGTACTACAGTAATCTAATCCTTAATTTTAGGATTAGATTGTTGATTAGATCCATATGTTCAAACTGTTCATATAGATATTTTTCAGCCATGGACAATCTGTCAGCTGAAATATTGAGTGGTTTGGGTTACTCCTAGAAGCATATTACAGCAATATCCCTCTGTATTGGTTCTTTACAATAAAAAGGCAAACACTTCCCCTTAACATGAAGTCTAGTCATGACCAACTTTGCGGGGTGGTGCTCATCTCCATTTCGAAGCTGAAGAGCCAGCGTTGGCTGGAATGACTGTATGGAATGCTGTTACCTTCTCACCAGAGCGGTACCTATTGATCTAACATTTGCATGTCTTTGAACTGCTAGGTTGGCAGAATCTGGGGCTAACAGTGGGAGCTCACCCTGCTCCCCAGATTCAAACCGCCGACCTTTCATTCAGCAAGTTTAACAGCTCAGAGGTTTAGCCCACTTCGCAACTGAGGGTTAAAATATTGGTCCTTATCTCACCAATTCCTTGCAACACACTCAAAGCCATATTCCCGTAAAATTCCTTCTCAACAAGAGTTTCTGGTGCACCCACTACATTGATGACCAGCACCTGGATGATTACAAGAAAGGTCACAAGTCTGAAACGTTTTTCTCTTTTAGCACTGCAATTGCACAGGAGAAAGTGCAGTGTCCATAGTCCACTTTGGTTCTAATCAGCCAAATGCACCAGAAAGAATATGTTTTGCTTGAAAAATTTTGAAACTTAAGAGTTCAGGGTGTACAAGAATATAATGCTGGTGGTGGTGGGCTACTAGGCCTTTGCCGATCCTATCTATGCTGATCTACAGTGAGTCTACAAGGTTTCAAGGAATGAAGAGTAAGTTTCCATCTTTCATTCTTGTCTGAAACACTGTTTTCATATTTTGGTTTGTTATCTTAACTTTTTTTATAAGTTGCCTTCTTTAAAATGCTTATCCCTATTTCTTTTTGATACGGCTGAAATTGCATTCTATCCATTAACAAGTGACTTGTATCCACTGAGAAGAGCTGTCTGAAATTACAGTGTCACAGCATTCATCATCATTACATCAGCAGTAGGGAAAGTTTACACTGATTGCTATCAGCATCTAGAGTGCACTGATCAGTGTGCATGCAAACAGAGGATGTTTAATTTTTTTTCAGAAATAACTAGGTATTTATGATGTTCATATGCTCTGCTTTGATCTGCACTACTGGCGGCAATCTTTGGGGATCTGATTCAACAGAGCAAAACCATGTGACAGTGTAAAAACACAAAGGGTAGCATGTAGAATAATCAGAAAATTAGTTTCTTTCAAGCATAAAGAGCCTTTTATCAGTCTTATCCAAAGTTGTTACTCCATTTCTGGGGAATATTCAATGATAAAGAAAGCTCCATCTTCGTCAGAACCATTCAAAATATTCACAAGACAAAATAGTAGAAATATTTTATGTAGATTCTACAGTCACAAAAGTTTAACAACGATGTATGCAAATCTGTCATGACACAATTTTCTGAAAAACAGGCTTGCCCAGAAAACAGGATACCTGTTTAAAGACTTTCAATTGCTTTATACTGTATTCTCAGCTGCCATGTCAGCCCTCACCCCTTTCACCTTCTCCTTCAGCAAGGTAAGTATGTTGTGTGTATATGCTGTATTTTACAAAAGCACACAACATGCTTAAAGATGTGATAAGTATAATGCACTTGGAGGAAAATATCTTATGTGTAATCTAAATAGAACTCCATTTACCCAATGAAAGAATAATTAAAAATACAAAGGGCTCTTGGTATCAGCTCGGGTTTGGTTCCAACACCTGTGCCCCGCCCCCCAAATCAAAATCCATGGATTCTCACAAGCCCCATTATACACAATGGTGTATTAAAATGGTTTCCCTTATAGAAAATAGCATAATCAGGGTTTTTGGATTTTTATAAAATATTTTCAAGCTGTAGAACTTTGAGTCCATGGGTGTGGATTTGGTGGATATGGAGGTTCAACTGTATGAAACAAGAAAAAGTTATATATTGCTTTAAACCAAAAGGAAAATAGGATACAAGCATATTCGATCTTGAAGATGGGGCAGTAAAAAAAGAATCTTTAAAAAAGTATTGACAAATGGCGCAATCCATTGTGCTGGAGAGGCAATTAAAAATAAAGTTGTTTTACAAAAAAGGGAAATTGCTGCCCCATGCCATATACTTACACCAACTAGCAATATCTTTCCTAGATATCAGGAAGATGTCTTTTCAAGGTTTCAAAACAAGTTTGGTTAGCCCTCCAAATGTTGGACTCTACCTTCCACAATCGCCAGCTGGCACAGGATGATACAAATTGTACTATAAGAACAGCACCACAAATCACTTACTCTCACTCAAAAACTGAGGTCAAAGACAATTGTCAATTTATGAATAGAGTGAGCCAACCTCAAACCCCTGCTCCATCACATAATTTTAATTGACTAACTGTGAGTCATTCACTGCCTGTCAACTTGGTTTATCTCGAAGTTCAAAGTTAGATCATGATAGTCATGCAGGACTACTTCATAAACTGATGTGTAAGAATGCCACTATAATATGAGGAATTAGGCAAATCTAACATGTAAACAGAAGCATTAGAGAGCAGTCACAGTTTGCCGTTTACTGTGGAGTATTAAGTACCTGGTGCTGTAGGCTATTTCAGAGGAAGGAACCAGCAAAACCACTACTTAGTCTTCCTTGTGTAGGAAAATCTATAAAGATGCTATAAATCAACAGGCAACTAGAAAGCATAAACACACAAACATACATTAAGTAAGGCTGGCTTTGCCACCATGGGCAGTTCTATACTGACCTGCAAAGCAAGTTCAATCCAGTGTCATGTACTCTCTGAACCACCTTAGGGATGGCAGGAAGTCCCCACTGCCAAGTTATGCTCCTCCTATGTCATGCCTCATCTACCTGGTCCTTGGCACAGCCTTCATAGTGAGACTGCAGTCTGGCTGAAGGAAGCCAGTTCACCCAAGAGCAGGTTGGTAGGTGTGTCACAGTTGGCAACTACCATGACTGCTATCTTGTATCTCCAGGCCTGGGGAGCATGGGATGGGTGTGAAGACAGCTGGGTCCGGTTCCATTTAGAAGCTGGCCCAGCTGCATTGACATGCCCTAACAGCTCATGAGACAACTGAAATTCTGGTTCAAGATTTTGGTTCCCGCCTCCCACCCGAGTTTACCTAGCCTTGGGAAAAGTAACACTGAGACAGCCTTTTCCTGTGTTAAGATTGATCTGCCCTTTATGGCATTTTGCTGCCCTGGGACTGATCCTAGGTCACACTGACTTAAGTGGTCAAGGTAGATGTGCCCCATGTAATGTATGAAATGCCCCCCACTCCTCCCTTTTTTCAAAACTATATTGAAAAGCAGGTTCAAAGACCACCTCAGATATAAATTAACTGGGCAACTTAAATTATCTACTTCCAGGTTCTCCCAGTAAAAACAATGACTTACCTCACAGGTCTGCAGAGTGATATTGGGATTACAATGGCCTTCATACTACGAAAATAACAGCTAGTTCAGAATAAGCATTGGTCAATCCTTTGGAACTCTTAGTCAAATCGCAAACAGATATAATTCCATACAAATCCTCATTGTGTCTTTCAGTGAATTTTATATGTATTTAACCACTGTTAGCCAGCCAAAAATAGTTGCACTATAAAACATATAGAATGCATAAACTCAAGACAACAATCTAGAAGCATTATCTCCTAACGTTTCACCTGCCATACATACAGGCGAAACATCAAGAAAGAATGCTTCTAGAACATAGCCATATAGCCAGAAAAACCTACAACCCTTTTACCATATCTGGAGCAAAAAAATCAGATGTTCAGGGGTGCATCTATACTGTATTAATCTTAATATTAAGAAACATTAGCAAGGTAAGTATCATAAATAATCAAGAGTAATGAGAATTGAGGGATGGCCCAAAAAAGTTTTAGTGGGTTTTATATGTGTATGTATTTCCTCCATTGTCAGTACAGTCCTGAATTTGAAGGCACCAAATTATCTCAGAAAAAGGGAATCTTTGAGGAGAGGGAGGTAATGAAAAGAGACTTAACTGAAGTTTCCATCTCCAATAAAGGTAAAACTCATTTATTTGGTTTACAATTGACAAGTTTTACCTATGTGGGCACATGCCTTCAAATTACGTGTCAATTTCTGGTAATTTCAAAAATTTCATAGGGTTTTCTTAAGCAAGAAATATTCATGAGGTTGTTTTGCCAGTTCCTTCCTCTGAAATATATTTCCTATATCACCTAGAGGATTTATTGAGAAATTCTGTGTTTTCTACCTAACAATTACTTCATACAGAACAGGGGCAACCTGCATCTCAAGGGAAGTTACTTTACTGTTGCTAAAGGAGTTTACATTTTACCACCTGTCTTTTGCTGCCCTTTGTCTTTAAGCCCCATTTGGCCAAGAACTGGGTATGCCTATGCATTCATTGAGATCCTAACTGACAGCAGAAGTAACATCTGAAATAAAATGTAACTTGTGACCCTAACATCATCACTTTTCTTCTTCAGTATGATTTTTAAAATCTTTGACTGATGAAGAAGCCAGTGAAGCTTCAAAAGCTTTTATTCTGTGTAGTTTGGTTGGGCCACTAAAGGTAAAACTTGTGTGGTTTGGGAATTTTGTTGTTTTTTGCTACAATGCCAACAGGGTCATATCTTTGTCTGCTGACCTAAAAGTGGGGAAGTGGAGAGCCTTTGCAATTCTTCCCCACTGAATCACCTAACAGTGGAACTTAACCACAAGAACCCTGAAAACTAGCTGTTTTAGCTACTTACAGGTCGAAATCAGGTCAAAACAACATCTGCTCTGGGATAAGTCCCTTCTATCTGATTTTAGATCTAACCTTTTTTGTCAATACTATATACAGTATATATCAGGTTTTCTCAACCTCTACATCATATCAGCCAGATATTTAATCGGAATTGTGTTTTATTACTATATACATTTGTATATAAGCCGACCTCATGTATAAGTTCAGAGTATCTTTAGGAGCCAATATTATGGTTTTGCTATGACTCATGGATACGTTGAGGATAAAACGCAGAGGCATGTAACAAACATTTTCTTCTTTAACAAATATGAAGAGGGAATATATTTAAGAAGCTCTAAAGTGAAGGAAAAGATTTGTTTATTTGAGCAGTCTTCCTCACCTTTTTCAGGCCAAGCGGCATTCAGAAGCAATGTGAGAGAGCCCAAATGTGGGTGCTTGAAGTGGGTTTGAGTGAGCAACAGTGACCATTTGTAACAAGAGAGTGCTGTATAGGCCTCACAAGGCTTGGAAGTCTATGCAGAGAGGCTTACACAAAAGTCCCTATTAAAAGGGGGCATTGCCACCTCAAGCAACCAAAATGGCAGGCATACCACATTTTCTTAGGCTCCTTCATATTGCTGCTGAGCACTGCTCAGGTCAAAAAAGAAATGGAGGAAGGTGCAAAGGCTGCTTTTCTTTCTTTAGTTTGAATAAGGAAGGGATAATGTGGTGGGAGCACTGCTTCCATCCCCCAGCCTGACAAAAGGCATTTTTGCCTCTGACTTTTACCTATGCTTCTGTGCAAAGTTCCCAATTTCAACACTGACCCATGTATAAGCTAGTCAACAATTTTGGGGTCAGTATGCCACCTTTTTTAAAACTAATACACAAGTATATATGGATATTTCCAAGTATAGAAAACTGTATTTAAATGAAATAGTATTGCAAATTCTGATTGTAGAGGAAGGTTTGAAATCCAATTGTTAATTATTAATTACTCTTAAGTACCTCATTAATATCTAGTAAACTCAGTGGCTATTAGTGGAAAAAGTGACATATTAAAGGTTTTATTTTATTATTTTGCATACTTATTACAAGATATATCAATGCCAGTTAAATATCCTTGAGAGGCAATATTGCTATGAAAGCTGCTTATAATTATTTTAGCTAAATTGCATTCCCATTCCAGCACTGGGCAAATCACAGGTGTCTGCTCACCCAGTCATTAAAAAAATATGGTATCCCATCATTTGATTTTTTTAAAGCTTAAAAATGAGTAACTGACATACATATTTTTCATTTATTTACAGCCTAGATTAGTTTTCATATTAAACAGAGTATGTTCATATGAGACAAGATGAAATATCAGGATTTATGTCAGGTCCAACTATCTAAGGTAGCTAGCATTGAGCAAATTCAAACACTGAGAATGTACCATTCTGGTCCTGTGTACATGACACTGAAATATCTAGGATCTTACTGGCATGCAAAGTGTTTAAGCTTACAACATATGGATATAATATGTAAGGTCTGAAGAAATATCCTATCCTATAAAATTTCTGCTGAGTGTTGCAAAGCAATATAACTTCACGAGCATCATGCCTAACACCTTTTAAACCTCCTTTGGATTCCACTGGAATTTCTTCTTCTACCCATGTATCTCCTTCAGGTAGAGTACAGAACAATTCCCATGATTTCATAAATGTCCTGTCTAATCAAAGCAGGGATGGGTAGAAAAATATTTACTTGTTAGTTAGTTCGTTAGATATGACAACATGGTGTATTTGACAAATACAGAAAAGGTATTTTCTGCCATCTAAATGTAACTTGCAGGATCTCAACAAACTCATCAAGTAGGTTTCACTGCATTAGTAAATTACAGGGAAGTAGTAAGGGAAGACTAAATGTTCTATAAGATTTGTTTAGGGGGAAACGTGTTGATCGTATATTTTGGTGAGCAAAAGCATGCTTGCAGATTTAAAATTCTTCTCCAGAGCTGCTATTCACATTCCTACCCCTTGCACAACATAAATTCATGCCAAGCATGTGTCAAGAGAAATGCAGAAACCCCTTTAAGATCTACAACATGTACCTCTGCTCTAAAACAGCCCTTTCATAATCTTAATCACAGTCATTCAAAATTATACAACCACACCTCAAAAAGTGACAATCGTAATCTCTTCTACCACTCATATCGATAATCTCAGTTAAAACTTTAATACTGCTGGAAATTTTTGTGATAGAAGTAAGCCTTTTCACACTTGCTGTTTCGCTCATTACGATGCAATAAAATGATCTACAGAACCAGCACTTGCTTTTGGTTTGTATCCTGATGTCATTTTAAGATACAAAAAATCCACTCAGTTATATGCTGCCAGAGATACCCTTTCCTTTTAGTGCTAACTATTGGATCACGGTAATGCACATAATTTCTTATGGCCTATTTTTAATTCTTGTTGAGATATTGCTTTATGACATCACTCCCATTACACTGAAATTCAAATCCATCAGTGTCACACAACAGGGCTCAACAAAAAATATTTTTCACACACAATAGTCTCCAGAACACAGCTGCAAGATAGCTACTATTTTCATGGGCCCTTCTCTGTTTGATTTAGCATATGTAAATCACAAGCTCCTACAACACTCAACCTTTTATCAATCAAACTGTTTACACAAAGGTATCTTGGAAAGCTGCATCTGAGTCTTGGGGCTCAGTTTTGGAATTCCGTCTTGCCTGCTCAGTGTACTTTGATTAAGGATGGAACAAGGTTTCACGTTCTAAGCAAAGCCAGATGTTTTTCACCTTTCTAGTAAAAAGCATGACAAACGTTATACACGAAAGAGAAATTCCATTTGTAAGGATATATACATATCAGCTCCTTCCCTGTTAGCATTAAGGGTTCATTTCAGACTTTATTTCCATAATACAAGAATCAGAAAATGTAAAAGAATGGGGCAGCTTTTTTGTTTTATTTTGATTAACATTGTAGTAGAGGGAGAGAACTGACTTAACTGTTTAGCTACAATAGAAATTATAGTCTGAGTGATTTCCCAAGAATCACAACAAACTCTGTCTTTTTATTCCAAATATAAACCATTTTAGGGAACGTTAGGAATTGGAAACCTTTCAGATTTGCAACACTAACCCACATAATCAAGTTAGTGTACAAAGGGTTGCAGTTTAAACCTTCTCCTTTGAATTATGTCACACTGATTTCACTAGGATTTATTTTTAAGCAAACACACAGATAGGCTGAGGTTTAAGAACACCTATCAGGAAGTCCCTTTTAACTGAGCATGATATAATTTTGAGTAAATACATATAAAATCTGACAGCAAATACCCAGAAACAATATTATTTTAACACTAGTTATTGCACTGGAATAAAGTATGGAATACAGGAAAATTGTTTTTTAAGAGTACTGTCCATTTCATTTTAGCAATATTGTAGAATTTAAGTTTGGGACAATGCTTATGTATTGTTCACAGCAAAACAAACACACAGGATGAAGCCAACTGTCTTAAGAATAATGCTTTAACCCTTGTTGTCTCTCTACACACTCCAAATCTCTGTAGAAGGCAGATTCC
Organism: Anolis apletophallus; assembly: GCA_030556195.1. Taxonomy (NCBI): domain Eukaryota; kingdom Metazoa; phylum Chordata; class Lepidosauria; order Squamata; family Anolidae; genus Anolis; species Anolis apletophallus. The sequence goes on from JARBWK010000008.1 coordinate 79,777,497, forward strand.
AAAAGAAAGCAGGAGCTTAGAGATTGAGCTAGAAGGCAGGGAGGAGACTTACCTCAAAACCTAGCCAAGTGGAAACCTGAGCAGTAATTCCGCAAGTCGGCAGAGAACACACTGTTAAGAGCAACAGCAATGTGAAGAAGTGTTGTACAGCATTGCCTGAGGGCATCACTAATACACTGATGACTAATGACTGGGCCAAGAAGACAATGAATTTGGGGACTGAAAACTAAGCGAAACCATGCAGTACCTTGACAAATGAGCTTCCACAATTTCATTCACTGAATAACCTTTAAGCACAAAATTAGCTCAAGTTCCCTTGGGAAGAACTTGACACATGTTGTTGAACAATGTTATAGCTATTTTCTTTTCTTTTCTTTTTTTAACAAACCACTCTTATATAAATTACATACACATGACTGCAGAGAACAAAACTTGGGAGTTAGTTGAAGAACAATTAAGAGGAACCAAAATTCAGAACTGAAAGAGCAGACCAAATGTATTGGTCCTGATTTGATGGCTGGAAAAATTTTGTCAGTTTAAAACGGAGTGGATGGCTATAATTTACATTTTTCCTTACCTATTTTTTTGGGGGGCAACAAAAAGTCAAAAAGACACACATTTTTCAAGGCCCATCAAAAATCAGGAAGAAAGGGGTACTGGGGTTTTGTTTTATTATTGAATTTCTAACAGAAGTTTCAGTTTTCAAGGACACTAATCGTTATTATCAAATAAATCAAGTTTCATGTAAAACTTTACCATGCTGTGTTTCTTCCCCAATCAATGCCTGAGGACTACATCTCTTTTTTTAAAGGGGGAAGGAATTGGTAGCTGCGATTGAACATAAATAGCTCTCCAATTTAAAAATAACAATTTGGACTGTTTTTACAGACAGAATAAAATATCTGAAGTGTCTCTAAATTAACAAGAGCCACTTAGCCCAGACAGAATTGCCTTTAGCAGCTCCTAAAAACTTCAGAAAAGGGGAGATCTTAAAACAGGAAGCTTAGTAAGCTCATAAAACTGTTGTTGGAGCCAGGAACACATAGCATATTTAATCTGCAAACTGTGAGAGAGTCTACAATGATTTCAGCAAGATCTGAGGCATGCCCTCAAGGTTTGCTGGGATCTGGGATTAGGGAGTTGATAAGAACCTCAACTGCCTATGGACATGTTTTTCTTCTGCAGTTAAACACAAATGCAGAGAGACGTTTGACTGCTGCTTGGCGTTACTGCTCAAGTTATATAAAAGCTTTGCAGCTCCTTTTGCTGTCAATATATCAAAGTTGAAAAAAATCATCAAAGTGTGAAATTTCATTTAAAGTCTTTGCCAGTCTACAGCTCTATTTCACAGACCTATCAAATGAAAGCAAAGATGAGGAAAATACACAGAGAGAACTTGAAGAAAACTTTTTTCACTCTGCCCCCTTTTTTGTTCATTCAGTCTATTTGTTTTGTTTTACTTAGCTTGAACAAAACAATTCCAGGTTATAAAAACAACAGAACAGGGTGACTAAAATAAGAAGGTTCAAAGTATGTTTTAGAAACACTTTGATTAAATGCCTGCTTGAATACTTATTAAAATGAGCCTTTTGTAAAAAGAACAACAACAAAAAGTTCCTCTGTGATTTTAGCATCTTAATTTCAACTGCAAAGTAATTGGACAAAATATGTCTTGTAACAGACCAAATGAACTGCATAACATAGAAAACCTTCTTCCAAGTGTCTCTTCAGCTCAGGGGATTTACCACAACTGCATTTAGAAGAAAACTCTGACTTTTGAGATAATCTACTATAGTCTAAAAGCATTAACATTCCATTACTAAGGTCTTCCTGAGGATTTCATGACTCATTGATTCACTCTTCTCCTTCAAGCCTGCTTCTTCTTAGTACGTTACTGTCTCCTCACGCTGGACTGCCTGCAACAATGGCCATTAAGCCATTTCCTTTCATAATTCTCAGGCCTCCCTTTTACCAGAATGGACCTTCATTTTAATAAGCATCAGATGCTTTAATGAGAGTTTATTGTATAAGTTTCAAAAAATGCTTTCGTATATCAAATAAACAACTTCATGGGGTGTAGAAGAAGGCTAAACTGTGCATTAGAACAAAACAAAAGAGCAAAGAAAATAATTGTGCATGATGTCAGCATGTATTTCATTAGCAAAATTAAGTAAATAATTATTACTTCATTTAAATCAATGAGAACTTAGCCAGCAGCTTCAAGGAAAAAACCTGGATTTTCTTCAAATGAATTTTAAAATGTTCAGTATGCACAGCGTCTTGTCTTGTTTCCACAGAAGTTGACTTTGGTCATCATTTTTACCAAGAAAATGTCACCTGATTACACATACATTTCTACAATTAAAATTCCTTAGGAAACAAGCTATCTGAATCATATTATAAACAATTCTTTTCTAACAGACTTCTACTTGATGTTGATGAGCATGCAAATTCTGCATACTTCTTGTCAAGATATTACATCTATCGACTTTGGTTTGGCATTTCTTATGTTTTAACAAAGAAAGTCACAGTATTGAGCATGTGCACTCATACAATTTAAGTTATATACACACATGCACACCTTGCAATACATTCCTTTCTCTCTGGCTTTACCATTTTTCTTTTAAGAATCCCCCTTACAAACTTATCATCTTTACGTCATTCAGTAGACTCATATCACCTTGATTCCAGTTATAATTATTTCAAAATTAACCCTATCCCACTGATTCTGCTGGAATCTAATCCTTAGTAAGTGTGTCTTAGAAACAGAATCTAACTATCACATTGGCTGCAATCTGCTAAATACACTTGTTCCCAACTTTAGCAAGTATCACTGACCTCAGTGGGACTTACTTCTGAACAAATGTGGAAAATGAAAGCTATAGTTGCTTTCTGTGGGGTTTTTTTTATTGAAGTAGCAGTTTCTTGCAGTAAAGTCAATGTTAATTTATGTTAGTTTAAAATTGAGTACTAGCAGCAAATTAAAAAACTGACAGTCAAGTATCACTATGCTGCAAGCAGTATTTCACAAGTTCTTGAAAAATTGTATAAGCAACAAGGTTCAAATTGTTCATAGTAAGATTTTTATAAACAACTGCAATTTATCCAAATTAAAAATAATTTCACGACTCTTCCCTTTTAAACATTCAAATACATTTTTCTCTAAATATTTGAGATGTGTAATTAATAAAGTATCATATTCCAATTAATATTTATTAAAGAGCCTAAAGGAAACAATTATCAGTCACCAAGTCACCTTTCCAAATTAAGACTATATAGCTGCATAAATACTCAAAACAGTTACAGCTATTTTTGGCAAAATTCAGCTTGTAATGTAAATGAGTGGGGGAACAATCATTTCTCTGCTTCCCACTGAATTGTAAGCATGGTCATTCCTCAGTGTTCAATAAATCCAAGTAGGCTCCAGAACTGGTGCTCCAGCATAATGTGGACATTGAAAAGAGGCATAAAGTGTTTTTCTGGTTGTTGTTTTTTTTATAAAAAAACAGAATTTTGGCAGTTTTATGAACCATTTATTTCAAAAGGTTTGGAAATAGCTTCTGTGTATGTGAAAATAAAGTTACACATTTAAACATCAGAATGGATAAGGCCTGCAAAAAATGAAAATTGTAGAGCCCACAAGGAGGAGATAAATTATGGTGATGTCCCCCCAACTAGTCAACAGTGACCTATTTAAAAAGAAGTCTACATGTTAACTTGCAAAAAACAAAAAAACTGGCAACCTTCTCTGGATTTTTAAAAAAAGTTCTATTAGGCTGGGATGTGAACAGCCCATCATTTCAAACTGAAGTGGCAGCTGGAAAATGTGGAACAGCTGGCAAAGAGCAGCGAGAAAATGTTTTACATAAATATCTCTACACATAAACTGGCAGAAGGCCACAAACACCAGACCCAAAGGATGGGATCAACACGATACACCAGAGGATTCTATTAATTGAGGGCCGGTGGGTAAGTTTTTGCACACACACACACACAGTGCTTGCAACAGACAATACCCAACTACGGGCATCTTGTTAGGGAAGCTTCCATTGCGATCAACACAAAGTTGCAAAGTTACCCGAAGAGAACAAAATAGATACTTTTCCAGAGAATTGAAAGTGTTTTTAATTGTCATTTTTTGCCCAAAAATCTAACCCAAATTTGGTCTACAACTATTTACTTTGTCTCATTTTCCAAGCTCCCTCCAACCCGTTTAATACATGACTTGCATTCAGCAGTTTCTCAAACTCAGGAGACTTTGGGAAACTTCTGGGTGGAAGTTGTGCATAACTGTTTCTGCCATGTAATCTTTGCCAATCAGGGAATGAAGTTTGGGAAAAGACACCCCCAAAAAAGCAAGGGAAGCAGAAGTTTGGAGAAGAGCAGATAAAGGGGGGGAAAGACCGGAGGGCCCTTCCACACAGCCATATAACCCAGAATATCAAGGCAGAAAATCCCACAATATCTGCTTTGAACTGAGTTATCTGAGTCCACACTGCAAATATCCCAGTTCAAAGAAGATGTGGGGTTTTATTCCGCTGTGTGGAAAGGGCCTGAATCCCAGAGAACTTCTGTACAGAAGGATACAAAAGTTTCCACCGACAACAGAAAGTCAAGCATCAGTGTCGAAATCAAGTAACAATCTCTACAAAAATCGGTGCCGAAATCAAGTAGCCAGAATAATCCTTTTTTTTTTTGTTTTGCAAGAGAAATCCTAATTAAAGTTCGGGGCCAAACTTTCAATGTTTGGACCCGAAGTGTTGCCCTCTTCTCCCTTTTTCCAAGAGCTTTTCAAGCAAATGAATCACCTTGGAGGAAGGGATACTTGGATGGTGCTTTTTCCTGCATGGCAAGGGGGGGGGGGTCGGGCGAGATGTGGTCTCTCCCAACCCTGTGATCCTTCTTCTATGGAAGGGGAGGCTGGGGAGGCATCCTTCCTTCCTTCCCACTACAAATAACAGCAGGCGGTTGTGTCCGGGACCACATCCGATGGCTCGCCTTCCACCCTTCCAGATGTGGCAGGCATCCAGCCACCGCAGAACTACTGCTGGGGAGAAAGTAAGTGCGATGTTCCCTTCTCCAGATCCCCCCTCCCCCCGCCTGCAAATCTGGGTAGGCGTGAAACCTTGGGTTCTGGATCTACACTGCAGTTTCAGAATCGGGATGGAACTGCGTTGAATAGAAGAGCCGATTCAAGTCAGTGGAATGTAGTTCAGCGCAGACGAGGGAGGAGGGAGAAAGGAGTGGAAGCGGCGGGGATGGGAAGCCCTTTCCCGTCCGAAATAAGTTCGCGATGGCGAAAGGGTCTCCAATCCGAAGCGCACCCGCAAGTTGAACAAAGAAGTTGTGACAGCCCCCGAGGTGGCCTTACCTGCCTCCGCTGCTGCCGGGCTCAATGGGCGCCCCAAACTTCCCATAGGAAAGAGCGGCTGCTCTGAGGCCGACTCCTCTCAGCCCCGGCCCCCGAGGAGGAATGAGGGCAGCCTGGGAAAGGGGGGGGGAGGGAGGGGGCTACTCCCCTCTTGCGTGGAGGGAGGGGCAGGGAAGGGGTGTGTGTGTCTCTCTCTGCCTCCTTCTCCCTTTTCTCCCCCCAAGATCTTACACCACGGATCCTGCCTGTAACCCGATCCTTTTCTGACTCACTCGCCCTTGAGTGACACTTCTCCGCTTTGGTGCAACAACAACAACCAGAAGAGGCGAAGAGAGGCAGCGAAAGGCTCCCCCTCCCCCCCCCCCCTCGCCCGCAAATCAAAACTTGCGCTCGAAGGAAAGGAAAGGGCGGCCTTCCTCCTCCTCCTCCTCCTCCTCCACCGCCACGTCCCCCTCTCCCCTCCTCCTCCCATAGTTCTTTCCCGAGTTTGTTTCCATCTCTCTCCTCGCAGGAGAACCCAACTCCAGCCTGCTCGCACTCACGTGTTTGGAAAGTTCTCTCGCCCCGTTGCTGCCTTCAAGTTGGAGACAGATGTTGACGCCCGCCTCCTTCAGCAGGGCCTCTCTCTCTTTCTCTCTCTCTCTCCCTCGCCCCTTCCCTTTCTCCTCTTCCTTTCGCTTTTCGGCACTTCGCAGGCCCTCAACTTTCTGCGCGGGCGAGAGCGGGGGAAAGGGCCATGCCTGTCTCCCTCCTCCTCCTCCTCTGCGGGGCGCTTCTTCTTCCCCTCAGTCCTGCTGCTTTTACTCGCGGGCTGCCGAGTTTGAAAAAGGGCCTGGGAGGAGGAGGAGGAGGGCGAAGCGGGAATGGCGGGAATCCGAACGCGCCACTGAGGGCCGAGCGGAGCGCGAGCCAAGAAGAGGGCAGGGGCTCGAGCGCACTCACCCACATACTACACACACATACACCCTCTCCCTCCCGCGCGCGCTCAGTGTCCCCCTCTTTCTGCCTCCCTCTCTCCACACTTTCCTCCCACAGTGAAGCCACGCCCACATTGGGAAGGGCGGGGGAGACAGAGGTGCCCCTCAGCTTTGAAGAAGTTTCCCTTTTTCCCAACTTTTTCTCTCCGCCCCACACAGCTCTATATCCCTTCCACACAGCTCTATATCCCAGGGCCCTTCCACACAGCTCTATATCCCTTCCACACAGCTCTATATCCCTTCCACACAGCTCTATATCCCAGGGCCCTTCCACACAGCTCTATATCCCTTCCACACAGCTCTATATCCCTTCCACACAGCTCTATATCCCAGGGCCCTTCCACACAGCTCTATATCCCTTCCACACAGCTCTATATCCCTTCCACACAGCTCTATATCCCAGGGCCCTTCCACACAGCTCTATATCCCTACCACACAGCTCTATATCCCAGGGCCCTTCCACACAGCTCTATATCCCTTCCACACAGCTCTATATCCCAGGGCCCTTCCACACAGCTCTATATCCCTTCCACACAGCTCTATATCCCAGGGCCCTTCCACACAGCTCTATATCCCTTCCACACAGCTCTATATCCCAGGGCCCTTCCACACAGCTCTATATCCCTTCCACACAGCTCTATATCCCTTCCACACAGCTCTATATCCCTTCCACACAGCTCTATATCCCAGTGCCCTTCCACACAGCTCTATATCCCTTCCACACAGCTCTATATCCCTTCCACACAGCTCTATATCCCAGGGCCCTTCCACACAGCTCTATATCCCAGGGCCCTTCCACACAGCTCTATATCCCAGGGCCCTTCCACACAGCTCTATATCCCTTCCACACAGCTCTATATCCCTTCCACACGGCTCTATATCCCAGGGCCCTTCCACACAGCTCTATATCCCTTCCACACAGCTCTATATCCCAGGGCCCTTCCACACAGCTCCATATCCCTTCCACACAGCCCTATATCCCAGGGCCCTTCCACACAGCCCTATATCCCCAGAATATCTGTGGATTTAGATAACCCAGTTTAAAGCAGATTTTCTGGGATTTTCTGCCTGGAGATTCTGGGATATAGGGCTGTGTGGAAGGGCCTTGAGCCCACACTACCATATATTCCAGTTCTATATCCCTTCCACACAGCTCTATATCCCTTCTACACAGCTCTATATCCCAGGGCCCTTCCACACAGCTCTATATCCCTTCCACACAGCTCTATATCCCAGGGCCCTTCCACACAGCTCTATATCCCTTCCACACAGCTCTATATCCCTTCCACACAGCTCTATATCCCTTCCACACAGCTCTATATCCCTTCCACACAGCTCTATATCCCAGGGCCCTGCCACACAGCTCTATATCCCTTCCACACAGCTCTATATCCCTTCCACACAGCTCTATATCCCAGGGCCCTTCCACACAGCTCTATATCCCTTCCACACAGCTCTATATCCCTTCCACACAGCTCTATATCCCAGGGCCCTTCCACACAGCTCTATATCCCTTCCACACAGCTCTATATCCCAGGGCCCTTCCACACAGCTCTATATCCCTTCCACACAGCTCTATATCCCAGGGCCCTTCCACACAGCTCTATATCCCTTCCACGCAGCTCTATATCCCAGGGCCCTTCCACACAGCTCTATATCCCTTCCACACAGCTCTATATCCCTTCCACACAGCTCTATATCCCTTCCACACAGCTCTATATCCCAGGGCCCTTCCACACAGCTCTATATCCCTTCCACACAGCTCTATATCCCTTCCACACAGCTCTATATCCCCTCCACACAGCTCTATATCCCAGGGCCCTTCCACACAGCTCTATATCCCTTCCACACAGCTCTATATCCCAGGGCCCTTCCACACAGCTCTATATCCCTTCCACACAGCTCTATATCCCTTCCACACAGCTCTATATCCCAGGGCCCTTCCACACAGCTCTATATCCCTTCCACACAGCTCTATATCCCTTCCACACAGCTCTATATCTCTTCCACACAGCTCTATATCCCAGGGCCCTTCCACACAGCTCTATATCCCTTTCACACAGCTCTATATCCCAGGGCCCTTCCACACAGCTCTATATCCCTTCCACACAGCTCTATATCCCAGGTCCCTTCCACACAGCTCTATATCCCTTCCACACAGCTCTATATCCCTTCCACACAGCTCTATATCCCAGGGCCCTTCCACACAGCTCTATATCCCTTCCACACAGCTCTATATCCCAGGGCCCTTCCACACAGCTCTATATCCCTTCCACACAGCTCTATATCCCTTCCACACGGCTCTATATCCCTTCCACACAGCTCTATATCCCAGGGCCCTTCCACACAGCTCCATATCCCTTCCACACAGCCCTATATCCCAGGGCCCTTCCACACAGCTCTATATCCCCAGAATATCTGTGGATTTAGATAACCCAGTTTAAAGCAGATTTTCTGGGATTTTCTGCCTAGAGATTCTGGGATATAGGGCTGTGTGGAAGGGCCTTGAGTCCACACTACCATATATTCCAGTTCAAAGCAGAAAATGTGGGATTTTATATAGCTGTGTGGAAGGGACCCCACAATACGGAGGCAGATAATCCACAATATCTGCTTTGAACTGGGTTATGAGTGCAAACAAGGAAATACTTCCTGACTGTGGCAAAAAAAAGCCAATGGGATTTTGGCCTGCATCAATAGGAGTATAGTGTCTAGATCAGGGGTGCTCACACTTTTCCAGCATGCGAGCTACTTATAAACAACCAAGTCAAAATTATCTACCTACCCACTACAAAAATGTGAAACATATAACACAATATCTGCTTTGAACTGGGTTTTCTGAGTCCACATTGTCATATAATCTGATTCAAATCAGATAACATGGGATTTTATTCAACTGTGTGGAAAGGACCCCAGATAACCCAGGGCCGGCAGCACTTGGGGGGCGGCGGGAGCCTGCGGGGCGGGACTGAGCCTTCCTCCCACCCTGCCTGCAATCTACCAGGACGCCCTACGAGATCTACCAGTAGATCGCGATCTACCTAATGAGCACCCCTGGTCTAGATCCAGGGAAGTCATGCTACCCCTCTAGTCTGCCTTGGTTAGACCACACTTGGAATACTGTGTCCAATTCTGGGCAACACAATTGAAGAGAGATATCGACAAGCTGGAATGTGTCCAGAGACAGGTGACTAAAATAATAAAGGGTGTGGAGAACAAACCCTATGAGGAGCAGCTTAAAGAGTTGGGTATGTTTAGCCTGAAGAAGAGAAGGCTGAGACATGATAGCCATGTATAAATATGTGAGAGGAAGTCATAGGGAGTAGGGAGCAAGCTTGTTTTCTGCTGCCCTGGAGACTAGGATGCGGAACAATGGCTTCAAACTATCTTCGTTCACTCAGCCTTCCCTATGGCCCAGCTCTCACATCTGTAGGTTACTACAGGGAATACCATTGCTTTAACTATGCGGATCTTTGTTGCCAGTGTAATGTCTCTACTCTTCACTAATTTATCGAGATTGGTCACTGCTCTCCTCCCAAGAAGTAAGCGTCTTCTGATTTCCTGGCTGCAGTCTGCGTCTGCAGTAATCTTTGGACCTAGAAATACAAAGTCTGTCACTGCCTCCACATTTTCTCCCTCTATTTGCCAGTTATCAATCAGTCCGGTTCTGATTTCCTGGCTGCAGTCTGCATCAAGGCAGATAATGTGGGATTTTATACGGCTGCATGGAAGGGGCCTTAGCCCCCTTTAAAGGCATCTAGTATCCTGTCTCTCCAAAGAAAACCAACAACAATGATAATACAAGCAAGGAGGTCCAAACCTGTACCCTGAGCCTGCACCTGGACCACAAACCGGGGGGTTGTGGCAGCATAGCAGTGAAGACATTTCTTTTATGGATGCAGCCAGGTAAGTTAGGGTTGCAAGATTGGAGATATTGCCTGTACTTTTAAGAGAAGGGAATTCAAGCACATGTTACTGAGAGTATGAGAAGCAATGCTGGTTGAAATCCCACAATTCTGGGAAGTTACATTGTTACATTGAAGAGGCAACAACACTTGTATATAGAGAGCAAATGGGCCAGAGGGAACCCTGTAGTGCAGGACTCCATTTACTAGATTTATGTGACTCCAAGTGTTTTGCTTCTGCTTGCATGTATAAGTTATTTGTCCCTTCTTCCCGGGTATCTTTAATGCATTTCTGAGACAACACGAGGCTTCTCTGCCTCAAAATGACTGGTGCATACACGAGAGTCAGCATTAGGGAGTCTTATACCAAAGTTAGGTAAGTAAGTATTTTCACCTTTTAAAAACCTTACCTGCATATTTTGGCTCCTGTTTCCTACCATAAGCTTATATATAACACTTATGTTGCACTCTACTCTGCTATACATACCAGTTATTCCTACAGTTATTGCACTTCTTTGTATTTCTACAATTGCAACACTTTGCTATTCAATGAGCCAAGAGCCATATTTTCTGTTGGGGAGGGAACTCCACTCTCCTGTAATTCTGTAGCTACCAAAAAAAAAGAAAAAAGAAGAAGTTTTACTATCTCTACAAAACTTAGCACCAAAAAAAACCACCCGGGGGATAGATTGTGGGCCCTTCCACACAGCCATCTAACCAAGAACATCAAAGCAGAAAATCTTACAATATCTGCTTTGAACTGGCTTATCTGAGTCCACACTGCCATATATCGCAGTTCAAAGCAGAAAATGTGGGATTTTATTCAGCTGTGTGGAAGGAGGCCCAGGCCCCTTCAACACTGCCATATAATCCACATTATCTGCTTTGCACTGGATTATCTGAGGGCCCTTCTACACAGCCATAAAACCCAGAATATTAAGACAAAAAAATCCCACAATGTCCACTTTGAACTGAGATATCTGAGTCCACACTGCCATATATTCCAGTTCAAAGCATATAATCTGGGATTTGATTCAGATGTGTGGAAGGGGCCTGTGTCTACACTGCCATATAATCCAGTTCAAAGCAGATAATCTGGATTTTATTTGGCAGTGTAGAAGGGGCCTAACAATCCCATCCGCTTCTGTGCCTGGATGCCAGCACAGAAGCAGTTTATTTATTTATTTAAAATTTTTGTATCCCGGCCTTCTCACCTCCATGGAGGGACTCAGACTGGTTTACAGCTAAATTCAATGCTATACAAATTTAAAACTTCTTAAAACAGCATATTAAAATACAAAAAACAGAAATACATAAAACCACATTGCCATTAAAACTCGGTCTATAACATTCAACTCTGTCTATAAAAGTGGTCACTCATTTCAGATTGAAATCAATCTCAGCTTATTCTGGGAAACCCTCATTCCACATCCAAGTCTTCACCCGCCTCCTGAAGGACAACAGGGAGGGGGCAGATCTAACATCGCTTGGGAGGGAGTTCCACAGCCAAGGGGCCACAACAGAGAAGGCCCTGTCTCTCGTCCCCACCAGACGCGCTTGCAAAGATGGCGGGATTGAGAGTAGGGCCTCTCTGGAGGATCTTAATGTCCTTGATGGTTCATAGGGGAGAATTCGTTCGGACAAGTAAAGTGGGCCGGAACTGTATAGGGTTTTATAGGTTAAAACCAGCACTTTGAATTGTGCTCGGAAACTAATTGGCAGCCAGTGGAGCTGGTGCAACAAGGGAGTTGTATGCTCCCGGTACCCCGCTCCTGTTAGTAACCTGGCTGTCAAGCATTGGACTAATTGCAGTTTCTGAGCAGTCTTCAGAGGCAACCCCACATAGAGAGCATTGCAGTAGTCTATTTGAGATGTAACCAGAGCATGAACTACCGTGGCCAAGTCAGACTTCCCAAGGTATGAGTGCAGCTGGCGCACAAGCTTTAACTGTGCAAAAGCTCTCCCGGACACCGCCAAGACCTGGGGCTCCAGGCTCAGCGATGAGTCCAGGATCACTCCCAAACTGCGAACCTGCGCCTTCAGCGGGAGTGTAACCCCGTTAAGCACAGGCTGTAACCCTATACCTTGTTCGGCCTTACGACTGACCAGGAGTACCTCTGTCTTGTCTGGATTTTAGTTTCAATCTGTTAGCCCTCATCCAGTCTGTTACAGCGGCCAAGCACCGGTTCAGGACTTGAACAGCCTCCTTAGTAGCAGGTGGAAAGGAGTGACAGAGCTGGACATCATCTGCGTACAGATGACACCGCACCCCGAAACTCTGGATGATCTTCCCCAATGGCTTCATGTATATGTTAAATAACATAGGGGACAGTACTGAACCCTGCGGGACCCCACAGTAGAATGGCCGTGGGGTCGAGCAGGAATCCCCTAGCTACACCTTCTGTGAGTGACCCTCGAGGAAGGACTGGAGCCACTGCAAAGCAGTACCTCCGAGGCCCATTCCTGCGAGGCGTCTCAGAAGGATACCGTGTTCGACGGTATCGAAGACTGCTGAGAGGTCCAGCAGAATCAACAGGGACACACTCCCCCTGTCAAGCTCCCAGCGTAGATCATCCAATAAGGCGACCAAGGCTGTCTCAGTACCATGTCCCGGCCTGAAGCCAGACTGCGCCGGATCTAGATAATCCGTGTCTACCAAGAATTCCCGGAGTTGTGAGGCCACCACACGTTCCAGGACTTTGCCCAAATAGGGGAGATTGGAAACTGGCTGCTAGTTGATGAATTGAGTGGGGTCCAGTGATGTTTTCTTCAACAGAGGTTTTATAACCGCTTGTTTTAAGCTTGCTGGAATATTGCCTTCCCACAGGGAGGCATTGACCATCACCTCAACCCACTTTGCCAAACCCCGTCTGGCTTCCTTTACCAGCCAGGATGGGTGGCAAATCCAGTTGAATATCATTACAATTGTTAAGTCCCAGCACTGTTGCACAACCAGGAGTATTTGATGGTGTTCACCTTTGAATAGCAAGCAATGGATTTGGAGTACCCAGTGATGGGTACTTCCATATGGCACAGTCCTTAGATCTATGGAAGTCCTATGAATGAGCATTAGAATTCAGTTCTTTTGATCTTTATTCAGCATCTCAATATTCCCTTCCTCAATTTGTTTCTATATAATATCTTATTGTCTTTCCTTCCCTTGTAATTAACATTCTTATTTCATCAATACATTTAATAGCGGGTTTTTTTCAAAAAAAATTTTGCCAGAATTTACAGTTTGTTTTCTCAGAACTTCACTATGGCCCTGTGTTATGTTATGAGATATAGAGTATAATTATAGGGACAGTGTATGTATACATCATACTAGATATTAAGACTGTGCAAAATGCTGATTGTCCATCTTAAGTCGGATCTAATTAATTAGATTCATACATACAACACAATATTCCAATATGCGGGTGTCACCCATGGAAAAAAATTAAGAATCAAAACTTTTACCTGGTATGTTTACATAACTCACGATGCAGTGTAAATTGATGGAAAGGTAGGTAAGGACAGTATGAATAAATTATCAAAATTGGCTCTCGTATCTTCTAATAAAAATGGGAACAGTTAATTTGAGAAGGAAAAATACTTGCCTTTCAGTTGGGGATATTCTCAATCTTTGGTCTTCTTTCAAATTGAACTATTCCAGTAGAATCTATTTTTCTTAGAATTTATCCAGCTTGAAAGCTGTGGCAAATTCCAGCTAAAAATGGCTGACCTTGAGCCATTGTCTTTACTGTGACCATTAATCCCATATGGATTCATGGAACACTAAGGCAAATAATTGATCCCATATACTTAGAAGGATTTTTATCTCGGTTATGAAGCCCCAAAATGGCATTTTCTCTGCTATTTGCAACTCCCCAACATCAATCTGATGTGGGGAAGATCTCCATTCCAATAACTAAACATCCTTTCATCTTGAGTCCAGTTGTATCATGAGTCACAACATTACTTATACTTTTCTCTGTTGTATCCCAATAATGTGTTGATCGTCTTCTGACTTGGGATTTTATCTTTATAGGGGTGTTTTATTTTTTGGTCAAAGACATTGATAAGGGATTTACTGTGGCTCCTTCTGCACAGTACTAACGAAGTGTTAGCTATGTTGCCACTGCCATTGTCACTGAGATATCATCTATCAGTGTCACCACCACTACATCTTCCAGCCATTAGCTATTTGACACATTTATTTTGACCTCCCAGCAAAACCCTGTCTGGCAATGGAACCCCTACCAAAGGCACTCTTGACTGAAAAGAGAATGCAACCCCACAACCCTGGAAAAGCAGTGACATGGTGCTCTCTTAATGCAACCATTAAAACTACAGGAGTCCTATGAAGGTTTCAATCTCGCAGAGCTAGGCAACACACCAATGATAAACAGGACTTCTTCAGTGAAAGGAAAGATACATAGTAGATGCTTGGTATCCACTGGGACTTGGTTCTAGGACGCCAGTGGGTACCAACATTTATGACTACTCAAGTCCCCTTGAGCAAGCCATACCACCTTGTCTGGGTGCTGAACCTATTTGGATTCGCCCGAGGAGTCTTATGGAACCCACTAGGTTCCTGAATGCTCTGAGGGATTTGGAGCCTGTCAGCGACTCAGTCGACCAGCGAGTGGAAGCATGGAACATCAGTCTATCCAACGCTCTAGACGAGATCGCCTCCAGACGGCCTCTCCAACCCTGCAGAAATTGATCCCCCTGATTTACAGAGGAGTTATGATCGATGAAACGGAAAAAGAGACAGCTGGAGGACATGTGGTGAGGGTTTCATGACGGAGCTTTGAGATCAGCTTATAAGCTATTTAAGGAGGCTTATGAACATGCTATCAGGGAGGCTAAAAAGTCTATTATGCCTCCCTGATAGAGTCTGCTAGCTCACGCCCAGCACAATTGTTTAGAATTATTCCATCATTAATGACAGTCCCTACTCAGGGGCGGATTTACCATTAAGCAAAGTAAGCACCCTCTTAGGGCGCCACGTAGTCAGGGGCGCATCTGGCCGCCAGGTTCCACGCATGTGCCATTGCTGCAAAGGGACTCCAGCTGGACTGAGACGCCAAAAACCTCCGGCTCCATCCCGGCTGCAAAAAGTTCCTCCTTTTTGGCCTCACTTAGGGCAATTGGTATCTTGGTCCACCTGGAGTCCCTCTGCAGCAATGGCGCACGAGCAGAACTACCTGGCCCAGCGCATGAGCGCCCGGCGTGCATGCGCACGCTCCATGAGGCCAGAGAGCGAGGGGGCGCCAAAATAATGTTCACTTACCATTTTAAATTACCTTAGTCTCGCCCTGTCCCTACTGTCCCAAATGGTAATGCTTCGGCCCCATCTGCTGAGGTCTTTCAGAGCTTTTTTGCAGGCAAGATCTCAACACTCTGCTGGGACCTCCCTGCCACGTTTGATACAGTGAGCGAACTCGAGAATCCGTTGCCACTCGATGGGTTCACCTTCGACCATTTCCATCTGCTAGACGTAGAGGCTGTTGACAAGATTATGGCTGCTGTGAGACCAACGGCTTGCTCTCTCGACCCGTGCCCCTCCTGGTTAGTTCGATCTTGCTGGGAGGGGTTACGAGGCCCTCTGTTGAAGATAGTAAACAGCTCCCTTGAGCAAGGAGTTTTTCCAGAGGGGTTAAAAGAGGCCATGGTGAGCCCGCTACTGAAAAAGCCGGAGTAAGATAGATCGGCCCCCTCCAGTTACTGGCCTGTTTCGAACTTGTTGTATCTGGGCAAGGTGATTGAGAGGGCAGCAGCGGGCCAGTTGCAGCAGTTCTTAGATGAGACAGCCGGATTAGATCCCTTCCAGTCCCGTTTCTGTATTGGGCACAGGACGAAGACGGTTCTTCTCTCCATCACAGACCAGCTTCGCTGCCAACTGGACCAAGGTGGATCAGCGCTGCTCGTGTTATTGGACCTCATGGCAGCTTTTGATACAGTCTATCACGCATTATTGCTCCACCATTTAGCCATGACGGGGGTGAGGGGGACTGCCCTTAAATGGGTGTCCTCCTTTCTCCAAAATCGGGGACAATGAGTGGAGAGGGGAGGCATGGTCTCCGAGAGACTCCCACTTACATACGGGGTCCCTCAGGGGCTATTTTCCCCCCTCTATTATTTAACATCTACATGCAGCCACTGGCTCAGTTGGTGCATGGTTTTAGTCTGGAGTGCCATCCGTATGCTGATGACACCCAGCTTGTGCTGAGGATGGAGAGTCGGCCAGACTCCGTACCTGATAATTTCCATCTGTGCCTGGAGGCCGTGACTGGATGGCTACAGGCTAGCCGGTTGAAGGTGAATCCATCGAAGACGGAGATTCTATGGCTGGGTCGCCCGGTTGGGGGGGAGTGCTGGCTGCCTACCCTGGACGGCGAAGCACTTTGCCCGTCATCCTTGGTAAAAAGTTTGGGGGTCCAGTTGGACCCACTGCTGACAGTGGAGGTCCAGGTCTCTGCTATCAGCAGATCCGCATTTTTCCACCTGCATCAGGCTAGACGGTTGGCACCCTACCTATCCAGGAGCGACCTAGCTACGGTGATCCAGGCTACGATCACCTCAAGATTAGACTACTGTAACACCCTCTACATTGGCATTCCTTTGTCCGTGATCCAGAAACTCAAGCTAGTACAGAATGCTGCAGCTCGCCTGCTTGCCAGCGCCTTGGCCAGGTGTCATATCATCCCCATCCTGCAGCATTGGCTTCCAGTGGAATACTGGATTACATTCTAAGTGCTGGTGCTGACCTTCAAGTCCTTATATGGTCTAAGGCCGGTGTACTTGAGGGACCGCCTCACCCCATATGTTCCCCAAAGATCACTTCGGTCTAAAGAACAAAATCTTCTTGTAGTACCCTCTGTTCGGACTTTCCACCTGTCCTCCACCAGGCAGAGAGCATTTTCGGTGGTCGCTCTGATCCTTTGGAACGCCTTACCGGAGGATGTTCGGGCCCTCGGAGAGTTATCCTCTTTTCAGAGGGCCTGCAAAACAACGCTCTTCTGGCAGGCTTTTAACCTCTGATAACCCATGTTGACTATTCTGTGCGGGTTGGAAATCTGTTTTAAATCTGTTTTAAATCTGTGTTAAATTTGTTTTATTGTTGCATATTATGATTGTGCTTTTTAGGCTATGTAAACCGCCCCGAGCCTGCAGGGAAGGGCAGTATAGAAATGGAAATAATAAATAAATAAATAAATATAATGGTATAGTAAAATGGCATCCCTTATATAAAATGAGAAACAACTCAAATGAGTGCAAGAGAGAACCTGAGGATTTGTGAACTGGTGGGAGGTTACAACAGGATATGTCGAAACATTAGCACAGTGCTCAGCAAATCAAAGGGTTGTTTTTGGATTTTATTTTCTGAATATTTTCAAGCCATGGTTGGCTGAATTCTTGGTGTCAGAATTCATGGATATGGAGAGCTAGCCATACAAGAAAGTTTTTTTTAACTGACTAGACTACATGTACCCCAGTATCATTTCCTTTGATTAACAGCAGATCTCAACTTACCGATTTAGAGATTTTCCCCCACCACTTCCTTGGGAAAAACAATAATGCTGGAAAAAGTGGAAAGAGGTAAGGAAAGGTGGACAATATTAAATATGGATTAATTCAAACTAGGATCCATGGCACTGACAACAGCTAAGACGCTCAGTGATGACCAGAAGCTCTCCAGAATCCTGTGGCTGCTGCTACAATGACAAACAATGCAAAAGGTATCATATTTACTCAAGTCTAATGCTCACTTTTCTTGATTAAATTATATTGCCAAAATTGAGATGTCACATTAAATTTGATGACAAAAAAGGCCCAGAAGAACCCAGAACCCCAACGGTGACAGGGAAGTAAAGGGACATGCAGAGGCTGTTTCTGGTGGTGGCCACAACCTCAGGGCTCTGTGGCACCTGGAGAAGGAGGAGGGGTACTCGGCTGGTGACCCTGTTGTTTCTGCCACTTAGCCATGGATTGTGTCTCTCATGTGCCCCTTAGGGTCTCTCACCCACACTTCCAGACTCAGTACAATGTGGTTCTCAACTGGCCTCATTCATGAGGTTTTCAAAACTCCCCCCTCAGTTTTGAAGGCCTTGTGAATGAGGCCATTTGGGAATTGTGCAAGGCTATTGAGTTCATTCATGCTGCTTCTCTCCCTCATATGCTATGCCCACACTGTTGGATGCATTAAAATCAAGGAGAAGCCCACTTTTTATAATATGTGCCTTCAAAATTCAGGTGCACATTACATTCAGTGGCACATTATACTCAAGTAAATATGAGTAAGTAGATGACCCTTTTTCCTGTGCCACAGAACTCTGGGAAAACACTGGACCATTTGAACAGTGGAACCTGTTCTGAATGAAAAATGATTCCAGCTGATCACACCAAGCCTGAAGAGTAGTTCTGCTACAGAGTTTCAGGGAAGTTCCAGCGTTTTCTCTAACTTCTGCTAACCCAGGTAAAATTGAACTAAGCTGTTTTACCTTGCATTAGAAGCTGGAAATCCTTGACATCATCTGGAAACCCAGATGATACCCAAGGGTTTGCGGCCTATGTAAAGGGCCATCAGCAGACCATAGCCTGAACATGAGTCAACAATTTGAAGCAACTTAAAAAGTCTAAGAAGTTCTAAAGTGCAAATAGGAGCATAGTGTAGATTGAGGGAAGTAATAGCCCCACTCTATTCTGCTTTCTGTAGACTTCATCTGGAATACTATGACCAGTTCTGGGCACCACAATTTAGGAAGGATATTATCAAGTTAAAATGTGTCCAGAAAAGGGCTGCTTACAGAGCTGAGTATGTTTAGCTTGGAGAAAAGAAGGTTGAGGGGTGACATGTTAGGACACTTCCATACAGCACAAAAATGCGGGCTTTCATCCTGAAAAACAGTAAGTGGTCCAGAATTAACATATAAGGAGGCATGTAAAGAATTAACATATAAGGACGCATATAAAAACAGAAAGAGGATTTTTTTCTTTTCCCCCATCACCTTCAAACCAGATGAAAAGTATTCCAAAGTTTTCTATGTTTTTCCAGGCTGTCATAAATCTAGGCTACAACAGCGTCTTTAGGCAATCTCTACAAAAGGTACTCACCATTCCCAAACTTTATTTCAGCAGCTTTACTACAATATGTGCCTTCTACTATGGTTTTTGATATATTAAATTAAATTGGTTTCCGTTAAAGTAAAGGGTTATTTTTCTCATATTACAGCCAGAGTATTTTGGTTTTTAGTTAAGTGAACATGCACCCACACACACAAATGTTGCCAGATCAGATTTACAGGTATGAACACCTCAACAAAAGGTGAAGCAAGACTCCCTGGCTAAATAATAAATCCAGAGGGGAAACGAAGGAGACATACTTTTGCCAGTTGAAAAATACTATAAATGTTTCATCACTCTGACAATGAAAAACACAGTAGAAGCTTAGAACAGTGTCGGCCCTTCAGCAAAACAAATGAAACTAGGCAGTATTCTGTTAAAGTTAAAGCCTTCCTAGCAATCTTTCACATCTGTTCCAGAAAGTTTATGTCATTATTTCCATTACTTAATTTAAAAGAAAAACACAAGTCACATTGTTTATTAAAGTATCATACCATGAACTGGTTAACTGTTGCCTTCTAACTACTTTCACAGCACTAGAAGATGTTCTTCATTTTTGCCAATAACAAATAAAACCACTATCTTCCAGAATATTCCTGGGCTTCAGCTCCACTGCCTGATGATACTGATACACAACTAGATTGGTGTAAATGTTTGAATACATTGAGGTCTTTGATTTAACAAGTATTAGGCTATTGTCCAATCTCTTTCATAAATATTAAAATGGCACAATAAAGCACAATATGTTTAAAACACAATCCTGTCTTTCATTTTATATATATATATATTATTTTTATTTTTATTTATAACAGTTTGTATGCAATAGAAGTTGGAATGAAGGCACTAACTACCTGAGAAAGTAGTGGCTTCTTCATTGGAGGTTTTCAAGCAGAGGCCACCTGCTTGAACTACTGAGGAGTGACTCAGGCTTTTATTATTATTCAAAGCTTCATAGTCCAAACTTTGTCTTATGTAAGCAGTGTTTTTCTTGTTGCATGAATTAGATTCTTGCATGCCAAGGAAACAAAGAGTTCTCCAGGGTTAAACTAGGCTTAAATATAAAAACTTGCATGTTTTTATACACAAAAATATAAATAAAATTATAATGTCAAGAAAGCATGACAACAACACTAGTGATTTTATAGTTCAGAGATGAACAAACACTAGGCAAACTTTGAGATCTGTCTACCTAAAAACTAGGTATTAATGTAATTGACATACATTCTCAATTACTGAATTTGGAGGAATATTACTACATCAATTAGAAGTCTGGAATTATTGTACATGAGATTCCCCAAATCATGCCCTATCACAAGATGTGGAGAGGCACACTAAATTTAAGGTAGATTAACCCAAGACAATATTAAGCTGGGTAACCATTCTTCATGTGCTGATGGGAAACAACCATGTATTCTTCTAAATGTGCTGACTGTGCATGGAACAAGTTGATTGAGTTGACTTGGGCATGGAACAAGTTGATTGAGTTGACTTCTTGAAACTGACTTTTCAGTGAACCAAGGCAATGGAGAGTTTGCCATCAGCCATCTTGTTGACATCTTATATTGGAGAACCAAGCCATCTGTTGCTGTGTTGAGCTGTGAGTTTGGTTTTCTTCCAGATAATATTCTTGCACCATATATACAAAAGGCTCTTTACAAAAGGCTAAAAAATTATTCTCTCCTCCCTCCCCCCATTCCTTTTCTTTCTGCAGGTCTATTAAACATGCTAGAGTTTCCAAGGGATGTGTAGACTAAAATCACAACCAGATTAACATTTCTATACTGCCAGCCATCCGATACACTATGAAATTTTTTTAAGAAATGTTGGAGTCCTCTTCTTTTTCTATCCAGAATCTCTTTTGGTCAGTCCCTTTAGTTGTGATTCCATATTGCTTCATTTACACCTTTGGTGGAATGAATGTACACTAGTACACACAATGAGGAGGGTTATTTCTGTTATTTTATGTAAATAGCTGCTGGTGTTCAGTAGTGCATGATGCTATAAGTTCTGAAGACAAGCATCTTTTTATTACACTAAAAGTATTTACTAATTACTTTCTGTGAATAATTGGACAAGAAAATAAGTTCAATTAGGACAATCATTGTAGGACATCTATTTTATGAGTATCTTCAGGTAACCATTGAAAGAGATGTGAGACTTGATTTGCTGAAAACTATCTCCTTCCCCAGGCAAATACACAGGAGGAGTAGGACGAGGCATAAGGCAGCTTTAATGTGGTTAGCCCTGGTATTCTGAAGGAAACTGAATGCTAGGAAATGCAGTTTGGAAAAGTGAGGACCCCTGTGGCAGAGAGTTCAAAAGGCGCCACCCTAAACTACATTTCCCAGAATTCCATTTGCTTAAGAAATCTGGGATTAGTACAGATGTGCCAAATTTATAATGAGTTGTATTGCTGTGAAAATATATATTGGAACTTACACTGTGATTGTGTTTGCAATATTCAATTGTAGTTGACCCCATAGACTCCAGAAATATTTACATTAACACCTAGTTATTTATAGAATCACTTTCAAATGGCAGATCTCTCATTAATTCTTTGTCTTATTAGTGTTTATTTCAAACCGAGAGTCTTCCCAGTTCTCTTTCTGAGGAAAGATAGTCTTCAAAGCTTACTAGCATATCTTACTAGCATTTACCATAATTATTCATTTAATTTATTAAGTCACTGTCTGTTGGTCTGTCAAAAATAGCATGCAGTGCATTGTATAAAGAGCAAATTTAATAGTTTATATAACAGAAGCCCAGTTAGATTACAAAACAGTCAACATGCTCAACTGCAGTTAACATTTATTTAATATGAAATTAAGATTTTATATACAGTCAGTTTCGTGTCTGAAATATGCATATAAAGAGACATACAGATGGACAGATATCACAACTTGTATTTTGTATAATATGTAAAATGCTTGCTTGTCTTTATGGTAACAGGGAAAGATTTTTTCTGTCTGGTCATAATTACTTCACTGTTGATTCATTCTGGAATCTCTAATCCTGTAAGTCTGCCCCCAACCCATGCCAACAAACACTGAAGCAGAAACTGGGCTTGTTTTTATTAGAAGATCATTTTGGCAAAAGGTTGATTTTTGGGGTTTTACTTAAGAAGCCAAAAGGCAGGCTCATTAACTTTAGTCCAGCTGTAACATTATGCAATAAGCAAGACTGCAAAGGGGCTAGAGGGGCTGGCCAATTTTAGAAGTAGTAAGATTTTCTGGAAAAGAGTGTGGTATACATCAAGCTAGTGGGAACAGTAATCTTTTTCCTATGGTTTTAATATTTCAAAAAACCCTTTTGTGATACATATTGTTATTATATTTTATTTTAATATTTTATTGTAAGATGCCTTGGGCTCCACTTTGGAAGAATATTTATAAGTGCAACACACACACACACACACACACACACGTGTAGAATTGTTAGTATGTTCTGGTCTCTTCAGTAAGTAATGTACCTAAAGCTAGGAATAACGGTGTTGTATACAGTACAACTGGCCCAAAAGAACAGCGTACATTGAGCAATTTCACTATGCTAATGTGCACTATAGACAAAGTTCTAGAGGCAACATGAAAACCTCCTTCTTCCATAGATAAATTGATCACTCTAGCTGACATTGGGCTCCTGTATCAAGTTTGTTAGCAAGCTGTTTAACCTAAAAGTCTGAGCCTTTTAAAAATATTTTAATATTATGTATTTATTAGGCCTGGTTAGGTTTTTTGTATCTCTATCAAATTCGTATTAAATTCGATTCTAAATTACTTTTGAAGCATTTCTGAAGCACTTTAAGCAACCCAGAAGTGAATTATCAAATTCAAAGCCACCAGCCACCATTTTTGGAAAGGAATCGCCATTTTCGGAAAGGGTTTTCTTTTCCCTGGCCTTCCCTTTTGGGTTTGGAAGCCCATGCCTTCCCTCCGCTTCTGAATGGGGCCATTCAGAAGCGAAGGCATGGGCTGTCCTCCTCTTTGGCTTCTCCTTTTTTTTAGTATTTATAAATTCCTTTTTCTTACCTTTAACAGGGCTCCTGCCCCAGGTCTTTCTCTCGGGAGAGAGGGCTACCTGCTGCCACCATCCTAAACTTGCTAGGCCCGGGCGGACGAACCTTTCGTTTAAAGGGTGAGGCCAGTTCTGTGCAGGCTGCACTCCACCATAAAGCTTCACACACATTACACCAATCACAAACTGTAAAACATGATTCACTCTGATTTAGAACCTCAAACCACGAAGGGGAGTGTTATCGAACAACCGTCACTTCCCCGGACCGGCTGCTCCGACAACCGGGCAAGTCCCGTGGACCGACCACGGAGCAGAGCCCGCGAGGGTTCAGTTAACCTGGCGAGCCAGGAGCGGTTAGGCCCTCGTAATCTACCCGCCTCCCTTGGACCCAATTATGCTCACCAATCTGTTAGGTAGATGCCACGAAATTGTTTATTCTGCTCAGCTGAGTAGGATGCGACCGCAAATTCCCTGATCCCGCAAAGACGCATGCATATACATTCAAAACATTGGTTTTTAAAGGTTACAAAGCTGTCAAAACAATTGAATTTCCCGCCTGCCCCCTTCTAGGCCAGCTCCGCCTATGATTGGCCGGAACGTAGAGACCAGCTGATGGGCGGGAAGTTGACCGGCTCCGGGGAACCTATCAGCGCTCACTCCCATTTGCCTTCCTAGCCAATCAGAGGTCTGTGGCCATATATGGTATTTCCGGAAAGGGAAGCTTAGACGGAAATTGCTGTCAATAATGGCATGTGGATATAACAAAAGAATCCCTTCCGGGTAAACGACCCGAGTGATACCTGGAGTGATAGGATTAGTGGAGTTGACGTTTCACTCATGGGAATGAAAAGGAAAAAGGGGAAGAGGTCTGATGCCAGAAAATGCACTCAGACCTTTGGGTGACAAAAGGTTATTGTGGGACACCTCTGGGTTCGGGGAAGGGAAGGGTTACAGGGAATCGGTGGGAACAGGGGACAATATTGTACATACACATAGACATAGGGTGCAAACATATGATTATGATTTCAGGTTCCCCACTGTGAGTTCAACATAAGCGGAACCCCACTGCTTCAGGCCAATTCCGTCCTCTGTGCTTACCCTGCTGGGTACAGGGGTTCCCCAAGATGAGGGGAAAGAAGGAAAAGAGGGAAAAAATAAAAAGATAAAAGCAAAAGTGAGTTCTCTTCCCTCCTCCCTTGGAGGCCTCGAACCTGGGGCCTCCGTTCCAAACGGCCTTAGTTCTACGGTGTGAGCCATCGCACCTTTCCCTCTGGTACAGCTTCTCTTCGCAGTCTTAAGGCGCCCGGGGAGTGGGAATAGAGAAAAAAATATAAAAATCCAGGAAAAATACAAGAAGGGCCGGAGAGGGGCAAGAACCTTGGCGGCAGGATTCTGCAGCCCAGGGGAGAGGGAGAGTGGGTTTTCACCCGGGAACAGGCGTGTGTGCGAAAGTTGGGACTTGTTCACTCGCGGAACGGCCTGCAGCTTGAAACTGCCGATTCTCGGTAACAGGAGGAATGTGTCATATTACAGTGGCATTTAGTCTTGTTGTGTTAAAAAGCAAATTGCTATCATTTATCAGTATCCATCACACTGTGTTGTTTCTTGCCTTTCCTCCAGAAATTATCTGTTTTCATATTTATCACATGGGCACCTGCAGGCAGACCCAATTTCTCCCCATGGGCTCTTCTTTTCTCCCTCCCAATGGGTTTTTTTTTCAATGAATCGCTAATAATAGGGTTTTTTTAAGGAAAGAAAAGGCAGAAAAAGCACCATTTTGAAAGGTTAGAATCAAGCAAAAGCAAAGTAGCCATCTCCTGAAGTAGCCATTATCTACTGAATACATTTAATTTTAAAAAATACCATGAAAGGCTCAGGCGGTTGGATTTTGGGGGATTACCAGGACAATACTGCTTTTTAGGATACCACCCATATGAACACTCATTCCCCCACATCACCACATTGATTCAATGTAGAGGAATCTGACAGATTCCATCCCACATGTTTTTTTTCTGTTTTATCCTGTTTCATAATGATTCCTGAGCTCAAAAAATGATTTCTGCCCATTTCCCCCAACCACCCCCTATTTCTTGCTACTTTGAAAACACTTCCCTAATGAAGCATGATGTGTGCAGGGGGAAGTCTCCCTGCATGATGCAATAGGCTCTATTTTACTTTGTTTTCTTAATGTTTTACAAGTGTTTCGAAACTGGGGGAATCCTTAGGTAACACAGCTGACACAGCTCCAGTGGATGTAACACTGGCTTTTGCCTGTCAGGCCAGGGGGGACTGGTGGAATGGGTCAGGGAAGTTAATAATGCCTCCTTACATTAGGGCAGGGTCCCCACTGGCCTCACGGAGGCTGTGATAAGATTTCTTCCAAGAAACCTTGCCAGGGTCTCACTGTCCTTGACAACTGTTGACAACTGCAGGCTACTCTCCAATCTCCCATTTCTGGATAAGGTACTAGAGTGTGGCCTCTCAACTCCAGGGGTTAATAGATTAAGCAGATTATCGGGATCCATTTCAGTCTGGTTATGGGACAAAGTATATGGTTTGGGTCCAAATTATTTGAAGCACCTTCTCTCTTGGCCCTTCAACACAGCCCTAAAACTCAGGTTAAAAAAAAGATTAGCCTGAGGCATCCAGATGACTTTTCAGGCTAATCCATTTCAAACCGAAGTAAGAAGAATTTACCTGGTTTAGTTCACATTTTTAAAACACCTGTAAAGATCCAGACCTTAAGCTAAGGCCTGGATCTTTACAGGTGAGGGCCCTATGGGGACTAACTCCACAGTCCTGGCGGTCAGTCCCCACAATCATCCCACTTCTTTTGGCTCCCAAAAGCCCAGAAAAGTGGGATTATGCCCCCTCCCCTCCCTGCCACTCATTCCCTCCACAAAACTTGATCAAGGGGCCTGCTAGCCATACAGGCCCCTCTGGAGAGCTACACAGTCATGTCAGAATGATGTTTCTGGGGGTTATGGGAGGGGAGAGGAAATTCCTCCTCCCCCCACCTCCTGAAGTATCATTCTGATGCAACTACAGAGCTCTCCAAGGGGACCTGCATGGCTGGCAGTCCCCCCTTCTGGTAAGTGTTGGGGGAGGGAATAGGTAGCTGGAGGATGGCTGGATGCCCTCCTGGGTCAACCTTTGATTGACCCAGGAGGGCATTTAGCCACTCCCTGAGGGAAAGCCCGAGGTTGGGGTTTGGAGTGGGGACAAAGTCCTGAGAGGAATCGGGATTTTATATACCGATTTCTCTCAGGACTTTGATATGTCTGGAAGAATCCTGTTAGAACTCTACAAACGCTCCATCTCTCAAGTACATTTGGTGGGAACAAGAACAAGACCAGGATTGTTTCATCCCTGCTTGCCTTTCACAGGTAGGTAAAAAGATATCTCTATCTCTACTATCAGCATTCAGAGAGTGATGAAAGGCAGGCTGCTGGTGTGACTGAGAATTGGGGAAACTGTATAGGTTTGAAATGTAGTTTTAGTTGTATTTTAGTATTATATGTTCTGTGACACAGAAAATTTAGTTATTTATATATATATATATATATATATACTGTGTGTGTGTGTATATATATATATATATGTGCATATTTTAACACATTAGCTCTGTTTTAAATTGCATTGTCATCTTTGCTTTTAACCATCTTGAATCATGAGAAACAAGGATAAAAATAAAGCAAATAAATAAATAAAAACTATGGATTACTGGATCCAAGAATTTGCAGGCGGGATGTTGGCAAGAGAGGTTTGCATGGGTGAAGAACATTTAATATTTAATTCAGGTATTTATATTCTGAACAAAATAATCTTAAATATATCAAGCCAGCAATTATGTTGGTTTTCAGGGAGGATGTGAACTCCAGCCAAGATGAAAAGTTTTTACCTGTGACTCATGAAGAGAGCAATGCCTGGTATTCCTGTGCCAGATGACATCTCTCATGGCCCAGGAGTGGATGATTAATACTTCTGTTTTGGTTCTTTCAAATTCTGGAGGGTAGTAAATTTTCCCATTCTGCACCACCATTTCTGATGCTTTGCTACAAGCATTGTTGTTGGTACTGTATGCCTGCAATATCTTTGCATGGCAAAGACCGCATCTGCTTCTTTGGACCGGTGGGGTTCTGAGATCTGGTGGGGAGGCCCTCCTCTTGATCCTGCCTCTGTCTCAAGTGTGGTTGGTGGGGATGAGGGAGAGAAAGAGAGGACCTTCCTTCTCTGTGATGCCCTCCACCCCCACCCCGGCTCTGGAACCCCCTCCCCAGGGAGAGTAGACCGTCCCCCGCATTATAGCACTTTTGGAAAGAGCCAAAAACATTGCTTTTTTCAGCAGGCTTTTGACACCATTTAAGATAGTTGTCAGTTTAATTGCTCTGGGGCCAGAGTAAAGAAGAGGAGCCGGGAAGACAGTTCCATCTTGTCCCCTGTGCCATTAGAGGCCCTCCTTCCAGCAACAATATATTATTACTTGTGTATTAGTACTATGCTAATAATGTATTATGCTGTATGTACATGTGACTTGTAAGCCACTCTGAGTCACTTTCGGGGTGAGAAGGGCAGCATAAAAATGTCGTAAATAAATAAATAATGGCTGAGGCACAAAGGTACAACATCTTTCAACCAGTTACATTAATGACCAGGGCTGAATCCACACCTGCAGAATAATTTGTTCTTACCTCAACCTTGGTGCTGTTGGAACACATGGCATTCCTCCATTTTTGAAATAAAAGTGTCTTTTAGATTTTAATATTTTAAAGTTGTTTTTACTTTCCACTTCCATGGAATGATTCCCTTTCAAAGATGTGTGGCCTGCACTTCAAAATGGGGTGGGGGTTGGTTAGAGGTGGGAAGTTACCTAGGCCTTCCCATGGAAGGTTACCTCAATCTGTGCATGGTTGGTTACCTCACTCATTTATTTACACATTCAGAAAACATGGTCCCAACATTTAAAAAAACGTTGTATTCATATGAGAATATCTACTTGCTCATCATAGTGTTCCTTCCCAAACCAGCATTTAACAGCATTAACCATATGGCTTCAACTTATAAAAACAGCAGATATTCCCTTGAGCCATGAAAAAGAGAGAGACAATGAAGCAGGTTTGGTACTTTTCCGAGCATAAAAAGTACAGTCAGAGAGTGATGCTACTTGCGCGTCAACTCTGAAAAAGAGGGTTTTGGTGTCTGGAATCAAACAGGCACATGCTATGGAAGACTAACACCCTGATTAAATGCATTTTAACACACTCTGTGCCCAATTTGAACCATAGGCTAGATGAGTGGGAAACAGTGCAGCTTGAGCTATGAAAGTTAATGGGATTCTTAATGTAAATGGGAAACACCAGTGCGCATGGCAAAGAGTTCGACCTTCTCTGCTGGCAGGAAGCCCGGAACTAATGTTGCAAGTAAAAAGAACAGAGAGGCTCAACATTGATAGCTTGCACTGTGAGAAAAGGAATACCTTATAGATGGCTATTGTTCTCATTTTTAGTGATGACAGAGAAATGATGTAAATGATTTGTGCAGTGTTTATTGGATTAATGAAATGTCATGTAACAACAGTAATCACCAGCCAATTATGATTGTTTTAACCATGAAGAAGGGGTGGGTTTAACTGGATGGACTCCATTGAGGTATAAAAGTCTTTGTATGAGATGTATCGGGGTCTTTTGCCCCTACCTGCAGCTGTGTTCTGCTGGCGAATACCCACCAGCTGGTGACAGATAAATAAACCTTTTTGTTTTTCACCCTACTTCACAGTTGTCACGTGTTCTCCCTCATCCAAGTATCCGCACGTTCGGGCAGCGTTGGTAAGGTTAACTTGGTACTTGGAGTTCTAGAACTCCCGGTTCTGCTTCAACAACTTGTGAAGAAGGAAGGAAACTAGCAATTTTGATTGCCATTTTGAGTAAAGCAAAGGTTCGGGAACAATGGAAGAAAATTCATAGAAACATGGATATATTGGAGAATATTGCCCATGAGATGCTGAAAAAGGTCCACAAGAGGACTGCAGAAGAGTTCAAGATGAAAAGCAAGTCTCTCTGATAATGTGTGATCACAATTCTCAGAGCTGCAGTTATCATGCCCTTCTATGAGAAGTTGAACACCTTTCTCCACAGAGACGCCACAATTCATGCAAAGTGTGTAGCTCACAGCACAATGATGGAGTTCTGATAAACAGCAAGTTTATGCATGACAAAGGACTCTGAGGAACTTTTCTTTGGAATCCAAGATACTATGAATGAGTTGGAGTTTAGGCTGTGATGGCTGGTAGAACCTCAGATAAGTGTTTCTGTTCCTTACCATGAAATTGGAAACATGTTCCATTGGGCCAGCTGTGATGAGGTGGATATTTATGTGTAAATGCATGTGCTGTATGTTGATCACATGTTTGTTTATATGGTTTAGAAGGGACATTTGTATTTGAAATGGGGTTGAATGTTAGACAGACCCTAAAGGGTTAACTATGATAGTAAAGGCATTTCCCCTCCTAGGGGAATGTGTTGTCATAGTAACAGTGGGCGGAGCCAGCCAAGGCTAGCTTTAGAATGTTGAGTTTAAAAAATGACCATTGGGAGTTAGCCAGCTGCTGTGAGCAGAGTGGGGGCTGAGAGCTCAGAGAGAGCAGTTGTGTTTAGACCAGCTCAAGGAGCTGAGAGGTGGATAGTTAATCCAGTCCAACTCAAGGAGTTGAGAAGGTGTTAGGATACTCAGCCTAGGATAAAAGCTGAGGGAAGAAGTTAAGGACAGGGCCGTAGCCAGGATTTTGTTTCGGGGCTGAGTTTGTTTCGGGGGGGGGCTGAGACTGGGTGGAAGAGGGTCTACCCTAGCAAACCTTTTGTATTGTTATCCCAATAACCCCATTAATGTGGGATATAATGATCATGGTGATCAGATCATGATATGAATAAACATAACAGTTTAAATAATGTACCAGTAAGGCCTTTTAGCGGATCACCCTGAGAATTTCGGGGGCTGAAGCCCCTTAGCCCCGGCTACATGCCTGGTTAAGGATAACTTCTATCAGTTAAAAGGAACAGTTCAGAGGTTTGGCTGGGGAAGCCAACCTGTAATTTATGCTGATGCATAAAAGTGGCAAGAAAAGCCTAATTTAAGACTGTGTAACATTTAAGAAAGAACCTCTGTGGAAGAATAACCGTTAAGCATTGTACCTCTGAGAGAGAATATTGAAACTTCGTAACCAGCAAGCTAAAGTTCACATTTTAAAATAAACTTGTTACAGTTTCTTGGTTCATAGGCCTCCTGGTGTTTATATTATAAAAGACAAGCCTCACTCTGAAGCCTAACAGTGATCATCTCTCTTTACAAACGGTGGTCAAATAGTTACCTCAGTATTAAATTGGTGGCAGCTAGATATACAGTTTCCTCACAGATTGGGGGACATCTTTACACCAGCAAACTAGCATAGTGGCTAGGTGAATGCTTATTTTGTGAGTTTTTAAAATTTATTTATTTATAGGTTTTGGTATCCCGTCGCTTCTCAACCCCGAAGGGGGACTCAGCACAGCTTACATTGCAGCACTAAGGCGACTACATCACCATACAAAATATGAACAGTACAACAATATAATGCACATCAAATATAAACACTAAAACCATTACATAATCATTAAAACAGTATCACATTAATAAAACCATAAAACAGAGGACAATATTGTTTACCGCTATGCCAGTCCAGTCAATATCCAAAGGTGCTAATTACATCTGTTGCCAAAAGGCCTGGTCCCAGAACCACAACTTTAGCTTTTTTCTGAAAGCCAGGAGAGATGGCGTCGATCTTATCTCACTTGGGAGTGCGTTCCATAGGCACGGAGCCACCACTGAGAAGGCCCTATCTCTCATCCCCACCAGCCGCATTTGCAATGCTGGTGGGAGCAAGAGCAGGGCCTCCCCAGATGATCTTACGCTGCGAGATGGGACGTAGAGGCAGATGCGTTCAGACAAGTAAGCAGGGCCAGAACCGTATAGAGCTGTATAGGTCAATACTAGCACTTTGAATTGGGCTCGGAGATGGACAGGCAGCCAGTGGAGCTGACACAGCCAGGGGGGGGGGGGTGTTCCGTGTATGACGCCCCAGTTAGCATTCTGGCGGCTGCCCGTTGGACTACCTGCAGTTTCCAAGCCATCTTCAAAGGCAGCCCCATGTAGAGGGCATTGCAGTAATCTATTTGGGATGTAACCAGAGCGTGGACGGCAGTGCCAGAGCAGACTTCTCATGGTATGGGCGCAGCTGGCGCACAAGTTTTAAATCTATAAATGATGTTGAGTTGTCTGACTCATACGACGTCAACCCCACATGGATCATTGATCACCCCGACAAAGCACTATATGACTAGGGGGGATTTTCCTCTTCCTGGAGAAAGTGGTTTCCATCATGGAATATCCATAATTGATCTCTTCTCCAGTGTGTGGAGCAAGTCATGGGGAGCAAGTAGCAACAAGTACTGGGACAGTGTTTGAGAGGGCATCCAAAACAAGCTGGGTGGACTCCTCTTTTGTAATGACAAAATACATGGATATTCATACACATACTGATTTTCACTGACAACCCCCTTTTTGCAATGACAGAATATGTGGGTAATTGTATACAACAGAATATCATGAATTGACAGATAATGTTTATCTGCACATTTGTAGAATATAGACACCCCCCCCCACACACACACACACACACATATATTGTACAACATTCTTTTTTATTCAATTATTTTTATTGCTTTGCTTCTTTGCTTCCACTGGGCATCTCCCTAACCTCATGGGAAATGCCAAAGCATTTTGTCCCTTTCACTCGCTGATCTATGATATTGGAGAGATGGTGGACGCTACCAATATTTGTCTGTATACTTGCACTGTGCCAATATTCTTGAAAGTACCTGCTAACCTCAGGAGTTCTTCTTTGAGTATTTTATACTATATTACCAAATTTGGCATTGCCTGAGGACTGCATGGCATTATCTGTGAAAGAATATTACTTTAAATTTACCATCCTTCCTTTCCCAACAGCCAGCCACATTCCTCCTATGCTACAACAGCAGTTTATGCCCTTGCTTTTAGTTCATTGCTATGTGTTACTCTGCATCTCACATTATTTTCTCTGGCAGATAACACCATGCCCACCTGTACAGTCCCTCTTCTTTCAGCAGACAGAACACAGGAAAAAGAAAGTGAACAAGAAGCAAGGGTGGAAGGTACAATGTTGCTCATTTTATCATACATTTCACAGTCCACATGAGGGGGCTGACTGGTTATTTTGAAAGGGAGGCCAAAGAGTACCTTGACTATATGTCCATGAAGGATGGGCATACAAGGAGAGATCATGACAGGCTTACCACTTGCATTGAGCATCAGACTGCACTACTAGATTACCTTTTCAAATGCATGGACAAATCTCAGAATAGAGAGAAGGTGGTGCCCAACCATCCAGGTGCCTCAGGGAAGTGCCAACCATCCAGGTGCCTCAGGGAAGTGATTTGGGTGTGCCAGAGACCTTGTAGATGCTGTACACAATAGAATGAAGTACCAATAGGAAAACAGTCAATTAATAATAACAAAAATAATAACTACTAATGTAACCCCTGGAAGAGTAATGTTATGTTGTAGATGGGCTGCTCCATCCAGTCCATTCCCTCCTCCAAGGTGATGTCCCTCCACTCCAGGCACCATACAGAAAGGCAACAGGGGAGACAGGTTGTCAAAGACCTGTATACTTTGCCATCTTTAGTGCCCTCCAATACAAAACAAAATAACACACCTAACTATAAAGACAACATTATGCCGTTCAGAGGGTGTCACCTTGAATAGGTAACTTACTTGGTTTGAAATAGTTGCCCAGTAGAGACTATTGGGGACTGTAATTCCAACTCCCATTTGTCTTTACCAGGCTAGCTCTTGCATCACAGTGCTACACAGTCTATTCCTACGTAACAGCATGATTGAGTTCATTGAGTGAGTGTTGAAGTAGGATTCAGGAGACAGTTGTTCAAAAGTAAGCCTGGCCATAAACAGCCACTGGCTCACCTGAAGCAAGTTGTACAATAAATGCCCCAGAAAAAGGAAATGTCATGCAACAACTGAACAAATACAGCAAGCGTCAACCCTTCATGACACCACATTATCCTCACCACGAGTCCCTTTTGGGGGAGATAAAGTTGGGTATAAATAAATATATTAAATAATGCATGTTATTAACTAGACTCTCACTGGCTTACTATATGTCTTTGTGTTTATGTTAATGGTGGAAGTGGCAACATATTTCTTACTGGTGTGCAGACCAACCAGGTAAGTAACCATTGATGAACAGGAGCAGTGTTCCCATTGTGGGCCTTAAGTGCCTTGAAGAAATGGGGCTTTGAGATTTTAAACTTTATGTGACACTGGGTCATGGCCCTGTTGAAACCCCATTGTTTGAGGTCCCAGACAGCAGTCACAAAAAATAATCTGTTCTTCCATTAGAGCCTGTATAGCCAACCATGGTGGCAAACGTAGGAAACATTTGCCACCATTTGAAGTCTGTACATCAAAAATGGCAGCAAATGTTTCCGATGGCAAATGTTTCATTTATTCGGATATTAGAATAAACTGAACATTGTGATATACTATCTTCCCTTAAGAAGAAGCAGACATTTGAAATCACAGGCGAAACACACTTCAGGTTAGAAATTTTATTTCTTCATTTGTCCCAGAAAACAACAGGATGAAGGGGAAACATGAATTTCCTCCCAACCAACCTCAATGAAGGCTCAATGCAATACAGGTTTAACAACAACAAAAATAAAATGCAACCACCAAACAGTACGAGAAACAGCTCCATAACTTCCTCTCCCCACAAAAACAAACATGATGGAGAACCTCACAGTCCAAATTCCCCCAGTCCAAAAATATCCTTAAAAGCCCCCTTCACATTTTTCATTCACCTCACTATTGGCCTTTGGCACTCCCAAGAGAGTACAACACATACCTTTGCACACATCATGGAGTGCAAGCAGTCCCCAAGTTACAAACATCTGACTTACAAATGACTCATAGTTAACAATGGAGTGAGACAACAGGAAATGAGAAAAATCTACCCCTGGAAAAGAACACCCACTCCTGAAGGAGTTATCATGAGGAAAAGGTGTCTCAACTGAAGCTTTATCACCAATTCTTGTTTCTACAACAAGCCATTTTTTCCAAAATCCGATGGGTCAGAAAGGGAGGTGATATCTCAACAGAGGCACAGACTACAGGGGTGTTAACCCTTCCCCATGCTATCCAAAACGTGTGTCTGTGTGCGCACACACACATAGCTGGAGTTTCACTCAAAAATATACTTGTTCTGTTACATACAAAATCAACTTAAGAACAAACCTACAGAACCAATCTTGCTCACTTGTATTTGTCAGAACCTAATCTTGAAAATGCAATTAAGATGGCACAGAAGAGACATTCTCTTCTTCAACCAATGATGCGGCCATGTATTACCATCATGTTTTCACGGGTGCAAATGTCCTTTCTACTACTTCACTCGAAAGATTTAGGTGCTCCGTGGTTCCTTATAGCACGGTGGAGTAGATGTACTTCCTATTAATGTATTATCTACCTTGTCTGGTTGATCTGCCAATACCATCCATCAATTGTCCCGAATGCCTGTGGAAATCCTAAAACAAGCAGCTATCCATCATCTGCAAAGAGAAAGGGGCTGAGGGAAAGAAGAAAAATGACAATTCAAGTGACTATACAAATATACAAATAATGCCCGACTGCTCATTGGAGGGAAGGATATTAGAGGCAAAGATGAAGTATTTTAGCCGCATAATGCGAAGCTTGGAGAAGACAAAGATGCTTGGGAAAATGGAAAGAAAAAGGAAGAGGGGCCAACCAAGGGCAAGATGGATGGATGGTATCCTTGAAGTGACTGGCTTGACTCTGAAGGAGATGGGGGTGGTGACGGCCGACAGGGAACTCTGGCATGGGCTGGACCATAAGGTCACAAAGAGTCAGAAGTGACTGAACAAATAAACAACAACACAAATTGACTCTGGTTTGCAGAAGAAAATGGGGAAGAGATAAGAAAAAGGACAACTTACATGAATATCTGATTCACCATAGAGAAAATGGGGAAAGGGGAGGATAACTCTGTAAGTATCCAGATCTCTGTAAATCAACTGAAATATGTTGCTGTATGAATCTATGGTAAGGTTGCTGTTAAGAATACACACCTCTTGAGTCTTTTCCAGGAATATGGTCCAAAGCAGATGCACCAATTCTATAGCCAAGTACACTTCTATAAAAAAAAGTATTCTGCAGTTGAATGACCCACAGCAAACGAGTGGGCTGCAAGCCCATAAACACAATGGTTTAGAAAAAGAATGCAAACTGTGAGAATAACTCTTTATTCCACTAAGATTGGCATCCTCGTGATTACGTAATTCTGCCCTATGGTTGGATGAAGTACATCCACAATGGCAAAACATGGTTTGAGGAATATGGAAATCGTCAACTTGTCTAGATTAAAATGATGAAGATATCACACCACTCCTAATGCACAGGAAATCCCACCACTGCTTAAAAATATATGGGGACCCAAATAATGTCATACCCTAGGACTCACACCTGTTATAGAAATCCTGGTTACCACTCCTTATATGTTTCCCCAGTCCTATGAAGTTGGAGCACAGGATTGCTAGAGACTTCTTGTATGTACCCTTGTCCGCCTATGAGGAGCAATGTCCAACTATTCACAATGTGGTAATGTTTTGTAATAATGCAAACACTCTCAAGAATAACTCCAGTGTGTTCTATGTTTCAGTCCTCCTGTAATTGAATGCTAAAATTATCATAATGGTGGAGAGAATATGTGTGTGGCCTAGTGTAACTTCCCAGATAGATACATTACATACCTTTCCAGAAATACATGTCATCGAGTGCAGGTGGGAGGTACAAGAAAATATATTAGTTTATTTGAATGGCTGTGTATATATGTATATTAGTGTGCATGATATTAAGAAAAAATTGCCGCCACTGCAGTTGTGTAGCCTAAGATAATTTAACACAGTGAATGTGGTGAGAGATGGTATTGTGTAGTGTCTAGCAATCCTGTCTCTAGCAATCCTGTGCAAGCTCATGTGGGAGAAATATGTGGCTGTCAATACTAAATTAGGTTCAGATTATAATACGGGGTCAAACCTGGATATGATTCTGTAGACACGAGCTGGGATGTAACCCTAATGGGGACTCAGCTGAGAATGCCACTCCTCCAAATGGTTAACACAACATGCAGTTATCACTATCACAATCTGTCTTTTGACTGAGCTTTGAAAATAAGTGGAGGTTGGGACGCTCAAATGCCAAGAGGGCTTCAAAGGGGCTCGTTTGGACAATAAAGAATGCACATTTGTTTGACTAACCTCCTGGGATCGAGTTATATCGTTTCAGGACAGGAAAAAACATATTGTTTTTAACCTCATTTCTGTAAACTCCGAGGAAAAACCCTTTTCGATCTCTCTCCCTCTTAGCAACGCTTTGTTTGTTATTTATTTTCATCCTGTATCTTTGGATGCTTTCCAAAGAAATTAATTAAACAAGGATATGTTTGTTTCTTGTCTCAGCCTCTTTCTTGGATTCCTGCTGTTGGGCGTTGCCCCTAATTAATCACATTTTCATTTGAACTCACATTCTTAATGATCTCTGTGCTTTTGCTCTTTACTTAGTTTTGCTTAATGCTTTAAAATAACTGATTTAAATGCAAGCGTTTATCCAAAAATAGTGCCTTTATTGGACAAAGAAAATAAAAACTAACTTTTCTGCCACTCCACAGTCTGAGCTAATCGCTCAATAGCTTCTGTGTTTTCCTTGTGTGTGTGTGCATGCTTTACTTCCAGCTGTGCAATATACATCAAAACCAATCTGTGGTTCTGCAGCTTGGTAAACTATGCTACTTCTATTTTCATTTCAAAAAACAATTAGTCTTTGTTTTCTTTCAGCAAACTAAAGGAAATTACTATAATATTATTTTCAGTTGTATTGAGATACAGGATAATTGATTTCTTCTTCCCACTTCAAAAAGAATGTTGTTTTGTTAGCATAATGGAGGAAATAGAGGAAAACTAAAAAAATAATGCTTTTAATAGAATCATACACTTTTTGTCGCAAAATTATTTTAAAAAGACATCAGTGATAGATTCACAGTTGCAGCCTAGTCTCAGTTCTACATTTGCATTATGAGAGCGGTGCTATCTGTGAGCAGGGTGAAATGTATATCGTGAGGATTAACTGGACCAACTTTGGGTAATATGCATCTTGGTCTGAGAAGTGGGGTGTGTGTGTGTGTTGTGTGATCCTGCCATTGGCTGCTTCACCTCGGGCAGTAAAATAGTTCTGAATATTTGCAGGCCTGATGGATATAATAATATGAACTTGCTAGGTTGTGGCATTTCAGTTGTCTACAGACTGAGTAGGTATTAGTGTGAGGATCTCACCCTGCAGTAGCAGGAAGTAGGTCCCAACCTACTCAACCTACATCTCACGGCTGCACATATTCATCACTTTTTGGACATCCACAATGTACCATACATACTGTGTATTCTTAAATTGAATATAAGGTCATACGTATCCCAGACAATTAAAGCAATACAGCAATTGTGTGTGCAATGTGGCGTGTTTATAAGATTTTTTAAAGCCTCCTGTTGTGGTCATTCGTTCAGTTGTGCATAGCATCCCATTTGAGTATTGTGCATCCCTGGTAGAGAAACACAACATATGCCTGTGCAAATGCACTTAACAAGTAGCCTTCATTTGTTATTGTAGAAATGTGACACATTACCATGTAAAAGGATTGTATTTATTTTATTTCATTTACAATATTTATGCCCCATCTTTCAATCACAAGAGTTCTCTGAAAGTTAGTTTGACAGTTCCCTGCCCTCAGGCAAACAGTCTAAAAAAGTCAGGACATACAAAGGAAAGGGGATGATGGGGTAGGTTAAGCGCAGTCCCTGGTTGCTCCATTCTCCCTCAGAGGTCACAGCAATAACAACTGGACCAAAAGAAGGGCTCTCACCAATCACTGGAAGCTAGAAATGATAAAGTTGTGTCTGACTGCTCTTCTCTCTTTCAGAGATCACAACATGGTATCTGGAGCATATGGGAAGACGATCTCAGCAGCCACTGGAAGTCAGACATAATGGAGATGTACCTGCCTGCTTTTCTTTTCCTCAGAGGTGTCAGCAGTGATAGTTGGAGCATGAAGGAAGTTCTTATCAGCTGCTGGGATCCATGCATGATGGAGCTGAGCTGGTTTTCTCTCCCCAAAAGACACTAGACATCTTTTTAGCATCTTTCTTGCATGGATTGCAATGTTTATACCTGCCTTTTGTTATAATGATAGGAAACCATAGAATCATAAAATAATAAAGTTAGAAGGAACCACATGGGTCATCTAGTCCAGCCCCCTGCCATACAGGAAAAGAACAATCAAAGCACCCTGACAAATGGCCATCCAATCTCTGTTTAAAAGCCTCCAAGGAAGGAGCTTCCACCACACTCCAAGACAAAGAATTCCACTGTTGAACAGCTC
This sequence comes from Anolis apletophallus, assembly GCA_030556195.1. Lineage (NCBI taxonomy): Eukaryota > Metazoa > Chordata > Lepidosauria > Squamata > Anolidae > Anolis > Anolis apletophallus. Next base: position 79,816,461 of record JARBWK010000008.1, read on the forward strand.
TTATAGTCGAGAATTTCTTAGTAATGTTCAGGTGGGATCTGCTTTCTTGTAATTTGAACCCGTTGCTCCGAGTCCTAGTCTCCAGGGTTGCAGAAAGCAAGTCTGCTCCCTCTTTCTAATGACATCCTTTCAGATATTTATACACGTCTATCATTATTTATTTATTTAAAACTTTTGTACCCCGACCTTCTCACCTCTATCGAGGGACTCAGACCCAGCAAAAATTCAATGCTATACAATTTAAAAACAACTAGAACAACATATTAAAATACATAAAACCCAGCATAAAACCACATCGCCATTAAAACAATTCCACTCAATTTGTAAATGTGGTCAAACATTCAGATAGTAGCCATCTCAGCCTATTCTGGGAAGGCTTGGTTCCATATCCAAGTCTTCACCAGCCTCCTAAAGGACAACAGGGAGGGGACTGATCTAGCATCACTTGGGAAAGAGTTCCACAGCCGAGGGGTGACCACAGAGAAGGCCCTGTCTCTCGTCCCCACCAGCCGCGCTTGCAAAGCCAGCGGGACCAAGAGCAGGGCCTCTCCAGAGGATCTTAATGTCCTTGATGGTTCATAGGGGAGAATCCGTTCGGACAGGTAAACTGGGCCAGAACCGTATAGGGTTTTGTAGGTTAAAACCAGCACTTTGAATTGTGCTCGGAAGCTAATTGGCAGCCAGTGTCTCCTTCAACCTTCTCTTCAGCAGGCTAAATATACCTGGGTCTTTAAGCCTCTCCTCATAGATGGTTGTTTTACATATCTTCAAGTCATTCCTGACTTGTGGTGACTTGGAGGTGACCCTCTCACAGGATTTTCTTGGCATGCTTTGTTCAGAAGATTTGGCTTTGCCTTCCTCTGAGGCTGAGAAAATATGACTTACCAAAGGTCACCGCAGGTTTCCATTATTATAACTTTAATTTCTGTCCTGCCTTTCTCCCTATAGGGACTCAAGTCATTTTCCATGGCAGAATGGGGATTCAAACCCTGTTCTCCAGAGTTGTAGTGCAACACTCAAACCATTACACCGCACTGTCTGTTCTATGTATTTAGTTACTGAAAAGGACATTCAAGTGCCACCTCGGAGTTGGTTGAGGTAGGCAAATTTCCCTGTTTGTGGGGGTCCAGGTCAGGGTTTTGCCCTCCCTTCTGCTCGAGATCCCCGTGTACAACTGGTGGGCCACTGTGTGATACAGAATGCTGGACTAGATGGGCTGAGGTCCGATTCAGCATGGCTCTTCTTATGTTCTTATGTTCTTATATTCAGGTTAGCATTCATGTGTCACTCAGAATCCTACACATATGCCCTATATTTCTTTGTAATGTTAACTGGACCAAATCCCAGGTTTGCATTTCTTAAAAGTTTCTAGCACTTCTAGAGATCAAGATATGAAACCAAAAATATAGTCCCCTTATTTTACATGAAATAACTTGTTTCAAAGCTTCACTGTGATTTAAAATATAAAAAAGAAAAGTTGTAGGATAAAGGGGATGGATTTTGCAATTTAGAGAGAAAGACTACTTGGTTTGCTGAGAATTAAGACCTGTTTTTACAGAGCTGCTGGCAAACATAAGATAGAAACAAATAAAGCCAAGCCATCAGAATGAGTAAGGAAAAATGGAACAAAGTAGTCTGAATAAATGACACAATGTCATAAAAATGTTATTAATATTAAAGTATCCAAGTCCCTGTTGCTTTTGCTACAGTAGACTTGTTGTGGACATATTATTCAAATATGCTATGTTAGAAAAATGGCCACTATGGGCCCTTCCAGACAAGCCCAAAACATGGGATCCTACTAGCATCCATCTATTTATAGTGTCATTTGTCATTTTATATTCTTAGATTTCATGCTCTTATTTTTAAACAAAACTTACGGTAGCTGCTTAATGCATGTGATTATACCATAGTCCATTTGTTGAGGAATGTTTTTATCTGTTTTAATTTTATTTAAATGCTTATTTAAGATGTTATTTTATATTGTATGAGACATTGAATGTCTGCCTTGTTTTGGAAGCCACCCTGAGTCCTCTTGAAGAGAGAGGGCAGGTTAGAAATAATAATAATAATAACTATTATTATTTTACCTGAGGCATCCAAATGACCCAGTTCCTCCTGGGTTTTAGGCTAGTGTAGAATCAGAGCCGTATGTTTACACTCACAGCTTTTTGGGAGGAGGAAAAGAGGAGTTGGGAGAAGAGAAGAGGATAGGATGGGTTGATAAAGTTTATTAAAGAAGAATAATGTTAGATGTGAAACCTCCATTTCTGGGAGGTATTTTCAATTTTAAAAATGGCAAAGTCATTAGGAAGGACAAATCCTTAAGTATATGATATGCATTTGAACAATTAACTCAGACATGTAAGAATCTTCATCTCCTTTTAGGCCCCTTCTACAATGCCATATAGCATCTATATTATCTGCTTTGAATTGGATTATTTAGCAGTGCAGACTCACATAATCCAGTTCAAAGCAGATAATGTGGATTATCTGCTTTTATAATCTGATTATATGGCAGTTTAGAGGGGTCTAACATACTATTTTAGTGTCTCCTGAATATCCTTGAAATGTCAAAGTACCATCTTCCAATTTCTCTCAAATTTTACTCTAAACAAAATGTAATGTGTACATTCCTTCTCAGAAAGTCTAGTGATCTTTATTGAACTTTATTTTGGGAACCAATCCCCAAATTATTTTGGGAACCAGTCCCCAAATTACGAACAAAAGACTGGAAAATTTGGCTTGCTGTGGAAACAAGGACTGGTGATAAAGCTTCAGTAGGGACACCTCTTCCCCATTATAACACTTTCGGGAGTGAATGTCTCTTCCTAGGGGTAGATTTCTCTCACTTCCTGTTGTCTCACCCCTTTTCTTAACTATGAGTCATTTGTAAGTTGGATGTTTGTATCTTAGGGACTGTCTGTATTTGTAAAGTTTTAAAATATTCAGAAAATTGACTTTACAAAATCGCCTCTAGTTTTGGGTTGCTGTGAGTTTTCTGGGGAGTATGGCCATGTTCCAGAAGCATTCTCTCCCAATGTTTTGCCCACACGAACTCACAACCTCTGAGAATGTCTGCCATAGATGTGGGCAAAACTTCAGGAGAGAATGTTTCTGGAACATAGCCTCACAGCCCAGAAAATTCACAGCAACTCAGTGATTCCAGCCATGATAGCCTTTGATAAAACCTCTAGTTTTCTTCAGTGGTACTTCAAATTATGGCATGTTCTACTAGAATCAATTAGGCTAAAATGTTAGTGCCCTGGCAATCTCATACTTGCATGCCTATGATTTGAAATCTTCAAGAGAGATGTTCTCTTATATTCTGAGATGCATCTAATGATAATGCAAGAGTGAACTTTCTTAATGGCTGTTTCCCAGGCTCCCAATCAAAGGAGATAAAGCTGAATCCTTCCCGTTGTCTTTCCTATGGAAGGTGAATATCTTTTAATTCATACAAGCCTAACTACATTTGTGGAAGGGGATTTTTTTTAACTGGTTGGGTACAAAATTTATTTAAAAGTTTTTATGTTTTAATTTCCCCTTACTTTTATTCATTTTATGTTTCAATTATATTCATTCTATTTAATTGTAACTCACCTTGAGTGGGTTTTTTTTTTCCAGGACAAAGTGAAAATATAAACTTAATAAGTAACACAATTATTTGAAAAATGAAAATGAAAATAATCTGCTTTACATCTGGTACAGACCAACCTGGCAGACTTTAGAGAGGCATTGATCCCTAAAATTGGGTGATATGAATACTCTTGATGGAATAACCAAGTGATCAGCAAACACAGCTACTTACATGGCTGGAATGTGAAGCTAAAATAACAATGGAAATGCTCTACAATGGTGGAAACCGATGCTTGAAATTATGGAAATCTATGGTTTTCTGTAACTCAGGAATATAATATCATATGGCATTGCAGGAAAACATTCCTCTTCTGGTTTCAATAAATCTAAATTAACATCCTCTTAAGTTCCTCCAACCATTCCTCTCAATAATACACTCTCTTGATTCTTTTTTCTTCTTATATCATATTCACTATCTTGTCCTTTACCACCTTAAACCAAAGAATTTGTGGCTAATGCAACCCAATAAATATAAGATTAAGAGGTACTTAAGAAGAGACATGCTGACACTTGCACACCAAAAGTCATTGGCTTTGTAAATTATTACAAAAACGGATTTGTGTGTGTGTGTGTGTGCATGTGCTTTTGGATTAGAAAGAGGAAATGTGTTAAACCTTTCAAAATACAGATTAATCAATTATGTATGCCAACAAGGGCCCTAGAATTAGTGAAAAGCAGAAGCGAATTTCATAAGTACAATATATACCGCTGGGATCTTTCAGACTCAAATCCATCAGAAGGATGTAGTCTGCCTTCTAGTATGTCTGTAAATCCCATGAATGTCAAAAGGACACTGTTAAATTACAACCAATCCAAAACTTGGGCTTAGTTTAAAAGGAGAAGAAGAAAGGTTTTGGAAAATCCTAAACATAACAGTCATTTCCTTTTATCATTTTCTGATTTTAAATTCCAATGAACATTCAGAGAGCCCGCTGCATGGCCACAAGCCCAGCAGCATTGTGTTTGCTTGATTAAGGCACACAACAAAAAGTCTGTGGCATTAGCTTACAACAGCCAGCATTCACAAAGGTGCAAATGGCGATGTACTAGCAATCACAGCACCAGTCACCAAATCCTCTGGTGAAGCACCTCTTTTCTGAACATAATTTCTCAAGGGTGAATCCTCTCTATTCTCTCTCTCCCCCCTTTGATACATACATACACATCTCTCTATGTCACTTTTTCAAATGCCCTGACGGAAGGCTGTGCTAAAAAAATGAGTGGATTTAATGTAACCCTGGGACTCTCAATGGAGTTTGGCTGGAGTACACATTTGTCTCTTAACCTTTTAAAAAATCTGACAATAGTTTTAAATAATTTCAATGAAAGCCACAAACATGTGCATGAAGCCAGGCTTCAGTTAAACATTTCTTTCACTACATTACTAGAGGTTTGAGCTTTTAAAAGAAACCACAAGATAAAAAGGTATTTCTCTTCACAGTAATTCTGCTTTGAGATGACAAAATATGCATTAAATTAAAATTTTGTAGGACAGTCATGCATATAATTGCCTGTAACCTAATTATTGAAAACACATTTAAGTTGAACAATGTAACTGAAATGTACATATGACATAGTTGTAAAATTTCCTATAGACAGCCCCAGTCATCTAACAATTAGAAACATCTTCTAATTCACTGGATAATATGAATCCTTGTGTAAAAGAATAAATCTTTTCTAGACATCAAGCCCAGTCAGAATGGCCAAAAATGCCAAAGATGGTCTATGGCATGCTGTATGGAAGTAAGGCAGGGAATAATAGATGGAGGGGAAGTCTTTGGGATGCTTCTTCACCCTTATTGTGATTTTTACAGTAAAAACATGTGAGGGAAGTGTACACATTGCCTAGAAGAATGGCAATAGATATCCATTGTTATGAGGAAGAATGGAATTAAATTGTTAATCAGGTATAATAAAATTTTGGGCCTGCACATATTTTGACTGGGACTTATTGGAAATGAAGTTCAAAACATCTGGAGAACCCAGAAATAGATTAAGAACGCTTAAAAAGATGATTTGGAAGTCACAGACCCTTACCCTTCCCAAATTTTTCTAAAATTCGCTACCACTTCTAATTACCTTCTTCCCATTTACCATTTACCCTACATCTTTCCATCCCCAAAACTTTAGTTAAGTAACGTCTTTTTAATCTATGTATATATATAAAAAACTATGCAAATAAAAATAAAAATTATATTTTAAAAAAACATCTGGAGAACCCAACATTCTTTACCTTGTTATAAAGCAAATCTGAAATCATTAATGCAAGTTCTCTTGTGTCTATAAAGGATATCCAGACTTTCTGAGATTGGGAAGAAGCATTGATAGAACATCATCAGCCATTTTCTTAACAGAAACCACTGTTGGCTTGGGTCCTCCTTTATAATGGAAAAAGACTTATAAAGCACAATCTCCAAGTTTTCTTCATTTTGTCTGGGGAGAAAGGACCACATTCAGTTGCTGCAGCTCTGGATTCATGTTTCTGCTGGTCTATCCATTATCCACCTGTATTTGTAGAGAGGAACCTGAAATGTGCCTATAGGCTTTCTCAAGATATGAAATCCTGTTGCACATCAAAGGGGAATCCTATACTCATGAAATAGATTACAATGTACAAACAAGCTCCCCAAATCTGAGGGTTAGGAGTTGGCCCTTCTTAACTAAGTGAAGGAAATGACCCAAAAGAATTAAAGAATGACACATGTTCTAACAAGTTTTAGAGCTCTTGGTTGCATTTCCTTCAATTAGGTAGGAGAACCAAAGAAAAGGGATAAGCACTAGGCATGGTTAGGTTCGTTCGGAATCTTCATAATTCAGAATAAATTTGGAAAGATTTCCTTTTTGAAGTGATTTCAAAGTTTTTAAGGAAACTGGAAGTTCCTTTGGCCTTCTGAAGCTTTTTCCGCCACTTCAGCTTTCAGCTTTCCCCCGGCTTCTGTTCCCTGGCCTTGGTTCAAGCCAGAGAAACCTTCTAAACCAGGGGTGCTCACACTTTTTCAGCATGCGAGCTACTCTTAAAGCAACCAAGTCCAAAAGATCTACCTGCCCCTGCCACCGTGTGCTCCCGCGCACTCCCGCTGCCGTGCGCTCTTGCCACCGGGCGTGCTCTTTCTGCTGTTTTCCGCCCACACTTCTTCCGCCTGCGGGGCATTGCAGGAAGGAGAAAGCACAAGGCGAGGCATCCAGAGGGAGAGCTCCGCCTTGCCTGTCTCGCCGTTAACGGAGGCTGCACACCTGCTTCTGGACGAGAGAGAGTCAGGGTGCTCCCTCCAGAGGCCCCGCCTCATGCTTCTTTCTTCCTGCAATGCCCCGCAGGCAAAAGAAGCACCGCGAGAGCGGAAGCCAGCAGCAAGAGCGCGTGTGCGTGCAGGGTGTGTGCGTGCATGGCAGGAGCGCCCCATTCGGCGGGTGAGGCCCGAAGATCACCTGGAAGAGGGCCAAAGATCTACTAGGAGCTCCCGAGCTACCTAATGAGCACCCCTGTTCTAAACCAATGTTGATGGATTCCCTTTCTTTGCTTTCCCTCCCGCGTCAGCGAGAGAAGCGGTTTTAACCAGTGTGGATGGGATGGATCCACATCAGTTTTAAACAGTGCAGATGGATTCCTTTCCTTTCCCTCCCTCCCTCCCCCCGAGTCAGTCTTAAGTGAGAGAAGTGGTTTTAACCAGTGTGGAAGGGATGGATCGGCATCAGTTTGAACCAGTGTGGATGGATTCCTTTCCTTTCCATCCCATGTCAGTTTAAAGCAGTGTGGATAGATTCCTTTTCTTTCCCTCCCCCCTCCCGAGTCAGTCTTAAATTAGAGAAGCAGTTTAAGCCAGTGTGGATGGGACGGATCCATGTCAGTTTAAACCAGTGTGGATGGGATGGATCCGCATCAGTTTAAATCAGTGTAGATGGATCTCTTTCCTTTCCCTCCCTTTTCAGTTTTAAGCAAGAAAAGCGGTTTTAACCAGAGTGGATGGATTTCTTCCCTTTGCTCCCCCCTTTTCTGGAGTAAAACAACTACTTTCAAAGTAAAGACCACCCAATGAAACAGGAAATAACACTTTGAAACCACTAATGAAGGATTTGGAAGCCTCTGAAGTTTTGAAAAGTTTTGAATTTTTTTTCTGTGAAAATCGGAATTGACTTTAGATCCGAACCACCAGCTCCCCCTACATCCGAAACGGGTTTTGAACCATTTTTTAATGAAACAAGCCTAATAAGCACCATGCTATCAGAAGCCGAGGACTTCATCAGATGAGCAAAATTGCCCATCCTACAACACTTAGATCTCTCTTCAGGCATGGAGCCCACCAGATGCCATCCCATGACTTCAGTCTACTTCTGGCGAGGCTCTGTGTCTGAAGTGAGGTCCAAGTGTAGCTGGGGCAACACTGGCAACACAGGAGGCTTCCCATGTTGCATAGATAACGAGGGAAGCTGGGCAGTGACACGTAAGGCACAAGGCGACATTCCCCACACCCCATATCAGATTTACCACAATCCATGGTGAATTCCCCTGATGTCACCTAGATAGGTGACCCCAATGTGATGAGGTCCCAAGAACTGCAAACCTTTTCTGATAACAGAGCTGTCTTTTCTTGAGGTTGGTTGGCTTCTAGGACCACTGTGATGAGTGCCTGCCTTTGAAATTTTACCACCAGTGTTGTATTTCCATAAAAATCAGAAGTCCAAAATGTGGTTCCTAGAAGTTTTCTTTTTCAAGGAGGAGGAGGGAAGGAAGTCTAGCCTTTATTATTACAAACATATGCTTAAGAGTCTCCAGGCAGTGCCTCATGAAACCTCACAAAATTGACAAGTGACATTTCCTAACAAGTGACCAGCAATTAAGAAATTCATTGCCTCTCTGTACTGACTATTTGCAAAACCAGACAAAACCAGCATAATACAGTACCTACACAGAGAATATTTTGGCACAGACCATGAGATAAATTTATTTGCTATTTCTGTCTAATCCACTAAAATGGATAGGGGAAGTGATAAAATTTTTAAAGAATTCCAAATTCATGCAGACCTCAAAATAAATGAGGATAAATAAAAAATGACGAAATGGGAGAAGCAGCTACATTTGAAAAGGAAATCTAGATTTTCAATTAGTTGTTATTGATTTAAAAATTGAGAAATGATTCAGGCAAAAAATCATCTCAATATATAAAATAATATATCCGTATACACATACAAAAATATAAAGGAACCGACCAAATTACAGCTACCATTACTGGGAAGCCCTAGACTTCCTACATTTCTATTTTTATTTAGTACAAATTGCCTAAAAATAGATAATGTGCTGGACAAAGTTGTTCACTTTCTCCATTGATATTTAACCTACCCTTAGGACAGGGGTGCCCACACTTTTTCATCATGCGAGCTACTATATGAACAATCAAGTTTAAAGATCACCTGTTGTGCATGTGAGCGTGCAGCGCGCGTCTTGTAGCGCGCACGCTCCTACTGCAGCCTTTTGTCCGCACGGGGCTTCTTTCTTGCCTGCCCACGAACTTGCTGCCGCGTGCACCCGGAAGGGATCCTCCTTGCCTCGCGCTCTCTCTCTTTAATGTCTTCGTTGCCTTCCTCCTTCCTGCTGCGTGCTTTCGTGAAGCAGGAAGTCCCCATCCCGTCCTGCTTCTTGCGTGCACAGCAGGCCCCTCCCACGCACACAGCAGGAGGGTATTTATAGGCGCACCCGTCAGCACTCCGGCCAGATATGGCTTCGGCAGGGGCTCGGAGGGCGCAGCGCTGGGAAGAGGGGCCGCCTGGCTGCTGCCTGGACCGGGAAACTCAACTGAGATAGAGACCCACGTGAGGTTGGAGCCTCCCCACAGCAGCGTCCCCCCTCCCTTGAGGCTTCCTTACCTGGGCAGGAGAAGGAAGAGTGGAAGAGGTGCTCACCCAAAGTGACAGATGCAGCAGGGGGGGCGCTCTTCCTTCCTTCCTTCCTTCCTTTCAAGGGTGTCACTCAGAAAGGACGCCCAAGTGGACGGCTGGCAGGAAGGAGGACCCCTCCCACTGGTGGCAGTCCATGCCCATGGTGGGGGGGAGAGAGAGGGTGGCTCTTCCTAGCCGGCTCTGAAGAGCCACCCTCTCTCTTTCTCTCTCCCGTGGGCCCTCGCCGCCTTTCTCCTTCGAGGGCGAGGGAGGGCGAGGCGGAGAATGGCAGCGAGGGCACAAGCAGCAGCAAGTGGAATCTCCATCCCCGCAGCCCCCTCCTCCTCGGGTTCAGCCCCAGGAACACGGCGGAGCCCTCCCTCCTCGCCCCCAACCAAGGAAAGAAAGCAGCCCCACACAGCTCGCTTGCCCAGGTCTCGGCTTGGAATGGGAGTCCTGAGGGTAGCAGCAGGGTTTGCGGAGGGGCTTGCTTGGCTTTGTCCCACTTTGCCCGGCCTCCTTCGCCTCTCTCTCTCTCTCTCTCTCTCTCTCTCTCTCTCCTTTCAGCACCCGCCTGCCAGCCTGCCAAAAGGATCCGAAAAGGTTCTCCGGATTTCTTTCTTTTCTCCTTGGCTCTCTCTCTCTCTCACACACACACATTCCCTCCATCTTTCCCACAGCCTCGCATCCTATCCGTGCGCGTGCCTTCGCCTTGCTCCTGCCCCCAGCAGCAACCAATGGGCGGTCATGTCACCACACCGTGCGTGGCAAGACGAGCGCCAGGGCCCGCCCACTAAAGCCTCATTTTGGCAAAAGAAGCCCCGCAAAGGCGCCGGCGGGAGCACATGTGCGCGTGCATGGCAGGAGCATGCCATCTGGCTGGTGAGGCCCAAAGATCACCTGGAAGAGGGCCGAGGATCACCTAGGTGCTCCCGATCACCGTAATGAGCACCCCTGCCTTAGGAGCTCCTTGCATGTGCTATTAGACAAGTTTCTATGGCTTTGTGCATGCTAGCTTAGAATTTTAAAAATGTTCTTTATGCAGATTACTTCATGGTAGTTATCTAAAAGTCTCAACAGTCATTCTTCAGTTGATGAAACTGATTAATAGGTTTGGTATTCAGTTAACTGGCCTAATTAAAAAAATAAGGAGCCCCAGTAGTGCAATGGGTTAAACCCTTGTGCCAATAGGACTGCTGACCGAAAGGTTGGCAGTTCAAATGTGGGGAGCAGGGTGAGCTTCTGTCTGTGAGCTCCAGCTCTCATGTGGGGACATGAGAGAATTTATTTATTTATTTACTTTATTTCTATTCTCCCCTTCTTGCCCCGCAGGGGACTCAGGACGGATTACAATGTACACATTACATTTTAGACACACAAGACAGACAGAGGCAATTTAACATCTGGCCACCAGGGGGAGGTGTCGCACTCCTTCATTCCTCAGCGTGTTTTCTGGAGATCTTTTTTATGGCCTCATAAATCAGTTAAATTTAGCCTCCCCAATAAGTGGTACCTTAATTTCCTACTTGACAGATGCAACTGTCTTTCGGGCTGCAAAGGTCGACAACAGGCTGCATAATAGGTCAAGAGCACACCTTGACCCAGGCAGGCCTCGAACTCATGACCTTCTGGTCAGTAGAGATCTTATGCAGCTGACACCCAGCCAGCTGCGCCACATTCCCGGCCACATTTGAGAAGCCTCCCAAAGGATGGTAAAACAGCCGGGCATCTCCTGGGCAACATCCTTGCAGATGGCCAATTCTCTCACACCAGAAGCGACTTGTAGTTTTTCAAGTTACTCCTGTTGTGAAAAAATACAATAAAATAAAAATAATGATGGTAACCCATCACAGTTTGGAAATCCTATTTTTTGTAATCCTCCTTTTGGCACCTTTATCTAAATAGATTACATTAGGTTCCTTGTTTATTATAATAGATCGAGTATTGCCTATAATTTTCACAGTTAGAACTGTGCTGCAAATATTATCACACCAATTACAGTTTAATCCATATGCGAGCTAAACTGACTCTATGGGGAATCCTGGTTTAAAGATGAGGGGTGATATCTGTGGAAGACGTGGGCAGAAAGCAGAATTTCAATTTCAAACAATGATTACATGCTGATGGTAAGTTTTGATCTTTTCAGGTTTGCAAGATCAGTTTATCGTCAGAAGCCAAATGTCAATATTTGCAGTTATAACACTTACTGTAATCTAAATTTGCTCCAGAAGCTTTTTGTGCTTCCAAAGCTCTTTTAATTTTAGAACCAGTCATTGAGGCTAATTGAGTATCTAAGCCCACTACACACACACACACTTTTATTATCCACAGAAATATGATATGCAAGATTACGAACAGGAATGGAATAGGGAATTAGAATCCCTAATCTTGACCAATCAATGGTCTGCAGTTTTAAAATGTATATTGGTCATTAATTTTTTTTAAGTCTTATGTAAAATAGGTAATAGTTGATGGTGTAAAACTGTTAATGCTTCTCCAACCCATATGTTTTGGATGTGCCCCATAGTGCCCCCCTCCATCACCCACATCCTATTAATTCTATTAAAAGAACAACCAGGATCTAGAGCCAAAGTGATTTGTGTTATGCACAAACAGTTTCCAGATCCTAATGAGTCCCTTTAAATCTGCCATCAGATGATTTTATTAACTCTACGATCATAATTATCCAGACATTCACTTTCTGGCTTGAAGTTTCCATCATCCTCAAGCTGTGGATTTTCCAATGACATTTAATAATCAATGATTGAGTGCTGTTTGCTGGAGCTTTTAGTGTTTATAAGAAATTGTCTCAATGTGTGAAAAGCCCAAACAGGAATGCCTTTGAAACTTCCCAACGTTCTTTGACATGTAAGCAGTGTTTTAATAAATAGGAAACCAACAGGCTCAGTGCTTGATCGACACATTTGAAGATTTAATTACTTCCCAGTTAAGGAAGGTACTCTCACAATACATCCCCACAGGAAGGGATAACATAGAATAAAATCAATGTGTAGCTGCTTTAAGAGTCTGATGCTTTTTTCTGTTACACAATAAACAGGAACCCCTGACTGTGAGAGCCATTCAGCAGTGGAACTCTCTGCCTCGGAGTGTGGTAGAGGCTCCTTCTTTGGAAGCTTTTAAACAGAGGCTGAATGGCCATCTGTCGTGGGTGCTTTGAATGCAATTTTCTTGCTTCTTGGCAGGGGGTTGGACTGGATGGCCCATGAGGTTTCTTCCAACTCTATGATTCGAAAAAAGGACAAACAATACACTATGCAGAAGAGTGGTAACTATATCTACCAAACTGATGATCTCTCCCTAAAAGAAGCTATAACAGCTTTGAAACAGACAGAAGAAGCAGTGCCATACGCAGTTGATGTAGAACTATTTGATCTCACATCTCCACAATATTTCTGATCCTAATTCCCCTTCCACGGGAGGCACTATCTGGTACAAAAGCTGGTTTAATGGTGATCAGGGAGCATATCTCCTGTCTATGTATTGCTCTTCAAAACAGTGATGCAGCCCTCAAAAAGCAATTTTTGTAAGAATCAAAGTTTTATGAGCTTTAATTACAGATCTTCTAAGTAAAATATAGTTTGGGCCTAAGATTTTAATTTTTTTACAGTGCATGTGATGTGATGTGGAGGGGAAGGGGTCGGTGTATTATATTTATGATCTATTATTTATGTATTAGAGTACATATGCAATATTATATATAACATAAAAGCAACAGTTCAGAAACTTTAAAGAGATAGTTTTCTCTGTAGTAGTACTACAACTGTGGGACTCCTACCCAAGGAAATTCAAGCCATTTCCATCTTGCTGAGCGGCCACCATGTATTATTCTACATAGACTTTCATCTTTAAAATGACTTTTAATCTATTTTAAATAATATCTTAAATATATTTTATAACATTGTTTTGGAAAAAGTGGTCAAGAAAATCTGTTAAATCCAGAATTCGTTGCCACTCTCAAGATTCAACATTATATAACTTTTTCAACTTTAGCATTTATAGAAATCTCACACTGTTAGGGAAAAAAAAGGTGCAAGAGTGCACATCCACCTTACCAACACATAAAGCTTGCATAATCCTTGAGGCACTGTTCCCAATAATATCCTCCCATAAACATCCTCTCATAAATAGCACCTTTTTGAAGAACATCTGGAATCAGTATGGATGCTACTAGATTGCCCCCAGTTGATTTCCCCCTTTGTTCCTTATGACTGACAGAAAGGAAGAGAAGTTGATTTTATGTAATCCTTTTCACTCCAAGAGTGCACTTTACAAAGCACCGTCTCAGACACCATAATACCATGAGTATATTTATTACCACTTTTACTTCAGTGACATTCATTGTCGTGTACTTTAGACATCACAGGATGCTATGAGAGGAACATTTAATTAAATACAGCTGGGCTAAAATAATTGGAAGAACTGATCTAACAATTCTGTTCGGTAAGAAAGAAAACGAAGGAATACATTGAGAAAAGTGAAGCAAGTGTGCCCAAAGAAAAATGTCACATCAAAAGTACCCGAGTTCCCATTAAATTACTCAGGAATTTAACAGGCACTGAATTTAGCCACACATTTGTACGCCACAGATTTTCCCACTCCTTCCTTTTCTTTGATTGCTAATCAGCTGTGTTTATGTGAAACAATACTTGCCAATGTGGGCTTCCCATGTGGTTATATATCCATTATAAAGAGTTAACATATTGTAATTGACTGTCTTTATCCACATTAAAATTGCTACTCATGCCAGAGAGTTAATTTGAAGATGGGATTAAGACTCCAGAAGAAAGGTTTTTTTAAAAATAAGGTAAATAAGGATTAGTTCTTGGATGCAGATTTTTCTGCTATTTTCCACAACGTAGAAGAAACCACAGAAAGGCTTGGTGACCACACAGTTATTTGTCTAAATCAGTAGTTTTCCGCCTTTTTTTGGCCATGCCTCATCTAAGCATCTCTAAAATCCCGATCCTCCTCCTCCTCCATGACACATACTGTAATTCTTATTATTCAAAAAGTGAACTCCTATTCACGAGAAGGAAGCCTAAACAGCCATGAACTTGATCAAAACAAACTTCTAAAGAACATGACATCTATGACAGAGGAAAATAAAATAACAAAAGGTCAGCTGAAGTACTGAGGAAGAAATTGCTTTAAAATGGTTAAAAATATATAAATAATATGAAGATACCTCAGGAAATTTGTGATTTATCTATGCTCTTTCCACTCCTCTCTATGAGCTGACCACCGTGTACTTCCTGATTTTAATTTTTAAAATGTGTATTTCACAATATACATTTATATACTGTATATGAGGCCAGTAAGAACTAGGGGTATAAATACATTAATTGGAAGAGCAAACAATCTCCTTCTCTGAGTTTGCCAAAGACCTGTGTTTTGAGGGGGGGGGGGACTTTAAAAAGAAGGTTTTCCTGATGGGGCTAGCTTCGGATTTAATGACTTTCCCAGAAACTCTAGTATATTTTACTGCATCACTGGCCCAACACATATAGCAGAGCATACAAATATACCAGGACCTACTTAATGCTGCTGGTGGGGTTGTCAGAATTTTTTTAAATGAAATTTGGTTTGGCAGTACAGGAGAATCAATAATATGGAGACTCATTAAATCTAAAGAACTCCTGAATGTTCAGGATGATATTTCAGTTGATAGGATTGATAATTTGGTCAAGCTTTGATCTCCCTTTGAAATTATGATCTGAAAAGAGCTATCAATACAATCACTCAACCCAGTGCCATGGAGTTAGTCGCTTATCTTGGTTTACAGAAGATCTACAGACAATGAGTTATTTCAAGCAGTGAGGGCCTTATAGTGATCAGATAATCCAAGAGTGGAACTGTTATGTAATTTGGCTGGAAACTTCAAGGGCAAAGTATTTTGTATTTGCTCAGAACTTGATACCACACGTATCACAGAATTGGATCAGTATTGAATAGGTACAGCCTCATCAGATAGGCAAAACTGCCTCTCCTATGCCACTTGAAGCCTGCTGGATTCATGATGTTGATGTTGATCTAGTTCTGGCAGGACTCTGTGCCTGAAGAGAGGGGTAAGCATCTCAGGAGGCAGCACTGAGGGGAAGTTAGGCTATGACGCTTCCCCTGTGGGATAAAGTGAGAGGGGATCAGGGTGATGTGGGGTGTAGGGCAATGAGTTCCCCACGCTCCCAGCCAGAATTGCCACAACTTTTGGTGAACCCCCCACCCCCATCTCCACCCCCACCCCGTTGCCTAGATCAGGGCCCTCAATGTGATTATCTCCTTGAACAAGACACTTGAATCTGTTCATCTCACCTGCATGCAGGTATGTGCCTTCTTCATCTTGAAGAATAGGGTCCAGTACAGATAAATTGATTGAGTAATCCCAGCTACAGAATTAAATCGAATTAGTTAGTTGGTGATTGATTATTTAGAAAACACTCTTTTTTATTTTTTTTAAATAGTTTTTTATAAGTTTTGTGGATAATTGTGTAACATAAAATCACATACAAATACAAAAACAGGTTGCGACCCGGAAAAAAGCCCTGGATCCAGCCTGGAAAAAACAAATTCAAAAGGGTGGGTAAACAAGTGAGGTGGTCAAGGGAAAGGGAAGGGGGGAAAGGGAAAAGGGAAGGCGAGAGGGGGAGAAAAACATAAAATAATACAAAAGAAAAAACAAACAGCAAACATAGAAGTGACTTCCATTCTTCCTCTTTGGGGGTATCAGTCATTTGTTGGATTTCCAAGTAACCCTTCAACTCCACTCTTTCAGGAGTTTTTAAAGTCCTCCTTCCTCTCCTTTGTGACAACCCTTACGCCTACTTCTCTTTTAAAATGTTTTTATAATGATTTTAATTACTGAGATGTAGAGTCCATTCTTTTATTGTATTCCTCCAGTAGACTCCAGTCCGTTTGTTTTCTTGAGTTTCCCGTGTGCTTGCTTAAGAGAAATGTTAGTCTGTCCATATTCTTTATATCATAAATCTTTGCAAGCCATTGGTCAACCTTAGGAATGTTGTCGGATTTCCAATGTTTGGCGTAGACCATTCGCGCTGCTGTTATCATAAAACAAAACAATTTATCTTCATTACCCTCTAGCTTTAATTCCTTATCTAATAGGCCCAATAGGTAGTAATCGGGTTTCATTGAGAATTTTCTTTTCAGTATTATTTGAATTTCTTTATGTATACTTTTCCAATATGAGGTCGCTACTTTACATGTACACCACATGTGATAATAGCTTCCCCTATTTGTATGGCATTTCCAACATTTGGCATCACTGTTTTTATACATTATTCCGATTTTTTGTGGGGAGATGTGCCATCTATGGAACATCTTCATCGAATTTTCTTTCAGGTCTGTGGCGTAGGTATATTTAAATTTTTTAGTCCATATTGTTTGCCACTCCTGTAATTTTATTTGTCTTCCAATGTTTTTTGCCCATAGTACCATACAATTTTTAACATGTTCGGTTTCAGTAGCCCAATCTATTAATTTATTATACAACTTCGAAATATTTTTCTTCTCTGATTTTATTAGTTGTTCCCAAAAGTCATCTTTCTCAATGAATCCCTTTTTAGGTCTATATTATATATTTCTTTAATTTGTCTATATTGAAGCCATGTTACATTCCCTTCCATTTGTTGAATTTCCTCTAGGGTTTTTAACACCCAATTTCCATTTGAATTTTTCAGTAATTCTTTATAAGTTAACCATTTGTGTCCCCCTTGTATTCTCCTTTGTTTTGCTTCCGAGTGCGAAACCCAGAGAGGGGTTTTGGTATAGAAATAATTGAGATATTTATTCCATACCTTTAAGAGGGTCGATCTCACAAAGTGATTGCCGAAATTTTTTTCCTTTTTTATTTGGTCATACCACAAATAGGCATGCCAACCCGTTCTGAGATCGAACCCCTCCAAGGCTAGAAGATTTTCTTTTTTCAGAGAGACCCAATCCTTCACCCATAGTAAAGCACAGGCTTCAAAGTAACACCTAAAGTCAGGGAGGGCAAATCCTCCTCTGCTTTTTTTGTCTGTCATTATTTTGTAATTGATTCTTGGTCTTTTTCCTTCTCAAATAAATTTTGTAATTTCCTTATTCCAACTTTTAAATATCTTCTGATTTCTGATTATCGGTATATTTTGGAATAGGTATAGTAGTTTGGGGAAATACTCTTAAGCATATTTCATAAGAAGTAACACTCATTCAAACTCATGGAATTATCTTCTGGGGGAAAGTAGGATATATTAAGCTGTAAATATGTTTTGCATAGAAGAGGAGAATTCAGAGTGATTTTTAATTATTGGCTTTAAGACTTCACAGCCTAAACTGTGTAAATGGTGTCAGAGAACAGGACAGAAGGGCAAAGATAACAATCAAGCCATGGGGGGGAAATGTAGTTTCATGTAGTTCAAAACCGTATCTAGGATGGGAGCATAGCACTGTCATTTTTAGTTTTTAAAATTCTACAAGGCAATGTGCATACTAATAATTCCTTTATTCGTATAAATATAATAGCCAAAAGATAACTCTGAGGGAAATTATAAGGTTCCATGGGAATGTCAATCATTTTTGATCTGGAAGTTGGGATTTGTCTGCCATTTCCCCCCAGGGCTGCTATTGGCAATTTCATTTGAACTCCGGCCATTTCCCCCACATACGTATCTTTTAGTCTAGCATGCAATAACATATGCTTTGTGCAGGAATGGACAAAGTGTACCCCACGGGCCATCCTTTGCCCAGTCCCCTTCTGTGCCCCATACCACCTATTACATCGCAAGTGACTTCCTTGTGGAGCGCACAGCTCTGTTTTAATAATATCAGAGAAAGAGATTGTTTTCAGCCAGCAACAGCACATTTTAGAAACTAGAAGTGACCTTTTTGTATGAAGAAAATATGGATGTCAACACAAAAGTTTCGAATGATTTGTAGAAGTGATGGAATCATTTTATAATAGTCATCTAGAAGAACTCATAGTGCATGTTTTAAAACATTATTTAGATACATTTCAGAAATAGATAGACTCAGGGGCAGGATATGATTTAGACTTAATGATTCTTAAAGTAAACCAAATGTTCATATGCAGGAGAGGTTACTTTTCCCTTTGCATAGTTTTGTCCAGATGTTGTTTTATAAACAGATTTTTGTAAGTTTCACATCAAAGTAGATGGGAATGTTTTTAAATTTATATGGTGAAGTGATTAGAGTGTTGCATCGGGACTTGGAAGATTCAGGTTTAAGTCACAACGGAGCTTGAAAACTCACTGGCCATATAATAGTCAGTGTAGATGCATATAATTCAGTTTGAACTTCATTACAATGGTCAGTGTAGACTCATATAATACAGATTGAACCGCATTGAACTAAAATATGTGTGTCTACACTGTCATATAATCAATTTCAATCAGTTAATCTTAATTCTGAAACTGCATTTCAGTTTAGATGGGCCTTGAGTGGCTTTAGGCCAGTTAGTTTTGTTCTTTCAGCCTTACTTCCATTTTAAAGCTATATTAGCAGGGCGATGTATACTACTTGGAACTTCATGGAGAAAACTATAGGTCTGACATATCCATAGTTTTTTCCAGAGCATCTCTTGGTGATGTCTCTGGAGAGGCCTGAGATAATCCTGATGTGCCATTAGGGGTAGGTAGCATGTAGGCACTCTCTTCTGTACCTACTAAATGTAGTGCTGACATCTTTGATTTTAAAAAAGATTAAAAACCCATGATATGAGTCCAACATATCAATCTAGATCCCATCTACATTGCCATATTATGCAGTTTCAACTGAATTATATGATCGGCCTGGACTTATATAATGCATTTAACTGCATTGAACATTGAATCTACACCGCCACATAAATTCAATGCAGTTAATCTGTATCCTAAAACTGGATTATATGGCAGTGTAGATGGGGCCATAGTGACATTATTAGGCAGCAAGAGGCCAGTTCTTCACTTTGTACCACTTGGTGAAAGATGCACACTGGGCATGTCTACACTGATTCAAATGTGTTGGGGGAGAATCAGCTCCATGGAGACTGCATGATGCATTGAGCTGATCTGGGTTACTATGGCCTTGAACTATGTTACCAAAAGTTGTAGATTGCTCCAAACTCTCCATAGGAATCCAGAGCAAACTATAAGTTTGGCCCTGGATGAACACTTTTGTGCACCCTAGGCCACACTTTGAAATTACGCCCCCTTTAAACCAACCTCCCGCCACCTCCAAGGTCCCCATTCCCACTGGCTGGAAAGCTCCGCTGTGCTCTGAAGGTCTCCTTGGGAGTTGGGAGGCTTGGGGAGAGCGCAGCGGATGCAAACTCGCTCCAAAGGTGCACACGAGAGAGAGAGAGAGCAAGAGAGAGAGCGTGCGCATATGAGAGAGAGAGAGAGAGAGAGAGAGCGCACGAGAGAGAAAGAGAGCGTGAGAGAGAGAGAGAGAGAACGAGAGAGAGAGAGACAGAAAGGACGGAGCAGAGACTTTGCCGGGAGAAGGAGCGAGGAGGGGCATGAGAAAGGGGGAAAGAGGGGCGTAGACATGGTTTTTTTTTGGTTCATGATCTGTGCCCCCCCCCCCCAGCTTGAGCCCCTAGGCCATGGCCTCGTTGGCCTTATGAGTAATCCAGGCATGCATAAGCAAAGCATTTATATTTGAAGTGCTGGTGTGTGTTTGTGTGTGTGTGTGTTAGCAAGAGGGACTGGGGAGAAATAGAGAATCTTTGAGGATATGAGAGAAAAAGAGAACTAGCTTTTTTCCTGGTTGCAAATGAAGATCCTTAGAATAAGAGATCATACTAAATGGAAATTAACAAAATCATCCATCCTGGTTATGTACATGAACAGGTGATTAATTCTAGTTCCACTGCCACCACCATCATTATTTTAAAAGCAAATAAACTATTATATCTTAAAGAACTAAGACATACTCAGGCAAACCAATTAGCTAAGTGGGATACTGCAGATATGCAGTACTTCTATAAAGTAAAAAACTGAGAAAAAGGTTTTGTTTTCTTGTATAGTTATTGTCACTCTATATCAGATTTGTGCATTTAACATTCTCTGTGTTATTCCAGGATGATTTTTTTTTGCCAGAGATATTTGCCAAATTGTTATATACTGCAAAAACAGAGATTACAGAAAAGTTGTTTGTGACAAGTTAAAAACATAATTAAGGCCTGTTATGGGATGGGGAGGGATTGTGTCT
Source organism: Anolis apletophallus (assembly GCA_030556195.1). Classification (NCBI taxonomy): domain Eukaryota; kingdom Metazoa; phylum Chordata; class Lepidosauria; order Squamata; family Anolidae; genus Anolis; species Anolis apletophallus. The sequence goes on from JARBWK010000008.1 coordinate 79,837,194, forward strand.
TTTAAAATGCATTTTAATTGCATTTATTAAGTTTTAACTGTATTTAAAACTGTATTTATTTATTTATTTATTGTTTTCGCTTTGATTTCAATGGTGACCAAATTGTGTGGTGGTTAGCCATCTTAAGTCCCCATGAGGAAAAAGGCAAAGTATAAATAAAGATTATTATTATTATTATTATTATTTACTTCTAGTTCATATAGTGTTTTCCTGGGATTTGTAAAGGCCAGGAGTGATTAAAACAGATTTAGAACTTGTATCTTAGCACTATCTAGAATAATAATAGCTGCAAGAGGGAAGATAAACAGAAAATAACCCTCTTAAAAAGGTCAAATATGTTGGTGGGTTACCTAAGGCAGTGTTTCCCAACTGGTGTTTCCCAACTAGTGTGCCATGAGCGATCATCAGGTGTACCGTGGGAAATTGGAACCTCCAATAGCCTTTCTTCCCCGTCCTGCCAAACACTTTTTCTTCTCCACTCGGGCTCCCTTCTTCCCAGCCTCGCTCTGCTCGCTTTGCCTTGCTTTGCTCACGCTGCCGCTTCTGCCACCATTTTGATCTGAGGGTGCAGCGTGTTCAGGAGGGGAGGGGGAGGGAAGAAGACGTGGGGCGAATCTACGCAGTCACGTCAAAGCAAGGCAAAGCGAGCAGAGCGAGTCTGGGAAGAAGGGAGCCTGAGTGGAGAAGAAAAAGTAAGTGTTCGGCAGGCAGGGGAAGAAAGGGCGCGAAGGGAAAGGGGGAAGAAGAGGTCTCTGTCGAAAGCTGTCATGGGCAAACTTGGACCTTCCAGGTGTTTTGGACTCCAACTCCCACCATTCCTAGCAGCCTCAGGCCCTTTTCCTTTTCCCCCTCAGCCACTTAATCAGGAAAGGGCCTCAGGCTGTTAGGAATGGTGGGAGTTGAAGTCCAAAGCACCCAGAGGACCAAAATTTTCCCATGCCTGTTTTAGGGACCTTAAAGTGGTGAGCCTCCTTCCAACATTGTTATTCTGGATAGAAAACAAACAATAACATAACATTGTTTGAGTCCACAGTGCTCTCTGGGTGTAGGTGAACTACAACTTCCAAACTCAAAGTCAATTCCCAAGCAAACCCCTTCAGTACTTTCTGTTGGTAATGAGAGTTCAATATGCCAAGTTTGGTTCAATTCTATTGTTGCAAGAGTTCAGGATGCTCTTTGATTGTGTGTTTACTCATAAATCCCAGAAACTGTAACTCCCAAATGTCAAGGTCTATTTTCCCCAAACTCCATCTGTTTTCACATTTGGGCATATTGAGTATTCATGCCAAGTTTGGTCCTGATCTTAACATTGTTTGAGTCCACAGTGCTCTCTGGATATAGGTGAACTATAACTCCAAAACTCAAGGTCAACTATATGTATTACTGTGTTAGAGTGTCATTTTGTGTCATTTTGGTTGGTGGTGTGCCCCAGGATTTTGTAAATGTAAAAAATGTGCCGAGGCTCAAAAAAGGTTGAAAAACACTGACCTAAGGCATCTATGAATTTGTTGTGCATACAGATGAATAATTAAAACCTTATATGAGGAATGAAAGCTGCCACAAGGCTGCTGCATATTAGAACCAACCACTATGTGGAGCTGATTAAAATTCTATTCAAATTATTGGCAGAATTAAGAACAAACCTATGTGCATCATAGGGGGTCATTTGTTCTTTTTCTCCGGCCTGATTCCTAATTAAATCTGGCTGCAGAGATCGACATGAGGGGAGGTGCTTCAGGCACATTGTCCTTCTAATATATTCAAGCCATACATCAAAGAGGTTCTGAACTATTAGCCTTGAAGAATAGATCTCCACCGTGATGATTAACATGCTGGTTTCCTATCTTGGTTTCCTTTCTGATGCTGCTAAGTTGTGAACTCTTTGCATTTGGATCCACCCTCACAGCATCTACCTTGGCGTGAGATTCAACCAATTTGGGTTGGAGATGCCCAGCAGCCTCCAGTACATGTCACTTTCCCCAGGACTGGTTGCCCCTTTAAGATGCCCTTTCTTGCTCTGTTGCCTTGACAAAATCCATCAATCAGCAAAATAATCTGACAGGGTCAAATTATGCTTTTGTAGGCCAGGGGAACACCTGGCTGCACCACATGGTAATCACATACTCTTTGCACTTGGGGACATCCTTCACTGCTTAACCTTTTCCAGATTCTGGGAATGTTATTTCCCTGGACTACAGCTCTCAAAATGCCCCAGCCACAGGCCAGGATGGCAGACAAGGGAATCCTTATGCAGACCTACCTACCTTACATATTTTCCATTTCGTCCAGCACAAAGCTTGGATAAATTAATTTTTGGATTATACTTACCGTAGCAAGTATTGGCTGGATAGCCTGGAAGCTCTGCTCTTAAAACACACACACACACACAACCTTTTTGAGTTCTATACAGTGGCATTGACTTTCCTTATTCAGCATGATTTTAATATATATAGACACATAAAAATAATAGTGTGCAAGTCAAATTATTCAATAAATTAAAAAAACGAACTAGGTTTTACCAGCTAGCAAAGCATTACACATGATCATTGATTTATATTGGAGAAACCTACATTGCCCCTCCCTCCCCTCAGCTGTTACTCTTATTAGTTACTACTGGAGTGATTAACACTTTTTAAACCAAATCTGCTGTACTGGATAAATGTTAGGATAATAATAATAATAATACACTTTATTTATATTCCACTCTTCTCACCCCAAAGAGGACTCAGAGCGGATTACATCACACATATGGCAGACAGTCCCTGCCGGTTCCACATACAATTACATACAACATATAACAAGTACAATTTTAGAAGGATTTTTCTTCGGGCTGCATCACAGGGCACATCACAGGGTGTGATTGCATCATTACGTCACAAGGGGGTGCGGTTGCTTCATCCTCATGACGGAGAGCCTCTGTTTTTTTGCATTCCACCTTCCGACAGCCAATCTTACTTTATTTAGGCGTTGTAAGTCCTTCTTGAAAAATCCTTCCTCGCTTGGCAGTTCCCAGTTTTTATCGAATCACAGCTGAGCTGTTTTCGAACTGTTGGGTGAACAGTGGACAGGGCTCACCGCTGGGTGTCCAGGCCAGCCCGGGATTCGAACATGCAACCTTCAGATTGCAAGCACAGCTGTTGGAACTGCTGTGCTATCTCCCCAGATAACATGAAGTGATCTTATATTTATTACCCTGAATATCTTGAGAACTGGATGGTTATCAGTGTAATTTATAAACATAATAAAAATGAAAATATGTATTTGTGTATGTGTCTGAGGTGTCCACTTACACAGACACACTCCCACTTCCACAAACATCTATAACCCCCAATGCTGAGGAGCCACCAAAGGCACTCCCTCCAATGACATTGCAGGTTAAAGTGAGTGCCATGAACATGTACAAGAGCCCTTCCAAAGTCCTCCACAAACACCATACTGACCACCACCCAAGTGAAAGCTTTCATATGGGGACAATTTCATCCTAGATTTTCTGTTTTTCCTCCACCACAGACATCCCAGTGTTTCTGACACTCTCAATTGGTGTGGAATTTGCACTATCCTGCCCACTGCACCTCCCTTAACCCCTTCCTATTTTTTTTCAATAGCACACAGCAAACATAGTCGCCCCCGGTGGTGCAGTGGGTTAAACAGTGAGCTGCTGAAATTGCTGGTCACAGGTTTGAATCCGAGGAGCGGTGTAAGCTCCCGCTGTTAGCCCCAGCTTTTGCCAACCTAGCAGTTCAACAACATGTAAATGTGTGTCATGTATCATGTCCCACAGTTAATGGTGGTGGCAGGCCTAGAAGTTGGTGATGGAGGGGTTAATGTAAGTCTTAGTTCTAAAGGGTTCAGTAATCTCTAAGTAAGCGTTTATGGGTGAAAGCAATTACGGGTGGAGGCATGCAAGAGATAGCTTGCAGGTGGGTGTTACTGGATATAAGGAGCTAACCTTGGGACTGATCTTTGGGAGAAAAATATTTGTTTTATTTGGGTGATAGATGCTGCTAGTTTTCCCCCAGGTTTGTTGGATTTTTGGTATCCTGACCTGTCTCCTGTAATCCTGTAACCTTGAACCTTTAGACTGGCTTTTGACTGCGGTATAGACTTTTGATCCCTGTACTTGGTTTATTGAACTCTCGGCATTTGACCGCTGGACTGGACCCTTTGACTATGGTGTAGCATTTTCTATTTTTGTTTATTCTGTGGCTGAGTGCTATCTTTATGTTTTATATTTTGGACTATTAAAACAGCCAGAAAGTATTTTATTTATTCATTCATTTCATGTACTTTTACCCCGCCCGTCTCCCCCCCTAAGGGGGATTCAGGGCGGCCTCACACAAGCACCATACAATCCTGTCAATAAGTAAACAATTCAAAGTACAATTAAAGCATTAAAAACCATTAAAACATTAAAACCATTAAGACATATTATATAATTCATTAGACAGTAGATTATACATGTCGGTAAAACTAAATCCAAGTCTAGGCAGATTAAATGTCGTGAATATACTAAGTCTTCTTTTAAATTGCTGCTATCCATTAACCAAATGCCTCGTCCCGGAGCAAAGTCTTCACTTGTCTTCTAAAGGACAGGAGGGAGGTGGCCAACCTGATGTCCCTGAGGAGAGACATCAGACAGAAAGTAAGTATTGTTTTAATTAAATTATTTTATACAAACTGGATGTTTGTTTAGTTCATCTTTGCCCTGTAATGGCAGAGCCTTGGCATTGTGGCAATGTGAGTAGATCAATAGATACCACTCCAGCAGGAAAGTAACGACAGTCCATGTAGTCATGCCAACCACATGACCTTGGAGGTGTCTATGGACAACACCGGTGCTTCAGTTTAGAAATGGAGATGAGCACCAACCCACAGAGTCGGACACAACTTGACTTAATGTCAGGGGAAAACCTTTATCTTTACCTTTTACAGCAAGCAGAAGAATTGATCAGCAACTGAACATACTATAGAGATTTGGGGAGAATTCATACCCGATATACCCAAATTTGACTTCTGGTGGGTTTTGGGGGGAATTGGCCTGGACATTTTGGAGTCATAGGTACTGGGATTTATAGTTCACCTGCAATCAATGAACACTTTGAACTTCACCAAAGATGGAATTGGACCAAACTTGGCATACAGAGCCCACATAACCAGCAAAACTATTGGAGGTCTTTGGAGAAAAATTGACCTTTATTTGGGGGAGTTGTGGTTCACCTACATCCAGAGAGCACTATGAACCCAAACACTGATAGATCTGAACCACACTTGGCACACATACCTAATATGCCGAAATGTGATTACTGGGGAGATTTGGGGGGGAAACTGACCTTTCTTTTTGCGACTTGTTGTTCACCCACAACCAGAGAAACTGTGGCCTTCACCGATAATGGACCTGGGCCAAACTTGGCACACAGAACCCCCATGACTAACTCAACTTAATGGAGGGGTTTGAGGGGACTCACTCACCATAGTGGGAGTTGTAGTTTACCCTACAGACAGAGAGCACACTGAACCCCACCAATCTAGAGCAAACTTGCCCAACATAACAAACTTTAAGTACTGATGGAATTTTTGAGGTTAACCTGGCATGATGTAAATTGTAGTTTACTCATAATTGTACTTATACATTTTGTACAATTTTTAAAAATGACTTTTTTCAAATAACCCAGGCACTGCCCAAGCTAGTAAATAAATAAAATTGCATTAGTTTCCAGTTCAGCATCATTCTGATACTCCTGCCAGTTAACTATACACTAATAAAAATACTGGTGCAGACATTTCTTATGTCATATGTTTCCGTACTAATAAATGCCCATTTCCATACCAATAGAAACGGGGACTGTTCCTGATTGAAACTTGCATTCACATCAAACTTTGTTCATTGACAAACCGAAGCAGAATGTCAGGCGTTACATTCTAAAAATACTGTACTCATTGATCGTAAGACACACTTTTTCCCATTTACAGTAAGAGGCTTCAAAAATGGAGTGTGTTTTACATTTGCGGCTGTGTCTTGCAGACACGTTTTTCCCCTTGCAAAACTGTCGTACCTTTGAGATAGAGGAGGAAGGACCCCAGCCCTAAACGGCTCTGCCATGTTCCCACCCTTTTGTCCTCAGTCAGATGGCTGTTTATCAGTACTTGTGGTGACTTGTAGGTTACTTCACACACACTCCTCACCGCACAGGAAAGTTTGCACTACAAAGAAACATTGAAAAGAAAAAGAAAAGGTATTTTGCATGGAGAAGAAATTCTAAAAGATATTCTATTCTTTATTTATTTATTTGCCATGCTTCTATACCGCCTCTCTCAGCCCGAAGGCAACTCGAGGCGATGAACAAGCGGCAACAAGTGCCCATATACAATACATCACAAGATAAAAACAGTCATATAAAAACATATAAAATTAACAGTTAAAAAGTACAAAATACAAATCTCAGCTCCACATGCAAATTGTATGCAAATCCCCCCCCCCAAAAACAAAAACTAAAATCTTCAGAAACGGGGTGCGCCTTACATTTGATGGCACTGTAATTTTTAGTCATTGCAGAATGGCACAAAACTTGAGAAATACCTGTCAAATTAAAAAGGCCTGTTAAAACTAAAAATAATCAGAAACTTCTTCATTGCACAGACTTGATTCTCACCAATTGTGTTACTTTTGAAATGAAGTAACTTAAACCGGCAATGCTGGAATCCTGTCATAAGCATCTACGTTACCTTTACTTCCAAGTTCTGCACAAATATGTATTTTGCAGAAAATCGTACCACTAGGTATTCTTTTTCTTCATAAGTCTAACACTTTAAAGGGCAGGCATTTTCGAAGATGTGACGTTTCAGAAGTTGCTGTGCAGAAAACGGGCCATGATTTATCCTTCAGATTGGAAAGTACTCCCTTTTTCATCAGATGTAAGGAATGGAAAAAGGGGAGCTATTTACGTGTATGAGCCTTAAGGGAAATAAAAGTGTTCATTTGAGCTCTCCATTTAACTGCAAAACATCTCCAAAGGTAAACATTAGTTTCAAGGGAAAGTTGTAGCTTTCCCTGTTGAATTTTCACTTTTATTAACAAAAGATACGAAGGAGCCAGGGGCCGGAAATCGTACACATGGGACATTCAGGCCATATTATCATGCTGAACATCTTGAAAACATCAACTTGAAAAGAACCTGCATCATATATATTCCAGCCAGAGGCAACCTATTCACCTGTGATGGTAGGATATAGACAAACTGCAGTATGGAAACTTTCTTGATTTGTTTCTTTCTGCCTGCTTCATCTGCCTGGGCTATCATTTAAATGCCAAAGAACATCAAGTTGTTATCTAAGCACTGTCTTTTGCTCCCCCCCCCCCTGTACATAGTATCAATAAAATTTTAATAAGAAATAATCTACGTCAGAGGAACCTGCCTGTAGCATGCCACATTAAAACTCACCCACTGAGACAGATGTCAAAGCATAACTCAAAAAAGAAAAATCAATATAATCCAAAACGTTATCATTATGTTTGATCAGTTTTCCAAAAACTGTCTTTAGCAGAATTCAAGGTTTTCTTGGAAGCTCATCCAGAAAATATAGTCTTCTTGAGAAAATATTGGGAAGAAAATATTGGGAAGAAAGCTTTCCAGAAAGAGTATTTGCCTACCTCTATCAGTGTTGCATTGCAATGTGAGATTGCAGGACAGATCGAGAAGTTTAATGCTCAGAAACCATGGAAAAACAAGTGACTTCTAGGTAAAAAATATTTTTTTAAAAACAAATTTAAAATGTTTTTTTTAAAAAAACTTGTTAACATTTATCTAATGAGCTTCTAAAACAAGGACCACTACCAGCAAAGCAAAAAATGAATAATCATTGACTTCAGTGCTAGGCTAAAATCTGTATTTTTGTGCTGTCTGAAAGTGTCCCAATTTAGCATAGTGAAAAACACTTCCCTTCCCATTAGGTTCAGGCAAAAACAAACCACTGTGATGTCTCCTAGTTTGTTTGTTCTGCCTTGTTAATGACTTTTGCCACACTGACATTGCTTAGTCATACATATCCCAGTTTTCACCTGTGAGGACCTCATCATATGCAGGGAGAGAAGTGTCTTCTCTCTGCTTCTTCCCGCAGTGGGCAGTCCATCACATGGCACATACCTACTTCTGGCAAAACTCTGGAAGTACAACAAAGCCATAGGAGGCGGAGAGGAAGCGGGGACAGACTGGGAAACATTATGGGAAGGGATACTATGGATCCTGATGGTAGGGAACACTGCATGACAGTTCCCTCCACTGCCCCCATGTTTCCCCCATTGTCCCCCACATTACAAGTGGCCAGCTGATAAGGTACTTAGTCGTACATTTGTCATGATGAAGCAAAATTTAAAAAAATTGTCTCTTCATCTGCATATGGTAGCACAAATGGAAAGAGAACTGAGGCAGAATGAAGGCAAGACTACTCGGATGGGGGTGGGCTTGACACTTGCTGATGTCCCTTAGATTGCTCAGTCAGGAGGAGACAACAGTGTACAAGGATAGATATCTCCCTCCTCCACATTTCTATCTTACTTATCCTTCCAAGAACTATGAATGGATCTCTTTCCCCATGATACTTAGTCTGGAAAGTTAAACAGAAAAAGGTCCACGGTTACTCAGTGAATTCCATGATTTATTCCAGATGGAAGCCCGACTCTCCCAAATCCCAAGCCAGTATTCCAGGATGGAGATGATATTCGATGACTTGGAAAATAACATAAAAAAGATTTCTGTGTAAGAATGTGTTCAAAAACCACACTGTTTTCTAAAACTTCCCATAGCCAACATACTAACCACTATATCACATTGGTTCTCCACATTGGCTTTAATCCTAATGAAATGTATCTCATTAATTTGTTCAAATTATGACAGTTTATCTTGTACAGGTATAACAAAAGGGTTAATTAGTACACAGAAATCAATTCAATATAATTCCTGTGCTCTGCTTTCTTGAAATGTATGATCAGTGCAATGCAATAGAATCATGTATGTTTAAATAAAGTATAAGCAAACATTCTCCCCCTTATGATGTCTTGCATAAACTACTTTTTAATTCGTACGTTTAGAGGTATTTTTAGGAAATCTTTTCCATATCACTTCCAGCTGTCGATTCCCACCCAAATTCTGTTTTGAATTATGGTTTAATAAATACGTTTCAATTGAAATCATCTTTCCTTTTTGTCCTCCCCAAGTTATAGTTTCCCACATCCTTCAAGCCATGATTACTATATAATTTATGTTTGAAAGAAAATAAAACTTCTCTTCCTGCCTTGCACATTCCAGATTCGGATTTCTAGCACCACCTTAAAAGGGATCTCTGTGAATTTGTGCTTTTATCTTTTATATCTTTTTTTATAATCTCAGCTCATCTGCAGAATCTCCATCTTGTCTTATACTTATTTGTGTCCAATACTTAATTTCCAAATAGGAAGAAACAGAGGTTAAAGCATATTTGAAAGATTATGATTTCTGGCAACAAAGTTTTACTTCTTATTTTAAATATATGCACAATGTGAGCTAGGCTCTATCATAATCCTCATCATTTCAGAAATCAATTACGTACATTCTACGTTGGTTTTTCTGCCAATAATACATATAATATCTTATAGAAAGAGGAATGTATTCTGTACATATTCGGAGGGATTATCTTTCTTATTAACAGCAGAGTGTCTTATAGCACCTTAAAAACTAAGACATTTATTGTAGTATAACCTTTGAAGGTGATGAAGTGAAATGTAATGCACATACAGTATATGCCATACTAAAACTGTAATCTAGCATTCCGTCAACATAGCGTAAATATCCACATGCAGAGACAAGGCGGGCCAGCACAACCTCATGCAGAATAGTAGCATCAGATGACACATGTTAGTGACTGAGTGCCACTGGTAGTGTGCAGTGAATGATACACAATGTCTAATATGCATAGAGGAGTGTGCAAATTTGTTCTATCTGCAACTCCACTTCCACCCGTATTAGCAGAGTAAACCTCTTGTGCTATGGAGAATAAATTGCCACATATGCATAGTGTGGCATGCATTTGTACTTCTCTAACTGGATGCCAGCCTAAAATTGTTAAATCTTTGATGTGGCACAACACTATTGTAGTTTTCGCTGCAATAGGCTAAGATGGATAACTCTTGTTATGGTTTTTTTTTACTTCATAAGTTTCCAAGTTAATTCTAGCATTTATCATGTTTCCACTGCTGAGTCCCAATCTATTTGGCCTCAGATAATGCACTGCTTCCAGGTCTCTATGATCGGTATAGACCATTATAATGCAGTTCAATGCAGTTAAAGTGCATTATATGAGTCTACTGTATTTATTATTTATTTCACACATTTGTACCCCGTCCTTCTCACCTCTGGAGAGGAACTCAAGGCGGCTTCGCAACAGGCAACCATTAAATGCCAACACATACATTGTAAATAAACAATTACAGTTAAAAACAGCAGTTAAATATCAATTATTAAAATATGTATTTATTTATTTACTATATTTATATACCGTCCCTCTTAGCACACAAGTGACTTGGGGCGGTTTGCAGTCAGTACCAAGACCATCCATTTAAAAGTTTTGCAAGTTCAAAATCATAATCCTAGGTCAGTCCATTGCCAGTCACATAAAATCAATTTCATTCTAGTTGCTGCATCTAATGCTTGGTCCCACAATCATGTTTTAAGTTTTTCCTAAAGGACAGGAGGGAGGGGGCTGATCTAATTTAATTGGGGAGGAAGTTCCACAGATGAGAGGCCACCACTGAGAAAGCCCTGTCCCTCATCCCCACCAGTCACATTTGTGAGGATGGTGGGACTGAGAACAGGGTCTCCCCTGACAATCTTAACCTCCTTGGTACTGTACCTATAGCATAGTTTCAAACTGCATTATCCAGTAGTGTAGATGGGGCTTAACACAGGTCTACCACCTTCCTTATTAGCCAACAGACATTTTAATCAAGATTGCAGAGAGATGCAATCAAACCCTTCAAACCACACCCATCTTCCCTATCCTAAATGCAGTGACAGAAAAGTTGTATCCAGATTTTCACTACAGAGAGTGGGTAAGTAACCAACAGATATTGAGTAAAGGTCTAAATGTTTCTGTGAGCTTTTTATATAAAAATATGGGCGGGTTTAAAGAGCTGCTAGGCAACATTTAATTAAGTCATCTTAGTAGACATATTTCATGTTTTTGGGATTGTAATTTACAGCCCAAATCCTTTGTAGTTTTGGCAATCCATTGGATTTACCTATGTGTTCACTCACCATTCAACAATTGTTTGAATGGGCTTCTTCAATTTGAGATTAACCAATAGGGGGATAGTTTAAGATTATTTTCCAAACAAATATTTTTATCAGTAATGCTATTGATTAAGTTAAAAAAAACCATGACACAGCAATAGTGCAATAAACTATATATATTAAAAAGACTAACCATATACATTCTAGCAACTACTATCACTATACCACTAAATACCTAGTACAGTTAACAGACACATAAACACAAAATGCATGCACACACACATAAAATACAAATATAAAGACTAATCAATGAGCCTTTCACTTTTTGATAGTTTTTTTATTTCTGATCTACTCCCTTTAAGAATATAATCACACTTCTCCCTTTAATGTCATTCTACTAATTCATAAACTGGCAAATATCATCATTCTTATGATAGCATATTAATTAGGAAATCCCCATTTCTCTTGAAGTTGAACAAATATTCCTTGTGGGTTTTGCCTGACATGTCCTGCAAGCATAGTATGGTGTATTAAACAGGGCAGCAAACTCAGACCTGTCCACTCTGGATCTCAGCTGGGTTTGAGTGACTTCACTAGCACTGTTCGCACCCTAAGTTATTTGTGGAATGCAAAGGATCTCCACCACACATTTGGGTTATTCACATCAAATGTAATGATGACCTTAATTTGAAAGGCAAAGTCCTGATTGTTCAAGTTCTGCCTCATCTCTGACTGATATAAGAGAAATGACCAGGGCAAACTTTGTTGTGGTCTGCCATCTTGCTCTATCAAGTTTAGTAGGTGAAAGAGATCTATGCTAGATAGAGACCATGCTAGTCATGATGGTGGTAAGTAGTTGCAATCCCATGTTGCAGGAACACCACAGGATAGGGACTTGTATGTGATAATGTCCCCAAACATTGGCCCTGGGCCTGGAAGCCTAACCTGGCTCATATTATGTGCCAAGCACAGCTCATTCCTCTTGCCAGATGTAAATGTAATACTGCCTGGAAATACTTTGGAATGCACTGTATCTTTAAAACCAAGAACTAACAACTTCAACAAAACCTTTCAAACACTGATTGTTATGAAACAGAATGATGTGAGTGAAGACAAAGGAAAAACCAACTGGGGGAAAACTCTGGGGGGTAATTTACTACCTGTGATATCTTTACTACCCTGAGATGTTGCTTGGCCACATATGCCTTTATTTTCATCTGTTTCTTCAAAAGTTTAGACTTCTCATAACTTGAAGCTTTAGCCACATCTTCTCTAAGCCTCCATTAGGCTATTGTTAGTCAAGGTCTTTGTTTGACCTTCATTTTGTTGCCTGAAGTTCTGTCATTCCTCCACATCTGAAATCCATATATAACACAGCCTATTTATTATTTACTGCATTTCTACCCTGCTCTATCTCACCCCAAAGGGGACTCAGTATGGCTATCACTATAAGATGTTATGAAACTCTTAATATTTGTAAGTGAACTGCTTTATGTGTTTCTCCTGAATTAGATTAAGCCTGTATATTTCTCTTCTATACCGTGTGTGTGTGTGTGTATCACGCAGGCCAGGATTACCCATAAGGCCAACCTAGGCCATGGCCTAGGGGCGCAAGCCGGGGGGGGGGGGGCGCAGATCGCGGACCAAAAAAAATGTTGAAACAAATAAAAACGCAATGCGCATGGAGATGAGGAAGGAAGTTTTAAGTGTGAATGGATTGCTCTCTGTTTGCAGAGCAGAATTATGCAGTTTACTTGAATGTTGTAGCCTGCAGGAGGGAAGGGGAGGGTAGCTGGTATGGGGCAGGCGTCAGGCAATGACTCACCCGAAATACAGACGACTAGATGAGCCATCAGCTCCCCTTGCCTCGCAGATCGTTTGGTACCTTGAAGTGTCACTGTTATTGTTTGTGTCAGTGAATTATTCACATTTTCTGCTAGCTTGTTGTTGATTTATTTGGATATTACTGATCAACTGAGATGTATTGGGCTACTTGAGTGAATTTGAGGTAAGTCATCATCACTATTTATGATAATTATTAACTATCGCATTCGAATTAGTTAATATTATAAATAATGCGTACCGTAACATTACATTTTGGTTATGTTAATTTCCGTGTCATAAAATAAACATAGCACGCTAAGTTGAAACTTGTTTTCAGTTACTAAGCTTGTTAAAATAGGCTATACTATCGTCTGTACTTAAGGGCGCGTTCTACAACAGGCCTGACACAGCCTTTCTGTACGATGGCTTGTAAGCCCATTATATTTTTTACTTATAATGTAACATATTATTTACTGTGATTAATAACATATATTCTACTGTGCATGGTATCATTATTATAACCTTCATTATTTGCATATTTTTTTAACGCTTAAAGTGCCGGTAGTAGTACAGTACTGTAACACCCCCTGGGCTGTCTCGAGGTCGGATGTTGGTACTGTAAGGGTTCATAATAACCTAATATCCAAGACTAGTTACTAATTATTTGTTTCTCTCAATACAAAAAATCATCAGCAATACCCGTTTTGAAGATCAAAGGAGAAGATAAGATTTTATTTTTAGTGTGGGTTTGAGTGATGGGGGGCTTGCGGTAGAGGTTGGCTTAAAGGGGGCGTAATTCCAAAGTATGGCCTAGGGTGCAAAAAGATGTTAATCCGGGCCTGTGTGTGTGTGAGAGAGAGAGAGTTGAGGTGTGTGAGAAAGATGGCACTGGTCATTGCTCATCTGCTTCTGAGTACCAATGACTCTTGTGGCAAACACTGCTATCTCTCACAGAACCTTACAGAAGATTAGAACATGTCTATATCATCATTCATACTTAATATAAGTTAGATTTCTTATTCCTACCAGCCTTTGGATCTTGTGAATATTTTTATATTTCAAAATTCTTAAAATTCTTAAATAATTTAATAAATGTGGCTTTACCCCCCATTTTCTTTGAAGTGAGCATTGTCATCAACAGATGTTAAAAATGCTCATTGTTTAATGAAAAACAGTTCTCTTCCCGATCACGAAGGTTGCCAAGAGAACCAGAGGCAAATTGCAAGGGCATGGCAATATATGGTGTTCTTCTATTTGCACGAAGGCTAAAAAGCATTGCTTGTAGAGTTAAGCCATAAGTGAGTCATCCAATTCATCTCATATAAATGACAAATATGTGTTTTAATATAAAAAACATATTTTTTGCCTGTGAAATGAAACAGATGGGGAGGGTTACATTGTTTAAAGTTACAAGTTTTTATTTTAAATTAAGAGACATGAACTTTCATTGTAGTAGAAAACATCAGTCTCTAATGTGGACCATGATCCTGTATTGAGAGACATAGTTACACCAATGCCCCTTTCCTTAGCACTAGGCTTTTGAACCTGACCATTTAATCAATGCAGGACAGTTCAGCAGGTATCTATAAGGACTTCAGAGAGTCTTCTGTGGATTATGGCATTGCCCTGTATCCAGCTACATGAAGATAGCTCAGTGCTTATCTGCTCCTCCCCCACTTCTGCACTGTCCAATAGTTGGGTTTTGAGGGTGGGAAGATGTTTGCAGCTAAGAAAAGATGGGAGGAATTGCTGCATGGTCAGTAGACAGGTCCAACATCTAGAATGACCCAAAAAAGTGAATTGTGCTAGCAAAAATACATGTGATACCATCATATGTCACAGACAAGATGCTGGTTGTGCTTTAAAAATACAGAGTCTGCTCTATGATCAAGTTGTTCAATGGTATGTCTTGTGTTGTAGCTGAAGATAGTCGTGACATGAAGTGTGATGGGTTGATGGTTAGGATAGTATTGCTGGGCAATCGGGACTTTTAGGCCTCTGCAGCAGCTAGGGAAATCCCTATGGGGGCATTTCTCAGGGCTAATCCTGCACCCATCATGCAGGATCGGTCCCAGTTTAGATGTGCTCCTCAATTTGAATTCTCACATAGTCTTCCAGGCCCCTTCCATACAGCTTTATAAAAACTACATCAAACGGGCAGTGTGCATTCAGATAATCCAGTTCAAAGCAGATATTGTGGATTATCTGCCTTGATATTCTGGGTTGTATGGCTGTGTGGAAGGGCCCCCAGTTTATCGGTTTGGGGCTATAATTCTTCTTCTGAGGGTACTTGAAATTATTGTAGAAATTCAGGATACACATAAGATAGCTATGTTGTTGAGCCACAACACTCTTCACCTCAAAAAAAGATTTATAGACCATAAAGAGACTTCGAGCAAGATATATGAATTTTTCCCTTTATTTTTTAAACATTTGCTATGGTTTCAAAGCTGCAAAATGTTGAAGCTACTAGAGCACTGGTTCTCAAAGTGGGTGGTACCACCCCCTGGTGGGTGGTGAGGCAATCCAAGGGGGCAGTGAACCCCTTTAAGGGGGCGGTGAACAATTGGCCATTTAGGAGGGGCCGCGTGGCCCTCTTCTTTGGCCCCGCCCCCTTTGTTTTGGCCCCCACAACCATAAATCCCAGTAACTACAACTCCCAAATGAGAAGGGCTATTTTCTCAAAACTGCACCAGTGTTCAAATTTGGGCATATTGAGTATTCATGTCAAGTTTGGTCCAGATCCATAGTTGTTTGGGTTCTCAGTTCTCTCCAGATGTAGGTGAACTACATCTCCCCTAAATCACTGTCAATTCCTCCCAAACCCATCCAGTATTTTCTGTTGGTCATGTGGGTTCTCTATGCCAAGTTGGGTCCAGTTCTGTAATTTATGGGGGGGTCGGGTCTCAGTGGTCTGTGGAAGTCAGAGCTGAATCGATAGAAGGCACTGCAAATCCCATCATCCGTTGTCCATACTCCCCCAAACATATTGTTTTTGTGATTAATCACTATGCTTTAATTATGTTCAATTTGTAACAATGAAAATACATCCTGCGTATTAGATATTTGCATTAGAATTCATAAAGTAGCAAAATTATTTAACGAAAATATGGTTGGGGGTCACCACAACATGAGGAACCTTATTTAGGGGTCACATCATTAGAAAGGCTGAGAACCACTGCATTAATACATATATCTTTCTGTTTAATTGCTATTCAATTAAAAAAAATAATTTCTAGGGGGGCGGTGAGTAAATTTATTTCTGAAAAGGGGGCAGTAGGCCAAAAAAGTTTGGGAACCACTGTACTAGAGGCTCCAGGATGGACCTAGCAGCAGCTGCACCTTAAAAGCTCTATCAGATCTAACCCTTTAATAAATGTATCAACTGGATGATTTATGTGCCAGCATCACAAGCCAAGGACATCTCCAGTTCTAAAGCTGAGATTGGGAAAAGTTTGTTTTTATCTTTTAGCATAGTCCAAATAACAGAACAGAATGGGATTTTTGGCGTATAAAGTAGAGAATGGCAGCCTTGTCTTACTCTAGGTTTCAATAATGAGGAGTCAGTTGCTGGGGAGGGGAGTAGATGTCCTCAAAAAGTATCTGAATATTTCCAGAAATGTGATGACAAAGTACAGCTGGCCATGGTAGATCATTACATTTGAAAGCTGGATGCTGACTTGACATGATATAAGGCGAATCTGAAGACTAAGCATAAAACCTTTTGGAATACAAAGTCTAAAGGAGTAATTATTTTTAATAAGTTATTTTCTTTTAAAAGAAATGAGAAGGGGGGTCATGACTGCTCAACATCCAAGGATAGCATTCAAATGGAAAGGAACCCACATTTTAAATTTATTAACATTAAACCTGTTGTAATCCCCAACTGATTTCAAGCAAGGCATTATCTATCTTGATTTTCTGCTGGAAGATGCAGATGCCTTTAGTAATACAGTATATTTACTAGTATTGTGCCTTGCCTACTCTTCATTTAAGCTGGCCACTTCCATTGTACTCAAACAATGACAACTCATAATTTCTGGCTATAGGCCCCTGTCTAGGTATAGTGAAGGAAAATCATTGACGAAGACAACCCCAATTGTCAAATTAAATTGATTTGTTTCAATTGTTACACTGACCACAAACCCAAAGAGAGGTGATTTATCTTCAGGCGAAGGAAAAACAGAAAGATTGAAAATGTACAGTTCAGTGGAAGAAGGAGGGTGATGTATTCCTTTTTATAAGCTAGCATGGTGTAGTGCTTTGAGCATTGGACTATGACTCTAGAGATCAGGGTTCAAATTTCAGATCAGCCTTAGAAACCCACTGAGTGACCCTGGGCTAATAATAATAATACAAATATTATTATTATGCAGAGGCATAACACTGTTGCTCTGATGATTCATTGGAACTTGTGTCACAAATACCATCTGCCTGTGACAAAGAACTGGTGGGATCACAAGCCTGAAAAAGTTACAGGGTTTTGGAGCACAATACTCCTGACCTCACGATCATGTTAAAAAACCAAGTATGGATTGTCAACGTTGCAATCCCAGGTGACCGCAGGATTGAAGAGAAACAACTGGAAAAACTGACATGATACAAGGATTTAAAAATTGAATGGCAAAGACTCTGGCACAAGCCAGTCAAGGTGGTCCCAGTCATGATCAGCACACTGGGTGCAGTGCCTCAAGACCTTGGCCTGCACTTAAACACAATCAGCGCTGACAACATTACCATCTGTCAGCTGCAAAAGGCCACCCTACTGGGATCTGCATGCATTATTTGCAGATATGTCACAGAGTCCTAGACCAGTGGTTCCCAAACTTTTTCGGCCTACCGCCCCCTTTCCAGAAAAAAAATTACTCACTGCCTCCCTAGAAATTTTTTTTTAAAAAAATGTAATAGCAATTAAAAAGAAAGATATATGTATTAATGCAGTGGTTATCAACCTTTCTAATGCCATGAGCCCTAAATAAGGTTCCTCATGTTATGGTGACCCCCAACCATATTTTCGTTGCTACTTCATAAATAATTTTGCTACTTTTACGAATTTTAATCCAAGTATCTAATATGTAGGTCAAAGCAAAGGGGGCAGGGCCAAAGAAGAGTGCTGTGCAACCCCTCCTAAATAGCCAATCGTTCACCGCCCTCTTAAAGGGGTTCATCACCCCCCAAATTCCCCTGAGCCTCCCACTGCTCCCTTGGATCGCCTCACTGCCCACCAGGGGGTGGTACCGCCCACTTTGAGAATCTGTGTCCTAGATACTTGGGACGTGTCTGATGTGTGATCCAATACAACAACCAGGATAGTGATCTTGTTTGCTGCATACTAATCTTGTTGTGTTTCTAATAATAATAATTCTTATCCAACTCTCCTCGTGGCTTGAGGTGAGGTACAGCATAAAAACACATAATCATAAAACATTATAGGAGCCCCTGGTGGAACAATGGGTTAAACCCTTGTGCCAGCAGGACTGCAGACCGACAGGTTGGCGGATCAAATCCAGGGAGCGAGGCGAACTCCCATCTCAACTCTAGTTTCTCATGCAGGGACATGAGAGAAGCCTCCCACAGGATTGTAAAACATCAAACTTCTGGGTGTCCCCTGGGCAACATGCTTGCAGATGGCCAATTATATCACACCAGAAACGATTTGCAGTTTCTCAAGTCACTCCTGACATGAAAAAAGTAAAATACATATATTGAAAGGAAGGCAAATGCACACCTCTTCAGAACAAATCTTGCCAAGAGAACTCAGTTTCATTTGTTCTAGGTTCACCATAAGTAAGAAATTGGTTAAAACAAGTATTGACGATTTGTTTAGAATGGGGCCAGAATGCTGGGTTAAGGTGGGCCAGGTCAGGGGGGAGAGGCTGGGTGGTGAGGGTTGGCATTGGGGGGCAGATAAGTGGTTGGTGCAGGGGGAGGAGAACAGGGGCAATTGGTGCAAGGGGAGGGGGAAGGTTTCACATATGGCTGCATGGGGAGAGAGAGAGGGGGGGAGGGAGAGAGAGGGAGGGAGAGGGAGGGAGGGAGGGAGGGAGGGAGGGAGGGAGGGAGGAGAGAGAGAGAGAGAGAGAGAGAGAGAGAGACACCTGGGTAGCCGTGTGTGACTGCCTCGTCTGTCCTTTCAGCATAAGGACAGAGGCTGCTGTGTCCTTATACTTTGTCCATGCCTGGTTTAAATGCACACAACAATAATTCCTTCCACCAGAATGTCTTCTTTTATTACCTTTTTTGGTTTGGTGATGAGATTCAGTAAGCTTAATTTGTAACTAGTTCATAAATAATCGAAAGCCACAATACTACCCTCTTACCCATAGATTTGATATTCAGTTTCACTCAGCTATATTCCAAAAACAAAACAAAAAATCTCCATCCTTCCTGGAAGCGTTTTTCGATCTCTGTAGGTCCTCCATTGCAATGGTAGTTTCTGGCCCAAGTATAGTCAAAATGCCTATATATTTTGTTATTTGCTACTATCCATGGTTTCAGATATTCACAAAGGCCTCTGGGAATGTATCCTCTGTATATATGGGTCTGTTCCTCTCCGTTGGTGCCCCCTTGTTGTGGGGGAGAGGCTTGCGTACCCTAATGAAGTTGTGAGCTATGCTGGCGGTGGCATAATAGCCACCGGTAGGGCCTCCCATGCCAGGCAGGTCACAACCAAAGGGTCTGACAAAGAGCGTTAAAGGGCAGGATGGACTCTCTAGCCTTTTGGCAGTCATCCTAGGAGAAGGAAAACTCTGATTTCAAACCCGAGCAGATAGTGCTCATTTAATCCTGTAAGGTCAACCATCTAAGAGAAGGAAACTCGAACCAAACCTACAGCCTAAGGACCTTGCTGCCACCGTCCTAAGCTTGCTAGGCCCTGGCAGACGAACCTTTGGTTTAAAGGATGAGGCCAGTTCCGTGCACGCTGCACTCCACCAGAAAGATCAATTGCACAGTCTCGAAGGACACATCCAGCCCCCGAATCATCAATGCGCTTATAGAAAGCGTAGGATGAGTCCATCAACTCCAATATGCTGATGATATGCCCCCCAATTGCAAGGCTACTGCCGGACCCCAACGGGTCCCAGCACCTTAGATAAGCAGTGCCAAACTGTGTTCTGTGGAACACTAGAGTTCTGCAAAAGCATTATAGATATGTGTGACTTCTCCAGGGAAAACACATAAAGTGGGAAGTCAAATACAAGAATGCCTAAGGCCTACTAAAACTTCAATATGGCCCTGTTATCCTTGATAACAATAGCAATGCCCCAGTGAAGACAGCAAGGCATACTGAATGATACGGAAAGAAGGAGAAAAGGGGTCAAAATATGGGAAGACATAAATTGATTGACCTTAAACTGAAGCATTTCACACTGTAATATTTATTAGAAAATGTCACTGGTTGAACATCGCTTATCCATAATGTTAAAATCCAAAATACTCCAAAACTGAAAATTGTCTACATGGGTGACTGAGATACCGTCACCTTTGTTTTCTGTGGTTCAATGTACACAAACTTAGTTTCATGCACATTATTTAAAAATATTGTGAATAAAATTATCTTCAGTGTAAGAGCATGCGTGTATGCAAATATTCCAAAAACACTTCTTGTCTCCACCATTTTGGACAAGGGTTACTCAAGTTGTAATTACTTTAAAAGTATATCTTCTCGAAGTATAAAATTGAGGTTTTTCTCTAGTTTAAATTTAGAAAAATAACCTTTAGCCATTGGACATTTATGCAGTTTTCTAATTAATGTCATAATTTGATTAAAGAAGGCACGGGCATAAGATAATCACTATTGGGAAGATTTCAGTATCTGAGTCCATGATGGATAATTTTGCAGAAAGGATGTTCCCAACCAAATGAAAAGCTACCATAATCAGTGATATATACTAATCCAAATTCTGCTTGTTAGGCAGGTATGTTAAAAAGAAGAGGCTAACGCAATATTTCCTTGATCAGATCATTGCTTCATTGAAATCCTCTCAGCTTTAGTGAAATAGAAGTTAACAATTTCAGGCATATCAGATGATGCATCAGTATTCTGTAAACAGGAGACTGTGCAACCCACTTCATTGAAAAGCTGTTTCCGCAGCTCTTCTAGATAGAATCTCTCAATTTGAGAAGCAGGTCCATGAAATAAGACGTTTGCATGCAAAATCTTTCAGATTTCCAATGAAAATGTAAAACAAAGGAGAGTGAGTTCCCTTGGGGATGGCACCTATCTTGGATTAGATCGTCTCTGATGTTCTTGCATCATATTATCAATGGCTTCAGGGAAATGAAACAGCAGTTTTCTTTCACAAGAACAAAGGCTTCCAGAGTTTTTAAAATGATAATATATTTAAAGAACTATTTCTAAGATTTCTGGGAGGAAAATAATAACTTATTGTATTTTTATTTGTTTTCTTTAATTATATTTGGATTATGTGTTAACGAATTGGAGTATTCATACAGAAGTTAGCTTTCTATTCACACCATAAGGATATATAGTCTTTATAAACACAGACAATGCCATCACTTGACAGAGGACAGAGATCAAGGGCACGGACTAACCACTTGGTGTTTGTTTTCTTATATTTCTTTTCACTAGCACCTAGTACACTAAACTTTGAAGCACGTGGGTTTTTTTAAAAAAAGGGATGTAATATACAATTTATTCTTGAAATCATTAAGAGCTAAGGTTTAGAAACTAGGACTACTGTTTATTCCCAGGATCTAGGACAGACACTCCTTAAACACAGATATTCTCTCTGCATGAAGAAATGATCTGCCCCAACTGCAAAGTAATCTTTTTCCAGATTTTCCTGAATGAAATTGAAGTTTACTTTTAGGACCCTTCCAGACATTGTAAAAACCCGGGAGGAAGCAGGTTAAAACAACCCACTTCCTCCCGTGTTTCTGTTCCCACTCCCCAACCCAAACACCAGGCTTTCCCTTGAGAGGTTGCTAGATACCAATCCCCTTCAGCCCCCCATTTTCCCCAGCCCTCTGCACAGTATTCCTGATACACAAATGATGTCAGCAGGTGGTGGTGGGGAGGAGGGAAATACCTCCTCTCCCTACTTCCTGACCCCCCACCTTCACACACACACCCCCACACACTCCAGTAAGTATTTTCTGGGGAAATGGCGGCTGGAGGGGAGGTAGGGAGAGGAGAAATTTCCTTCGGGCTCCAGGAGCCTGAAAAACTGGGGTGACTGGGGGATTGACCCCTCCCCAGGACTCTGGAAGCAGTCTGGGACTCAATCCTCACAGTCCCAGCCTCTGGAAACATCTGGACCTTAGCTTAAAATTAAGGCAAAACAAATTGGGAAAACCCAGTTTGCTCTGCATTTACCTAAGGCAGTGTTTCCCAAAAATTTTTAAGCTGCGGCACACTTTTTACATTTACAAAATCCTGGGGCACACCACCAACCAAAATGACTCAAAATGACACTCTAACACAGTAATACATATAGGTAATATGTTTTTAAAGGTATTTATACACTCAGTGTGAAACCTGGGCATTGCTTCTCCACTAGTACTGTTCTTATGCATCAATACACCTCATGGAACAATAATGAGGCTTCCACCTTCAATATATATGCTCCTGTATCATTCCAGGTGGGCATTAGATGAGTCCCTCATGTATAACTGGTGAACAGGAGAGTTGTTACACAGTCACTAGAAAGGCTATCACATCCAGCCAATACCAAATGTAGTAATAGTTGGTACACATATACACGAAAACGGCCGAAGGAAGCGGCGCCCCAGCCCCTTCTTCTTCTTTGCCGCCCGGCCCTTCCTCCCCCCCCCTCCCCCATAAGCAGCAGCAGCAGGAGTTTGGCAAGAGGGGGAAGAGAGGGGGGAAGAGAGGTTTTCCCGCGGCACACCAGGTGATCGCTCACGGCACACTAGTGTGCCGCGGCACAGTGGTTGGGAAACACTGACCTAATGCATCATTTGGCTATGAGGTAACTGCCTTTGGACTAACAGAGTATCCCAAGATTGCAGCCTTTAAAGTATTGGCCGGAATGGTTACAAGATGCAGAATTTGCATGACTGAATTTGCATTTTATGCATTTGAATGCACTAGAAAATAGAGAGATTTCCTGTATTCTTGGTTGTTTGCTATGGAACCAAAGCAGAACAAATGGAAGCTGCTCCTTGGGATCTCAAAGGACACTCAGATGAAGCAGCAAAGCAAGGATATGCTGGTCTCTCTCATTGGTAACCAAATCACTGACCTATGTAAATCAATATTTAGTCAGGGCATTGATGTGAAACAAATAGCTAGTTAAACTTTGTAGTGGTAAGTCTGAGATTCAAAACATGCCCGCTGTCACTATATTGCATTTAGGATTATGTTCTGTGATCAAACATTCCTGTGCAGAGATTAAGAAGACAAGAAAAGCTGGTTGTTAGGTTGGGGGATCTGTAGTTCAAAAAATAACTTTTCTAAGCATGGTGTACTCTGGTGTTGTATTCGAAAAAGGTACTTCTCTTAAACTTATGGTGTTTTGGGGCATTGAATTGTTGCCGCTGTAAATCGCCCTGAGTCGCCTGAGGGCTGAGAAGAGCAGTATACAAATGCAGTAAATAAATAAATAAACCTGACAATCATACTTTGCACCAATGTGGGGTGACAGGCTCATTCTAAGGACAAGGTATACATGATCAGAGATGCATACATAGACATCTGATCATACATTGGCCTACATGTGGGAAGGGAATGCAAGTTGAAGACTGTATGTTTTACAACCTAGATTTTATATGCTAGAATCATGTGTGAATTGGCCCAATGTGCAGCGGCATATACTTCAAAGTGTACCTTCATGATTTTCTTTCTGAAACAGACTGACAAATAATAGCTTTGTCTTTTTTCTCCTTGGTATTTTTAATTGTAGCCTCACCACTTCATGTATTTAATGGGAGACTGTCCCAATGGGGGAAAGGAACTAGCTGATTGCTGAAGGCTTTGAGTGAAATATGAAGAGGCTATTGAACGAGAAGCTTTGTTCTTTGCTTCTCAATGGACCAAGCCCAAGCAGAATGGCTTCCCTGTCTTGCAAAAATTAATGTCTAGTATACACAATGCTAATGAGCTCCTTCTGGGGCACAGAAAATATGTTTTCAGGGCAACCAAAGAGCAAATTGCTTGTTTTTTCCTCCCTGAAGGTGAAGGGTTAATGAGGTGGGTGGAGTGAAGGCTAATGGGAAAGCAGCCTTAAGTCTGAGCTTTAGACTGGAAATGAGAAGACAGAAAAGTGGAGCACAATAGGACTGAAGATGCCCCTCAGATTGACATGGTACAAGTTAATTGCTTGGAGCACAATCACAATCTCCGTATTCGGTTTAGTGCATACTTCTCGGCTGTTGAAGATGTCTGTGGACTTTGACAGCTTTATCACTTCCACCTTCCAAATTCAAAGCATTGTCTGACTAGCAAAACTCTGAAAGATTAAAACAGTGGGATAAAATTACAGCAGATCACAATATAACTTCTTTACATGCCCTCATTTCACCCTCTTAGCATGTTGACAAGCCTTCCCACTTCAGAGGTGAGACACCATTTAGCAGAGAGAGGAATACCTCATCCATGAAATGGTCCTTTCTTAATATTTCTGATGGCATTTAAACCGCAGGCCGAATGCTGTTTTTATTGACTCTCAAAGCATTCCTTGTACTACATCGTCGACAGGGCAGCCCGGTCAGCAACCTCCACTTGGTGTAAGAGGCCACAGAGCTCTTAGAGGAAAGAAAAACTTCACTAATGATCACAATGAAAAGGGGGAAGCCAAGTTTTTCAGGGCTCACAAACAGTCTGCAATCTCACTGAATGCACTCTGGAGCACGGGAGAGAGAAAAGGAGGAACATAGCTAATTAACACTTTGCTTTGTATGTTGGGAAGTGAGCAAGCAAGTACCCTTTAGAGCTGTATGGAGGTTAGATGCCTCTACTTGCAGGAGAAACTAAATCAGAAAGCAAAACATTCATATATTTGTAGTTTCTAGAGGGTTCAGACACAACTCTTGACACTGAACTTCCAAACATAAATTGGAACATTCACAATTCTACTCTTTAGTAAGTTCTTTATGTAGGTTTTAAAAGATTGAATAGGGAGGGGAAAGCATTCCAGTATCCTTAGATTTCTAGATATAAAGAAAATGATAGAACCGTCTACATCAAACAAGGCATCAGATAACCTCCTGGTGAGTTTCCTACTGATTGTATGCACAACCTTTCAGACAACTATTTCAGCAAAAAGCTCTTGTTTTTATCAAACAAATCCAGATAGAAATAACGTGAATCCAATTTGGTTTAGATTACAATTAAGGGGGAAGCATAGCACAAACATGGTTCATAAAGAATTAAATAACAAATAAATCATTCTTCCCCACCCCACTATAATTCTTCATACTTAAATGTTTTGTATTTAAGAATCCAAAAATATGGCCAGCATATTGCTCCACTGAGGACCTTGAAATCTATCCAGACATTTCTCAGCTTCATAACAATTCCCCAACTGATTCATATGAAACTCTTCTGGGTGCCCTATAAAAACCTTTGTTTAATGGCTGTGTATTTCCGCTGCAATCTGACTATTTTAAATCTGTAGCTTCTATGGATGAGTTTATGCATATATGCTACATATGTTTTACATTTTATGAAAAAGGAGAGCCTAAGGGTAGGGCTTCTGGCATCCAATGAAGGTTATAAAATGGCCATTTGCAGGAAAGGGTACTGCATCAGTGGTTCTTGGAGCTGAGAATTTCATTCAGATCCTGTCAAATAAATTGTGTAAAAAGGAAGATTCTGGGGCAAATTTTCACTGTTCCTGATGTGTTTTAAAAATTATTTATGAAATCTACTTCTTTGCCAGATGTTTAGTTGAAAAGCTATGCATCAGTGTATGGTCAAAATTATATAAATGCGAAACTATCCAAATCAATCATTAAAAGCAGCAACTCAAATCACAGAATAAAACAAAAAATCAAACAAATTCACAACAAAATGAGACTAAGTAAAAACATTAAAATCAAAAAGGCAATCTTTGAGTTACAAACATCTAACTTACAACCAATTCAAAGTTACAAACAGGAAGTGAGAGAAATCTAATCTACCACTCGGAAGGGACATTCACTCCTGAAAGAGTTTCCATGGTAAAAAAAAAGGTGTCTCCACTGAAGCTTTCTCACCTATCGTTGTTTCCACAACAAGCCAATTTTTTAAAATTCCAATTATCACATGGACATAAAATGAGAAGAAATCTTCTGAACAGGGACTCAGACAGCAAAACAGACATTACAGGGATGTTAACCCTATCCTATGCTATCCAAAGCAGATAGATAGATAGATAGATAGATAGATAGATAGGAGTTCCACTTTAAAATGTACCTGTTCTGACTTGCAAATTCAACTTAAGAACAAACCCACAGAACCTATCTTGTCCGTAACTTGGGGACTGGCTGTAATGAGATCTTTAGCAAATGCCAGAAAGATAACCATTAGGCAAGTTTGCTGCAAAAGAAAAAAGAGACACCGTTCTTTACTTCAAAAAGGCGAGCAGGGTTTGGTTATGAGTGACCTTCCAGATGTAGCTGAATTAAACTCCCAGGGCACTTCTTGAGAGCACCAAAATATGGCATAAAAAATCCGGGAACCTGACTGCAGGTCCCCACACAGTCCCAGGATTGGATCCCCTGCCATCCTCATAGACTTCCTCTGTCTCAGAACAAGATGGAGGGCAGATGGAGGACATCGGCAGAAGTTTTTTAAAAAAAAGATCACTCTTTTATGCACTGGACTGTATATGCACACATGTGAATATTTTAAAATAAATATAAGGAGATCTGCATGGGTGCATAACGGGGTGGTTTTTTTAAAAAAAAACTTCCACTGGATTTCTCTCTTCCCCCAATTGTTTACTCAAGGTTTGTTTAATATTATAATAAAGTTTAAAATAAAGAAAGAGAGTTCTAATTGCTCTCCATTTGCGCTTCCTTTAAACCAGCTATGTGTCCATTTGAAAGCCCAATCAGCTGATCAGCTATTTTGGGCTTTCAAAAGGTACATGCATGCAGGGGCGGTCCTACAAGATAGGCCAAGTAGGCGGCCGCCTAGGGCGCCATCTGGGAAGGGGGCGCCATCCTGGCCGCATGGGCCGCCATCCTGGCCCTGCAGATGTTCCTCAGACAGTGCTGCAGCTGCCTGCTTTTTGACCCCGGCCTTGTGCGCTCCGACGCCGCTTTTGGGCACACGCGGAGGTTTTCACGCAGGCGCAGTTGCTCCGGAGCTGAAGTTGAGGGCAGGAGCAACTGCACATCCGCGAAAACCTCCGCGCATGCCCAGTAGCTCCCTTGCGCAGAAGCCTGTAAGCAAAGCACTCCCTATCGGGCAGGCAGGGAGTGCTTCCCCTCTCCCTTTGTCTCCGCCGCGCGCGCGTTTGCAGGGAGGAAGAAAAGAATCAGTGAAGGAAGTGTAAGTGAAGGAATGAATGAAGGGCTTTCCTCCTCCTCCTCTGTGACCTCTTCTCTCCCTCCTTCCTTTCTTCGGCTCTATTTCTGTCTAGACCTGAGGGGCCTGAGGCTATGAGGAGTTGTGGGAGTTGGAGGCCAAATCACTTAGAAGGAGGGAGGGAGGGCCCAAGTTTGCCCAGGCCGCGCTGCCTGTATTCGACCTCATTTGAACATTTTGGCTGTTTTTCTATTTACATTTATATTGGGATCCTAATTTTGGACTTATGGGAGACTCCTATGAATTATGAGTCGGGTGATAAGTAATATATTCTGATTTTGATGCATTTACATTGCATTTCTTGATGATTATTCTACAGTTCTGCTTAATATTGTCATGCAATATAATACAAATACAATATAACAATAGAATAATGATATATTTTATATTACATGTAATATTACAAACAATATTGCAGTATAGTGGTATTGTACAAAATAGTAATACATAATATTTTATTTTACTTTATTTTGGGTTATTTGAGTTTTATAGGAGCCATGAAAAGGATAATTTTATTTAAATAAATAATTTTATTATTTTATAATAATAATATAATAGAATGTTACATTATATTATAATGTCAATATATTATAATATAATTATATTGCAATGTAGTATAATATAATTATAGTATGAGTATGGTATAATATATTGTATTTGATACAATATAATACTACTAATGGTATTGTGATATTATAATTGTATATTTGTTTTACATGGGGGGTGGCAAAATAATGTTTTTTTGGGGGGGGCACCAAAATAATGTTCGCCTACCATTTAAAATTACCTTAGACCGCCCCTGCATGCATGCTGGAGCGGTCTACACAGGTGGATAGTAAGGAAAGCACATGTTTTTTGCGAGTGCAGGGTTACAGAGTTATGTGAATATGCACAATTATCTGGCTGGAATTGGGATATAAGCGGACCTTTTTAATGTTTTTTGCCCATTGCAGTGAGTCATCGCAGATTTTCTGCTAGCATTATTTAACTACCCCACCTCTTAATCTGATAACTTTTGCATTTTAGGTGCTGTGTAAAAGGGCCCTCAAAATCCCTTACCACTGGCTAGATGGATAACAGTGGTGCGGTTTGTAGTTCAGCACCATATAAAGAGCTACACTCCAAGAAGGGCCTCATAAATTGGTCTTAATGTTCATTGTATTTAAAGTCTGGAAAACTTCCTCTTTAAAACTACAGTGTCCATGGGATTCTGTTACTAGTAATCAAAAAGTAACTATTCCAAGCTCTGCCTTATTGCTAGGAATAAATCCATTAAATTTTACCCAAAAACCAAGAACATTTAGTTTGCCAGAATATTGCTTGATAGCCAGCTCAAAAAATGCAGACACTTCTCTTTCCCTCCAGCCCACATCACAAATGTCACAAATTGGGAGCCAACATTCTTCGCTTTACTTACCCTATGAAGGCCATGAAGGCCAACTCTGGCAAATATCTTGTTCTTGGCTTTTCTTCGTGAATGAAGATTTAGGAAGGACTCATCCTACGCTTTCCACAAGTGCATTGATGATTTGGAGGTTGGATGTGTCCTTCGAGCCTGTGCAATAGATGTTTCTGTTGGAGCGTAGCGTGCACAGAACTGGCCTCACCCTTTAAACCAAAGGTTGGTCTGCCAGAGCCTAGCAAGCCTCGGACGATGGCAGCGAGGTCCTCAGGTCGTAGGCTTGATTTGAGTTTCCTTCTCTAGATGGTTGACCTTACAGGGTTAGACGAGCACCATCTGCCCAGGTTTGAAATTAGAGTTTTCCTTCTCTTAGGATGGTTGCTAAAAGACTAGAGAGCCCATCTTACCCCCGTTAATGCTCTTTGTCAGACCTTTCGGTTGTGACCTGTCTGGCATGGGAGGCCCTACCAGTGGCTATTATGCCACCGCCAGCATAGCTCACAACTTCATTAGGGTACGCAAGCCTCTCCCCCGCAAGAAGGGGGCGCCAACGGAAAGGATCTTGTAACCAGCTCTTATTAAGCACACATCCTTAGTTAGGAATGATACAATAACGTAAAGTGTTTTTCACTTGATGTAGTCATTTCTCTAATAATATAATATGAGCTGGGCGACAGAATAGAAGATTCAGCTAATGCACCAGGGAACATCTGCCAGCAAATGAACCATTTCCAAGACAAAAGATCCAGTCGGCTAGAGATGAACTCTGACTGTCCTATAAGTCAAGAGGAACTCTTGTTGCGCTTAAAACATCACTCATGATGGGAACTGTATTTCACTTCCATCTCAACATTATCCACAGAGGCATCGTGCAGTGTGCACCTCCATGGGTTATCAGCATCTCCTCTTTCACAGTGCTTCGCTTTGAAATACAATAGTATTCACAAAGTATTTCAAAGAGGCATACAAAGGAAATTTTAAAACCCACACAGCTATGGAGAATGGACACAAAATGTGAGATCATATAAAGTTTTTGAAGGACTGACTGAAAGGGAATGTTTTTCAAGCATCTGTTAGCTATGATTTTTTTTTTTAAAAAAAATAGCTTTCTCAATTCATTTTGCTGTGGATATGACCTCATCTCAGGTGGTTTAAGAAATCCCTTTTGAAATGTAATTAGGCAGGAAAAACATACACATTAAAACAGAAGGATCTGAAAACCTGGCTTGAATTTGTCAGAAAGGATGCACTAGGGAGAGAGGGGGGGAGCATTGCCATCTAGGAGCAGAGAGGCAGACATTTTCAAACGCAGAGGGGGTATTGAACAACAGCCATGGATATCAATGGCAACTGCCAATTTTCATTCCATGTCAGAAGTGAACCCTCAGAAATATATGATCCAGAGCTTACGCCTGTTCTCCGTAGCCTGTTCATACATTGTTCAGATGAGCTTTTTAAAAAACAAAATACTTTTGATGGAAGTAAACAGCTCCCATGATGATATCATTTGATATTTGCATCAGGCATGCATCTGTAGTACCTTGAAATACAACTTTCTGCTTAGTGTAATTTAACTATTCATCTACTAATTCTTGCCCAAACCCAATTAGAAACAATAAGCATCCTTTTTAAATACAAGAGTTAAATTAATATACTGACTTGTTAGTAAAAACTGTTTGGGCCATAGAAATATATTACCTTTTGGTGTATTGTAGGGCAGTGCAAAGCTGTACCAATGCTTTGGTAGGCTTATACAAACTGTTTTTGTTTTCCTCAAAATTCTTCAGAAGTTTTCCTTGAGTAGGAAACTACAAGTTCTCAGTGCTACTACTGCTTGGGACAGCTCAAAATTATTGTAAGCATTTTTTTGTTGTTGAACCATTCCACATCATAGATTATGCCTACCTAAGCTCTAGGAAGGATTATTTGATAATTTCATTGCCTGGGAGGAGGATGGGGGCAATGAAATTATCAAATAATCCTTCCTAGAGTTTAGGTAGGCATAATCTATGATGTGGAATCGTTGTCCTTTGAAAAAAGGGATTCTAGTGGCTGCACCTCTTGCCTTCTTCCCGAGATGCTACTCTGAGACATATAAAATTGATACCCTCAACCAACATAGCAATTATTTTCCAATTGACATTATCACATGTCTCCTTAAATGGGTTGTCCAGTTTTTATGTAATACAGTGAGATAAATGGTCCAGCCAGCAGGTACTGGGGCACTTCTGTCTTGGCTAGATCATCTGCAAAATGAGGAGTTTCTGCTGAAAGCATATATGGAATTGAAGATTTTTATTCACCTTACATGGGTCTTACTTGCTAATGCATTATTTGTTAGTTTCACCCCTTGTCTCAAGTCAGGCCATATATCCATTAAGACCTGGATTAAAAGCTTCAGAATTAAGATACTACTCTTTCTACAATCTTTTCCCTTCTGTCTGTAGGGGAGACTGGTTTTAATGCTTTGTTAAAGCTGTTTCTTTCTACTCTAGAGGAGACGGGTGCTGCAGGCATGCATGGCGCTCTCTCACTGCAGCACACACAGATTTCCAAGGCATTAAAAAAGCCCTCTCTTTCCTCTTGATTTGCAAGTCCTGGAGTGCTGCCTCCCCCCCCCCCCACGACGCTTCAATCTCCTTTCTGCTTGGTTTAACTAAGCATTAAACTAAGGTTTAATGCTTACTTAAAACTGTTTCTACTCTAGAGGAAACAGGTGCTTCAGCCATGCACAGCACTCTCTCCCTGTAGCACACAGCTTTCCAAAGCATTTTAAGGAGGCTTCCCCACTTCCCAGGGAAGGAGCTATCCTACCCTGGGCTTCCTTTAAAAGCGCCCTCTCTTTCCTTTTGATTCGCAGGCCTTGGAGTGGTCCCCTCCCCTCATGCTTCTATCTCCTTTCTCTTCAGGTTCAATGCTTAGTTGTTAAAGCTGTTTATACTCAAGAGGAGACAGATGCTGCAGGTTCATGCGGCAATCTCTCCCTGCAGCATGCAGCTTTCCAAGGAGTTTTATGGAGGCTTCCCCACTTCTCAGAGAAGGAAGGGTGATCGACCTGGAGCTATCCTACCCTGGCTTCCTTTAAAAAGCCTTCTCTTTTCTCTTGGTTGCATGCCCTGGAGTGCTGCCTCCCCCCTCCCCTTTGCTTTTTCTTCTAGCAGCTGCCTCCTTCCCACACGCCATTTTAAGGCAACCAGTTTTCAACCGCCATTGTTCTGTTGCAGCCGAAAAAAACATGGAGGCTGAGCCATTGCCGTTATGGCCATCTGAACAAGCCAAGATAGCTGGATTAATCAAAGGGAACCGGCCAAATCGAATCTGTGCACAAGCCTAATGGGCATTATAAACAAAGTGACTTGTACCTTTGTGCATTTTGTTGCACTATTCAGGGTAGCAGATTAACACAATGGCATTCGGCTGGAGTCGAAACAGGCAAGATAATAGGCTGTTGACAATCAGTGATGATTTCCTGGTTTGGTTGCAGCTGCTTGGTTCCAACTCTTGCAGCGCTTTTAGTATGAGGGCAGCTAAAGGGGACAGAGCCTGTGCTGCAAGATATCTGGATCTTGGCCCCATGCTGTCACCAAGCCTCTTTGGCTGTAACCAATAAAGTCATTGCCTGATATATGCCAGTTATTGTTGGTTATGTCATTATTGCCAAGCGAAGCCTCACTCACTAGTGAGCCCGCAAACCTGGATCAGACACACCACAAACGTGTTTTGTATTATGAGAAGTTGTTAGCACTCCATCTAGCCAACTATCAGCCCTTGCAGGCTGTGGTTTTTTGCACAGCTGCTTCCTACTATACGGGCACACTAAAGATTAAACCTGGGAATGCGAGCAGTGCACTGCTGTGCTAGAGTTGCTCCCTGTGAAATGTCCATTATAAGAAATGTGTGATATGTGGATTCATGCTATATTTGTCTTCATTCTTTAATTTTATACATGACGGCAATCACCATTTGAAACATGAATAGCCCCCATTGTACAATCACTGATATAAATCACAGCTGCTATATCATGAATCTCAACCAAAAAAAATTCAGCCAGTGATGGAAAGGGCTTTTGAGATCTCAGGAATGAATTTCAGATGTTTGCAGTCCTTGGAGGTGCACTGCAAATCACACAAGGGAAATTGTGCCAGGTGTTTGGAGTTTCATGCCTGCTGCTTAAGTAACACTCATCATTTTAAAAAGCCATCCTCAACGCAGCTTCACCAAAGGGAGCAAAGAAGAACATGACCTAGCACCATTTCAGAAAAACAAAACAGAAGTCTTATCCAATACAAAGTTTTAACCATTTCTTTGGTCTCTGTTGCCATGCCTAAAACTCAAAATCCAAGCTTTGCTTTTGTTTTCAACATGGTCTTAATAAAAACTATGGAGCAAGCAAGTGGTTTTCTTTCTAACTGTGTTGACAGGGAATCCTGGCAGTACTTGGCAGATTTGCAACAAAAAGGTCCCAATGGTGCACATATTTCCCAGGAGGTTGTTTGCTGTTTTCTACCAGCCACAGCATAAAGTGTGCAAGAGAAACATGGACACATTATAAAATGTGTGTTCGGTTCATCCAAGAACAGAGTGGAGCACATGCAATCCTGGCCAATAACATCCACAAACTGAGCATTCACCCAAAAACATCACTCAGGGCCCAGAATCCTTTATAGTCTGTGGGATTTACTCAGCACATAGTTGAGGAGGGGAGGCGCTTCCTGTGTGCAGAAAGTTTGAAGATCACAGATACAGAGGGGGAAAGACAAAGACAGGAGTTGCGTACAGTCCCCTTATTCTAAAAGTAAGCCAAACAGGATACAATTTCGCATGTTGGAGGGACCAGGCAAACAGACTCAAACTAGTTTTGAGGATGGTTTAATTCACATTCACAGTCCAAAACAAATCTACAAATGATTCTGACTTTAACCAGATTGGGTACAAATACTTTTTCCTTTCTTTCTAGGACCCCTTGGGCTATCTTTTATGAATCTAATAAACTGCGTATCTTTTTGGTGGGTAGGCAGGGGTGATCAGGATGGTATATTTTCCCCATAAACCCCAATATATCTCCCCTCATGTTTTCCCCATGTATGTAATTTTAAAAATATGAAAGTGCCATTGTTTACCTTTAGCCAGCTCCTTGGGTGAGGCTTGCCAGCTGCAAGCTTGTGATTCAATCACCCATCCACTAGCCTTATTTGCGTGACAATAGCAAAAGTCTGCTCTTTCCAAAAGGGCCTCTCCCCCTTGGACTAAAACTGGTTTCTGCTAATCAATAGACAAAGGCTGCTGAGTTTAGCTTGCCTTTGTGCCATTGATTAATAGGCAAAACTATTTCTATATTTCATAAACAGCCACCTCTATCAGACTTGGAAACTGGTACATGGCTTCAGCTTCTTTATTTGTTTACCATCCAAAGAACTGAGACCCTACAGCAATATATTAATCTGTGTCTATCAAACAGAGAAAAACACAGATAAGGACCCTTGGATCATCAACCAAAAGACAATAGAATTGCTCAGCTTGAGAAGAGGAGGGTTCTTGCTGAACACTTGGCCACTTGATCTACATATTTAATCCCATCAAAATGTTTTTCTGCCTTCATTGTTCTATTCACCGCCCGCCTCTTCACCCTCTTTGGCTGGAAACCGGAAGTGGACTGAGCTCCCATTGGCTAAGACGCAGCCAGCCAGCAAGATTCCATCCAATCAACGCAAAGCCAGTCTGGGGGCAGGAAGTGGGAAATTTGAATCTGTAACCTTATAAAATGGCATGTTTTTCCAATGTAACCTTTATGTCAGCATGATGAATCATTGTGGCTGTCATCCTTTCCAGCTGGTCTGAATAAACACCTCGGTGGCACTCCTTCAACTTGGTGAGCTTTTTATTGGAAAAATTCTAGGGAAAATTGGGATTGGGCTTCCTTTCTCACCAGGTTTAATATGGATCCTCTTTGGTGGGTCTAGCTGGTCTGCCTTCATGGCAAGGCCCCCAAATTTTGTTTGGTGGTCAATTCATATGAAAATAGAAGATACTATACAAGAGTCTCATTAAAAAAAACCTCATTGCTAAATTGCAGAATGTGTGTGTGGTGAAGGGGGGGGCTACTAGAAAATATCAAATCACATTATCAAAGTTGAGTTTGAGATGAGAAGAAACACACATTTCAAAATAAAAACATATTGGTTTTAAGACCATCTGAAAAGGGGGAGGAGTGGATAAGAAGGGGGGACTAGGGGCCCTTTCACACAGCCATATAACCCAGAATATCAAGGCAGATAATCCACAATATCTACTTTGAACTGAATTATCTGTCATATAATCCAGTTCAATATGGATTTTATGGAGCTGTGTGGAAGGGGCCTTGGAGGCACATATTATACAAGGGAGACTAAGGACTTCATCAGATGGAGCTGGTGAAAATGGGTGAAAGCAGAGTAAAAGTCTGCATGTAGAATCATCTTCTTTGCATGGGACCCCCCCTCCCCCAGTCTTCTGACAGAAGGCATAGTTCTTAAGACTGACACCATTTCTTTCTATGGGCTCATTTCCCTCCCAATTTCCTTTAGCAAAGTAAGGATCATACAACTGGAGCTAAACTAAAAGTTAAGAATTAAATTAAATTTGCTTAATCTTCACCACATGTCATCCTTCCTTTATACGATGGGTTTTTGTTGGATGATACCAGAACTTGAAAGACACTTTCAGAGGGTCTTTAAAGGGACCAAAGGAAATGTACCTGTCATTAAAAATAACTGAACAATAATAAGTCACTGAAATTGTTACTTTTTATTAATTTGGGCAAAATTACATTGCTACAATTATTATTATTATTATTAGTAGTAGTATGTTTATTATTATGTTTATTATTATTATGTTTATTTATACCTCACATTTTCTCTCCACAAGGAGACTCAAAGTGGCATAAAGTAATGTGGGCATACATTTAACTACTGTATATACTCGAGTATAAGCTGACCCAAATATAAGCCGAGGAACCTAATCTTACCACAAAAAAACTCTGAAAACGTAAATGAGTATAACCCTAAGGTGGGAAATGCAACAGCTATGGTAAATTTCAAAATAAAAATAGATACCAATTGTTGCACCTTAGCCTGACGGGGTCCCTCAGTAAACCCACTTGACACCAGTGAAGGTTAAATGGTTTATTCAGAATAAATGGATAAAGAAAGAGGCTAGGATTATAGTCTATTGTTGCTCTTAAGCAGCAAAAGATAGCAGCATAAATGTCCAGAAATAAGCAGGGTTGCAAGGCAATAGTCCATGGAATAAACAGGAGCAAAGGCAAACACGATCCGGAGGCAAAAGAGTCTTTGCGCCCCAATGGGCTAATCCAGGAAAGAGTTCTTGGCACCGATGCGTTGGCAAATAGAGTCCGTGGCTGTAAGGACTATTGGCCCAGGCAAAGTTCTGTGAAGGCTTGGCTTGGTTCTAAACGTTGGCAGGAGAAACCATATAGCTTGGGGTCGGGATTCTTATAGGTCTAGAAGGCTTTGATCCTTATGACGTTAAGTTGCATCGAAACTCAGTTCTCAAAACAGTTCCCAGCTGGGCCTTCTCTACCCTCCCGCATCGGAATGGTATGTGAGTCCAATTAGCGTGGGCACCTGGCAAACGGGAGTTAACTTGCCTCTGCTATCTGCCTGGGGGGAAACTTGGGTGCCTGTGGCCTTGAACACGGAGTGAACTAGAGACCTCTGCTGCCTGCGACTTTTAGGCTTTGCAGGCCTCTCTGCAACTTTGGTTTTAACATGGCGTGGGTCTGGCTGGGAGTTAGAGTCATGCTGGGACATGGCACCAATAAATAATTGGGGCATGCAGCTTCTCCTCTCCTCTGGACACAGTAACCTAGCTGGGTTGCTGTGCCGAGAAGTAAGGTGGCACGCCTTCCTTTCCTCCTTTCTCGGCACAGAATATATGATAAATTAACTCTGTATTGTTTTTAAATGTTTGAATTATTTTTAATCTACTTTTTAATTCTATTTTAATATTTATTTAAGTGTACATTGTGTTTTCCTGAAGTGTACATTGTGTTTTCCCACATCGGGAGACACGGAGACGCACTATCCACAATGCTGTGGCCTCTTTCGAGAAGACACGGCGAACACGGAGAAACGACAACGCAGAAAGAACCGCAACTTGGAAATAACATCACCCAAGGAGACTTTCCGCTGTGCTTTCTGCAACCGGACTTGCCTATCTCAGATTGGCCTTTTCAGTCATCAACGCGCTTGTAAAAAGCGTGGAATGAGTCCTTCCTAAAGAATCTTCGTTCGCGAATGCCGAGACATTGTGTTTTAAGGCATCAAATCGTTGCCTGTATGTAGTCACCTTGAATCCCCTCTGGGGTGAGAAAGACGAGGTAGAAATGTCGTACATTAATTAATAAATAAATTGTAACTAAAACATAAATGGTACTACAAAAGGAGGTTATACTATTCATTGGAAAGTTACAATGGTAATGTAATTTAGCTATGCCTTATCTATTGAAAAAACAAATTAATGGAACATAATTCATTATTATTTGTGGTGTGTTACTTCTGAGCTCTGAGGCTATCAAAATTCTGGTCATTTCTTCACTCTCTCTTCTTCTTTTTATCCTTCTTTATTTTTCTTCTGTGATCTCTCCTTTCTCTGCAGCACTTTCTGACTTCCACCAACCACTCTTGGATCTACCATGACAAAGGTCAACCAGGTGGGGAGTATAAGGGACCGTACTTCTTTAACTGACTAAATAACAGATATCATAATTAGACTTCAAAAATATAAATCACAATGTGGCAACTAGTAGGTTCTTGCAAGAGAAGAGCAGGGTAGGAGAAGCCTGATGAAATGATGAAGAACAGGATAAGTTCGCTTTAGAACTGCAATTAATGAGTCAAAGGCACATTACTAAAATGAGATTGTGATGACAGATTAGTCTGTTGCTGTTAAATATACTGCTTTGCTCACTTTCTGTCTCCCTATTTTATCACAAGGGATAGAGTGAAGACGCAAAGTCTGGCAGCTTTTTTCGGTACTAATTGGAAACTCTGTAATGGAAGATTCCAGCAATCCCATCGGGGAAAAATTACACTAATCCAGTGTAGATGAAATGAAGTCATAAAAACGAGACTGCATTTAGGATTGATTTCAGAATAGGAGTGAATGTGAAAGAGAGCAGTGCACATTACAACCAAAGAGAGGAAGCTGAAATGCTGGTTCAGATTTAAAGTTTGTGACTGGAAAAGGGCAGATTCTGTTCCAAGTTATGCATGTATGTTGGTATGTTTCTGGGATTATGGAATACTCCGAAATAGTATTAATGCACATCGATGTTTATTTATCCTGTCAGAAGCAAACCGAGGGTACCGTTGTAATGAATTTAAAAACACAAACAAGGTTTTTTTGGGGTTTTTTATTTAAAAAAAACCTTGGTATTATACTAAATGTCCTTTGACCTGTAGCTGGCTACTTGGAGTGCCTCTGGTGTTGCTATAAGAAGGTCCTCCATTGTGCATGTGACAGGGCTCAGACTGCATTGTAATAGGTGGTCTGTGATATATTGATGTACTCCAGCAATATGTTAATGTGCATTACAGTAGGGCATTACATTGCACATTCTCTGCAGCTGTCCTGGAACCTATTCAAGGGAAGCCTCTGTGGTGCATATAAGCAACATCCAGACATCGAATTGGGTCCAAGACTTTCCATCTAATCACCCGCACACTAAAAACCACTTTCTTCTCTGCGGGTTTCATACAGACCTATAGTTGTTAGTGTAGATCCTACACTCCGCAGTGTTTATGTTTGTGCGTCCATAAAGCAAAGATTGGAAAAGGGTTGCTTTTGGTGTAATACATCTTTCAAAAGTTTTTTGCAAAATGATACATCTTTTTTAAAAAATGTTTTGCTCCTGCCTTCTCCGCTAAACAGGTGGACCATAGATAATCTTTTCTGTGTCTTGAGTCCCATGATGATGGAATTTTGGTGGAATTTCATGCTCCTGTGAGACAAGAAGCTATTCCTGTTCCAACCCATGACTTTTCAGCTGCTAAAACAGATCAAAACCAAACATAACAGATAACAGAAAGAGAACAAGAACTCCAAATGCAACTGTTTAACAAATGTTTGGCAGAAATAAAGAAAAATTATATAGTTATTAATGCAGAGAAATAGAAAATAAGTACTGTCATTTGTATGTCTTCCGACAGGGACTGTCTGTCGTATGTGTAATGTAATCCGCACTGAATACCCTTCAGGGTGAGAAGAGCGGAATATAAATAAACAGTTATTATTATTAAGTATGGAAAACAAAACAGTCCACAGACAGGAGCCCCGTGTTGGGGGGAAAGCGGCTCGTAATGCTTTCACCTTGGTTGGGCGCAGGGCCTCGCCCAGAAGTCACATGCCGTTATGACTCAGTCTTCTAGGTGGGGTGAAAGCATCCTATGATGCTGTAGTGTTTCAGCCTGGTGCTCATGTGCATGCTAGGGATGATGGGAATGTTTCTGAAAATGCTGATGATGGAATTGTTCCTGCAAATGCTGATGATGGGATGCTTAGAACTCTGAGATGCAAAGTGACCTTTTAGATGAGGCTTCCTTTTCTCGGATTAGTTCCCTTCCCAGGGCCTCAGTAGATGAGAATTCTTGTGATCAAGATTCAGAAAGTCTTGATGCTGGTAATGGAACACCTGGGAATTTTAACGAGCTTACATTTGACCGTCGAGATAGCATTCGGCGATCTAGGCAGGCTGCCAGCCTGCGACGTAGCAGTAGGTTTGCAAAACAAAACTGATTGTCTTTATAATAGTTGACTAGAGAAATTGTCTTCAGATTCCAGGCTTCAAGCTCTTGATTTTGCTTAGGCCTTTGTGTGCGTTTTGCTCCTATAACTGCCTTGTATTATTCATGGGATTTTCATCAAGCATTTTACCTTTGCCTTTGGATTTTGGGATCATATATTTGTCTTTGGATTTTGGGACTATTTGAACTGTGTATTTTACCTTGGATATATTCTACTATTGATCTTCTTTTAACCCTTTTGTTGGACACTATATTTGATTCAATAAAAGCCTTTTTATTCAGACTGTCTATTGTGTGTGTGACTATGTGGGGTGCTCCTTGTCTGAAGTGCAACAGATGCTGAATTCACCCCATCTGATGAGCTCCAATATCTCCCATGCAAGGATACTGATGCTCAAAACTTTTACAACAAACATGTTTACCATATATGGAGCAAGAAATGCAGGTGTTCTAGCTGGGTTCAAGAAAGGAAGAGGAATGAGAGATCATATTGCACACTGGATAATGGAATACATTAAAGTATTTGAGGAGAAAATCAGCTTATGCTTTGTCATTATGGCAAAGATAGTTGTATAGCTCATGAAAAATTATGGATCAGTCTTTTAAAAAATGGCAACATTTGGTTGTTTTGATATGTAGCCTTCTACTCAGGACTAGATCCACTATCAGGACAAAATGTGGACAGAGAGAACGGTTTCTAATTTGCAATGGGGTTTAACAAAGCTACATTTTATCTATCGATTTGCTTGTATATTGAACATATACAATAGACATATACATAGAGGGAGGTGGTATAAAGATGAGAGAGAGGAACATTAACAACTGAAGACACCCAAATAACACCATACTACTAACATAAAATAGAGTCTTGGAATTAATACTGAAGAACGTAAAGGAAAAAAGCACAATTGAAACATTATGTCCAAAAATCCAAATTCAATAATCAGAGACACTGAAAAGAGGGCTAGAATGGATGACCTCCCCATGTTCCCACCTGATATCAGAAGCAGGAAACTCCCTGTTGGGAAGCCTCGCCTGGTTTTTCTCCTTTTCACAAACACCACAATGGGCAGAGATCAAAAGTAGGACATAGGAACCTCCTTATCAGCTAGCTGTCAGGCAAGCACTTGATCTAACACAGTGACATAATGAATCTCATCTAAAATAATCTGAAAGCCCATCATTACAGCCCAGCTTCCTATTGCCCCATTCAGGAACCTTCTTCAGACAGTGACAACACAATGAATGACCAACAGTAGACACCTCAGAGACCTAAGCAAGGACTTGACACTACTCTAGCAAACTTAGAATTGTTCACAATTCGTTGTTTTTAACTGGACTTGGATATTTGGTCTCTGGTTGAACAATAAGATCTGTTTCAATGCTACTAAAGCAGGGCTTGGATTGATGATCTCCCAATGCACCCACCTGGAGAATTAATACA
Organism: Anolis apletophallus; assembly: GCA_030556195.1. NCBI lineage: Eukaryota > Metazoa > Chordata > Lepidosauria > Squamata > Anolidae > Anolis > Anolis apletophallus. The sequence continues at coordinate 79,878,427 of JARBWK010000008.1, forward strand.
ATTTGGCACCACTAACTGCTCTCAAATCATGGATGTTGTACTTTTACAAGATTTTAAACCTTTGCTGCCAAATAGTATTGGTGCCTCATCAAATTAAAACTCTGATATGTTATCGAGCCATGGTACCCACTTCCTATTTTTTTGGACATTTAAAATACTTTAAGCAAGAAATATGATTTTCTCTTTATTTTGTAAACCTTTTCTGCTCTTTTGAAGTTTTGTTGTTCGTAAGCCACTGGAGACCCCAGGAGGGCCCAGTACCAAACAACTGTATTCTGAATAATATCAATATCAGACCCTTTAATAAATGTATTAAATTGTATTTCTGTGTAACTTGCACTAATTGTATACTGTATCAATTTCTAAAATGTATAAAACTATATCAAATATACTGTGAAGGCACCCATTCCACCAATGCAACCTATTTGCACAAGCTTCTGAGAACGGAGATTGCTGAGCCAATAGAACGGTCCCTTCAGAGATCACCTGGATTTGATAATACAAATTTCTTTGTATTATATGACAGACATATAATTCCTTTATTACCAGGGTTGTTTTTATAGTGTTTACTTGATTAAATGTGACTGTGGAGTCCCACAGGGCTCAGTACTGTCCCCGATGTTGTTTAACATCTACATGAAGTTGTTGGAGGAGATCATCCGGAGTTTCAGAATGTGATGTTATCTCTTTGCAGATGATGTCCAAATCTGTCACTCCTTTCCACTCATCACCAAGGAGGCTGTTCAGACCTTGAACCAGTGCTTGGCAGCAGTGTCGGACTGGGTGAGAGCTAACAAATTGAAATTGAATCCAGACAAGACAGAGGTCCTCGGGGTCAGTCGAAACGCCAAACAGGGCATAGGGTTACAGCCGGTGTTAGATGAGGATACACTCCCTCCGAAGACTCAGGTTTGCAGCTTGGGAGTGATCCTGGAACCTCAGGTCTCGGCAGTGGCCAGGGGAGCTTTCGCACAGTTAAAACTTGTGCACAACCTGCGTCTGTACCTTGGGAAGTCTGATCTGGCTACGATGATCCATGCTCTGGTTACATTCCGAATAGATTACTGCAACGCACTCTACGTGAGGTTGCCTTTGAAGACTGTTCGGAAACTCCAACTAGTCCAATGGGTGTCAGCCAGATTACTAACTGAAGCGACATACAGGGAACATACCACCCCTCTGTTATGTCCGGGGAGGCCCTGCTCTTGGTTCCACCCTCTTCACAAGTGTGTTTGGCAGGGGTGAGGGACAGGACTTTCTTGGTGGTGGGCCTCACCTGTGAAATGCTCTCTCTAGCAAGATTAGGTCAGCTCCATCCCTACTCTATTTTAGAAACAAGCTCAAAATATGGTTTTGGGACAAGGCCTTTGCACAGTAGGTTTGGCAGTAATCATAATGTTGGAATTTTGACTATGAGAGGCTTTGGACTGGGTCATCAGTTGCCAAATCAGACTTTGATTCAGCTACACAATAATAATGTTTTAAATGTATTTTAATCTAGTGTTTTATCTTTTGTATAATGTTGTACATAATGTGCTGTATGTTGTCGGCATCGGATTGCTGCTATTGTAAACCGCTCTGAGTCCCCCTTCAGGGGGTTGAGAAGGATGGAGTAGAAATGTTGGAAATAAATAATTCCTAAAGAAAAGAAGGCTAAAACAGAGATGAAAACATTAGCCTTTTGAAAGGATAGCCAATCCTCTGGTTATGCATGATTACCACCTTTTGTTTTCCATGGCTTTGCCTTTCTTGAACTGGACACTTAAATCAATCAAGGAATCATCTGCATACCCACACCATCATCCTCTTCAGTTTTGCACCCTCACGGGGTGCCCTACTCTACAATGAACTGGACCTTTAAACCTACCAATAATCAGTTCTTCTTCTTCCCGCCATGGAGTTGCCCTTCTCCAGTCTGTGATGAAAGGGAAACCCCTGGCCAGGGCCGTAGCCAGGATTTTGATTCGGGGGGCTGAGTTTGGTTCGGGGCTGAGACTGGGTGGAAGAGGGTCTACCCTAGCAAACCTAGCAGCTTAAATAATGTACCAGTAAGGCCTAACAGCTTAAATAATGTACCAGGACCACCCTGAAAATTTCGGGGCTGAAGCCTCCTTAGCCCCCCCCCCCGGCTACATGCCTGCCCCTGGCCAATCCCTGCACAGATCCTAGCTGGCCAATTTCTCAGTCAATCAAGAGGAGATACGGGAATGTCTTGTATTTTACTGTGAAGGTGTGCTTGTACATTTTCAAGCAGTGACTCAGTACTTGCCTTCCTTTTGGCTAGATTGTAATGAACCTTTGTAGTTTGTCTTCAAACTCAGAGTGCTTTGTTCTTTGTCCTGGCTGATCTGGTTTAGTGGAAGTTCATTGGCATGGGCCTTCTTAACCACAGTCCTAGCTGAGATCATTGCACTGTAATTCCATAACATTCAACCATGGCATTTTAAGTGGTGTCAAAATGTATTAATTCTACAGCGTTACTGCATCCTAGAACTTGGAATAGTAGATATATAGATACTAGATAAAATGCTAAAGTGAAAAAATATATAATTCAATACCAACATCAGCCTCCTCTGAATCAGGATATTTCCATTATTTACGCATGACTGTAAAAGCTGGACAATGAAGAAAACATATAGAATGAAAATCAGCTCATTTGAAATGTGCTAGAAGACAGTATTGCAGATTCCATGGACTACTTAAAGGACAAATATATGGAACCTAAGTCTAAATACCCTAAACATGTAAGATTCAATCTCATCTTGGAAGCTAAGTAGATTCAGTCCTGGTTAAGTACTTGAATGGAAGACCATCAAAACCATCTGACTATTCCTTGTCTAAGAAAATCTTATGGTTATGATTGCCATCATTATCTATATATATAAAGGAGACGTGGTCGTGCAAAGATGGATATGCACGGCCAAACCATAACCCCCCCAAACACAAATCCCACGACACACATTCCCCCAGACCACGAGGTACAGACATAACACAAAAAAACCCACCTCACTAACTTGCAACCCCCCAAATACAGCCCCCAAAACCGCCCATTGACTCCCGTTCTGCGCTGGCCACGAGCGCAGAACACAGTGAGAGCCATCGCGCAGGCGCACTACAACCCCCAACACCACAACGCAGGACAGAGAGACAGCACACTGCGCACTCTGACTCCCAACCCCAACCCATTCCGACCCCCTCTCTCCCCACACACCATCAACTTCACCGCACAGCCGCTCTCTGCCACATCGGTCGCTTCTGCGGCTCTCCGGGGAAGCAACACTGCAAAAAACAACAAAAACTACAGAAAAACATGGCGGCCGAACCACTTCCGGTCCGGCCGAAAAGGCTCCGACGGAAGTCAATCCGTCAGAAAAAGGGTCCGGCCGGAAACTGATGCCGCATACCGGAGGTTCCGCCCCCGCCTGGCCCGAGGTGACGCCAGGAAAGATGGCGGCCGCCACGGAGCACCGGCTACCACAAGGAGACCTCCTGGTTACTCCGAGAAGACGCCGCCCCCCGGAGCCTGCCCTCCGGAGGACGGAGGGTGAAGAAGGACGAGGCCTGGGGACACAGCCCTCGCCGCTACTGCCCTCCGGATGGCAGAGGGTGAAGAGGAAAGGACCGGGGTCGCTGCTGCCGCCTTCTTTTCCCTCCTCAGCCCCCTTCTTCTCCTCCATCGGCCTCAGGACCTTTCCTTCTCCCCCTCAGCCTATGGCCCCAAACCCCCCCCCCCCGTCAGCCCCACGCTCCTTCTCTTCTCCCCCTCACCCTCAGCCCCCTTCTTTTCCTCTCTCAGCCTCAGACCCCTTCTTCCCCCCCTTTCCCCACCTCATGTGTATGTACACATGCACACACATATACAGAACCATACACACGCATACATATATAAACACACATACACATATATACATATACACCCACATATATACACTACATACACACATATACACATGCACACACACACCAAGACCATAAGTAGCATCATTTCAAACCCTTATATACTCAGACTTCCCCGCATCTCCTACATAGGGCACAGCAACGCGTGCCGGGTACAGCTAGTCATTTATATAGCACTATCACTGTACATCAGTGATTTTCAACCTTTTTTGAGCCGCGGCACATTTTTTTACATTTACAAAATCCTGAGGCACACCACCAACCAAATTGACACAAAATTACACTCTAACATAATAATACATATAGTTAATATGTTTCTAAATGCATTTATACGCTCACTTAGTGTGAAACCTGGGCCTGTTTCAATGAACACAAAATAGATATCCTGGCAGGAATGGTAAAAAGACACATACGAAGCTCTTGCTCAACAGCTATCAGTATCACTCGCTTGTCTTGCTGTGATCCCAAATTGCCACTGTCACTTGACACACAGCTGCAGCACTAACTCTAACTTTGTTTACTTAGCCATGTCTGAGCGAATCCAAGATGGCGCGACCATAGCACTCTCGCTTCACTTCTTAGGTGACGCGAAAGTGCTGTGGTTCCATTTCTTAAAGGGACAGATGCGCATTATAGTTTATATATGAATGAAGTTTGAAAATAATTTCCCACAGCACACCTGATGATCTCTCACGGCACACTAGTGTTCTGCGGCACACTGGTTGAAAATCACTACTGTACATGACACTTTACTAGTAAAAGAGCAACAAAACAGTTCCCCACCCTAAGGTTTACAATCTAGCTTTGAGTCTCCTTTCTGGAGAAAAAAAGTGTGATATAAATAAACATAATAAACACCATAAATATCAACACAGACATAATAATACTTTTTTTTGTATCCCACCACCATCTGCCCGAAGGGACTTGGGGCAGCTTACATGGGGACTAAGCCCAGTCAAACAGAGTTAAAATATACACAATAAAATACATATGCAACAACACAAAAACATATTTTAAAACATAATTAATTATACAATAACCAGTAACCAAGCATAATTGACATTTCTAAGTTAAGGGGCAAGGGAAGGCTTGTGCAAACATGGACGGATGGTAAAGTGCGAGAGGTGCAAGAGGTAAATTATAAATTAAGGCTGAAAGGGCCAAGTCAGATTAATACAGTACAACTCTATGGCAGGAACAATAGTAAAGTGCAAGAGTCAAGAAGGAAGTTATGGCTAGAAGGGCTAGAAAACATGGCTAGAAAGGTCAATAATCATAATAATGCAATCTAGTTGAAAACTAAAGGAGATGCCATATCTATTCCCAAACAGATTCTACTGTGTTTGGTGGAGCTTAGTGTTCAATATGTTTGTTTAAAATTGCAGACTTCGGAGACATCAATCTCTACTCCTGGTGTTTCCATTTAACATCTCTGCAATTATAGCCTCTGTTAATCTTCCTAAAAAGGGCTTCTGGTGACTTGCCTAGCCAGAGGGAACTTAAATCCTTCTTTCAAGAAGGAGTTAGAAACTTTCCTTATGCAGTCTATTTAAGGAGGTGAAAATTACTGATGCTCTCACTTCAATTGGACCTGAGAATATTTCATTTCCATCTTAGGTTTCCATATTAGGGTGCATCTACATTGTAGAATTAATGCAGTTTGACACCACTTTATTTATTATTTATTTATTTACTACAGTTTTATCCTGCCCTTCTTACCCGAAAAAGGGGGACTCAGAGCGGCCTTACAAAAAGGCAGCAATTTGATGCCAAGCACATACATAGATACATTAAAAATAGACATATACATTATAACCAAAAATCAGCAGTAATACCAAAACAATTATTAAAATCACATCATCCAGAGTCAAATCCAAGGCCATCCCATTAGTCGTTTCACAATTCCATATATTCATATTGCACTAACTTGCTGGCAAAAAGTTTTCGTTCCATAACTAGTTTTTACTTTCTTCCTGAAGGTCAGAAGGGAGGGGGCTGCTCTCATTTTGCTCAAGATGGAGTTCTATAGCCAAGGCTCTATGGAAGCAGGACCTCCCCAGAAGATCTTAAACTCCGAGGCTGATCATAGAGGAAGATATGTTCAGACAGGTAAGCTAGGCCGGAACGTTTTAGGGCTTTATAGGCTAAAGCCAGCACTTTGAATTGTGCTCGGTAGCAGACTGGCAGCCAGTGGAGCTGTAACAGGGGGGTTGTGTGCTCCCTATATGCCACTCCAGTTAGAAACCTGACTGTCACCCGTTGGGCCATTTAAAGCTTTCAAACAGTCTTCAAAGGCAACCCCACATAGAGTGCATTGAAGTAATCTATAAGGGATATACAAGAGCATGGACCACTGTGGCCCAGTCTGGCTTCCCAAGGTACAGACACAACTGGCACACAAGTTTTAATTGTGCAAAAGCTCCCCTGACCACTGCCGAGACCTGAGGTGCCAGGCTCAATGATGAATCCAGGATCACTCCCAAGCTACGAACCTGTGACTTCAGGGGGAGTGTAATCCCATCCAAAACAGGCTGTAATCCTATAACCTATTTAGCCTTCCGACTGACCAGAAGTAGCTCTGTCTTGTCTGGATTCAGTTTCCATTTGTCTACCCTCATCCAGACCATCACAGCTTCCAAGCACCGGTTCAGGACCTGAACACCCTCCTAAGGTGGAAAGGAGTGATAGAGTTGAACACACAGGACACCAAATTCCAAAACTCCGGATGATCTCTCCCAACGGCTCCATGTAGATGTTAAAAACATTTTGGGGGCAATACTGAACCCTGCAGGACCCCACAAGCCAATGGTTGTGAGGCCAAGCAGGTTTCCCCTAACCACACCTCCTTTCCTTTAGGAAAAAACTAAAGACATGGCTACGGGACCAGGCATTTGTTTAGACAGTAGGATAACAGGCAGTCAGTAAAATGATGACAAGATCTAGAAACGGACTGTGGACTGGCTTAATTGGTGACTTTAGAGCTTGGATTATTTGCACTTTTAAATGGTTTTTAATTTGTTGAATGTTGTGATTTTATTATGTAATTGTGTTTTTATTGATTGTACTTTGGGGCATCGAATTGCTGCCAATGTAAGCCACCCTGAGTCCCCCTTCAGGGGTAGAGAAGGGTGGAGTATAAATCCTCTAAATAAATAAATAAATTCTGGTAACAACACTCGAGGAAGGACTGGAGCCACTGCAAAACAGTGCCCTAAGCACCAGTCCTGCAAGACGTCCCAGAAGGATACCATGGTCAACAGTATTGAAGGCCACTGAGAGGTACAAAACCAATAGGGACACACTGCCTCTGTCACGTTCCCTACACAGATCATCAACTAAGGTGACCAAGGCTGTTTCAGTTCCATGACCTGGCCTAAAGCCAAGCTGCGCCGGGACCAGATAATCAGTTTTCTCTAAGAACACATTTTAACTGCTATGGAAACTTGGGAGGCATAGTTTGTTGAGGCAACAACATTCTTTGACAGAGTGGACTAAAGATCCAATAAAAACTACAACTCCCAGAATTTCATAGCATTTAACTATGGCAGCTAAATTGGTGTCAAACTGCTTTAAATATATAATGCAGATACTAGGGTTGGCTGAATAAAAATGGTTCAAAACCCGTTTCAGATGTAGGGGCGTTTGTGGTTCAATTCGGAAATCAATTCCAATTTTCACAGAAAAAAATGTTCAAAACCTTCAGAAACTTCTGAGACTTCCGAATTCCGAATAATGGTTTAACAGTCTTATTTCCTGTTTCATTGTGTGATCTTTACTTTGAAAGCAGTTGTTTTACTCCGGAAAGGGGGGAGGGAGCAAAGGGAGGACATTCATCCACACTGGTTTAAAATGGCTTCTCTGGCATAAGAATGAAGTGGGAGGGACAGCAAAGCGAGGAAATTCACCACTCTGTTTTAAAACACTTGCCAGACTCCAGTCAGAAGCGAGGGGAGAGGAGAGAGAGAGGGAATTCATCCACTTGAGCCGAGACCAGGGGCCAGAAGTGGGGAAATGCTGAAACATTTCTGACTCACTGCTTCGGAACAGAAATGGCGGAAAAAGCTTCAGAAGGGCAAAGGGACTTCCTGTTTCCTTAAAAACTTCGAAATCACTTCAAAAAGTAAATCTTTCCGAATTTATTCCGAATTACGAAGATTCTGACCGAATCTAACCATGTCTAGTAGATACTCCCTAAGATGGAAACCTAAGATGGAAATGAAGCATTCCTATTGGTTAAACTTAATGAGTATTGTGGCTTGAATGACATGCTCTGAGCAAGGGTGGTTGATGCTTAATATATCATGATTAATAATTCAGCACTGTTTCTAGGTTTCAAGTTCTGGCTTTGAAACCTCAAAGACTTGCATACTCCTGGCTTAGCAAACCTATCCATCAGCTCTTTGGTGAGTGCAACCTGGGATGGACACACACATTAATACATGTTTGAAGAGCCATAAAACCTTTAATATCCTTTAGGACAGAGGTGCTCATTAGGTAGATTGCGATCTACTGGCAGATCACATAGGGCGTCCTGGTAGATCGCAGGCAGGGTGGGAGGAAGGCTCAGTCCCACCCCGCAGGCTCCCGATGCCGCCCAGGTGCAGGAGGAGGTTGGACTGGATGGCCCTTGGAGGTCTCATCCTATTCTAGGAACCCATTGTTGTTGTTGTTGTTGTTAACAGAGGCTGAATGGCAATCTGTGAGGAATGCTTTGATTGTGTTTTTCCCTTATGGCAGAGGGAGGTTGGACTGGATGTCCCTTGGAGGTCTCCTTCTACTCTAGGAACCTATTGTTGTTGTTGTTACTATTAGTGTTAGTAGTAGTAGCAGAGGCTGAATGAATATTATCATCATCATCATCATTATGAATAAATTCAGGGGCTTATTATACTCACATTTGGTTGAATTCAGTCTTAAAATATATTATATGGCTCTCACTGAAATAAATTTCCAAATATTTTGCTTTTATGGCTCTCTGAGTAGTGGGTAGGTAGATCATTTTGACTTGGTTGTTTTATAAGTAGCTCGCATGCTGAAAAAGTTTGAGCACCCCTGCTAGGAGATGGTATGATATTTAACCTGGTATACAAATAAAGTAGGTTTACACTGCAGACATATCCTCTTTGATTGAAAAAGTAACAGAACAGTTTTTCCGAAGTGGGTCACAAGCCTGTTGTAGTTCCACAACAACAGAACCCATTTGTCAACCGCAACTTTAGCTCTTGCATGAAAAGCAGCTGACAAAGTATGAACAACACAGGATTTTCAGGGTTGTTTGAGGAACTGGTTAAGATTCATGAATATTGTAAAAAATCAAAAGATAAAATGGATATCTCGGCAGAACAGAACACAGTTCCCCCTTCTCCAAAATTTATTAGATTGTATCACCGTGAAAATCCAAGAGACAAGAATTTTCAAAGGTTCTGGAGGCTGATCTTTAACTGTTCCCATGGCACAATTACAGCCTCCCTCTTAAAGATTATTTTATAAGAGCTGTTTTTAAAAAGAATATTCTGTTACTAATTAGATTTAGATGTGAAAATGATAAAAATTGGTCAGGTAGAGTTTGAGTGGAACTTTAAGTTTGAGCAACTGTAGATGAGAGGTGGCACTTATTGCAAAAGCTTGGAAAAGTTAAAGTTTTGGACTGCAATTTCCAGAATTCTCTGGACATTGCAGTTCAAAAAGTATTACAAAGACTTTAGCCTTCTCAGCCAAAGAGTCCTTACCAAACTACAACTTTCACGATGCCACAGCACTGTGCCATTGCAATTAATTTGATGTAAAACTGCATTAATTGTAAAGTGAACATGTACCCTGGGAGAAAAAAGTTTGTATCATAAGCTTTTGTTGATTCAGTTTACTGCATGTGATCTGATGAAGTATACCAAACCTACACTACCAAAAAATAAATAAATCCAAAAACCACAGACTCACCTTGAATGGAAGACTGGCTGCCTTCATGATGCACAACTGCTATTGTTGTTGTTGTTATATACTACTTTGCTCTGCTTTGGAGTAATCAGAGATATCTTGTAGCACAGGCATGGGCAAACTTTGGCCCTCCAGGTGTTTTGGACTTCAACTCCCACAATTCCTAACAGCCATAGTTTGCCCATGCCTGTTGTAGCACCTTTAAAACTAACTGGGAGAAGGAATACTAAGGACCTCATCACATTGAGGTCCTTGATGTGGGGGACAGAAGGGTAGTAGGGCAAATCATGTGGGAGTGGAGTTAAACTGTTGCCCGGTTCCCTGCATCGCCCACACCACCCACTTAACTAGCGCGATTCTGAATTGTCCATATGATTCCTAACCTAGTCTCCCATGTTCAGGTTTTCTCCTAGTTTCCCCTTCTTTGATGCAGCCAGCATGAAGCTCCACTGAAAGTACATGTGTGTTGTGGGATGACGATCTGGTGGGCTCTGTGCCAGCTGCGTCGAGGAAGTGTTGTAGGATGGGTAATTTAGGTAATGTGATGAGGTCATAAGTCTATGACAAGCTTAAGCAAAAAAAATCCTTCTATCAGTCAGTTTCAAAAGGTGTTTCAAGATACCTGAGTTTTTTCAATGCTAGGTGGTTTGTTTGGTTTGTTTTTTTTTTTACCATGGAAGCACTCGCATAAGATGGTTTATGAAAGCAGGGGGGAACCCACTCATAGACATAGTTGTATAGAAGGGAACATCGAAAAGTTTTAAATTCTGATATGAGAATTGTTCTGGAATCTGACCAAATGCTTATGACAGCTTTTAGAAATCTGTAGGCATTACTACATGTGTGCCACTATCCCACACTGTTCCTGCGATGCTGAATAGCAGCAACTTATCATCATGGTATTACACAGATACTGGCATTGCATGATTATGATGCTGAAGCTGTATAAAACTGCACTTCTGGGTGAGTGGTATAATTTGCCATCTTGCAGTGATGCTTTCCCTCAGCTTTTTGTTCTTTTATAGGCATTTTATAAAAAGAAATGGAGCAAGGGGAGTGGGACAATGCCGCAGAAGCACCTAGACTCACAAAACAAGGTAAGTCCCATGAGAGTGGTGCAACCAGGGATTAGGAGCCAGCAGACTGCCAATGGGTATCACATGATGGGACCATCATCAAAGGTGTCAATCCTACTACTGTACTGGTTTGCTGCCTCTATGCAATAAAGTCCTTTGTTATTTTTCTTAAAATTAAAAATAGGCAAGTTACGCATTTGTGTATAGCACGAATCCCTGGGGGTGCTCTTGAGGCACTGCAAGGTTAGTGAGCTGACCAGCTGGTTGCCCAGGAATGCCACTCCAGCATATCGCAATATCTTGTTATGGATACAAGATATAAGACAGTTTTTAACAGTTTTTATGAGACAGAGGTTATGGATACAAGACAGCATATTGCGATATTGAACTTTAAACTACAAGCAAATAACTGTTTATTTTCCCCAGAGCTTAAAACAAGCTGTAATAAAACCGCTGTTGAAAAAACCATCACTGGACCCCACTCAATTCGACAACTATCGGCCTGTTTCCAAACTCCCCTTTTTGGGCAAAGTCCTGGAATGTGTGGTAGCTTCTAAACTCCAGGTATTCTTGGAAGACATGTATTATCTGGACCTGGCACAGTCTGGTTTTAGGCTGGGACATGGTACCGAGACAACCTTGGTTGCCTTAGTGGATGATCTTCGGCGGGAGCTAGACAGGGGGAGTGTGTCCCTGTTGGTTCTGCTTGACCTCTCAGCAGCCTTCGATACCATTGACCATCCTTCTGGGATGCCTTGCGGGAATGGGCCTGGGGGCACTGTTCTGCAGTGGCTCCGGTCCTTCCTAGAGGACTATTCCCAGAAGGTGTTGTTGGGAGACTCCTGCTCGACCCCACAACCATTGTCTTGTGGAGTCCTTCAGGGTTCAATACTGTCTCCCATGTTGCTTAACATCTACATGAAGCCGCTGGGGGAGATCATTCGGAGTTTCAGGGTGCGGTATCATCTGTATGCAGATGACGTCCAGCTCTGTCACTCCTTCCCACCTGCTACTAAAGAGGTTGTTCAGGTCCGCTGTGACGGTCTGGATGAGGGCGAACAAATTGAAACTGAATCCAGACAAGAGAGAGGCCGAAAAGGACATATAGTTACAGCCTGTGCTGGATGGGGTTACACTCCCCCTGAAGGCGCAGGTTTGTAGCTTGGGTGTGATCCTGGTCTCATCGTTGAGCCTGAAGCCCCAGGTCTCGGCGGTGACCGGGAGAGCATTCGCACAATTAAAACTTGTGCGCCAGCTGCGCTCGTACCTTGGGAAGTCTGACTTGGCCACGGTAGTCCACGCTCTGATTACATCCCATATAGACTACTGCAACACTCTTCACATGGGATTGCCTTTGAAGAAGCTTCAAATGGTCCAATAGGCGGCAGCCCGGTTGTTAACAGGAGCGGTGCTCAGGGAGCATACAACTCCTCTGTTGCTCTAGCTCAGCTGGCTGCCAGTCTGCTACCCAGAACAATTCAAAGTGCTGGCTTTAGCCTATAAAGCCCTAAACAGTTCTGGTCCTGCTTATCTGTCCGAACGTATCTCTCCTTATGAACCATCTAGGAATTTAAGATCTACTGATGAGACCTTTCTCTTGGTCCTGCCTTCTTCACAGGTTCGGTTGGCAGGGACAAGAGACAGGGCTTTCTCAGCGGTGGCCCCTTGGCTGTTAACACTCTCCCCAGGAACATTAGGTCACCCTCTACCCTCTTATCATTCCGTAAAAAAGTCAAAACCTGGCTGTTTGAGCAGACTTTGTCAAATGCAATGTAGCAGATAAACCCTGATCTCGGAATGACTGAACAACGCGATTGGATAATGATTTTGGTAATGAGATGTGGAGGATCTCTGTTTTATTGATTTTATTATTTAATGAATTTTATCTATGTTAAATGTTTTTATGTTTTTATATTATTGTGGGCATCAAATTGTGCTGTTCTGTAAACCGCCATGAGTCGCCCTCGGGCTGAGAGTGGCGGTATAGAAATATAGTAAGTAAATAAATAAATAACGTAGTTTGTGGCAGCCACAAATGCGAAGTTTATGGAGTAGAATAACTACTTTCAAAGTAATTACTGCATAGTTGAACAGGAAATAATATTTTCAAACCAGGAGCAGAAATTTTCCAATTTTTTTTACATAGTGTATGCTTCATCTTTTTTGAGTGGGTCTGTAAACAATCCTCCATATATAAAATGTAGGTGCGATCCAGCAAACTTTGAGATTAAAATAGTGTAAATCTTGCAGTTTTTTTGCAATACCACCTGCTCAAAGAAACAATAAAATTATACTAAGTTAGAAGGAGCTTATTGCCTGAACTGAAGCATGTCTTTGCACCCATATCTGTAATATGCATAGAGGGCCACCCAGAGTTTATTTAGCTTTGTTTTTTCAGACGTCTCTGGCTGGATCTACACTGCCCTATATCCCAGGATCTGAGCCCAGATTAGCTAGTTTGAACTGGATTATATGAGTCTACATTGCCACATAGCTGGGATAAGCAGATAATCTTGGATCAAATCCTGGGATATAGGGCAAAATAGACCCAGCCTCTGTCTTTTGCACACTCGGACTCACTCACTCAAGTATTTTCAGCTTGATATCCTTGATGAATTGTTCTCCTTAACCTCTGTACTACCTGTGTTGTGCTTCTGGACAAATTTGTCATATTGATTTAACTTTGCAGCCCTCAAGCTGCAGTGAGGTTTCAAAAGGAAAAATAATGGGGCTGCTTTGTGGAGAGGTTTCTGGTCTGCTAGTACCTATAAATAGAGAATTGCGGGTCTGTGGTTGAAAGGCTTGCTCGTGATTGATACTATTATTGCACACTATTATTGATACTAAAAACAACCTTAAGATGCTAAGGCTCTACTTGTATTATAGGAAGTATTGGATTATCCAAAACCACAGGCAGCACTTAAGTATTATTCTGATTTGCCAGTATAGATCTAAGGGTCCTTCCACACAGACCTATATCCCAGAATATCAAGGCAGAAAATCCCACATTGGGTTGTTGTAGGTCTTTCGGGCTATATGGCCATATTCTAGAAACATTCTCTTTTGACGTTTTGCCTGCATTTTGCCTGCATTTCACCTGCAGATGAAACATCAGGAGAGAATGTTTCTAGAACATGGCCATATATGTTTCAGCCATGAAATGCCTTTGACAATACATTAAATCCCACATTATCTGCTTTGAACTGGGATATCTGAGTCCGCACTGCCATATATTCCAGTTCAAAGCAGGAAATGTGGGATTTTATTCAGATGTGTAGAAGAGGTTTCAGATAACCCAGTTCAAAGTAGATATTGTGGGATTTTCTGCCTTGATATTCTGGGATACAAGGCTGTTTGGAAGGGCCCTATATCCCAGGAACTGATTCCACATTTTCTGTTTATTCCAGTTTACCTGGCAGTGTGGACTCATATAATCCAGTTTAAACCAAAAAACCTGGAATCAGATCTTGGGATATAGGGCCTGTTTGGAAGTGCTCTATGTGAATTTGAAATCACGGTGTGGGTGTCAGATGTGACATATTTGCAGTCAGTAGTGTTTGTTATCTATGAATACTCGACACTATTTACATTTAAACATAATGTAATGGTTTCATTATTTGATAACATTCAAAAGACAATATTGACAACCTGAACGTGTCCAGAGGAGGGCAACTAAAATGAACGTGTCTAGAGGAAGGCGACTAAAAAGGAAGAGGGAACAGGATTGTTTTCTGCAGCCCTGGAGACTCAGACTCACAGCAATGGGTGCACATTACAGAAAAAGGAGATTCCACTTGAAAGCTAGGAAGATCCGCCTGACCATAAGAGCTGTTCAGCAGTGGAATTCTCTGCTTTGGAGTGTGGTGGAAGCTTTTTTTTGGGAGGCTTTTGAATGGCGTCTGTAGCGATCTGTCGGGGGTGTTTTGAGTTTGCTTTTCCTTCATAGTGGTTGGGCAAGATGGTCCCTGCCAGGGCCGTAGCCAGGATTTTGATTCGGGAGGCACTGAGTTTGATTGGGGGGGGGGCTGAATCTGCGTGGGAGAGGGTCTACCCTAGCAAACCTTTTGTATCATTATCCCAATACCCCCATACATATGGGATATATTGAGCATGGTGATCAGATCATGATATAAATAAACATAACAATTTAAATAATGTACCAGTAAGGCCTTATCGCGGACCACCTGAGAATTTCGGGGGGGGGGGGAAGCCCCCCAAGGCCCCCCCCGGCTACATGCCTGGTCCCTGCAGTATCTTCCAACTTTATGATTCTCTGACTCAGGGACCACTTTGACCAGGTACTACTCTCCAACATTAGTTCAAAAAGGTGTACAAATCAGTTTTTGGTCAACTTTACATTCGGTTTGGGGTGCTGATTCAGAAAATTGCATTGGATAGATCACATCAACCCTAGTTTCTGTTACAGAACATATGCCATGGTCAGCAACAGGGAAGGAGTAGCAGGTGATACAAAAGGAACAGAAATAAAATAAAATAATAAAATAAAATAAAGAGGAAGGAGACTCGCGGACCAGACTTCCATCCTTGCAGCCCACTGGTAGTCCATGGCCCACAGGTTTAGAACCACGGCTCTAATTTTAACAGGCACTATTATTTCTTATATTTTGTAATGATTTCGAGGGAATTCAAGCAGGCTTTGTAGCCTCATTGTTAATTTCAACTTTCCATTAATTTTTTTAATGTCTGTCTCTGGAAACCTGAGCCATGAAATGGGGATGGCAGATGCCCAAGCCAGAGCTTGGAAGTAATGCATTATTGCTAAGTCACAGGGTGGAATGGATGGATGGGACGGGGGAGCAAAAAAACCCCAAAAAACCAATGACTGGTTATGCCATTATCACTACCACGTTCCTATGCAGTGTAATGAGGTGAGGCTGAACTAGAAGTATGCTCATATAACATCATTTAAAGGGAGTAGATTAATAATGGATAAAAAACCATCAGCTACTGAGTGGGAGGTTCATAGATTTGTCTATTTGTTTGTTATTTCATGTTTGTGTGTGCTTTAAGTGTTTATGCTCTGTTATTTTAATAGGCATTTAGTTGTAGTTCTGTAGTACTAGATAGAATGTAGTTGTGTAATGTTTAGTATTAGATACCCCAAAAATCCGAAGGAAAAAAACGTGTCTGTAGTTATTGGGACAATATGACTTTACTTAATTATTTTGGAATGTTTAAGACATTATGGGGGATGTTAGCGTTAGGATTTGGAAAATAAACAACTTATAGAAGTTGATTTAATATATTGTAGAGCAGGGCTGCCCAGGAAGTCGATCGTGATCGACTGGTCGATCCTGGGACCTTAGGAGGTCGATCCCAGCTGGATAGGGCACTTCTGAGGGGCGGAGCCATGCCGTGCCAAGCCCCGCCCCCTCCCCCAGCTATAGTGCTACCACAGCTTCTTCAGCCTTGAGGAGGGTATGCCAAGCCAGTAGTGGCTAGCTATGCCACTACTGGCTTGGCATACCCTCCTCTAGCCTGGAGAAGCTGTGGTAGCTCTGTAGCTAGAGCAAGGAGGGGGCGGAGCCAGGCCCCTCCAGGCCCCGCCCCCTCCCTGGCTCTGCCCTGCTTCTCTCTCGGTAGATCTCTCTGACTTGGTTTTATTATAATTTATTTTATTATATGCTTAAAAAGTGTGGGCACCCCTGTTGTAGAAGAATTACGATATCTAAGTGCCAACAACAATTTGTGGGAATGTTTGTAGCACAGCAGTTCTCGTTTGTGCCTGGAGGGCAGGGGTCAGGACCCGGGGTCCCATTAGCATTAGAACCAGCGGTGCCAGAACAGGATTCAGAGGATGAGCTAGATGACTGGGGCGAAGGGCAGCTTTCCCCTCAGGGGCCTCTTTCGCCCACAGAGAGCTTGGCCTGGGAAGAAATGTGTTTTGGTCCTAGTGGAGATTCAGATAACCAGGTGCAGATGGATAGCGATTCGGGGAGTTATGAACATCCGGGAGGAAGATCTTCTCAGGAGCCTCCTGGGGAAGATATGGAAGAAGGCGCATGGGAAACGACTAGGGAGGAGAGCTCTCAGGGAGATAGAAACACAGCTGTGGAAAGACAAGGTCGAACCTTTGATAGGAGACGGAACATAGAGTCTAGCAGAAGGGAATGGTCTAAGAGCATAGACCGGCCGAGGTCCGTGAGCAGCGATTGGAGACGCAGAAGCCTAGAGCGTCGGGGACCTCGGCCGAAGGATTAAGTATAGGATCCGTGGGAACGAATCTTCAGTGCTCCGGCCACGTCTCATCTGAATAGGCGTGAAGCGGAGTGGGACCACAAGCTAGCTAGCCCGTGGTCATCAAGCCTTGCCTTGCCTTGCCTTGTTCCTGATCCGCATAGCTTTGCGGAGCCTTGCCCTGTTTCCTGATCCGCATAGCCTTGCGGAACCTTGCCCTGTTCCTGATCCGCATAGCCTTGCGGAGCCTTGCCAAGTTTTTTGCCTATTTGCTACGTTACCTTGGACATTGATACTTCAAGCCTTTATATTCTATTGGACATTATTCTTTGGAACTGTTATTATCTTCAATAAAGTAGTTAGCCTTCAGTCTGTCTCTGTGTGTGTGATTAAGGGGCCGGTCAAGTCCGTGCATCGTGACAATGTTGGAAGTCAGTTGTTTCCCCTATTTTAAAAAAAATGTGTATATCTGTGTTAATTTAATTCCATAACTTACTTTACTTTGTAGTTTGCAGTTGTTTTGTGTAGCTTTACCTTGTGCGTTTTTATATATTGAAAATGCTGCGTGTCAATAAAAATAATTTCAACAAAGGATTCAGTAGATGGAGTAATGTCAGCATAGTTTCCACACTGGATTGTTGTGGCCTTCCTTTGTAACTTCCTTTGGCTTATTAGCAAAGCTAAAGGTAGATTTCAGGATCCATTTCAGTCCTAGATTTCCGTACTGAACACAGCCAGCTGACTAAAATGCTCTGGGCAAATATGCAAAGAATTTAAAAAGGAAATGTAATAAAAGAAAAAATTGCAGGGATTTCTTTGAGAAATTCCACCCTGTAGTATAAGCTATAGCAGCTGAATTACATTATATTACATTACCCAGATTGGTATTTAAAAGTCTGAGTTATTTTTTAAGGGCAAATCTTCTAAAATCCACACATTTATCCCACTGAGATGGGGGGGAAGCCACACAATCCCATTTGGCAGTTTAAAACATTGTGGTTGTGCAGAAAGAACAGAAGGAAAACATTTTCTGCCTGTCAAAATACTATAATATGAGTCTATTGGATATAAAAAATAACACTTTGGGACAACCGAAAAGCATAGTGCTTTTTCACAAAATATATTTGTAATGGAAAGAGACGGTAACAGCATGTTTTGTTAGAGTCTACAAGGAAGAGCAATATAACCATCCTCTCTTCTCCCCTCCCGTCTGATGGTATGCAAGCTCCTTCCAAACTTTGAACTCTGTGCAGTTTTACACTGACCAGTGAAGTGGGTTGGAACTGTCTTCTGAGGTGCTAGTTCTAGTCCACTTTGTGATCTGAAGAGGACGCCCTGGATCAGGGCCCTAGCCAGGATTTTGATTCGGGGGCTGAGTTTGGTTCGGGGGCTGAGACTGGGTGGAAGAGGGTCTAACCTAGCAAACCTTTTGTATTGTTATCCCAATAACCCCATTAATGTGGGATATAATGAGCATGGTGATCAGATCATGATATAAATAAACATAACAGTTTAAATAATGTACCAGTAAGGCCTTTTCGCGGACCACCTTGAGAATTTGGGGGGGGGGCTGAAGCCCCCATAGCCCCCCCCCCGGCTACTTGCCTGCCCTGGATATGTGTTTAGTGTGGAGTCTGCTAATGATGAAAAGTATTGGGACTATCCATGCCCAGATTACCCATAAGGCCAACGAGGCCATAACCTAGGGGCGCAAGCCGGGGGGGGGGGCACAGATCACGGACCAAAAAAACTGGTCTGAGCCCCTCTTTGCCGCTTTCTCATGCCCCTCCTCTCTACTTCTCCTGGCAAAGTCTCTGCTCCATCCCCCCCCCCCTCTCTCTCTCTCTCTCGCACTCTCCCCCTCTCGGGCACGCTTTCTCTCTTGCTCTCTCTTGCTCTCTCTTTCTCTCATGCGCTCTCTCCCCCCCCTCTCCCTCTCTCTCACACGCTCTCGCTCTCTTGCTCTCTCTCTCTCGTGCGCATGCTCTCTCTCTCACTCGCTCTTTCTCTCTCGCACGCTCTCTTTTTTGCACACGCTCTCTCTCTCTCGTGTGTGCCTTTGGAGCGCGTTTGCACCCGCTGCGCTCTCCCCAAGCCTCCCAACTCTCGAGGAGACCTTCAGAGCACCGCAGAGCTTTCGAGCCAGTGGGAGTGGAGACCTTGGAGGTGGCGGGAGGTTGGCTTAAAGGGGGCGTAATTCCAAAGGGCGCAAAAAAGTGTTAATACAAGCCTGGGACTATTCCTAGACACACAGATTCTCACAGAATCATTTCAGAAATGGAACCCCATAATAGAGAGATACAATATCATGCTATATACATTCTCAATAATATTTGTGCTCTTGCGTACCCTCCTTTACTATAGAACTATCAACTACAGACCTCATCACATTAAGACTGGCATTTGCCACACATTGTGACCAATCTGGCAGGGCCTGGCATGTGGCATGGGGACCCTGTCACCCCACACCCAGGATCACATGGCTTCTCCCTCATTCTATTCCATGGAAGGAAGCACCTGTCACCCTCTAGGCCCTTGACCAAGACCTCCCTTGATAAACCACACAATCAGCTGAGGTACAACAGGTTTATTGAGAATAAAGGTATAGGATAGGAGTTGAAAGCAAGTTTATAGTGCTTTCAATAGCAGCAACTCTCAGGAGCAAAGCAATGAGTAAATTGTCCCGTATCAATCAGGATTCAGCCAGAGGCAATCAGGAACAAAGCTGGATTCAAATGCAAGGAAGTCTCCTTCGGAGAAGCAAAGTTCAATAACAAGGAAAGTCTTTCAGGAACAAACAGGAACGTAGCAATGGAGCAAGGCTTTGCCCAAGCGGGCCAGATCCACTATAGGCAGGCAGAGTGCTTGGTAGGCCCAGCAGCCTCCTTCAGAGATCCATAGTCCTGAATGCATCGTTGGCACGAGATAAAGCTCCGGGCCAACTCCACATGGATATACTGTTCAGACCCTTTGATCTTTGGTCACGCAACTTGTGTCGAGTGTCAAAGTGGGCATGATGGATGGTAGCTGATGTTTCAGCTACCTCAGCTTTTCAGGAATGTAAACCTCGTTAGCATCTCCAGCTGCAAAGGGGAGTCAGGCTTGTCTCAGTCCCAGGCCTCTTTGTTTATCGCCCAGGCTAGCTTTGGTAACCTTGACCAGTTCACCCTGCATACCCTGCATACCAGGCTCTCATGGAAAAGTCAAGCAGGCCTGGAAGGGATCTTAAAGCTAATATGGCCACAGTATTGTTCATGGGAAGCAGAGGCTTGTGGGGCTTGTGGCGTGACACCACCCACCACTCCGTTTCCCTCCGTTGTTGCGTATGCAACAGGGGAAGCCTCCTGTGTTGCCACTGCAGCGGCTTATAATGCTCCCTCTTCAATTGCACCACAGATCTCCACCAGAAGTAGATCTACATCATGGGATGGGAGCTAGTGGACTCTGTGCTGCAAGTGAAGAGGAAGCATTGTATGATGGGCAATTTTGCCCATCTGAGGAGGTTATTGATCCAATATCTTATTTCATCAATTATGCCAACTGGAAGTCTTTATGGGCTTTTCAGGTGGCCTTAAACCCTTCTTGGCCTAATTATAATTTTACAACTATGAAGATTTCCATCTGGGGACTTCCAAGTTTGCTTTACCTTTCCAAATCAAGACTAGACTTTGTTTGTTAGCATTCAGTTTGCTGTTGCTCCTTGTGAGATGTTTCTGACCTTTAAAAAGAAATTCATTATGGCTATGTTTAAGAGCAGATTAACCTAGGTTGCCACATTTCAGAATTTTTGTTCATCTGCATACTGCTATGCTGATTGTATTAGCCTTCAAAGTAATGATAGCTAAATGTCAGGGGTGCAATATAAGAACTGAAACAGAACTGTCTGACTCCAGGAAAGTTGGATGTGAGCCTTAACATGAAAATAAACTGATTGGATAAGAGACTTTTCATATGAGAACATATTGGACACTCTGTACTTAATGTTAGGGTTTGATTT
The DNA here is from genome assembly GCA_030556195.1 of Anolis apletophallus. Classification (NCBI taxonomy): domain Eukaryota; kingdom Metazoa; phylum Chordata; class Lepidosauria; order Squamata; family Anolidae; genus Anolis; species Anolis apletophallus. The sequence continues at coordinate 79,899,529 of JARBWK010000008.1, forward strand.
GTAGGTTCTGTCACTTTATTCAAATTAATGAAGAGAATATTAAAAACATAACGACCTTTTAGACAATGGAGAAGGAAAGGATTCAGACATTGGCAAACGTTTATCTAGCTACACTTTGACAACAAAAAAATGTTCTTGAAACTGTTAACTCACATTGCTCATCTCCAATGTATCTGCATGAAATTGAAATCACTCTCCTCTTCTCGCTTTTAATTTTTTATACTTCTCCCTCTCCTATATCTCCTCCACATTCCTACATTCACAGAAAATACAGTTAAGATGAAAACACGTTTTTTAAGATAAGCACGATTAAAAAAAACATTTCATAAGATTGTTTTTTTATTTTTTTAAAAAAAAACCTTCAGTTGTGTGCTTTCAAATCATTTATGACTAATGGTAAACCTAAAAAGAAAGTATCACGGGGCTTTTTTGACAAACTTTGTTCAGTCGGGGGTTTCTCAGTGCCTTCCTTTGAGACCTAAAGAGTATAATTTTCTCATAACCATCCAGTAAGTTTACATGGCTAAGCACAGATTTGAACCCTGGTTTCTCAAAATCCCAGTCCAATGTATATAACATTCCCTATCACTGAGCCATGGTAGTTAAAGTGGTGTCAAGCTGCAATCATTGCACAGTGTAGAGCAGGGGTGCCTACACTTTTTCAGCATGTGAGCTACTTATATTAAAACCAAGTCAGAAAGATCTACCTACCTCCTCAAGGCTGGGGAGGGGAGGGGGCGGGGCAGGTCTTGGCCAAAGGGTGGTGGAGCCAGGCCACACCAAGCCCTGCCCCCTCCCCTCTGGCTTTGGAGCTCCCAGCAGCTTCTCCAGGCTTGAGAATGGCAATGCCAAGCCAGTGGTGGCATAGCTAGCACAAGGCTGGCTTGGCATTGCCATCCTCAAGCCTGGAGAAGCTGCTGGTAGAGCAGAAGCCACAGGGGGCGGACCCAGGCTGCGCGAAGTCCCGCCCCCTCCCCTCTGGCTTTGGAGCTCCCAGCAGCTTCTCCAGGCTTGAGGATGGCAATGCCAAGCCAGTGGTGGCATAGCTAGCACAAGGCAGGCTTGGCATTGCCATCCTCAAGCCTGGAGAAGCTGCTGGTAGAGCGGAAGCCAGAGTGGGCACAGCAAGGCCGTGCCAATCCCTGGCCCCTCCCCTCTGGCTTTGGAGCTCCCAGCAGCTTCTCCAGGCTTGAGGATGGCAATGCCAAGCCAGTGGTGGCATAGCTAGCACAAGGCAGGCTTGGCATTGCCATCCTCAAGCCTGGAGAAGCTGCTGGTAGAGCAGAAGCCACAGGGGGGCAGAGCCAGGCCGTGCCAAGCCCCGCCCCCTCCCCTTTGGCTTTGGAGCTCCCAGCAGCTTCTCCAGGCTTGAGGATGGCAATGCCAAGCCAGTGGTGGCATACCTAGCACAAGGCTGGCTTGGCATTGCCATCCTCAAGCCTGGAGAAGCTGCTGGTAGAGCGGAAGCCACAGGGGGCGGACCCAGGCTGCGCGAAGTCCCGCCCTCTCCCCTCTGGCTTTGGAGCTCCCAGAAGCTTCTCCAGGCTTGCGGATGGCAATGCCAAGCCAGTGGTGGCATAGCTAGCACAAGGCTGGCTTGGCCCTGCCCTCCACAAACCTGGAGCAGCTGTTGGGAGTGCCGAAGCTGGGGAGGGGGTGGGGCTTGGTGCAGCCTGGCTCCGCCCCCTCTGAGAAGCACCCCATCCAGCTGGGATCGACCTCCTTTGGTCCCGGGATCGACTGGTCGATCGCGATCAACTTCCTGGGCAGCCCTGGTGTAGAGGCATTCTGAGTTGCAGAACCATGGAGAAAAGCATAATGGAATTAGTTTTTGGAAAAACATCTTTCACATCCCACTAGCATCCTGTTTATGTTCCCCTACCCCCTTGGGTGTCTAAACATATCACAATATATATGTTATAGACATGCTTAACCTTTCACATATAGCGTCAGCTCCCCCTGGTGGCCAGAGTTTGCCTCTGTTCGTTTATATGTATGTTTGTGAAACAGCAGGAATTGTATGCTAAGTATGTGTACTGTAATCTGCTCTGAATCCCTTTCGGGATGAGAAGTGCGGAATATAAATAAATAAATAAATAAATAAATAAATAAATGGTTATGGCTCAGTCTTCTTGATTTAAATTGATCTACTGCATAATGGGTTCTTGAACTGCTCCCTGGCTTTAAGCTACTTCTTGAATGTTAGACAGGTGCATTTTCACAGTACCTGCACACAGGGATCTGAAAGTTCATATCATAGGTGAAATGAGAGGAGACTGAAAACTGTATTAATGTATGTAGAGGAGGAGTGGAAACTGTGGCAACAAAAATGGCTGTTTTTGTTCTTTCGGTAATGGGAGGCTGTTGTTCAACAAATTTAGTATTTACCAAGATTGTATACTTAATATGAAGCATTATTGAGGGTTATCCCTGTTTCTACAGCTTTTCACTTTTTCTATATTTATCTTTCTTTTTTCAGATTGGCATTTGAAGGAGTTGATACTTACCCCATGAGGCCAGAATTTTCCAAGAGAGTACTAGTTACTATACCTCTCACAGAATCATTTACTTTGGACAGTAGTCACTATGATAGGTATGAGTATAAACGTCATTACATGGTATAAATCTGTTGCAAAAATCATTCATGTTCAGCTAAACTCTCACTCCTTATTTGGAATATGCATCGGAATCCTTGGCCCAGATTAACACTAAACATCTTTAACACATTCTCCATACTAGATGTTTTCATTCCTATTTCTCCAGCACATCATTCTGGATGATTGAACAATTATCTAGTGGCCAATTTGGAACAGTACTTACTGTAGTACAGGGTGCTTAAAAGGAAATATGCACCATTATCAGAGTAAATTCCAGTCTGGCCTGGACATGACCTCTTTATGCTGGACTGTGCAAAATGTTCTGTCTTCTAAAGTCTGGAAAGTTTGGGTAGATTTACCATTCCGGAAACTGAGCAAAAGGTCATGGTTTTCCTGAATTATAGCTTCATGGTCTATTGCAAACTATACTGAAAATAGTAGAATAAATAGTATTTCATATACTGTAGATCATCATCTCTTTGACCTGGACACTTGTCTTCAGATCTCCTACATTAACAAAATTATCAGACAAGCCTTTCCCTGTTGCAGAGAAATTGGTTGCTCGTATTATGAATGGTTGTTACCTGCCATTGACAGCATCAATATACTGTACCACGTACTATAGGTGTATCACATTGATCTCACCTACTATTTCTTCCTGAAAGACAATAACTAGTAGCATCTGGTATTTTGCCTACATATCTGATGCTCCACCACTATAACTTTATTGTTTGACCAGTTAAACATATGAACCGTGCTTCAGGAACATGGCACTAAAGAGTAACTATCTGCATATAACTATCCTGATAATCCCTTTAGGATCCCTTAAGTTATCCATCCTATTTTTAAAAAACAGTGAGAACAACAGTCTTCATCTCATTCTTTCTAATCCTTGTGATTACAAAGTAGATATTCCTAATTTGAATAGATTATTACAGCAGTTTACAAGTACAACCCCAGATGTTTTTTACCCGAAGAAGAGGACAAGATGGCAGCCAACCAGTTTGGAAGCTGAACCTTATTATGATGGTGCCATGTGAAGGCCCTTATTTTATGCAGGTGGTGATAGGGAAGAAAAGATAAGCAAGGAGGGAAGGAGGTGTTTTCATGGAGTAAGGGAAGTGGGAAGGCATAAATCCAGGTAATAGAGAGGAAAGAAGAAAATAAAGGGATAGCTGCATCAGGGTGGTGTAAGGGTGGAGCAAGGACTAGATTGTGAACTGGGTTTCAGAATGTATTTTTCAATAAAACAGAAAGCTGCTATGTCAGTCTGAAAAACATGCTGATCAAGGAGAGATCCCTGACCAATTTTGAGAAAAACTCGGATTTATAGTATTTATTACTTTTTTACATCAAAGATAATGACGAACATCTAATTTTGGTTTCTGATTTAGAAAAACATTATTAAAAGCAAAACGGCAGTTATAAAGTGATATTTTAAGGAAGCAGAACATTGAGAACTTAAAATCAACAGGCAAGCAGTGTGAATCATATAGATTTTGTCATTGTATGTGTGGTGTATGTTTAGTGGTGTGGGGTTGGCTGAGGTTGTATTGGTTGACATGATTATTTTAGATTGAGTTGTGCTATTTGTAGTTAAATTATATCTGAAGAAAAAGGTTTTTTTCTGTTCCTGTGGAGGAAATACTGTTTTCTAGGGGTGCAGAATTTTTTCATTAGTAATTGTAAGTCATATCAAATTTGTTAAATTTGTACTTACAACAAATATCTGATGTCAAGACCTGGCTGTTTAAGCAGGCATTTGCTGATGAAATATAAAGGTTTAATTAGATATATGGAATGATGACGATGTGACGGAAACTGATTTCAACGTGATGCTGAGACTGCAATTGTATGTGTTTAATTGTTAATTTGTTGTTATATGGTTATTTTTTGTTTGCTTGCTTGTGTTGTATTGAGGGCAGAGACTGCCTTGTGTAAACCGTCCCGAGTCGCCTTCGGGCTGAGAGGGGTGGTATAGAAATGTGACAAATAAATAAATAAATGTGCAAGCATAGCCTGCAGCAAAAACTTAAGAATCAGAACTTACCCAAACTTGTGTTTGAATTTTGTACATCTCGGAAGCCTCCCAAAGTCAGTTTTGTTTTCAGCACAAGGAAGCTAAGCCAAGCCTAAAAGGCTGTGTTTCCTCTTTAAATTAATGGCCTCTCACCATCAGGAAAGGGAAGCAGCAGGGATAAAACAGAGTTTGCTGGGAAAGAGACTGAAAAAGCACAGAATTCTGGAAAATGTAGTTTGGAAAGGTAAAGAGCCCTATGCCAAACAATTCAAAAGGCCCTTCCCTAAACTACATTTTCCAAAATTCTGTTCAGTATCAGAAAGCCCCAATCAGGATAGGGGAGAGATTTGTTCCTCAGTAGGACCAGCCAGCAGAGGTCCAATAAATTGTCAAATCCACAAAGAGGAGGGCTGACTGATACTTCTAATGAGCAAATTGCTGGGCTGGGCTGGAAAGAAACCCCAAATGGACATTCTATTCGTTAATATGAGAGATATTCAATGAGATTGCTATTGTGGCTTTTTAAAATTGAAAATGTTTTTGTCAAAATTCTTTAAAATTCCCTAAAATCGGTAGATGTAGTAATATTTCTTAAAGTTGGGGATAATGGTCCTCTGTTATCTTGTATCCTTGTATAAAAAAATTAAGAAGATAGCTTTTGTAATATTTTATAAAAAATCTTGTTTATAAAAGAAATTGAAATTTCTCCCAAAATCCATGAATAAGTGAAACATTCTGAAACTTGACGAGCTAACAGTGGTAAATGTGTTCTACCATTGTAGCATGTTTCACCTCAATAGCTGTAAAGATGAAGAAGAAAGGAGCCCCTGAAGTTTCCCCACTTGCACAATTACTATAACGAAAAGTAATGAAATTTCATTATTCTCGTTATAGTCATGAAATTTTTACTAATATTTTAGAAACACTTTAGAAATGAAACACTGGCACTCTCTAATTTTGTGATGAGTTTTGAAACATTTTTTTCATTGATCGCACAAGTGTACTGTTTTTAACTTTATGCACTGGGAATGTGGCGCAGCTGGTTAAGTGTCAGCTGCATAAGATCTCTCTGACCAGTAGGTGATGAGTTTGAGGCCTGCCCAGGTCGAGGTGGGCTCTCGACCTTAAGTGTAGCCTGCTGCCGACCTTTGCAGCCCGAAAGACAGTTATATTTGTCAAGTAGGAGATTAAGGTACCACATTAAAGTGGGGAGGCAAATTTAGACTGATTTATGAGGCCATAAAGAATCACTGAGGAATGCGGAAGAAACAACAAAGCTGGAAAGAAACGCTGAGAGAGATAAGGAATGTGTCAGCTCCCCCTGGTGGCTAGAAAGTTTGCCTCTGTCTATATATGTATAATATGTCAAAATGTATGTACTGTACTGTATTGTGATATATGTCATATGTTGAACTGCAGGGATTGTCTGCAAGTATGTGTACTGTAATTCGCTCTGAAGAGCGGAATTTAAATAAAGTAAATAAATGTAATTTGTTTTTCTATATATATGTTTCTATGTATATGTATAGGTTTATTTTCTTGAATAAAATTAATGTTAAAAATGAAAAACATACACCATAACCCATTTAAGAGTGTGAAGATTGAACATCTAAAAATGTGTTAATGAAGACAAGCTCTTTCAGGGTAGATTTGTTTCTCAGCACTGGAACGGGGTTAGAAGGGAAGGGTTTTTCATCAACCTTTGTTTCTGTAATTACTCCTTTTTACTTCACTGTACCTCTTTGCTGAATAAACTAAAACAAGATTTTGAAAAAAATAAAAAGCAATAAAAAAAGAGCCACAGCCAATTACCAAGCTAAGGAGTCATAATTAGAAAGGAAATGAAGGAAACAGACAGTGGGGTGCCGTGATGTGAAATGCGACATTGATAAATCAAAGGAAACTTGGAATTCAATAGGAGATATTTCAGCTATTAGATATTTAATTTTCTTTATTAACAAATTCAGTCTCATTTTTTCCCAGAGACTAAAAGTAGTAATTGGAGCTGTGACTGGTATACCAGGACAAGAGCCCTGTCCAAAAATCTGGAGTTGGTCCTGTAAATGACACCGAAGCAGGTAAACATTGACTAGGAACCCAAACAGGTATTGCACAATCTTTTACAAATAATCTTTGACTTGGCATCAAATAAATGACAGAGAAGCAGAAAATACAGACTGACTATGTGATGTCCCCAAATATTTCCTCCCTTTCTCAGAGCATTTTCATGTTCAAAGATGCATGCAAATCTATGGCCTTAAAAACAAATAAAAGGAATATAGTTGAAAAGGGATAGTTTAGTAAAGCAAGGTCAATTTCTTAATGAATGGAAACATTTGCTTTCTGAGTGAATGTTGCAGTTTAGTGGTCACTGTACCTTTAATAGTTGTATGGGAGAGGGAATTTTCGCAGTTGCTTGCCGTGCAAACCAAACCTCCTTAAACTGTTTCTTACACACTTTTTTAAGAGCCAGGAGCCATCTCTGTTTTTCACGTGGCCACTGCACAGCCAAATCTTCACACGTTTCACTTCTGCCAGTGAACTGGAATTAATCTTCAGCCCTATGTGCAATACATGACTAAGAATAGTGTCATTAGACCCAGCCCTGTAGACCAGTGTTTCCCAACCAGTGTGCCAGGGCACACTAGTGTGCCGTGAGCGATCATCAGGTGTGCCGTGGGAAATTGGAACCTCCAGGAGGGGAGGGGGGAGAGTCTAGTGTGTTGAAGTATAAAAACCCTAAGAAACCTACCTCGATAAAAGCACAAAATTACAAACACACACCCCCTCCCCACCCATTGTCTACTTCGTCTCTCCTCTCCATGCATTGGGAAGGCCCGTCTCCCTTTCCCCAAGTAGAGACCTCCTCTTGCCTCCTGGGGGTTTTGTGTGGGATGTTTGGGCCAGTTCTATCATTGGTCGGGTTCAGAATGCTCTTTGATTGTAGGGGAACTATAAATCCCAGCAACTACAACTCCCAAATGTCAAGGTCTATTTCCCCTGAACTCCATCTGTGTTCATATTTGGGCATATTGAGTATTCATGCCAAGTTTGGTCCTGATCCAACATTGTTTGAGTCCACAGTGAACTACAACTCCAAAACTCAAGGTAAATGCCCACCAAACTCTTATAGTATTTTCTCTTGGTTATGGGAGTTCCGTGTGGGAAGTTTGTGTCTTTCTGCCATTCCTGCCAGGATATCTATGTTGAGTTCATCAAAACAGGCCCAGGTTTACACTGAGTGTATAAATACATTTAAAAACATATTAACTATATGTATTACTGTGTTAGAGTGTTATTTCGTGTCATTTTGGTTGGTGGTGTGCCCCAGGATTTTGCAAATGTAAAAAGTGTGCCGGGGCTCAAAAAAGGTTGGGAAACACTGCTATTGACAACATCCTTGAACAAGTGTAGAGCCCTTTGGATTGCAGAGGCTTGGGACAAGAGGGTTAATCCAAATACTAGGTGCCGCATTAGAACATGACAGTTTGGCTGTCTTAATTACAATTTTTTTGCTTTGGTGGCCGGCCAGGCTGGCAGAGTTGGAACATTAGTCCTGCCAAGTTCAAGTAAGCAAACCGGTGCTGCCGACCTGCCTGCCAATTCACCAAATAGGAGCATCCACCCAATGGGCATGGGGCTTTTGTGAGGTCTTCCTTGATGCAAATGTGCTGGGGTCTGTTTCAGTTAGTCTAATCCTAACTAGAGTCAGCCCACTAAATCTATGGGATTGACCTATGTGTTAAACTATCATTCAACAATTAATTATATGGGTCTCATTAAGTTAGCACAATCCAACAGGATATCAACCAAAGTGCTTCACAAAACTGAAAACCACCACTGAAATTACAACCTAATACAATACTGTAAACATTGTTAAAAGTCCTGGGCCCATATAAAACTATCTTTAAAAAATATTACTTTCGGAAATAAGAGAAAAGGCACATTTAATTCTGTGAAAGTATTTAGTAGACTGAGGTTTTTGAGCACTTGGTTTCCATTTATTAACATACATTCAACCAACTAGGGACCACTCAACAGCCAGAAATATTTTTATCGAGATGTCACATAACACCAAGACGTGCAAGCATACTGGAAGAAGCAGAGCATGAGTTACTGAAGAATACATCATGGGCAATATGAGAGTAGGAGGTTTTGCTCTTTAGATCCAGGATATGACTCATCCTTCATTTGAGATGTTTAAACGAGATAGACAGCCAGCCGTTTGGAATGTTTTACATGAGGGTCCATTGTAGAATTGTCGCTTTTTGTTACCATTGTAACTACCGTGGCTCAATGCTATGGAATCATGTGATGTGAAGTTTGTTTAGGTGCCAGCACTCTTTAGCACTGAGGGGTAGAGGCTTTTTAAAAACTACAGCTTGCATGATTCTATCACAGTTAAAGTCAAACTGTGTTAATTCTACAATGTAGCAACACCTTTAGGATGCTTGTATGGCAAAGAGGAGTTGCGTTGCAGGGGATACATTTGGGTTTGGGGTCCTTGCCAGCTATGATTCTGTGAAACAGACTCACGGGCAAAGGAACACTTGACATTTAATGAGAATTGAGTGAAATTGTGTAATTTTAAGAGAAGTAACATGAAAGAAGTTTCTAAGAACATCCATTTGGGAGACAGGCTTTAAGATCCCACCTGAAGAAAGCTGCATCCCATTCCTAAAATCCTCTGCAACCCTTTCCCAGACATCCCCTAGAATCATAAGATCTATATAAATAAAAATGTAATGTTCCTTTGTGGGATTAACATAACTCAAAAACCACTAGATAAATTGACACCAAATGTGAACACAATACACGTATCAGGCCAACAAGTGACCATCACTCATAAAAACACAGAAAAACGCAACAGAAGGGACTTAAAAAGCAAAAAGACGCTACAGCACATGCACAAAAATGACTCCCCTGGCAAACACGAACAATAGCATATCCACATTCTCTTTTGGACTACAGCTCCCAGCGTTCGCTAGACCAGGCTCTTTAGGAGAGAAGATGCACTCCAAATGCACTGCTTCCAAGCTTTCTCCTCCTTGGATTTCTTTGAGAGCATCCCAATCCCTGAATATTTCCAATTTCCTATTCCTGGACAGCAACTCCCAGCAATCCCCCAGATAGATAGAGTAGAGGTAGGTAGGTAAATGGGTAGATCAATCAGGAGGACTTCTGGGAGTTGCAGTCCAAGAATAGGTAGAGAAGGAAGAAAGAGGAGAAAAAGGAAGGGAAAGAAAAGTTAAGGAGGAATGAAGGGAAGAAGAGAAGGAAGGAAGGAGAGAAAGAAAGAAAGAAAGAAAGAAGAAAAGGAAAGGAGGGAAGGAGGGAAGGATGGAGAGAAAGAAAGAAGAGAAAGAGGGAGGGAAGGTTGGCCACAGCAACGCGTTGTGGGTTACAGCTAGTCATAGAATAATAGAGTTGGAAGAGACCACATGGGCCATTTAGTCCAACCCCCTGCAATGCAGGAAAAGTACAAAGTATCCCTGACAGATAGTCATCCAGCCTCAGTTTTAAAGTTTCCAAGGAAGGAGCTTCCACCACACTCCGAGGCAGAGAGTTCCGCTATTGAACAGCTTGTACAGTCAGGAAGTTCCTCCTAATGTTCAGGTGGAATCTCCTTTTCATTGTTCCTAGTCCTAGTTTCAAGGGCAGCAGAAAACAAGCCTGCTCCCTCTTCCTTATGGCACCCTCCCACTTATTTAAACATGGCTGTCATTTTTCCTCTCAACCTTCTCTTCTGCAGGCTAAACATACTCGGTTCTTTAAGACACTCCTCATAGGGCATGGTCTCCAGATCTTGGATCATTTTAGTTACCCTCCTCTGAATACCTTCCAGCTTGTCAATATCTCTTTTGAAATGTGGTGCCCAGAATTGGACACAGTATTCCAGGTGAGGTCTAACCAAAGTGGGATGCAAAGGCACCATGACTTCCCTCGATCTAGATACTGGACTCCTTTTGTTGCAGTCCAAAATCCTATTAGCTTTTTTAGCTGCTGCATCACATTGTTGGCTCATGTTCAACTTGTTGTCCACGAAGACTGCAAAATATTTCTCATATGGACTGTTGTGAAACCAGGCATCACTCAGAAAACAAGGAGACTACGAAGACACTCCTTTATATGTAGTAGCCCCATCTATTCCAAAACACAGAGGGTGAGATATTAAAATTGCTTTCCTTATAGTGTACACTACAGCAGGGCTTTCCAACCATTTCATGTTGGAGACCGAGGTGGGCAGAAAATGTGTGCCAGTGACTGAGCCCAGAATATATGGGGATGTGAATGAGAATTAGGCAGTTCCATCTATTGTTAAAATGGGCCAACATGGGATTCCTTGCACATGCCTTATGCCTAGGTCGCCTCCAGAAGAATCTGGCAGACATATCACAGCACTTTAAGGAAAAGCCCGAGGAGTTTTTATTTATTTGAAGCATTCATTCTGCCTATAGGACAGCTGCCATTTTAGCAGGCGCTCACATCTGGAGCTGGAATGCTGTCACTAGAAAAGGAAATGAATAGGAAATGGAATGGTTATGACAGCTGTCACTTTAAAAAAAACAGCTGGCACCTATTTTTTTAATTAACCCATCAAGACAGAAACCATCTGTAAATAAACAAGCAGGAACAAGCTGCTTTTGTTTTTATATTTTCTCTGGTGATGTTTATATAGGCTTTAAAAAACAAAACAAAACTTGGCCCTGTTGCCACGAGGGCACTGGCAATTTCCTATTAGAACAACGGCTGCAAGTGCCTGTTATCACTTTATGCTATTTATTATTACTATTGTAATAAGTTATCGATGTACGTAACAATTTATATAGTTACTTAAGCCCGTGTTTTTCAACCTTTTTTGAGCTGCGGCATGTTTTTTACATTTACAAAATTCTGGGGCACACCGCCAAGCAAAATGACACAAAAGTACACTCTAACACAGTAATACATATAGTTAATATGTTTTTAAATGTATTTATACACTCAGTGTGAAACCTGGGCCCGTTTCAATGAACGCAACATATATATGACTTCCTCTCACATATTTATACATGGCTATCATGTCTTCTCTCAGCCTTCTCTTCTTCAGGCTAAACATGCCCAGCTCTTCAAGCCACTCCTCATAGAGCTTGTTCTCCAGACCTTTGTGAAATTTCACCCTGAGTGAAACTTGCTTCCAGTTAACTATGGATGTCATGAAGCTGTTCTAAACAGTTCCTTGGGAGGGGGGGACAACTCTAGAAAAATCAAGTAAAATAGTAAAAAAAAAAAACATTTCCAAGTGGAGAGGCTCAATTTATTTATTTATTTTATTATTTATTTACTTTGCTTCTAGACCGCCTCTCTCAGCCCGAAGGCGACTCGAGGTGGTGTACAACAGCAAAAACTGCTCAAGACAAACATATCAACAATTATCAATACAATACAATTCCAACATATACAAATTAGCATTCAACGTTAAAAACACAATATCAGCGTCTCATTAATTAAATCGACTTCCAATTTGTTTGTTGGAAACCTGTGAGGGGGCTGCTAGGAGGGGGGAGAGTGCCAATTTCCCACGGCACACCTGATGATCGCTCATGGCACACTAGTGTGCCACAGCACACTGGTTGGGAAACACTGACTTAAGCAAAGTGGTTATTTGGGCAGAAAACCCCACAGTGGCAATAAAGAACAGTTGCAAACTATTTTGATAGGAAGAGCAAGATAAAAGAACTCATAAAAGTTCAAGTGAGTGAAATAACACTCTTTGGATGTTCTCAAGTGGAAAAGTAGAATATGGAGATAAGAGATGTCACCTCCCTATAGAATAATATGGGGGGCTCATATAGGCCAAATGAAGCAAAGAGATGTACAAACCCCATTTCCATTCTCACAGGGTGGGCAACGGAGAGATGATTTGCAGGAATGTTGTCTCCCTCACTTCAAGTCTCATCTGGATGTGACGCTACACTGGTGTGTATGTGCTGTGCATATATGTGTCTTCAAGTTACTTGTAGACCTATGGCAACCCCATGAATTTCACAGGAATGTCTTGGGCAAAGAGTACTCAGAGGTGGGTTTGCCAATTTCTTCTTCTGAAATACAGCCTAAAGTAACTAATACTTTTTGGAGATCCAAGTAGTAAAAGATCAGACATGATTTGGAGCCTTTAGAGCAGTGCGTCTTAAACCTTTTCCACCTATGATCACTTTGCACCCAAGGAATTTTTAAATGATCCCAGGTATATAAAATAAGTATTCAAATTAAACATGTTATAATAATAAATCAACATTTTCAATGCTTCCTTTTTATGAAGGAAGAACTTGTGCAATAGATAGATATGGAATGGTGTGCAATGACTATTGGAATGGCCCAGTTTACGCTCGAGGATTACGTGATTAATTGTGAAGATATTATATTAAATGTTTTAATTGTTTTAATATATTTTATAATTCTATTTAAATGTTTGTTTTAATTGTACATTATTTTATGGCATTGAATAGTTGCCTATGTGTAAGCAGGCCCCTCTGGGGTGGGGAAAAGTAGGGTAGAAATGTTGTAAATAAATAAATAAATAAATGATGAAGCACTCCACATTGTTGCTTACATATGTAAATGAATGATTTCAGAAACCTTTTATTGTTGCCAATTTTTGTGACCCCCAACGTTGAGCTAAGGTGACCCCATTTGGGGTGTAGACCTACAGATGCCCTTGCAAATTATTCTAGAACAAAGGGACACTTTCCTCATGATGCAACGGCAGCATCAGGAAGGAATTGTCACCAAAGAGTCTTTCACAATCCAGTGGGTCATTGATATCCACTGCAGCTTGGTTTTGGGACCCCCAGTGGATAGCAAGATCTGTGGCTGTTCAAGTCCCATTATATACAGAGGTATAGTAAACTGGTGTCCCATATATAAAATGACAAAATCAAAGTTTGCTTTTGGGTTGGTGGAGGTTCATAGAAGAGACTTCAAGGTATCTTCTCCCCTGCAGAAACACAAAATCAAAGCACCCCCAACTGATGGCCATCCAGCCTCTGCTTAAAAATGTTCAGAGAAGGGGACTCCACCACACTCTGAAGCAGCATATTCCACTGCCAAACAGCTCTTTGAAGCTAAAATTCAGCTAATTGTGAAGGAGCAGCATGGATCCATTTCCCATTGTGCCTTGCTATTTTGGCAGCCAGATGAAAGGAAGGCAACAAACAGAGGTTTATTAACTTTCAGGCCTGAAAGGATGTCTGATACAGTCTCCACTCTAAAGGAATCAGACATACCCATTAACGCAACGAAAGACAGTCATTTAGAGTTCCCACTCCCTCCTCTAATTGGCTGAAAAGTGTTAAGTTAGGATCCAGATTCTCATTGGCTGTGAAATCCCACTGATGTCACAACTGGATGGAGTCTTCTTTGTTGCAGAAAAATGGAGAGCTGCCGTTTGTCCATTTGAAGTGGGAGCCATTCAGAGATCTGGCTAGGCTAGGCTAATTAAGTGGTTTGAGACTATATGCGACTAGTCCAAGATAAGATTATAAGTAATGTCCAGGGTACACAAAAAATGAGCTTCTGAGATGAGGAGGTTATGTAAATATAAACAATTATATGGAAAAACATAAAGTTTACAGATTTCATCAAGGTGCTGTTTGTGTCTGGCATCTCCCACTACCTGGAACCCTTTCCGGATATTAATTCTCTATATATTTTCAGATGAGGTATTTCCTGTTTGCCTTATCTACCTGGGTGAGCTCATCTCACAGTAGGGTATTGGAACAGTTTCACAAATGCATACATAATGTTATATTTTAAAGACTTTCCTAGATACGCTAGTCCGTATTTGTCCATATCCACTTCAGCGCATCCTGGTCTCTTTAAATATAAAGATTATATGTAAAAATCCCAATCAATTCACAATCATCTGTTCAGCATAAACTATCAATGAAATCTCAAGGGAAACCCAGGGGTACACAGTTTTGAGGTTTGAAGTGAAACTTTTGTGAAGGGATTTAGGATCAACCTATTGTTGGAGCTTTGGGCTTGGTTGATGTTTGATTAATCCTTTTTGGAATGTCTGGGCTCCGGGTGGCTGCAGGGGAATGAAGTCTTTCGAATGAACAGAACAGATGGGTTTCGTAACTATAGAACTTGTATGGATTAATAAATATATATATATTTCATGTGAATCTTGTATTTGTTACATTTTGGGGTGTGTGTGAAGGGGGTCAATTTTTGACACCATCTTGCTGTCAGGAAGTTCTTCCTAATGTTTAGGTGTTAACTTTTTTTCTTGTAATTTGAATACAATTCCCTTAATCTCCAAAGCAGCAGAAAACAAACTGACCCCCACCTCAGTGTGACATCCTTTCAAATATTTAAACATGGCTATCATGTTCCCTCTCAGCCTTCTTTTCTTGTAGCTAAACATACCCAGTTCCTCATAGGAGTTGGTTTCCAAACCTTTGATCATTTTGTTCACTTTTTTCTGGACAGATTCCAGCTTGTCTATATCCTTCTTGAATTGTGGTGCCCAGAACTGGACATAGTATTCCAGATGAGGTCTGACCCCATATAAAAATAGAGTGAGACTATAAGTTTACTTGATCTTGACACTATATTCCTATGATGCAACCTGTGGATATGGAAATTATGTTTCACAACTTTTCATAGTGACAGGCCTAACTCTTTCCCTTCTTTTGGTAGTCTTCACATTTTTTAAATGTACACATTAAACCAAAAAGCCATTTGGTGTCACATATTGTTTGTCCCAAAGGAGCAATGAAAAAAATAATAATAAAACAGCTGATAAAAATGGGAACTCAGATAACAAGAGAACCATGTTAAGTCTATCGAAAACAATTTCAGGGAGGAGTGAAAGAGTGGGATGAGTGTGGGTGGGTGTGGGTGTGCATGCAGTGTATATGTGGACATTCAACACCATAGTCCCTGCAGCCCCCTATAGCTATAGAGAATATAGCCTATTTAACAGTGTTGAACTATAAAAGAAACGAATGTATCAGAATCAGGTCTTTTGTAAAGCTAATGGATCATATTCCCTCATTCACAATGTAGCTCCCCTCCACAAATGTTCTGCATAGCAACTGTGGCAGCTGTTATAATGTATTATTGCTGGGGAAATTAGCTATTATGGAAACAAGAAAGCATAACAAGTAGGTGATGAAAGTCTGGGGGCTACAATTAATAATAATAATAATAATGGCCACCTTACTTGGATCTGCGCAATCATTCGAAAATACATCACACAGTCTTAGACCAGTGTTTCCCAACTGCTGTGACGCGGCACAGTAGTGTGCCGTGATGGACCTCCTGCTGTGCCACGAGAAAAACTCTCTGCCCCCCTTCCTTCCCCCTCCTCCTGCCAAACTCCTGCTGCTTCGGGGAGGGGGAGGAAAGGCCGGGCGGCAGCGAAGAAGAAAAAGAAGAAAAACAAGAAGAAGGGGCCGGGGCACCGCCTCCTTTGGCCATTTCCCCAGCCAGCCTCCAATCCGCCATGACTCCCGTCATGACTCTCGCCCCTCTGAAGCCGTGCGGAGAAGGAAGTCGGGGAGGGGGTGGGTCATGGCGCAGCCTGGCTCCACCCCCTCCACCCGGCTTCTGCTCTCCCACAGCTTCTCCAGCCTTGAGGGAAACACTGTCCTAGACACTTGGGAAGTATTTGACTTGTGATTCTGTTATATATATATGTATGTATCTGTTGTGACATACTGTGTTTTTGTGTCAGTAAAATAATAATAATAATAATAATAATAACTTTATTTTTATACCCTGCCTCCATCTCCCCAAAAATCAACAATAAAGTAAACACATCACAATAACACAACACAACATCTTAAAAACAATCCCTAGCCTGAACAATAATATTTATTTTATTTATTTACTTTATTTCTACCCCGCCCTTCTCCCACAGGGGGACTCGGGGCGGCTTCAGTAATAAATACTGAATTCGGAGAGCTAGGAGCTTGTGCGATATTTTACATGTAACCTTAGCTTAAGCAGTAGCATAGCTGGGTGATCTCATAAAAGCAGATAATGTGTAGTTTAACCAGTAAAAATGGTTTTTTAATTATTATTTAAGGAAATCAGAAATTGCATAGCACTGAAATGCAGAAAGGAAGGCGTTTTCAAAACAACAGAATGTAAGAATTGCACTGCAGGCTTCTCAAACACTGGTTACGATGTACGTCTCATTAGGAGGGTTCTTAGCAGCTTAGTTACAGAGAACAATCCTTTCCTCATGTCTGCAAACAGAGATAAGCAGATGTGACCAATAAAGGAGCAAGAAATCAGGATGGGCCAGATTTTTGCCTGGACACTGTAGACCGAAAGGAAATCTGTCCCTTCGGCACAAAGGTACCTTACAAAGTTCAAGTTCTCAGATTTGTACTAGCCAAATTGAAACTGAATTTCAACCCTCAAATGATCTTCATCAGCAACACTACAACGGCAGCATCAATAAGCTCATAGATGCAATTATGAAATGGTAGCTGAAATGATTGGTATGAAAATTGACGTTGGCTTGTGCTATAAAATAAAGGAAACCAAGTTTAGTTACAGGGGATAAAATAGGAATAATAACAAGCTTGTGTCCCATGGTTCCTCTTTTCAAAACTACACTGGCCTCAATGATCAAGCCACTTATTTCAAAGCAGTCAGACTAAGATTACTCCAGAGTAAACAGCTCAAATATTTCAGCCCATATGTTTTGCCACTTAATCCTTTCTGCGACATTCACTGGTGTGTATTTCAGTGGGAGAGTGAATGGTTTTCTGGGAAATACAACCTATAGCCCTACAGTTGTAATACATCAAGGCAAGCCAAACAATTTGTAATCTCGCTTTCTATAAAGCATAAGCCAGAACAGCTATACTTCTAAAAGGTGGAGTGAAGGTTTAGCTCTCACCTCGAATATCTCAGCTTTTCTCAGCTTTCCAGACCATGAGATTTAACTTCAAGTGAACATCCTCAGCCTGTGTGCGAATCTCTTGTCTTAAATAGAGTTTGCAAGGTAAATCTCAGCAGTGTGGCTTTAGCATGATCCCTCCTAGGAAGGATGAATGTGAACTAGGCTGGAAATGCAAGAGATACGGATCAGACTCAAGCACTGGGAAACACCACTGGTACATCTTCAGTTAAAAGACGGGATAAATTGGCCTTGTTAACTCTTGAGTTCAAAACTATGGAGCCATTTTTTAAAGAATGTCAAAGGTCACTTGCAAGACTTTGGGAAACTTTACATTGGATGTAATATACTTTCTGGCTAAAATGGGCATGAGAGGAAATTTCAAACTGTCATTACATATCAAAATATCACTTGTATATACAATGAGAGTTTAAAAATTAACGCTGCCAAGATGAAGTTGAGCAAACTTCCCATAGTCAAGACTGCTT
Source organism: Anolis apletophallus (assembly GCA_030556195.1). Classification (NCBI taxonomy): domain Eukaryota; kingdom Metazoa; phylum Chordata; class Lepidosauria; order Squamata; family Anolidae; genus Anolis; species Anolis apletophallus. The sequence continues at coordinate 79,917,538 of JARBWK010000008.1, forward strand.
TCAGGACCTCGTCACATGTGGAATTTTTAGCATTCTAGCATGCTTTTGCCCCAGTTGAGGGATGGATGGTCACACAACCCATCACACAACATCCCTCAACATCTGGCAGAGACTCCACCCCCAACTGGCATGGAAGCCTCTTAGGATGCTTGCTCATCAACACAGGATGCTTCCTCCATGTGATGGGGAAAATGTTGCTGTGCCAGAGCAACATGTGAAGTGATGAAGTCACTTTGCACACCTGCTATTTCACCATGTGTGCTGACAAAACGGCATGGGAGTGTGTGTGGGATAAGTCTTGCAAAGGAGCATCATAATAACCCAGTACATTACATTTCTGCCCACTTAGATGTCATGAAAACATTACTATTATTTATTTACCGCATTTATACCCCATCAACTTCTCAACCATCAACTTTTCAACCGTCAACCTCTCAACCCCCGAAGGGGGACTCAGGACGGCTTACAATAAGCCCTGTTAAGAGGCTACTACACACGATACAATAATAAAATCACAGATAAAAACATATCATAGTTTAAAACAATACATAATTGAAAACCATACAAAGCCATCATTAAAACAGTAGACCAGTCTCGTCGATCGTATTGTTGTTCCAGATTGTCCCTTTACCGTGCTGCCTTACATCTATCCAAACGCCTGGTACCAGAACCATGCCTTTAGTTTCTTCAGGAAAGCCAAGAAGAAAGTAACCAATCTTACCTCTGTCAGGAGCGTGTTTCATAGGTGAGGAGCCACCACTGAGAAGGCCCTGTCTCTTGTCCCTGCCAGGCGCTTTTGAGCTGTAGATGGGAGCAAGAGCAGGGCCTCCCTGGATGATCTTAGATTTCGAGGTGGGACGTAGGGGTGGATGCGTTCGGACAAGTAAACTGGGCCAGAAACGTTTAGAGCAGGGGTGCTCACACTTTTTCAGGATGGGAGCTACTGATTAAAAAACCAAGTCCCAAAGATCACCTACCCAGAAATGTAAAACGTATAGCTATTTTCTTATTTATTTATTTATATTTATTATTCATTTTTATGTACCGCTCCTTCCAGCAGGCTCGGGGCAGTTTACATAAAATGAAGTTATAAAACATCAACATTTCAATTTAATAACAACAATATAAAACAGAGCATAAAAATACATCCAACCACCCAATTTCTCCCACACTGCCATATTACCACACATATTATCAGCCAGAAAGTAAAAAGAGAGGCTTTTGAACTGCAAGGACATTTAATACTCAGCAAGGTAAACAAAGGGGCATGCAAAAATACATCCAACCACCCCATTTCGCCCACATTTCCATATTCCCCAACATATATTTCTCAAGGAACAAAGCAAGCAGAGAGGCTTTGGAGCTAAAAGGCCATTTTTAAACATTAAAAATAAACAAAGAGACATGCCACAGAACAATCAAGCACCCACCCCAAAGTAAAAAGACCGACCTTTGAGATGCGGTAAGGAAATGACCCCAAAGCGTCCTCCTTCTTCTCCTCTGTTGTTGCTCCTATTTCCACACCGCCAGCATGCATGCCGCTCCAAGAGCTCAGGAGAAGTCCGAGGGGCAGAATGGGCACTTCTGCGCAAGCGCGCGGGGCCAGCCATGCATTGCGTCATCCAGGCCCACCCCCTTTGGTCTCCTACGACTCTGAGTGGCTGGAGAAGGACGGAGGGAGGAGGAGGAATCCAAAAGAGGGGGCCCATTCTGCCTCTTAGACTCTGGAGCTTTTGGAGGCGGCGCGCGAGCAGGGAGCGGGGAGGAGCAACGACGGAGGACTTCTTTGCAGCGTGCAGGGGCGCGTGAAGAGGACCAACAGCAAAAAACCTGGTCAGGGGCCTGAAGATCACCAGGATGAGGCCTGAAGATCACCCTGGTGATCCCGATCACCATTCTGAGCACCCCTGGTTTAGAGCTTTAAAGGTCAAAACCAGCACTTTGAATTGGGCTCAGAGATGGACTGGCAGCCAGTGGAGCTGACATAACAGGGGGGTGGTATGTTCCCTGTATGTTGCCCCAGTTAGTAATCTGGCTGCCGACTGTTGTACTGTAGTTTCTGAACCATCTTCAAAGGCAGCCCCACGTAGAGCGCATTGTAGTAATCTATTCGGGATGTAACCAGAGTGTGGACTACCGTGGACTACTCAGTTTTACAAATTAGATCAGGGGATTTAAAGTATTTCACTCATGACAGTACATATTTGTATTTTTTAAAAGGCCTAAGTACAAATCTTGGCCTTGCCATAAACCTCCAAATTACAATAGACCTTTCTGTCATCCCAAAATGGTTTCTATATGATTGTGAGAATAAAAATTGAAACTCTATATATTTTACTCTGAGCACTTTGAATAAAAGGCTAGTAGAAACCTAATAAAAATAAGTCCATGAAAAGTACTGTATTATATAGATGTAGAGATAATTTTTCACTTTACTACCTTAGAAAATGGTACACAACAGCACATAACTATCATTAAAAAAACCTTTATTCACATTATATATTAATGCAATGCATAGCACACAATGTATGCTATGGTAAAAGGGAGTGCCTTAAGAGGTTACTTTGGCACCTCCCAGACTTAAATGCTTTTAAAAAACACAATATTGAATTATGTCAATGCAGGTATGTTTTGCCCATATCTAATAATTCATGGTCTCTAGACAATAGTCTGACACCATAATTCCCCAATGCAGATGTAATGGAAAGACAAAATTTGGTATCATCACCATATTTTGGCAACTCATGATTCTATCCCATAGGCAGGAGGGAAAGGGGAAGTGGAGGAAAGTGGAGATACAGTGTTCTGAAGAGTGCAGAACCATCTTTCCTTGGCAAGGTCCATCTTTGAGATAGCTAGCCATCCCATGAGGTTTTCCTGTCATCTTCCAGCTTTCCTCCGCTTCCCGCCGCTTTCTTTAATCAGGAGTTGGGGAACATCTGACTCCTCAAAATTTGAGTCTTATCTCCAACTTCGCATGTTGGCAAAACAGATTTCCATAGGCAGCAACTGGAAGTGGCTCTGCATCATGGGATAGCCTCCTTGGGACTCCATTTTGCCAGTGTGCAAAAATAGGAAAAAGGTAAGGTGGGGTAAAGTCCTCATTCTAAATCTTCAACCAATGTTCTCCCATGAGGGATGCATATCAAAAAAGCATCAACATTATTGCATTTTGCTGCTATAAGCTATAGTGGCCAAAGCCATTGAATCATGCCCTTAACTGTCTTGGTTTGGCAAGTACAGTACCAATTCATCTTCTGGCATCCCACTTTTAAGATATCTCAGTTTATCTCTTCTTCCGCTTCCACCCTTTATCCCAATTTAGTTCAGTTTCTCCAAACTGAGGCCCCATTTACACTACCAGATAAAATCCAGACTATCTGCTTTTAACCGGAATATAGTAGTCTATACTGCCACAAAGCAGATAATCTGAATTCCCTCTGGTAATGTAGATGCAGCCTCAGTTTCAAGTGCAAAAGTAGTTTGCACTGAATTACTCCTCCAATAGTTAAAAAAGAGTTAAAGAGAAGAAACCTTGCCACTCCCAGTAGACTCAGGCAAAAGCAAAGCCTCTCCTAGCTTGGATCTTCTTCCAAATTAATAATGTTTACTATCTAGATTATGTTGATGTTGCTTGGCCTCATTTGTTCTGGTTTCCATGTGAAAGATTGGCGGGCATGCATTTTATAACTACACTGAAGCTGAAATTCACTTGAAATGTGTCTAATCTATTTCCGCTAATTATCCCTGAAATTTTGCCCACCATTCTCAATAAATACTGGACACTGGGCAATATTTATACAACAATTGTGGGTCCAATACAATTATCTTAAGGGTAGGGTATGCCACTGCCACCTAACATACAGGAGACTTGGTCCGCCATTTGAAGCAAGATTGTCATCAATTCCATTTTTATAAGCCACTAGCTTGGGGACCCGGCCCTGCCCGGGTTATTTGAGAAGCGCAGCAGGATGTAGAGTGGGTCATGAGGGCTCTGTGTGCCAGATTTGGTGTTGATCAGTCATTGGAATAGGTTAGTAGCAGGATTGGGAAGTGAGGGAAGGTACTGCAAGTCCCATCATCCATGTTCTGTCCCCCTCCAAACTTCAGTAGGATGTGGAGTGGGTCACTGGGGCTCTGTGTGCCAAGTGTGGTCTTTATCGGTGTTTGTTGGGGGCCGCAGTGGTCTGTGGGAACAGAAGGGTGTGAAAATACTACAAATTCCATCATCCATTGTCAGTCGTCCCCCGAACCTCACCAGGACGTGAAGGCAGTCATGGGGGTTCTGTGTGCCAAGTTTGGTCTCAATCAGTAATTGGATGAGGGTCGCAGCAGACTTGGGAAGTGAGTAGAGGTACTTAAAGTCCCATCATCCATGGTCCACCCTCCTCCAAACTGCACCAGGATGTAGAGTAGGTCATGAGGGCTCTGTGTGGCAGGTTTGGTGTTGATCAATCATAGGATTAGGTTTGTAGCAGTCTTGGAAAGTGAGGGAAGGTACTGCAAGACCCATCATCCATGTTCTGTCCCCTCCAAACTTCAGCTGAGGACCGGCGGTGCCCGGTTATTTGAGGAAGGCATTGTGTGCCAAGGTTGGTCCGTATCAGTTGTTCATTTGGCTTGCAGTGGTTTCGGGAAGTGAGTGAAGGATTATGGACCATGGACCATAATCCATGGTCCATCCTCCTCCAAATTGCACCAGGATGTAGGGGGTTCTGTGTGGCAAATTTGGTCTTGAACAGTCATTGAATGAGGGTCGCAGCAGTCTCAGGAAGTGAGTGGAGGTACTTCAAGTCCCATCATCCGTGGTCCATCCTCCTGAAAACTGCACCAGGGTGTAAAGTGGGTCATGGGGGCTCTATGTGCCAAGTTTGGTCTTGATCGGTCACTGGATGAGTCGCAGCGGTCTCAGGAAGTGAGTAAAGGTACTTCAAGTCCCATCATCTATAATCCGTCCTCCCACAAACTGCACCAGAATGTTGAGTTGGCCATGGGGGCACTCTTTGCCAAGTTTTGTCTTTATTGGTAATTGGATGAGTGTCGCTGTGGTCTCAGGGAGTGGAGGTACTTCAAGTACCACCATCCATGGTCCATCCTACTCGAAGCTGTACCAGCATGTAGTGTAGGTAATGGGAGCTCTGTGTGCCAAGTTTGGTCTTGATCAGTCATTGGATGAGGGTCACAGCGGTCTCAGGAAGTGAGTGGAGGTACTTCAAGCCCCATCATCCATGCTCTGCTCTTCTCCAAACTGCACCAGGACATAGAGTGAGTGGAGGTACTTCAAGCCCCATCATCCATGCTCTGCTCTTCTCCAAACTGCACCAGGACATAGAGTGGGTTAAGGGGGCTCTGTGTGCCAAGTTTGATATTTATCGGTCTTTGTTGTGGGCCACAGTGGTCTCTGGGAAGCAAAGCGCTTTGAAGTACTACAAATCCCATAATCCGTGGTTCATATTTCTCAAACTGCACCAGGATGTAAAGGGCATCATGGGGGTTATGTGTGCCAAGTTTGGTCCAGGTCCGTCACCCGTGCTGGTCAGAGTAAGTGAGTGAAGGTACTGCAAGTCCTTCAAACTGCACCAGAATGTAGAGTGGGTCTTGGGGGGGGGGTGTCTGTGTACCAACTGTAATCTTGTTCTGTCATTTTTGGGGGCCTAGTCAGGAAAATAAAGTTAAGTAAGCCTTTCTGTCAATTCAGGCTGAGGCCTAGTCAGGAGAATCAAGTTGAGGAAGCCTTACTGTGAATTCAAGCTGAGGCCTAGTATCGAAAATCAAGTTGAGGAAGCCTTACTGTCAATACAGGCTGAGGCCTAGTTTGTAAAATCAGCTGAAGGAAGCCTTTTGTAAAGAACTCTGTCTGGCACCTTTGAGATTTGGGATGTTGGAATGCTGGCCTATCCATGGCCCAGCCTCCCTCAAACTGCACCAAGGCGTAAAGTGGGTCTTGGGGGTTCTGTGTGCCAAGTTTGGTTTTGTTGTCTCATTGTTGGGGGCTGCAAAGTGTTTTGGACTTAAACTCCCACCATGCCTGACTGCCTCAGGGCTTTCCCAATTACCTCCCTCTGGCACTGTAGAGTCTCGGAATGTTACTAGCTTGGGGACCCGTGGCTGGCCAATGGGAGTCGTTTATTTAGCAAATAATGCTGCCACATATCCTTCCTGGCCTGTGAAAGTGGCTGCCACATATCCGCCCTCCCTGCCCTCCGTGTGCATACCATTGGATTAGGTTTGTAGCAGGATACACACATACAAACATTCCGTTTTATAAAGGTATACAGATACAGATGACAGGCAAGAATCAAGAGGGGAATTTATTGACTTCAGACTTGTCCACATCCTTGAGCCTCAATCATTCAAATTGTTCTAATACAACCAAGTCTAATGTTAATAGAAGCTTTTTCTGGACTAGCTCCAACCATGGCATCTCATTCTTTCAGTCTATTCTTATTCTCACAGTGCTTTGCAAAACTGTCACATCAAGCTTTTGAAGATCCAAGCATCTCCCCTTTCCAACTAAAGCTTAAATCCTACTACTAGTCGCCTTCAGTAGAGTACATCAATTGAATCAATGGGGCTTATCTATGGACCTCATCACACTTATCAATTTAAGCATCCTAGGATGCTTGCCAGTCAGTTGAGGGATGAATGGGCATGCAGCCCATCACATGACATCTCCCTACTTCCGATGGAGGCCACACCCCAAATTGATGTGGAAGTGTCCTAGGACACTTCCTCATCAACACAAGAAGGTTCCTGTGTTGTGCTGGCTCTAATGTCCTGGTTTTGTCCTGGTTGGGCAACACTTCCCCCGTGTAATGGGGAAGCATTGCCATGCCAGAGCGGCATGCAGGGTGACAGAGTTGTCCCATGTGTCTGCTGTTTTGTCAGACTTGCTAGCAAAATGGCATGGTGGGTAGGCATGCGATAAGGTCCTATGTGTTGACTTGCTTTTCAGTAGTTGAAGACATGCATCTACTGTAGTTGAAAAGCACCCACAGGATGCTAGCCCAAGTGTTACAAAGGCCATTAACCACCTGAGACAGCCTGGGTAGAGGATACTGAAGTGAATTCGCATTGCTACCAGCATCACAACATGAAAGTCACAGGAACGTACTGTTATCCATGCCTGCTATTTACTATGGGATTTATACCATACTTTGTTGTTGCGAGCACTCAGGAGTGATCACTTCGATAAGCCTGCTGACAGGTTTACTCTTAACAATTTTCTCACACGGCAGTACTCCCAGTTGAAAAATGCTGTTCTCGTCATGGAGCACCTACTGCCTACATTTTAGGGTGATCTCTCTGTGTATTTAACACTATCTCACAGCTTAAAGCAATGCCGATCCAATCCTGAATGCAGAAATCCTAACGTCTCATTCTTTTAAAATAACTAAAAGGAGGCTCGCTCTTTAAAGCCCATGAGGCCTTTCAGCCTAAAAATCTTATTAGGCAGATGAAGGGACAGGCAGAGAATCAGTTGTGACTGTTAACCACTTGGTACAGGTAGCAGCCGAGAAGGAGAACCTCCCAGTATTAAGATGCTGAGCTGCACAGCCCAAAGTTTAAAGATATCAGACCCATCCTGCCCTGGCACACTTAGTCTGACTTCAACTTGCTGAGCTGCGTTAAGCTCTCTGTCAAAACGGCATGAGTCTTAGCGATTCATTTTCCAACCTCAAGGCACTGGTGGAGGGCAAACCTAATGCAAGCTGGGAGTAGTTGGATCAGTGAGATACGACTCTTCTGTCTAAACAGGGCTTTGAGCTGAGCAGGGCTGGCTTAAAGCAACTTTCACATAACAAAACCGAATGGCTAAACGAAGCAGCTAAAGCACTTTCTCTGATGCTTTTGTCCTTAGTGGCAAGGGGAACAAATACACTCTGCTGTTATTGTGAGCCATGTCACAGGCTGGCACAGAAATATCCAAAGAATATTAGTTCTAGAAATTCCTTGATCAATCTAGCCAGATGAAAAAGAAGAGGGGGGACCCCAAACATCCAGGGATTGTGACTTCCAAATGTCTGTCACTACAAAGGCATTTTCTTCTATTTGCAGAGACGGCAGGGGGAATGCATCACTTTCCATAAAGCCTTCTTTTTGAAAGAAAAAAAAAGAAATATCTCCAACTCTGATTCTTTGAAACAGAGAGTGCTCACTTTAATCTATGATAACACTATCCAAGATAATAGCTCTAGAAAGTGGCAGAATGTGTTGTGTTCCCTGGCCACACAAACAGCGGTAGATACTGGTAGTCCTCTAATAAACCACCACAGGAGCTTATCAGTGCAAATACTTGATTTACTGGGATAGTCACCCATGCTATTGCACTTCTTCATACTGCCATTCTTTTGATAATTCATTGTGTTATAGTCTCAAAGCCAAATTTCCTGTTAGGGATGCAACTCTAGCATCCCACAGTTCCACTGCTCTGTGAAGTCTTAAAAAAAATTTAAAAAACCCCAAAAACCCCAAGAATTAATTATTGAGAGGGGAAGAACAGGAGAATCCACCCTCTGATGCCAGCACAGAAACAGATTGGATCTCTGCATGCAATAAGTCAGTGTTTCCCAACCGATGTGCCGTGGCACACTAGTGTGCCGTGAGCGATCATCAGGTGTGCCGTGGGAAATTGGAACCTCTTGAGTCTTGAATAAGCCATGCCCCTTTATTCCCCACGGGCCAATCCTGTCACGGTGGCCTTGAACTCCCACCCAGCATGAGGTGGCAGGACCAGAGGTGGCAGGACCGGAAGTCCCTTCCCTGAGAGGATGCCAGTGGAGCGGAAGGGCCTTGTCTGAGGCGATGCAGCAGCGGGTGTGCCTGGCGATGCCGGGCTTGGCGGCAGGCCTGGCACTGGTCTGGTCGGCTGGGGCGGTGGAGCCCTTGAGCCTAAGCCTGGCCCTGGCTGGCACCGCCGCCTACGCATTCACGGGCTTCCTCTCCTACCCGCGGCTCTACTGCCTCTTCGCCCACTGCTGCCACGCCGCAGGGGAACAACAAGGCCTGTCTCCGGGCAGGTACGCAAACAGCCTATCGGGCATCAGAGACTGTGACGTGACATGGAAGGAGCCTCATGGGCTATATTATTATTATTATTATGAACTATGTATTAACATGATATTATTATTTTCCCTTAGTATATGCTATTATATTGTTATATTATCAGTATTTGTCATATTCATGGTGTATATCGTTATTGACTATAAGAGTAATGATAACAGTCAGGATTAACTCCTGTGCTTTACTGATAATATATTGTATGTACCTATAATATTTATATTATTATAATGTAATACAAGATAACACTTTAAAAATTAATACAATATTGAAATTATATATTTTATATTACTTGTAATAGTACTAATAATATTACAGTATAATGGTATAGTACAATATAGTAAGTTAGAGTGTCATTTTGTGTAATTTTGGTTGGTGGTGTGCCCCAGGATTTTGTAAATGTAAAAAATGTGCCGCGGCTCAAAAAAGGTTGAAAAACACTGCAGTACGTAACAGGACTGTGGCACAATCAAGGGCAATAACAGGCAACTGGTTTCTGGCTGGGAGGGGACTGAATGGCAGCAGGTTGTGCACAACATTGCATGATTTACCACCTCATCACATTGAGAAATTTCCCCGTCATAGGACACTTCAGCTTCTTTTCAAGCATGGAGAGGCACTGAGCTCATCACATGACATCAAATTACTTCCGGTCTTTATGCATACCACTCTGCAGTTGAAAAGAACCAGAAGTGTCCTGAAAGGAGGGATCTCCAGCAATCATGTTCAAGAACCTCATCACATTGAGAAATTTCCATGTCATAGGACACTTCAGCCTCTTTTCAAGCATGAAGAGGCATGGAGTTCATCACATGACTTTAAGCTACTTCCAGCTATCATGCATAGCTCTCAATGGCTTAAAGCAATGTCCTGAAAGGAGGGAACTCTGAACACGAGCCAGCAATCATGTTCAGGACATCAGTTGGAAAGCATGTGGGATAGGGAAGTAGTGGTTTGTTCTGATGGGTGATCTTCTTAAGAATTGGACTTGGGAAGGAAAGCAGCCCATAGAAGTGTATTAAGAATGGGCTTGGAAGGAAAGCAGACCATAGAAGTGTCTTGACACCAGGGGTCGGAAAGAAAGCAGCCCATAGAAGTGGTGTCTTAAGAATGATGCCTTGTGTTTCCTCTAAGTTGAGCACAGCAGAAGACTTTTCCCTTTTAAAAAAGTAAGATGGAGAGAGTGGAGAAAAATCTTACCATGTGATGATTCTGAACGAGGCAACAACAGGGAAAAACTGAAGAGGGAAACGAGTGTGATGCAAAGACAGAACTTGCAACAGAATGCGTGGCGATTGAATGGGATGATTGCTTTACAGACCTCCATGGTTCTCAACATCCATGTGATGAGGTCAATAGTGATGGTCCTGCTTTTATGCTAATTTGCCATCTTTGTGTGATAAAGTCCTAGATCTTCTGCAGATTCTCAACCTTTCTACCTCCAGGATCCCCTTGAGAACACAGCAAATAGCTGAGACTCACTAGTCACAAACTGATAGTGCCAGGACATATCAGTTGACATTTACTGATGTTTTACATTATTATCAAAACCCTCCTTGGCAATGACTAAATTATTAGGCATCATGATTTGTTTCTATCAGTGAATTTCACAATGAATAATTAGATAAATAGCTTTCCCCAAGTGAAGAGTATGTTTTTAGATAACATTGTTCATTTGCTTATTTAAAAGCTGGGCTAACATATGCTACATGAGAATGTAAGTGTGCATGACTGAGGAAAATGAAGGAGGAAATATGTTGACACTGCATTTCAATCACATGTTTGTCATTAACATTTTCTCACGCTAACTGCAAGATTAATTGTATCGAAATACCAAAACAAGACAAATTTGCATTTTGGATGAGACTAGCATCAACCATTGAAAGCCAAGGCTGACTTATTTTCAGGAATGCAGAATGCTGCTGAACAAAGTATGTATAGACATGTTCTTTTAAAAGGGAAATGGATGTTAGCATTATGATTCAAGAAATGTCTAGTTTTTTAGCACTTTTAATTCGAACACCCATCATAAATGTGTATGAAATTAGGTGTTATGTATTTATTATTATAGTTCTTTTTATGTACCTTCAAGATAACTCTGGTTCAGGCTGACCCTATCATATGGTTCTCTTTGCAAGATTTATTGAGGAGGTTTCACATTCAGTGGATTGTCATGCCTTGATCTCCCAGGCCCCTTCCACACAGCTGTATAAAAGCCACATTGAACTGGATTATATGGCAGTGCAGACTCAGATAATCCAATTCAAAGCAGACATGTTGGATTATCTGTCTTGATATACTGTGTTATATGGCTGTGTGGAAGGGGCCTCAGAGTTCTAGTCCAATTCTCGAACCACCACACCACAATAGATGTAATAATATGTGTTGATATTATGTTCAATCCAAGGCCCAGAAATAATATCATCAGGTGCATTTCATCTCTCTTCAAACAAGTTTCGAAAGATTAGAAGAAAGAAAGGGAGGTAGACCTCAGGGAGGTAGACGCTGGATACCAAATAACCAATGCCATTCGTGCCATATATAAAAAACAACAGGCGAAAGTGATAATAAATCAAAAGAAAACAGAAAATGTTAAAATTCAAAAAAGGGTACGTCAAGGATGCCCGCTATCCACTCTATTGTTTATTTTTATTTTAGAAATATTGTTAGAGGACATTAGACAAGACATAAAGCTAAAGGGATTAAATATAAAAAATGAAAACATTAAAATATTAGCGTATGCTGACGATTTAGCCTTAGTGGTGGAGGATCCAAAAGATACCCTAACAAAGTGGATTGAAAAAATTGAAGATTTTGGGAAAGTGGCCGGGTTTAAAATCAACAAAGAGAAAACCCAAATGATGACTAAAAATATGACTGAAAAAGATAAGCAAGTCCTACAAAATAGGTCGGGAATGAAGATAGTGGACAAGGTTAAATACCTGGGAGTCTCTATAACAACTAGAAACTCGCAATTATTTAAAAACAATTATCAAGTAAGATGGAAGGAAATAAAAAAAGATCTAGAAAGATGGTCTAAATTAAATTTATCATTTCTTGGTAGGGCAGCCACAATAAAAATGAACGTTTTACCCAAGTTTAATTTTCTCTTCTCAACCCTCCCGATAATATATAAATCATCTGTCTTTGACATCTGGAACAGAGATATATCCAAATTTATATGGAGTGGAAAAAACCGAGGGTGAAAATGAAAACACTCCAGGAACCCAAAGAAAGAGGGGGCATAGGCCTCCCCAATCTTAAACTATATTTTGAGACCAGGAACTAAGCACCCAAATCAAACATGCATTCAGATATGCATTAGCGCAGGCCTTTCCCACTCACAAACCTTTTGGACCTGGGATTTCTTTTTTGTAACTTCAGATATATAAGTATATACACTTTGTGTTGTTAGTGGACTGTAATAAAGTTTTGATTGATTGGTTGGTTGAGTATATAAAACAGATATGAAAATAAATCAGCATTTCTAAGGCTTGCTAAATAGGATGATAATTCCTAGGCCTGGTTAGGTATTTCATTCTCTTGATCAAATTCGTATGAAATTCATTTCTAAAGTACTTACGATGCATTTTTGAACCACTGTAAGCAACCTGAAAGTGAATTACCAAATTTGACTCCACCACCGCCATTTTTCGTAAAGAAGTTGCCATGTTCGGAAAGGTTTTTCCCTTCCCTGGGCCACTGCCAGGTGTGTCCTGTCCTCTTTCTCAGCCGGAGCTGAGACCTCTGCGAGGAGATCTGCTTGCGCCTGGGAACCAATGCGCATTAAAGCTAACACACATTGGTTACCCGGTGCCGAGGAGTGGAGGGCATCCCCTCCACTGCTCGCCGCCTGGGAACCAATGTGCGCTAAAGATAACGCGCATTGGTTCCTTCCCAGGCGGCGAGGAGTGGAGGGCATCTTTCCACTCCTCGCCGCTTGGGAAGAAACCAACACGTGTTACAGCTAACACCACTGAGGAGAAGGAGGTGGCGGCAGAGGGAAGACCTGGGCTGTCAAACCTAGTTTTGGCAGGTGTATGCGCATTGTGCATGCCATTAACGAATTACTAACAAATTTTGTTCGTTTTTACAAAATAATTTTGAAATATCCACGGAAAATTTTGGAACTCCACAAGATACGAAACGCCAGCGCCCTCTACATCCGAAATGAGTTTTGAACCAATTTTTTGGGGATCAACCAGGCCTAATAATTCCTTTTTGTGGAGTACAGCTGAAGCATTTTCTGCAGAGTCCACTGTAAACACTGCATATTATTACTAACAGATTTGTGTAAATGAGTGGCATTTAGACACCTTTTACTGTTTCCAACATTGAGGTAACGGACCGGATTTGGGGCCGGGTCCCACAGAGTAAGAAGCTGGGAATAGTACAGATGCTATCCATATAAGTTATGTTGCTTTCAGCAGGCTCTGCAGTTGGATATATACTCACGGATATTATTATCTCAATGCAATACTGTGCTGATAGACTGCAAACTCACCAGATACTAACACATTTGACTGCATGTCTGATTTGCACTGAAGTCTCTTGAACTGTGAGTGCACATGCATGAACATACACAGAGACACACCAATGTTGCTGTTTAAAAGAGCATAAAGAAGCCCAGTGGAGTGGATTTTGACTTGGTGATCATGCACATGATCTACACGCAATTTAAAGGATCCTTTCAGCTTCAGAAATGTGTGTCTTCTAGATCAGAGGCTAAAAAGAACACAACATTTGTTTTCATACATGACCACCTACTCTTGGGTAGAGCGGCCAGAGTGACGGTTTCCTTCTCTTTCCCCCACTAGCAAGATTTCCCTGTGTACTTTGAAACTCTTCCTAATTTGGAAAGTTTCCTACAGGTTTTCACTCCTTTTATTCTTTTGGATACCTTGTACATCCAGACATAGGAATTCAAAACACTGAGGTAATCTAGTTGGGTGTTTTCCAACAGAGAGAGTAATAACCAAGTTAGGGCTTGCCTACATGGGGCAGCTTAGGCCTGTTCCACACAGCTATATAAAATTCACATTGATCTGGATTATATGGCAGTGTGGACTCAGAAAACCCAGTTCAAAGCAGATGTTGTGGATTTTCTCCCTTGATGTTCTGCGTTATATGGCTGTGTGGAAGGGCCCTTAGTTATCAGTAAGTCAGACATTCAGCTTATTTAAACTGGCAAGAAGTGGAAAACTAACAAAGCCCCCATCAAATTAAACAGTCAATAGAACATCTCTTTTTTAAATTAAAGCAAATCTCACAATATGCAATGGATAGTAATCTATGTCCAGTAGTACTTTTCTTTTATAGTTTGTGTAAATAAGAATCCTGCTAATCAAATATATGAATGGCTTTGATTCAGCAGATATAGCACTGCACATAGAAGTCATTCCAGGAACAGGTATACTTTGAACAAGGAGAGAAAAACTCAACACAGTTTTCTCCTCCAGTTTATTTTAAAAACATTAATAATATTGCATTAGTAATTAAGTGTTATGTTACAACTGTAAACAATTACTTTGTTATTAATTAATAGTCTATGAAACACCAACAGTGCACTTTCAAACACTTGGGTATTGTCTACTTGGCAGTATGTTCTCTCCTGAATCTGACAGTCAGACTCTTTCCAGCTGCATGTAAGTGTAATATGGGAGGAAGGGGAAATGTCAACAGTGTACACTGAAGTGCCTCATTTAGCACAAAATGCAGAATTGTCTTTGCCACATGGATCAGGATGAACTGTGCATGTGCTCACTTTCAGGAAATATTTTAATTTTTATTTCTACATCTATACACCCATATCTGCAGATTTAAAGTGTTTTAAATATACACTCAAATAAAAGCGGAGTTTTTCAGCCCTTTTTTAAGCCTGAAAAAGCCACCTCGGCTTATACTCAAATCAAGGTTATTTCTTATTTTACTTTATTTTTATTACATTTTATTATATTTATTATTTTATTTTATCACATTTATTATTTTACTCTATTTATTGTTATTATTACATTTATTATTTTACTCCATTTATTGTTGTTATTATTACATTTATTATTTTACTCTATTATTATTTTTATTACATTTATTATTTTACTCTCTTTATCATTATGTAAGCACATTTACATTGAAGAAGGTTAGAATAATGGTTTAATCAGAGTTTGACAGACTTAAAGAGTCTAGACCCCTTCCAGTCCAGCTTCCGTTCTGGGCATGGGACGGAGATGGTTCTGGTCTCCATCACAGACCAGCTACGTTGCCAGCTTGATCAAGGCAGATCGGCGCTGCTTGTGTTATTGGACCTCACAGCAGCATTTGATACAGTCGATTATGATCTTTTGAGTGAGGGGGACAGCTTTAGACTGGCTGTCCTCGTTTCTCCACAATTGGAAGCAGTGAGTGCAGAGGGGTGGGCTGGTTTCCGGGGGATCCCCTCTGCTTTGTGGGGTCCCTCAGGGAGCCATTCTTACCCCTCTGTTATTTAGCATCTATATGCGACCGCTTGTTCAACTGGTTCGTAGCTTTGGGCTCGAGTGTCTCCAGTATGCTGATGACACTCAGCTCATTCTGAGGATGGAGGGCCGGCCGGACTCCGTACCCGATAATTTCCATCTTTGCCTTGAAGCCGTTACTGGATGGCTGCGAGCCAGTAGGTCGAAGGTGAATCCAGCGAAGACTGAGATCCTTTGGCTGGGCCGCCCGGGCGATAGGGAAATCCAACTGCCGACCCTGGATGGCGAGGCATTATGCTCGTCATCATCAGTAAAAAGCCTGGGTGGACCACCTGCTAACAATGGAGACCCAAATCTCCAGTGTTAGCAGAATCACATTTTTTCACCTGCAACAGGTGAAGCATCTGGCTCCCTATCTCTCACGGAACGACCTAGTCATTGTAATCCAAGCCACGGTCATCTCAAGACTTGACTACTGTAACGCTCTTTACATTGGCCTACCCTTGTCTGTGATCTGGAAACTGAAGCTAGTGCAGAATGCTGCAGCCCGGCTGCTCGTGGGGAAACCCGCGAGTTGCCGCATAACACCTATACTGCAGAACCTGCACTGGCTGCCGATTGAACGCCGGATCACTTTCAAGGTGTTAGTTCTTACTTTCAAGGCCTTACATGGTCTGGGGCGAGTGTATCTTCGGGATCGCCTGATTCCATATAACCCTCCGAGATCACTCCGCTCTGAGGATCAGAACCTCCTTGACATCCCGAGTGTGAAGGCTTTTCACCTGACTTCGACAAGGCACAGGGCATTCTCAATCATTGCCCCTGTACTGTGGAATATGTTACCACCAGAAACGCAGGCTCTGCAAAATTTAGTTTCCTTTCGCAGAGCCTGCAAGACGTACTTGTACAGGCAGGCTTTCGAAAGCTCGTGATTCAATTGTGTTTTATCTGCTGTTCTATTGTTTTATGCTGTTATTGTGACGTTCTGCTTATTGTTTGCTATTGTCGAGCTATGTTGTAAACCGTTTCTAGCCATTGGGAGTGGTGGTCTACAAATCCAAATAAATAAATAAATAAATAAATTACAGTTTTATATAAATATTCAAAAACATTTAACTTACTGATGCCTCAATAAATTTAATTTTACCAGTAGCTGCTGCATTTCCCACCCTCAGCTTATACTCGAGTCAATAAGTTTTCCTAGTTTTTGTGGTAAAATTAGGTACCTCTGCTTATATTTGGGTCGGCTTATACTCATGTATGCATGGTAAGTCTATCTTTGTTTCATTTGCTACCCTTCTTCTAGACATTATCTCTGTTTTACACAGTATAATCCTATATGTGTCAACTCAAAAGTAAGGCCTTGTTATTTCACTTCCATGATACATCTTTTTATCCAAAGTTTAATCTGTGAAAACATGAAGAAACTGACAAACATCATGCGCCAATACAGTGCTAGGAATGGGACTGAAAATAATTTTCAGTCCTTTATAGATTAACCCCACAACCCTTTAGTGTGATTGTTTTATTATCTCTTCTATTGATGTTGAGGCCAATTCTTGATTAGCTAGTTCATTTTTATAATGAGATGTGTATGTATATATTTTACAGCTATGCTCTGCTCTTTGCTGTTATTTGTAACTATCTTTTTATCATCATAATGAGGTTTTATTTTAGATTGTAAACTGTTCTTGTTTCATTTTAAGAAGACCAGGATACAGTAAACTATAATTAACAGTGCAGTGTAATGCATATAAATGCAAACAATCCACATTCCAGGGGGTGTTTCTCATAATTTGGAAAGGAATAAAATATTTTCAAACAATGGATCCTAACCTAATAACTTTCCTTATTAATTTGAAATATGTATGTCTGAACCAATCTTTTGTCTGGAATTGTGAGTGTGTATATGTTGCATTGGCACCATTTCAAAAGATGACTATCCCCCCTGGTTATAAAATGAGGAATGCCTCTGATGAGACGGCATCTGTACATACATTTTTTGTAAGTATTTTCATTAAAACAATTCACCTTGAAAGGAAATCAAAACATTTAAAATTGACTTATCTATAATAGGTAGTAGATGTGCCGAATGACTTAATAATATGACCTATAGCCCAGTGTTCCCAACCAGTGTGCCGGGGCACACTAGTGTGCCATGAGATATCATCAGGTGTGCCGTGGGAAATTGGAACTTCCAGGAAGGGGGAGGGAGTCTAGTGTGTTGAAGTATAAAAACCCTAAAAACCCTACCTCGATAAAGGAACAAAATTACAACCCCCCCCCCCTGACTACTTGGTCTCTCCCTTTCCATGCATTGGGAAGGCCCGCCCCCCTTTCCCCACGTAGAGACCTCCTCTTGCTCCCTGGGGTTCTGTGTGGGAAGTTTGGCCCAGTTCTATCATTGATGGGATTCAGAATGCTCTTTGATTGTAGGGGAACTATGAATCCCAGCAACTACAACTCCCAAATGTCAAGGTCTATTTTCCCTGAACTCCATCTGCATTCATATTTGGGCATATTGAGTATTCATGCCAAGTTTGGTCCTGATCCAACATTGTTTGAGTCCACAGTGCTCTCTGGATATAGGTGAACTACAACTCCAAAACTCAAAGTCAATGCCCACCAAACTCTTATAGTATTTCCTCTTGGTTATGGGAGTTCTGTGTGGGAAGTTTGTGTCTTTCTGCCATTCCTGCCAGGATATCTATGTTGTGTTCATCGAAACAGGACTATACAAAAGAGGTCAGCACAGATATCATTCAATATATTTCTATTATAGTCAATATATTCAAAACATCATCATAAATGATGATGTTTTGAATATATTGAATATATTGAAATATTTTGAATGATATCTGTGCTGACCTCTTTTGTATATTGTTGCTAGACCCTAACCCAGACTCTAATCTCATAGATAGTTCATCGAAACAGGCCCAGGTTTCACACTGAGTGTATAAATACATTTTTAAAACATATTAACTATATGTATTACTGTGTTAGAGTGTCATTTTGTGTCAGTTTGCTTGGTGGTGTGCCCCAGGATTTTGTAAATGTACAAAGTGTGCCGCAGCTCAAAAAAGGTTGGGAAACACTGCTATAGCCGATGAAAAATTAATCTGAGAAATGTATTTTTGTTTCAAATAGATTAACATAAAGATAAAGCCAGGATATTTTATAATACTCTTTTGCACTGTGATTGCACTAAACTCAAATAGAAGGCTTCGTAGTGTGTAAAGGAAAATTGCTTCCAGAAATTTTGTTGCGTTGTCGTTTTTCTTTTTATTTCAACAGGTAAAGTTAGAAGAAAGCCTAATCTTTAGGGAATGAGAGGACTTGAAAAGGAGACGAAGGAGCCACTGAGATGGCAGCTGGCATTCTCATTTGCTGTCATTAGCCTGGATCACATGTCTGTACCGGGAGAGTCATTTTCTAATTCTTACTGGGAAGAGAAGAAAGCCAGAAAAGAAGGAGCATTCATTCCATGTCATTCAGAAAAGACCTTAAAGACCTTTTTATTATGTTGCCGTCTTCAGGGAGTTTGCTGGGAGAGTCCGATTTCAAGCATGATATCCTAACTAGTGATGGAAAACAAGGTTCTGTAGAAGTACTCTCCCATCCTCCAACACTGTGAGTGCATGCACACAATTACACACAGAGAGGGAGGAGGAATCTAATGCTCGGGTCAATTGCTGTGCTTTGACTCTTCACAAGGGGAAGCAGATCTACCCAAGATAATCGCCCATTAAGATCCAAACTTCAGTTCTGGTAAAATACGGCTAAAATCACACAGGCCAGCAGTAGCGCTCCTGAGAGGACATTCTTTGCAGATTCTCTTTTCTGTATTTGCTGAACAATTCTGGGAGTTGTATTCTAAAAAAATAACATTTCCAAGCTCAGCTAGAGGCAAAGTACAACCAATGAAGCAGATGAGAATATTTGTGGGGTTTGCATCTTATAGCAAAAGAATGCAGCAGCTTTTTTTTTTTTTTTTTTAGATTCCTGTACATTTTCTTCAGATGGATCTGGTACTTTTTGAAAACAAACTCCACATTTCTTCACATTATTGTATGCTGAAAAACTGATCTGAGGTCAAATAATCAAATAAGCCAAACCATAATCACTGCTAATCTATTTCTGGACCAAATCAAGTGATCTTTGCGATGGGTGGTTTGTTCTCATACTTGAGCTGTGGGATCAGAACTTTATTTATTTATTTATTTATCATTTTTCTATACCGTTCCTCTCAGCCCGAAGGCAACTCGGGGTGGTTTACACAAGGCAGTCTCTGCCCTTCAATCAAAAACACACGCAAAACAAAACAAAACAATAACCATATAACATAACAATTAGCAATTAAAACATACAAATGCAGTCTCAGCATCATGCTGAAATCATTTTCCGTCACGTCATCGTCATCCCATAGATCTAATTAAACCGTTATATTTCATCAGCAAATACCTGCTCAAACAGCCAGGTCTTGACTTTCTTGTGAAATGTCAGGCGGGAGGGGGCCAATCTGATGTCACTAGGGAGGGCGTTCCTAAGCCGAGGAGCCACCACTGAAAAGGCCCTGTCTCTCGTCCCCGCCAATCGAGCCTGTGAAGAAGGCGGGACCGAGAGCAGGGCCTCTCCGGATGATCTTAAACATCTCTGAATCCCCACTTTGTCATGGATGATTTTAGCTAGGGTTATCTGGGCCAAGTCACATTCTCTCAGCACCAGAGGAAGGAACACCTCCCCTGAACAATTCCAACAAGAAAGTCCAAGATTAATGTCACCATAAATTGGAGCTAAATTAAAGGCACCTAAGAATAACAATAATGGCTAAACTGGCAGATTAATCCAAAACAAAGTTCAAATTCAGTGCCACAGTCTACTAACACTCTATTTTGTGGAGGAAAATGTGGACTGTAACTTCTAGTATACTTCACTGTTAGTTATACTGATTTGCAACATCATCAGACTTGTCACCGGAATTACCACACATCATGGGAAATCCAGTGGTGCCCAGCAGGGAACAGGGGGAACCTGTTTCTCCATACCCCACATCACCCAATTTTCCACCACCTGGCTTCCCCCCATTGTCTTCTACTGAACATGGGAATCTTCCTGTGTTGCCATCACAGTGGCATGAACCGCTTCCTCAAGTAACTCTTTAACAACACCGGTTCAATACACAAGTAATAAACCGGATTATCCTCCATCGCCGTTTTACATTGTAACACCAGCAGAGACCGCAGTGAGTTTATTGTAATTTGTTACCATTGATATAATACGATCTAAATCAATATAATTTGTGGAATTCGGACTTTGTCCCTCTTAGTTTGTTTGTAGTCTGAGTAAAGCAGACTTCCCCTCTGTGTTTAATTAAGTCCAGTCATGTCTGACTCTGGGGATTGGTACGCATCGCCATTCCTAAGCCAGTGGTCTCTGTCTGCCTACCAGAAGTTAAAATGGCAGCCACTTGTGAACAGGAAAGTGCAGAAGAAAGAACAACTCACAACACTCCCACAATCAGATATCACTGTTCCCAAAGTAGCTGCATGAGTGCTTTTAGATTATCACATGACTGAAAACACTTTGAACACTAATTCAACACACTTTCAGCAGCCACTACAAACCTCGTGCAATAATATCCTTACAGAATCAGGTTGAAGGCCATTTCATCTAGCCGGTGGTGCAGTGGGTTAAACTTGCTGCTGAACTTGTTGACTGAAAGGTCGACGGTTTGAATCTAGAGAGTGGGGTAGGCTCCTGCTGTTAGCCCCAGCTTCTGCCAACCTAGCAGCTCGAAAACATGCAAATGTGGGTAGATCAATAGGTACTGCTCCAGCGGGAAGGTAACGGCGCTCCATGCAGTCATGCACACATGACCTTGGAGGTATTACGGACAATGCTGGCTCTTTGTTCATGCACTTAGCACACATGACCTTGGAGGTATACCGGACAACACTGGCCCTTTGGACATGACTGGACTTAATGGCAGAGGAAAACCTTTACCTTTACTTACTTTCTTCTATCTAAAAAGGGGGTGAAAAATAGAGCTAAGCGCAGGTATCACAACAACTGAGAAGGAAGGGGGCAGCTAGATAAATACACAGGCATCACCTCCTTTTCCAAAACATCTCTACAAGTTGCAACAAGAAATTTATTTTATTTTTAACACGTTTCTATACCGCCCCTCTCAGCCCGAAGGCGACTCGGGACGGTTTACACAAGGCAGTCTCTGCCCTCAATACAACACAAGCAAACAAACCAAAAAATAACCATATAACAACAAATTAACAAGTTAAAACATACAATTGCAGTCTCAGAGTCATGTTGAAATCAGTTTCCGTCACATCGTCATCATTCCATATATCTAATTAAACCTTTATATTTCTTCAGCAAATGCCTGCTCAAACAGCCAGGTCTTGACTTTATTGTGAAATGTCAGGAGGGAGGAGGCCGATCTGATGTCTCTAGGGAGGGCGTTACAAGGCCGAGGAGCCACCACTGAAAAGGCCCTGTCTCTCGTCCCCACCATGAAATGAATTCTATTGTAGCGAGCGGCTGTTCTATCTAAGAATGTGACCTGTAGAGTCCTCTTGCCAGATTGCCCCAAACCTGAGGAGTTTGTGTCCTGATCTGCTTGGAGACGAACCTTGAAAACTAGAGACACAGGTGAGATCCTGAGATCTGGTGTTGCTATTATATAGGCTTAAGACTGTACAAGAGCCAATGAGCCCAGTCTTTAATTTTTTTTAAAAAAATATTTTTATTGAATGTTTTACAATAAAATAAAAGGATAGAATAGCATAGGTAGAAATAAGAGTCAGAAAAGGAGGGGGGGAGGGGATAGCGGGGAAGGAAGGGTAGGTTAACTAGTGAGGGTTAGGGTAAGAAAGAAATGAAATCTGCTTCCAGTCTGGGTATACGGGGGCAAAGTCCTTATTTGATATTTATATCTCGTCTTTAGGTTTCTTCCACCTTTTTGGTCTGTTTGTTTGTAATAGAATATTAGAACTTCGTTCTTTTCATATAGCCTATAACAGGCTGCCAGTCTATCCTTTTTTCTGGGTTCTTGATGTTTACTGCATTTTGTAATATGTCTATAACAGAGTATTCAACTAATTTATAGACCCATTCTATTATCGTTGAAGGGTTCTCTTTTTTCCAGTTCCTTGCGAGAACGACTCTTGGTGCTGCTGTCATATAATAAAAAAAAATCTCTTTATACGTCTCCATTTTACTTCCTGTCAAATTAAGTAGGAAAACTTCTGGCTTAAATTCAATATCTATCCCGAGAATTTTTGGGGAGTGTTTGTGAACGTCTCTCCAGAATTTTTTGACTTTGTGGCATGTCCACCAACAATGTATCACTGTACCTGTTTGTTCTTTGCATTTCCAGCATTTTTGATTGAGATTCTTATAAAATTTAGACAGTTTTTGAGGAGTCAGATGCCACCTATAAAATGTTTTGAGCCAGTTTTCCGAAGCGGGTGTTGCTCCAGTGTATCTTTTGTTCTCCTTCCACACTTCTTCCCATTCTCTTAATAGAATAGTGTGTTTGAAAACCTGAGCCCACTTGATCATGGTTTCTTTTACAATCTCCGTCTCTGTATCCCATTCTAGCAAAGTGTTATACAGAGTTCTAATCTGTTGTTTATCCTTTTTCATCACAACATCCCATGCCGTCTCCTGCTGGGAATTTTTTTTAAAAAATCTATTTTATAGAGATCTTTGAGCTGAGCATACTGAAACCAGGAGCCCAGTCTTTAATTCTGCAAGCCTTAGTATTAAACAAATGTGTGGGCTGACCCATTTGTTTCACCCCTGCCTTCCCAAACAAGTCAGATCACCTCTTTCTTGAGCCCTCTGCTCCTTACTCTTCTCATTATCGCACTTTTTCTTAAAAGCTAGGAGTGGAACAGAGGATTATGGCAGTGGAGTAGATTATGTGACAGATTACATATTGCATGGAATTCTCTTCCTGCTGCTGATCTTTTCAGCAAAAGCTTGAGACAAAACAGAGTGCTCTGCATTTTTTTTAATTAAAAAAAAGGGCAGGAGGGAAACAGAAATAAAACAGAAGTGACAGAAGAGAGCTCCTTCCTTATGGGGCTTAACCTAATATTTTATGTGATCGCAGTCAGTTCTACAGGGCTTCCCCTTAAAAGGCCATTATGGTACATTAATTGCGATCTCTGGCACTCAGCCAGCATAGTCTTTTCCATACTTTGAAATTCCTGAATGCAGCAGTTGTGTTGACATAAAACTTTACTTTAGTAAAAGGCATCGAGCAGCTGCCTCTGGCGACAGTGTTTCATTTCTTCCTTCTGATTTAGATTTCTTTTTGATACTCCAATTTTAAATGAAGGGCGAATACAAATGCTTGGGACCCAACTTTGCCTACAAGCTGTGCAGGACGCCCTCACCGAGACGGCTGAAGACAAAATGGTGTAAATAATTCAACCTGTAGTGTACCTAGAAAGCTCGCCAAGAAATGTCTGGTGGGATAAGAAACTGCTTCCTGTTTAGCACTGCAGTCTGGCACTGCCCCAAACTATGTCAGGCAAAGCTCACTTAGCACACAGTTTGAGTGGAGTCACCAGCAAATTGAATTCAGTGCAATGAATGTAGCTCCCTCTTTTACCCAGGGATTAGGACTATACTTTTACTTATTTGTGTAAGGCAGTTAGACTCTGACTTTTAATTTCGAAGTAATTAAATATAGCTTCAGATCATAAAACAGAAGAGTAAAATAATAAAAATAAAATTGCATTATAAACCACATGCCTTAAAAAATATTCAGCAGCAGAAGCAACATAAAATCAGCAGCGAAGGAGCACTTGTTCAGTTCTTTCATTTGTAGCCTCTCTAGCATTGCGTGGGCAAGGGTGATACACCTCACGCCATGAACCAATAACGCAAACACACTTGGTTGGATGAAAATGGCCACAACTCATTTATTGAAAACAGGAACAAGGATTGGCGGCCATGCATGGGTCCTGGATCAAGGGTCGGACAGCACACAATTGTCCGAAGGTGCTTGGGAGCCTGGGTGCCACCGGCCCAATACGTGTCAACGGAAACATGGCACCCAAGGGGGCCAGGGCATTATCCCCCCTTACAACCAAGGGGCGATAAGCCAGCCTGATCCAGGGCCCATGCCACACGCCACACACGGAGTTGCGACAGAGAACAATAATGATCACATAACCATAACAAGTGCAACGATGAATATAAATAAAAACAACATGGAACAACAAACAAGCAATGAAAGAAGTAGGGTGGGTGGGAGGAAAAACCACAAAGGCCCCGAGTGATGGCGGGGAAGCCCAGGGCAGCCTTAAAAGAGCTGCCCTGGTGGAAGAGAGGGCCGGCCGGCTGACGACATAGGGTGGGGCCAGCCCTGTCGTTGGCCGGCCAGCGTTGGTGGCGGGAAACCTTCCCCGCCACCCAGGGGCTTCTGGGGGGAAGAAGCCCCTTCCTTCCCCCCAAGATGGCGGCAAGGACAACCGCCGCCCCGCAACCTGCTTGGCTGGTAAGTCGGCCAAGTCCATTCTTGCTCACTTTTGTCTCATTTGAATAAACTGAAAAGGAGAAACAAAACTGGGTGTCAAGATGCGAATGAAACCTGACCCAGTATTATGAGTGAGGCTGGATCTACGCTGCCCTATAATCCACATTCAGAATTCAGATGAAGGACTTCATCAGTAGGGGAAAGCATCAGTTGAGGTTTTCTCTCTGGGAGGATGACAGGGGAGCTTTTGCACAGCTTAGGCTTGTGCGCCAGCTGCGCCCATACCTTGGGAAGTCAGACTTGGCTATGGTGGTCCACACTCTGGTTACATCCCGTATAGACTACTGCAACGCTCTCTATGTGGGGTTGCCTATGAAGACTGCCCGGAAGCTGCAATTAGTCCAGCGCACAGCAGCCAGATTATTAACGTGAGCGGGGTACAGGGAGCACATAACTCTCCTGTTGCGCCAGCTCCACTGGCTGCCAATTAGCTTCCGAGCACAATTCAAAGTGCTGGTGTTGACCTACAAAACCCTATATGGCTCCTGCCCAGTTTACCTGTCCGTACGTATTCTCCCCTATGAACCGTCAACAGTGTTAAGATCGTCTAGAGAGGCCCTGCTCTCGGTCCCACTATCTTCGCAGGCGCATCTGATGGGGACAAGAGACAGGGCCTTTTCTGTGGTGGCCCCCCGGCTGTGGAATTCCCTCCCAAATGAAATTAGATCCACCCCCTCCCTCCTGACTTTTAGGAAGCAGGTGAAAACGTGGCTGTGCAATGAGGCCTTCGCAGAATGAAGGAAGAGATCGTGAATCGACTAAAGTCGCTAACCACTAGATACGGACCGAAGATACGGATTGAGTTGGACTCGATATTACTTTGGCAAAAGGTTTTTAAAATGTATTTATTGTATTTGTATTTGATCATTTTATTGTAAATTTATGATGTTTTAGATTTTAAATGTTAGCATTGAATACTTGCTGTTTGCCGGTCTGAGTCCCTCTTCGGAGGTGAGAAGGTCGGGGTATAAAAGTTTTAAATAAATAAAATAAAATAAATAAATTTCCCCCATGTGATGAGGAAAGCGTCACCAAGGGGAGCTGCACACAGGGTGACAGATTTGCCCCACCCACACACCCCTCTCCTTTTGGAATGTTTTGTCTGGCCCTTGTTATAAGGCCCTAACTGTATTGATCTGGATAATAGGGCAATGTAGACTGATACAATCCAGTTCAATGCAGTAAATCCACATTCTGAAACTGGATTATACGGCAGTGTAGATTCAGCCTGGATTGTCAAGGAGAAACTACATACAAATGATGTGCCAATGTAGCACCCATGGGTCCGTTCGTGCCACTGGGGGGGGGCGATGCACCGGGGGTCCCGTTGGCATTGGGACCCGCACAGGCTGGAAGGGACTCGGAGGATGAGTTGGAAGGCCCAGAGCAAGATTGGTCAGCCGTACCTTTGCCCAGTTCACCTGTAGAGAGTTTAGCCTGGGATCTCGAGTGGGAGCATTCTCCCGGGGAAGGAGCGGACCAGGTGGAGATGGGAGGCAGCGAAGCAGATAGCGGAGATAGTTATGAATTCCCAAACGGTCGAGGTTCCCAAGAGCTGGCCGGGCAGCAGATGGAGGCTAGCGGCTGGGAAACTCCGGGGGAGAGACTGGAGACGCCGGGCCCTAGATCGTCGGGGTTCCAGGCCGAGGGATTAAGAACGGCCCCGTGGGAACTGATCGTCAGTTCTCCGGCCACGTCTGATCTGAAGGGCGTTGAAGCGGAGTGAATCTTGGAGCCTAGTTTGGCTCGCCTTGAACCAAGACCTTGCCTTGTATGCGATTCGCATTGGTGCGGATCCCTTGCTACGTTCCGGATTGAATCCGGGAGCCTTGCCAAGCTTTTTGCCACGCTTGCCTTTGAATCTACCTTTTGGAACTTTGCTACTTTACTGAACTGCAGCTTCGTGCTGATTGCTTTATTCTATGAACTTTATTAAGTGAATTGCTTTTTGGATCTGTTTTTATTCAATAAACATAGTTAGCCTTTGCTACGTCTCCGTGTGTGTGTTAAAGGGGCAGTTCTAAGTCGGTGATTGTGACAGCCAAGAAGTTGGGGGATTGCTCCAGGGACCCCCATCTCCTGGTGCATCATTTCTATGCACCAGACGGACTGCCGGAGAGGCCTAATGGTGCCTGGCAACGTCTTATTTTAAGGGCTTGTGGTGGGGGGTTCAGTGGCCCCTATGTCCTCCCAGAAGTTATTGGGAGGGCATGGGGACACCAACAGAAAAATCTCATGGCTTTTTGGGTAGGCATGGGGACAGTAAAATGGACAAAAAGAGGTTACTTTTGGGGTTAGTTTCCGTCTGCAATAAATTACTGTCTGGAAGCGCCCTAAGAACCTTATTTACATTGGTAGGAAAGGGTCCAACCTGAACTGTATTTAAAGTGGCATGGAAGATGGGGACATGAGTGCATAGCAGCATTGAAATAACCGAGATTTTCCATTATATGGCTATTTTTATAACAGATGGAAAACCTCAAAGTGCATCTGCATTGTAAAATGAATGCAGTTTGATGCCACTTTAACAGCCATGGCTAAATGCTATGGAATTGTGGAGGTTGTAATTTTTGTAACGTCCTTAACCTTCCCTGCCAAAAAGTAAATATTTCACCAAGCCACAAATCCCAGATCCTATAGCACTGAGCTATGGCAGTTAATGGTGTGTCTTGGGAAATCACCATCCATTGCCCCCAGCATCCTGGACTCAACATTTGCCTAATCCCATCATTTCCACACCTGGATGTTCATTGTCTCCAGAAGCTTCCAGGGGTGGGTGAAGCTTCCTGGGAGCCCTCTCTTTCCTAGGAGATGCCTCCAACATCTGCTTGGCAGCACCAGGGCATTTGCATCCAACTGCATCATTGGGACTACAGCCAATCATAGCATGAGCCCACCTGAGACCACCCCTTGGCCAATCAGGAGCGGAGCCAGTACTAACCAGCTCCTAGTGCTCAGACAATCAATGAGGGGGGTGGAATTTCAAAACTTGACAATGTTAGTGCATATTTTTCTGCGGTATAAAAATAGCTGTGCACCTCATAATTGTTATGTTTGTACATTTTGGCACCCATTGCGGTATACTGCATCCATTCTGCAGATTGAATAAAGCCTCTGCCATTTGCCTTCAACTGATAGGTCCTAATCTCTTCCTAGAACATTGACGGTTAGTAGACCTCGTCAGGCTCGGGCCCGCCATTTCCAAGGTCCTTTAAAACCTAAATTTTGGCTACAAATTGGGTAAGTATGGAATTAAATCCAAAGGGATAAGTCTTTTAAAAGCAGTAATGTTACAATGTCTTCTTTCCAGAATTTGGAACCTCAAATACGTTTATGTCTGTCAGTTTGTCATCTTTTTTTGAAAAGGCCATTTGGTGTTATTTGCTATGAACTGGTTATCAAATCCCCACTTTCTTCCATTTAAAACTTGCCGAAATAATTTAGCCCTAGCAATAGCAAACATACACAAAAAATCTTTTGTAGAAACACCAGCAAAAATCCTACAAGTGTCAGTCTTATAAAAAAAAAATCCATGATTTATCAGTTAATAGCCAGTCACATATCTCACTTCTTTTAAAGGTTTTCTGAACTTCTTCTCCTTAGGCCTGAAAGTCTGCTATCATTGTAGCGAACTGCCAAAGCAGAAGGAACAATAGCAGCTTAATCATTGCATAAAATGTAAATCAGTTTCAGTAATTATCATAGTAGATGTTTAGTGCATGTATTCTTCCTAGACCAAAAAAAATACCATGTCTTATAAATTCTACAGTATTGTAACATCAAAGGAACAACACTAGAATGCAGATTTGGAAAAGATGCAGATATGTCAGGGTACAGATTTGATCTTCACAGATTTCCTGTGAAAGACCATCCATCTTGGCATCTCAGAAGTATTGTGTGATGCTCTTTAATGAGTTTTTTTTAATCCTCCAAAAACCTTGGTCAGAAATACAAGCAGATCTGAGCTGATGATAGGCACTCTGAGAGCTGCATGAGCCATAATAATTTTTCAACAGAAGTGCTTTTTGATCTCTGTTAACACTACTATATTCAAGTAGCATTACCGCAGCTTGCCACAACTAAGAAGATTTTCCCTTTCATTTTCAAGCAGGTAGTCGTTTTATAGCTGCTTGGTCCAAATGTAAAATGAGACCATAATAATAGTAGTAATAATAATAATAATAGCAGCAGCAGCACCAACTTTATTTTTGTACCCCACCTCCATCTCCCTGAAGGGACTCAGGGTGGCTTACACACTGCACTAAGTGCCCAAGACAACTCAGACTAAGACAGTGAAAGTATATGATATTGAGTAATTGGACCCCAAATTATGAAATGCATAAAAAAATATTGGAGCCCCTAGTGGGGCAGTGGGTTAAACCACTGAGTTGCTGAGCTTGTTGACCGAAAGGTCACAGGTTCAATTCCAGGGAGCGACGTGAGCTTCCACTGTCAGCCCCAGCTTCTGCCAACCTAGCAGTTTGAAAACATACAAATGTGAGTAGATCAATAGGTACCACTCCAGCAGAAAGGTAATGGCGTTCCATTCAGTCATGCTGGCCACATGACCTTTGAGGTGTCTACAAACAACGCCAGTTCTTCGGCTTAGAAATGGAGATGAGCACCACCCACCAGTGTCGGACATGACTGGACTTAATGTCAGGGGAAAACCTTTACCTTTACCTATAAAAACTATTAATTATGACATGCAGCTCCATTGGGACTCACAGCAACTACACACACCCTTGTCTTACAATAACCTTTGGTTATGAATTATGCCTGGAATCCTGTCTGAAAACACCCCGACATCTTCCTTCAATTTCTAAACTCCTCACCATGAACTGAGAGACATGGGGGGGGGGGGCACACAATGAATTGTCGCCAAAGTTCCTGGGTCTGCTTCCTGCTTCCCTTGACAAGATAGAGGCTATCTGTGGGAACGACCACAGCCAGCCTCACCCATTGAATTGGTTGTCTTCTTCAAGTACCCATTGTGGCCATTCCACCAGAGTCAAATTATTATGCTCATCATAAGTCCATCGCCCAATGCCACACTGCATTTCCTTCTGATCATGTCCCTCTCAGAGGCAGAAGAAGAAAAATGGACAGACACTTCAAATGCTCAGAGGACAGTTTATTTGAATCCACACTTGCCCATGAAAGACCCATTAGGTAACCTTGGGCAAATCACACACTCTCAGCCTCAAAAAATTTGTCAGGAAAACCCCATGATAACATCACCTTAAAATCACTATAGGTCAGAAGCAACATGAAGACACACAAAGGTTGAATTCTCAGACTGAGAGCTCTAGTGTATCATCACATTAGCACCCTATAGGATGCTATCATGGTGATTGTAGTGGAATTCCCATGCTATAATTATGTAGTGTGAACAGGCCTGGATTATCATTTAGGGCAGCAAGTTCGTGGCCTATGGGCGTAAGCCGAGGGGGGTGCCAGATCAAGGCCAAAAAAAATGCCGATGACTCACGCCGAGTTGTCCCAGTGGCAGCTGCGTGGCGCCCTTCCACACAGCGCCCCATTCACGCAGCGCAGCTGCCGCTGCCTGTGGGACAACTCGGCATGTCCTCAGAAAGAGGGAGGGAGGAGTGCAGCCCAAGCAACGTCACTCCCTCCGGGGACGGGGGCTGAGCGATGTCACTCCCTCAGGGGGCGGGGCCTGAGCAACATCACTCAGGCCCCGCCTCTGTTGGGAGTGACGTTGCTCGGGCTGCACTCCTCCTCCCTCTTTCTGAGGACACGGCGAGTTGTGCCAAAGGCAGCGGCAGCTGCGTGAATGGAGCACTATGTGGAAGGGCGCCGAGCAGCTGCCACTGGGACAACTTGCCGTGGCCTAGGAGGGAGGAGGAGTGTAGCCCGAGCGATGTCACTCCCTCCGGGGACGGGACCCAAGTGACATCACTCCCTTTGGGGGTGGGGCCCGAGCGACGTCACTCCCTCCGGGGGCGGGGCCCGAGGGGCGGCGCGCGAAAGGGAGCATAATTCCAAAGTGTGGCCTAGGGCGCAAAAACATCTTAATCCGGGCCTGAGTGTGAAAGTGCAGTGTGACAAACAGCAGCAAGCCACCTTCTGTTTTAAATTGTCCTCCATATCAAGAACAACGCTTTGTAGATTATAGATAATTAAAATTGTGAGTACCTTGCAGCCACGTATTTCATTATGGGACACAGCGATTACAGTGTACAATCACCCACTAGGAAATTTTGCAAGTGATTATTTAATATTTGTAAAAATTAGACTACTTTTTAGGCCACAGTCTCTTGAGACATTCTGCAATATAATTGTTTTAAACGATTTAAAAATTTGTGCGAGAGGAAAATCTGGGAAGAGAGCTATCAGATTCACATGCATGAATTCTTGACTCTCCTGATTTGTCTGTGAACTGTCAGGAATGTAAGGGGAGGAAGATGTTTTCTCCCATTGCTTTACATTGCCTTTCCTCCAAACATGCTGCACTTTATCAAAACCAAGTAGCCCTTTCCCTTGAGATACCTATTAAAGTTTAATTGACATTTTGGGGGAGGGAGAGGAATTTTGTGCTGTGGTGTTTTCAGGATTGGGGGGCTTGCTCTGAGTGAAGTAGCATGTAGATTTATGGGGCCTTGTTCGTCCTAAATCACTCTAGAGACTTTTATTACTAATTAAAGTATTACAGATTAAGCATCAAAGTGCTTTATATGTTACCCCCCCCCCCTTTCAAAATACTAAATGGCACTGGCTGCATCCAGATCATCCTTGAGACTAGATTGTCCTTCAAACCAGTCCTTCCAAACAAGAATTTGATTTATCGTCATCATCAGTCCATTTAGAAAATCCCAAAAGGTAACCTTTTCAAACTCAGTTCCAATACATGTTCAGAATTTTTGAAAAATTCTATGTAATCTCCCTCTTTTTACTGTTCATACAAGAGTTGAAGCTTCCTGTTCCTGTTATGTTTTTCACTTTGGTCTGCATGCAGAAACCTCTGCGTACACTTCAGAGGTGGCATTCAAACACAGTTTTATCCAGGGTTCCAATAGTGCCTAGAGCACGGGTGCTCATTAGGTAGATCATGATCTACTTGTAGATCACATAGGGCATTCTGGTAGATCGCAGGCAGGGCGGGAGGAAGACTCAGTCCCGCCCCGCAGGCTCCCAACGCCGCCCAAGGGTTATCTGAGGTCCTTTCCACACAGTTGAATAAAATCCCATGTTATCTGCTTTGGATCAGATTATATGGCAGTGTGGACTCAGAAAGCCCAGTTCAAAGCAGATATTGTGTTATATGTTTCACATATAACAGGTAGATCATTTTGACTTGGTTGTTTTATAAGTAGCTCACATGCTGAAAAAGTGTGAGCACTCCTGGCCTAGAGGTTATAGCATAATTTGTCCAATTTGAACAACTATGGATTACCATACATTGGGAATGGGGAGTCTTACCACCTCATTGGGGTAGAACCTGAGTGTACTCACCATCCTACAAGACAGATAATTGGAAAAGATCAGGATCACATTTACCATTTTCAAGCACCCAATCCTAGGCCCCATCAACACTGTCATATATGCAATTCTGAAACTTCATTATTGTGATGAACAAAAAATTTGGTTTGAATTGGATTATATGGAAGATGTATGGATGGGGTCTATTTAACCTATAATCGAAGCCTGAAAAACTACAAAAGGAGAATTCATGAACTGTAATTAAAAGTTGCTGAGCTGCTGACACTGATGACCAGAGACAAAGGACTAACTCTTGGTGGAAAACAACATGTTTACATTAGCAGAGACAATAACTCTTTTAAGTTAAGGAAGTCAACACAGTGGTTCCTTACGATAAGAAGGAAAACCAATTATCGGTTAGGAAGAAAAGCCAACATCTGTCCAGGAACTGATGGAGTCAAGATGTTTTAGCTGTAAAACACCTGTCATTCATTTACAACTATTTGGAACAGCATCAGCAAGAAATATTGCTATAGAAGAGACACTTTACTATTCCAAAATTGTGGCAGATAGGAGGAGTCCGGTCCACTTACAATCCATCTTCTCCAAGGGACAAAGGAAGACGGTGCATCACAGAAAGGCAGGTTTGCTGGGGATACAACCTGACCTACATGCAGCTCTCTTTTCCAGGAGAAGGAAGAAGGGATGGTGATGATGATGATGATTGATTATATGTGTGTGAATGCTGAGTGAAAATGTAATATCCCCTTTGTTTGTGTACCCAATGTATTTTTATTTGTCACGTTTCTATACCGCCCCTCTCAGCCCGAAGGCAACTCGGGACAGTTTACACAAGGCAGTGTCTGCCCTCGATACAACACAAGCAAACAAACCCAAAAAAGTAACTATATAACAACAAATTGACAATTAAAAACATACAATTGCAGTCTTAGCGTCATGTTGGAATCCGTTTCCGTCACGTCGTCGTCATTCCATATATCTAATTAAACCATTATATTTCATCAGCAAATGTCTGCTCAAACAGCCAGGTCTTGACTTTCTTGCAAAATGTCAGGAGGGAGGGGGCCGATCTGATGTCTCTAGGGAGGGCGTTCCAAAGCCGAGGAGCCACCACTGAAAAGGCCCTGTCTCTTGTCCCCACCAGTTGCGCCTGCGAAGAAGGCGGGACCGAGAGGAGGGCCTCTCCAGATGATCTTAAACATCTCTATGGTTCATAGGGAGAGATGCGTTCAGACAGGTAAGTAAGACTCGAATCGTTATGTAGTTATATATAGTGTCTGTGAGTCTACCTTCTTGCCTAATAAACTCTCCCATTGTGAGTGAAATAAAATAAAATGTTAATGCTTTTTAAAGTATTTATGGTATTATATGGTCAGTGTAGACTCATATAATCCAGCTTGATGCAGTTAAACTGTATTATACAACTCTACACTGGCTGTATAATACAGTTTCAAACTGCATTATATGGCAGTGTCGATGGGGTCATAGTCCTTCTTGACAGAAGTCCACTTTCACAGTGATCCTCTCAGCATGCTTCTCCCACTCGGTTTTCATGGAGTCCTTGCATTTTTGTACACATCGCTGTATCACATTTCTTTGTTGAGAAGTCATTTGGGATATGTCCCTCTTGTATTCCTCCCCTTACAAATTAAGTTCCACTCTTTGTGCCAGACCAAAATTCCTGCATGAAGAGTACCTCCATAGCTACATCATTTGACTAATTCATCTTCCACTCTACCACAATTTAAATACTTGTGAACATTCCATAACATCATATCATATCTACTCAGTCAGTGGCTAAGGAAGAAACAGGCAATTGACATTCCATTTCCAGTCAACTACTATTTAAATGATGACTTACATCTGCTTTTGCTTGGTTTCTTTTGGGGAGGCTCGATGAAATTATTTTTCAAGATGATGTCACAGTAATAGAATTTCAGATGGGACAGTGTTTTCTCTCTTTAAAAAAAATTAGGAAAAATATGGGCAAAAGTCTCCGATAAACAAAAACAAGATCTAGAGGAATGGGAATGGAATTTAATTCTGCAGAAGAAAAAGACAAAACAAGTCAACGGCCATTTCAAAAACAAAATTCACATTCTAATTATCTTTGGACTTGACTGTTTAGAAATGCTATGATCCTCAAACTACTCAAAGAACAGGACATAGCAATGGAAAAGCAATCTTTTAACCAACTTGAGAGACATTGGCAACTTAGTCCTAACATAGATTTTATCATTCAAATGTATGGTGCATGTGGGCAAGGGAAGAATCGCATTTTCTTTCACAAAGTCTTGATAGCAAAGAACTTCGTCAAAATGTATTTTTGTTGAAACCAGAGATATTAAGTAAACAAACGGAACAATATTGGATGTAACTAATCAATTCAATAATTTCAATAATGTCAAAGGTAAATATAGCATGTAAATATACACACAGGCCACTACTATTCGTAAAATTACACGAGTTCTGGTTCCTACCTGTAGCGAAACCGAGTCCACACGCATCATCCCGATATATATAGTCTGTAGGTCCATGGGATAGACCCAATCCGATGCAAAATCATGGGATGATAGCTAAGACCCAATAAAAGTATATAGATGGTTCAACTTAGTCCTAACATACATTTTATCATTTAAATGTATGGTGCATGTGGGCAAGGGAAGAATCGCATTTTCTTTCACAAAATCTTGATAGCAAAGAACTTCGTCAAAATGTATTTTTGTTGAAACCAGAGATATACCATGAGAAGGGGAGTGATGAAAAATACTATCATTAGGTCTCTCATCTACAACACAAGGGCCTCAGCCTCAGATCAAGGACTATTTTAAATGTGTTGAATCACTAAAGAAAGCCCACTGTTCAAACTGAAGAATGGAATGTATTTGAACAAGGCCTTCCAAAATGACGTTTTAACATCTGTAATTAAAACAGAGCCACAATGGAAGAATTCTCCTTAATGCGGGTTACATAATTCATTCCGTTCTGGTAATTTTGCACACTGGAAAAACTTAATAGTGATCATTTTGGCAAACTAATATGAACATGAGGGGCACGCTCTTTCCCAATCTGAAAGTAAGCCTCCTAAAATGCTTAATGCTAAAAGTTCAGGGATTATTAATTGACCTGCATGAAAACAGCATCTTTTCTTGAGCCCGATGGAAATGATAATCAATAGGTTTATGTAGAAACAATAAAACTCTCAGACCTAATTAATCAGGATATTGTTCTCATCATAGAACCACAGGGCCAAACAAAAATCTGTAATATATCAAATGCCAGCAGAAAATGCTGACCACTCAAGAAGGTGGGTAGGTTTACTTCATAGTGCCTAATGATTTTCAGCACTTAGGAAGGAATAAATAACAATGGAAGCCCCATCTACACAAACTCTTTAATGCAGCTTCAACCCGACTTGAAACTGTGGCAGCTACAAAACACACGGCTCTCAATTACCTTTTTTCCTGCTATTGTCCCACTATAATTTCCAGTGTGAAAGCTCAGTTCTGCTTTAATGCTGACTTTGGGTGGTCACGATGGTCACTGTGGCTTAAGTCAGTGTTTTTCAACCTTTTTTGAGCCACGGCACATTTTTTACATTTACAAAATCCTGGGGCACACCACCAACCAAACTGACATAAAATGACACTCTAACACAGTAATACATATAGTTAATATGTTTCTAAATGTATTTATACACTCAGTGTGAAACCTGGGCCTGTTTCGATGAACACAACATAGATATCCTGGCAGGAATGGCAGAAAGACACACACGAAGGTCTTGCTCAACAGCTGGGAGTTATACTTCACCCGCAATCAAAGAGCATTCTGAACTCCACCAATGATAGAATGGAATCAAACTTCCCACACAGAACTACCATAACCAAGAGAAAATACTATAAGAGTTTGGTGGGCATTGACCTTGAGTTTTGAAGTTGTAGTTCACCTATATCCAGAGAGCACTATGGAGGAAGACGTGGGGCGAGTCTGTACAGTAGCGCCCGCACGGGTCATGTCTTCCTCCCTTCCCCCTCCCGCAGAAGCGGCAGCGTGAGCAAAGCGAGGCAAAGTGAGCAGAGCGAGCCTGGGAAGAAGGGAGCCCAAGTGGAGAAGAAAAAGTGTTCGGCAGGAGGGGGAAGAAAGGGTATTGGAGGTTCCAATTTCCCACAGCACACCTGATGATCATTCACAGCACACTAGTGTGCCACGGCACACTGGTTGGGAAACCTTAAGGGACTGGGGATAGAAGAAAATGTAATAACTTTAATTTGATTTGCTTTCAGTTAAACTATTTTCTCTATGGGGAAAAACCCATTGGCAAATGACCTCTCTGGAGTTTGTCAGAGAAGTCAAGAAGGTAACATTTTGCTCAATGCCCCACTGCCTCCTTTTCCATGGAGTTGTTAGTATTTGAATTAATGAAGTGTGGGGCCTCTTGGTTCACTTGATTGTATTGTTGTAAATGTCTTAATAAATTTTAAATGCATGTAACATTTATTAAGACATTTACCACAATACATGTTACATACATATTGTTTAAACCCAAATCTGGTGTCTACTGAGCTCTTGTTTTGGCATTCCTAAGGCTGGAACACCGAACCAGTTACCCCAGGCAAAGGCTACATTTGGTAACAGAATAGCCCAATTCCTAAGCCCCCCTCCCATGCAGCTGTATAAAAGCCACATTATCTGCTTTGAACTGGATTATATGGCATAATAATCGAGTTCAAAGGAGATAGTGTGGATTATCTGCCTTTATATTCTGAATTAGCCGTCCCCTGCCACGCATTGCTGTGGCCCAGTCTGTGTATATGTTTTTTCTGTTTGTATATGTGTATATATGTGTATATATGTGGTTTTACGCATGCATTGTAATGGGTTTTTTTTTTGCTTTTTAAGTTCCTTTCACTGTGTTTTTCAGTGTTTTTATGAGTGATGGTCATTTGCTGGCCTAATAGGTGTATTGTGTCCAAATTTGGTGTCAATTCGTCCAGTGGTTTTTGAGTTATGTTAATCCCACAAACAAACATTAAATTTTTATTTATATAGATTATATGGCTGTGTAGAAGGGCCCTAAGTCAGTGAGTCAGGCCCCTTCTACACAGCTGTATAAATACCACATTTAACAAGATTATATGACAGTGTGGACTCAGGTATTTCAGTTCAAAGCAGATATTGTGGGTTATCTGTCTGGATTATATGGCTGTGTAGAAGGGCCCTAGACACACACAAAGGAAAATGCAGAAGGTCTTACAGGTAAAACAGCATTATTTCATTATTCTGCCTTTCATTAGGGCTGGCTTTATTCAAACCTATTTTGAATAAGAAGGTTATCCCACCACATATAAGGGGGAAAGACCTTTTAGATTTCATTTGATATTTATGTGGGGAGGGGGTCTGTGTGTGTGCATGGCAAAATAAGACAGCAGTGGGCAGTGCTAAATGCTGTGTGGAAAGAGTTTGTTGTACAAATTATTTATTTATTTATTTATTTATTATTTATTAACTTCGATTTAGTATACCGCTCACTCCGGAGCTCAGAGCGGTTTACAGAAGAAGCATAAACACCGTGAGTAATAAAACAGATTAAACAGTTAAAACACATTAAACATCAAAGATGTTAAAACATATTAAAAACACTAGCCCTCAGCGAAGGCTGGGGGGACGAGATAAGAATCTGGGGGAATAGGCGGCATGGCACACAGTGTGGTTGAGTTAAGGGCCAAACGCCTTCCTAAAGAGCCAAGTCTTCAAGGCCTTGCGGAAGGGCAGAAGAGCGCGGATGGCGCGGATCTCCTCCGGGAGGCCGTTCCAGAGACTTGGGGCAGCTACAGAGAATGCCCTCCGCCGTGTAGTGGCCAGTCTGCAGGTTCCAAGGGAAGGCACCTCAAGGAGGTTAAGCTCCTCAGAGCGCAGTGATCTCGCGGGCACATAAGGGGTAAGTCGCTCCCTCAGGTACACTGGCCCCAAACCATAGATGGCCTTAAAGGTGAGAACTAACACCTTGAAGAGGACCCGAATTCAATCGGAAGCCAGTGCAGCTCGCGCAGGAGTGGGGTCGCGCGGTCAGATCTTGCAGCACCCAGGAGGAGGCGGGCTGCGGCGTGCTGCACTAGCTTAAGCTTCCGGATCATCGACAAGGAAGGCCAATGTAGAGCGCATTACAGTAATCGAGCCTCGAGATGACCGTGGCTTGGATCACCGTAGCCAGGTCGCGTTGGGAGAGGTAGGGAGCCAGGCGCTTAGCCAACCGTAGGTGGTAGAATGCTGTCCTGCAGGTGCAGCCAATCTGCTCCTCCATGGACAGGTGGGCGTCCAGCCGGACCCCCCAGACTTTTTACCGATGGCTGAGGGCAGAGGGCCACACCATCGAAAGTTGGCAACTGGGTCACTACCCCCCCCCCCCCGGGCGGCCCAGCCACAAGATCTCCGTCTTCGCCGGGTTCACCTTCAACTTACTGGCTCGCAGCCATCCAGTAACGGCTTCAAGGCAAAGATGGAAATTATCGGGTACAGAGACTGCCCCGGGTCCAACCTCAGAATGAGCTGGGTATCATCAGCGTACTGATGACACTCCAGCCCAAAACTCCGTACCAGTTGGGCGAGTGGTCGCATATAGATGTTAAATAACAGCGGGAGAGGATAGCCCCTGAGGCACCCGCAACTCAGCGGGGAGCCTCCGGAGACCGCCCCTCCCCACTTCACTCGCTGCTGGCGGCGTTGGAGGAAGGAGGACAGCCAGTTGAGGGCTGTCCCCTCACCCCGCCACCGCCAGGCGGTGTATCAAAAGTTGGTAATCGACGGTATCAAACGCTGCCGTGAGGTCCAATAACACGAGCAGCGCCGATCCACCTCGGTCCAAGTGGCAGCGGAGTAGGTCTGTGATGGAGACCAGGACAGTCTCCGTCCCATGGCCTGAACGGAAGCCGGACTGGAAGGGGTCTAGCCAGGTTGCGTCATCCAAGAAGGTCTGCAGCTGGTCCATTGCTGCCCTCTCAATCACCTTGCCCAGGTACGGAAGGTTCGACACTGGGCGGTAATTGGAGGGAGCCGCGGGGTCTAATCCGGGCTTCTTCAGCAATGGACTGACCACCGCCTCTTTAGCTCCTCTGGAAAAGCCCCTTGCTCAAGGGAGCAGTTGACTATCCTCAACAGAGGGGCCTCGTAACCCCTCCACGCAAGCTCGAATCAGCGTGGAGGGGCACGGGTCGAGGAGCAGGTGGTCGACTTAAGGGCTGCGATGAAGGCTGCGGTACTGGAAAGGTTCAATAGGTTCAAGATGCAGTAGGGAAGACAGTAGTCCCAACTGCATAGCATATCAATGACAAACATGGACCCAGGCATGTAGCCAGGGGGCTAAGGGGCTTCAGCCCCCCGAAATTCTCAGGGTGGTCCGTGAAAAGGCCTTACTGGTACATTATTTAAACTGTTATGTTTATTCATATCATGATCTGATCACCATGCTCATTATATCCCACATTAATGGGGTTATTGGGATAACAAAACAAAAGGTTTGCTAGGGTAGACCCTCTACCACCCAGTCACAGCCCCCCTCCCCCCTAACCAAACTCAC
Source organism: Anolis apletophallus (assembly GCA_030556195.1). Classification (NCBI taxonomy): domain Eukaryota; kingdom Metazoa; phylum Chordata; class Lepidosauria; order Squamata; family Anolidae; genus Anolis; species Anolis apletophallus. The sequence continues at coordinate 79,957,655 of JARBWK010000008.1, forward strand.
CCCCCCCCCCCGAATCAAAATCCTGGATACGGCCCTGCATGGACCTATCCTAACTGATTTCTGAACTGACACATTTGGAAGGTCATGTCTTTGATGCGGTTTTCAGCTCAAAACATATGGATCTGTGGACGGAGATAATCAATACCTCTGAGTTAACATGGAAGGATCATTTCCTGGTCAGGGTTAGTATTGGAGTTGCAACCTACCTCTGCAGGGGTAGAGGACCTATCTCTTCTGGCAGGCCTAACCAGACAGTTTTAAAACATGAATTATAAACATGTGTCCTTTGTTTAATTTCTCTTCTATGTATTTCAATATGTATTTTGTAGAAATACATTTTAATATGTATATTTTATAGAAATACATTTTAATATGTGTATTTTTGGTATCTTTTCAATGTTTATGTATTTTAATTATTCTGTAACCTGCTTCAAGCCAGGTTACAGAGGAGAGACAGGTAAGAAATTTTATTATTATTATTATTATTATTTGAAACACAACAAGATAAATCCACAGTACACACTCTGCTGGCTGTTGTATTGGATCACACGTCGGACACTTCCCAAGTGTCTAGGACTGTGTGATGTATCGGCAAATAATGTGTGCAGATCCCAGTAACTGGCAGATGGTAATTTTTTCAGTGCCGATTGTGCTTAAGTGCAGGCCAAGGTCTTTATATTATATTTATATTTCAGATTTGTTGTTAATATACTGAAGCCACAGATCATGCTGTGTAGACAATCGCCCTGAGGAAGGACCCATGAGGTCCGAAACGGGTGCAATGCAGCGGTATTCCTGTAGGCGTTAGCTTCACCACACCCGAGTCCAGTCCCACTCCCACCCATACAGCCTGGAGTATCCCAGCCGCTTGCCGAAGTGTAGCGCATCCCTCAGCATCCTTACAGGACTGTAGGGCTTGACCTATTTGGTTCCATTCGCTACGTCACCTCAAACGGCACTTTTGCGGCTTTTTTCCTCATTTCGGTCCGAGTGGATTTGACGCAGTTCCAGTGCCCTCCTGATTCACAGTAGAGGCCCCGCTTGCATGCCACATTGGCAATAACATTTTGGAGTTATTTTGAGGATTTACTACGGTTTATTTTGGTTATTCTACTCTTGGAGAACTACAATTCCCGGGCAACGATCACTTCCGCATCACATCGAGCGTAACCACGCCCCTGCGTGGGCATGCACGACAGATAGCACGTGACCACGCCTCTGGACAGCCTCTGCTCCGCGTTTCCTACACACAGCGGGAAACTGTGAACTGAACAGTGAGTTAAGCGTACATGCTGACCTCAGATGGGACGATTTCCCTATGTATTTTGATGTTATTACATTTGCCCATTCGGCCTTCATGAGTGATGATATTATGTATTATGATTTTGTGATTTTTCTACATTCATGTATACTGTAATTGGAGATAGGTACTTGATGTTTGGATTTGGGACGACTCACCATTTCCATTCACTTGTTTGACTGCATTATATTGATATATTCTGGTACTTGTCTGTCTATTTATTTAGATAGACCCATGCTTAGTGTGTTTTCCCACTGCACCCAGTGTGCCAATCACCACTGGGATCACCTTGACTGGCTTGTGCCAGAGTCTTTGCAGTTATCATGAGTTTTTCCAGTTGTTTCTCTTTAATGTCCCTGGGATTGCATATCATGTTTTAACAGTTTTTCCAGTTGTTTCACTTTCTATGGCAAAATAATTGGGGCTACCCCCATAGTTATTTATTTAAGTATTTTTCCTTCTCTATATTGAGCTTTTGTACTTTTTGCCCAGTTTTTTCTGTAATAGTTGGGGTATTCTCAGTGCCGGATTTACCCTTGTGCTTAGGTGTGCTTAAACACAGGGCTCCATTGGCTGGGGAGAGGGGCACCTGCCTGGGTGCATTGACCACAGCCAAACAGAAATTGACCAGTTGGCTTAGTGACAAAAGAGGCCCACATAAGTTGTATGGGTGCTGAAACCCTGCCATTGCTTAATACCATATGTGCCAAAATGGATGCTCAGATAAGACCGAGGCACCCACTTTTTGTTCTCCTTTCTGACCTACTCTCAAGAATGCCATTATTTGGAAAACAGATAATTGAGGTATTCAAGGTGGACACTGTCAATCAAAGCTGAGCGTATTTAAAAACTAATGTGGAAAATAAAGAATTTTGAGGCAAAATATCAGCAAGGGTGTGCGAAAGTTAAAATGGCAGAATTAATATTTGTCTTTAGGGATGCAAGGGAGGTTGTTTAATCATCCGCTTGGCATTTCCTTGACTCCGCAGGCATACACAAACGCCACTTAACTTTAGTGAACAATCAGGCACATCAGGGTACTTGTTATGTTATAATAATTGTCTTTCTCGGGTATATTGTCAGACAGCTATCGCAAGGCCAAGTGCAATTTGTTACCTGATAAGTGTGATAATGATTCAACAAGGCATGCCCTGTTGAGTCTTACTGCAATTATACAGTCTATTGTGAGGTGCCTGGGGAAAATAACACAAGTGATACATTTAGCAGGCTATGGAGATTGAAGATTTGACTCCTGCTGCTATGGCACACTAGCAGTTAATCAGATTTCTCAAGTATTATTTGAGTTACAACATACTAACACTCTACTCTTATGTCAGAACAGGATTAAAAACAGCTACCTTTCCACCACCCAGAAATTCACAGGATTGGCAGCTGAATTTACCACTTCTAACCATTTTTTTGCATGGGCCAAATAAAATGTTCTCAACTCAAATTCATTGTGCTGTCTGGATGATACACAGCCACAAGTTGTGCTGTGGTTCTCCAATGTTTTTGATATGTGGAGAGGGAAATTAGGCTAGATCCAGGGCAGTCCAGTGCCACATAGCAAAAACACCTACCAGCCAGAAACAACAATAACAACAACAACAACAACATAATAATAATAATAATAACACTTTATTTATAACAACAGCCTTAACTAGCATGCACTAAGAAAATCACAGCACAAAAGGAAGTCATAGATAAAAAAATAAAGAGAAACATGATTAAAATTACTAATCTCAAGAATAAAAATTGAAACACTCTTGCAAAATAAAGCATCAGAGTTGTTCAGGAGGTATGGAATATTATAACACTATTGCCATTGAGAGCACTGCAAAATAATTGAATTCCTATATTTGATTTGTATCTTATCATATTTGGGGCCTCATCAGAAGTTGTAACCTCACCAGAAGTGATGTTTCCAGCAAGGTCCTGTTGGTGAGCTGCTTCTGGCCAATAAAAGAGCAGTGGCAATGTCCACAGGAGGACAAGGCATCTCTGTTATAACTCTTGGCTTGGCCAGTCATATGGACTGCAAAATGGATTTGGAGTCCTTCATCACCAGTGTTTGTGAACACCCTGTTTCATATTCCGTCAAATGATGTGGAACCCATTGAAAAGCAATTTTTCTCATGCCCAGGCGTGAGAATGTGGAGCACAGTTGTATGCACAAATCCTGTGTTTCGGAAGTGAATGCTGTTGCCACACTAATAGACAGTGATCAACGCCATATGATTTGTGAGCTGGCCCGAAACACAGGATTTGTGCATACGACTGTGCTCCACATTCTCACAGTCGCATGCACAAATCCTGTGTTTCGGGCCAGCTCACAAATCCTATGGCATTGATCACTGTCTATTAGTGTGGCAACAGCATTCACTTCCGCTTTGCTGACACTAGGACAACCTGGCCGATGCATGCCTGCCACATTTTGGCGTCCTTTGTTGAAGGCTTTTATCCACCTTGCCACTGTTCTGTAAGGCAATGCAGATTCCCTACAAGCCTCTTGAAGACCTTGATGACAGTGTCATGCTATAAGACCTCTGACGCATTAAATCTTTATCCAACTTTGATGTTTTTGTTTCGAAAACATCGTGACAACACTTACTTTAGACTGCAAGCTAATACGAGGCTCAGTTCTTTGCATCACTCTGCATGTGTGTGACATAGGAAGGGCGAGTCTTTTTGCTCAGAGGTAAGGTAGGTATGTAACTAACGTGTGGTATTCACAACATTCTTTGGTTTCGTTGCATGGCGTCTTTACAGCAGTGTTGCCACTATTAAAATTCTACCTCTCGTATGTAGCATGTCAAAGGAGAACTTATGGAGCCCAGGAAATGTTATGTGGTATAAAATAGTGCTATCCAAAGTGGGGGTCCATGGACTAGTGCTGATCCATAATTTATCCGTTCCACATGCCTGGAGTAGGGTGGGGGTTGGGAGCAGTTGTGGCCATTGAGTACAAATATGATATTCTGAGGGGGGTGGGGGAAACACTGAGGAAAAAATCACTGGACCTCCACATTAGATAGGTTGAGATGCAGTAACATAAACCACTCTGTCCATCAATGGAGGGGAACATATTGAGAATTCATGTGAAACAACAAAGAAACAATGAGAAACAACCATATTTAGGTATGATCTCATATTTAGGAATATTTAACTGAGTGCGATCTCACAGTCAAGAATACTAAAAGAGAAATTAGTTCAAGATGGAAGGGAGTTTCTGAAAGGGAGATATTGGGGGCACAATTTCAAGCAGTTCCAACGAGGAGGGGAAATATTCTGGGATTATGAGAGCTGTGATCCAAAACACTTGGCAGACCAAAAGCTCAAATCCACTGCTCAGAACTTGCTTGTGCAGATTGCTAAATATCTTCCTAAATTTCAAATCCCAGAACTCCATAATAAGGAGCCGTAGCAGCCAAAGTGAAATCATAGTGTTATAACTGTTTAGTGTGAAAGGGTTACAACTTTAGATATGAATGGATTAGAGTTTGTGTTGCACAGGGTTGTCAGAAACAAACAACTGACTATGTGCAAGTTACATATGTGTTTTAAACTGTGATGACTCCCAAGTCGAATTGCACTGATTTATGCAGATGTGGAAGATGCATGTAATGAAATCTGAATTTCGACACGGCTGAAAATGTATTCGTATGCTGCATTCAGAGGGTAACAGAGTCACAAAATGTTCTCCCCAAAATAGATACATTTCTCCCAGAGTTCTCCATATAAGGAAAATATCAAGCAAAGGAGAGTTTTGTGCCTGGCAACTCCAGATGTTAATCACAGTGAATGGTTTTACCAGGGCTTTCCACTACCAGTTCCTTATAAGATAGATGATGAAGTAATATATTAAAGTACCAACCCAGTGTACAATGATGTTAGCTAAGAGCAGAAACGTTTAAAAATATTTAAAACATGAAGTCAGAAATTTGAGAAGATTCATGCTTGAAAAATACTGGATGTTGAAACCCCTCTGTCTCAGAGACAGTATGGACTACCATATATCTGACATCCACTCCTGTAACTTTGCTATCAACTGAACAGAAAATGAAAAAAATTAAATGATTTTTGTTCATCATAACTCTCTAGCTTCTGCAACATTTGCAAATTTCTTGTCTTAGACCTCGGTAACATTGGCAATTTTCACACAAATTGTAAATAATGTAACAAAATTTGAAAAAATGTTCTGTTCCTGCTTTGAAAGTGTTATTACTGTTTAATTTTGCAGTACTTACTTTGAAAGTGGTGTTATACTCCAGAAAATTTGTTGCCATACACTATGCTGAATTGGTCAAGCCTCTATGAGATATTCATTGAAAAACTATAGCAAAATATGCTGCGGGATGTCCTGCGAAAACATAGTTTTTGTAGTTTAATAAACTTGTTTCATATTTTATGATAGAACCAATTAAGAAATGATTTTTTATAACTCAGGAACAAAAATCGTGTTACATAGTGTGATCTATAAAATCCCATCGACAGTAGCAGTAAGGTGAAGCAAATCACTTCCTAACTAAATATTAGGAAGACCTTCATGATGCTAAAAACTGTTTGGCAGGAAAATAGGCTGCCATAGAATGTGGTGGAGTCTCCTTCTTTGGAGGTTTTTAAGCAGAGGCTGGAGGGATATCTGTCGGGATTGCTTTGATTATGTGTTTCTGCATTACAGGGAGTTGGACTGGATGTCCCTTTGAGTCTCTTCCAACTCTATAATCCTACCCAAAAACCTCCAATTATCCTTTTGACATTTTGCAGATTTCTTATCTGGCGCAATCTCTATTCTGCATATAAAATTGCCCTTCCCCAAACAATCTTTTTTTTTAAAAAAAAGAAAAGCTTCTAAATTATAAAGGATGCACTTGAACAAATGGTCCCCCTCCCAAAATGGTGAGAATTCGTACCTTAAAAGAGCCAACTATTCCTGAAAGCTTCACTCAATGCTGCCCTAAATTTATAAAGTTTGTTGACAATTTATTCTACTCCTTTTAATTATATTTATTTCTTTTTGCATAAATGTTAACCCCAGCTACAGAAAGAACGAGGTAACAGCAAAGAATGCAGAACTGTGTTAGTGTGCAAATGACAACAAAAAGTTCTATTATAAATAAGAAATTAAATAATCATAGCACAAAAAAACTGCCACATTTTTGTGTGCAATTCTGCATTCAAAATCCCTTCCTGAGGACTATCCACTAGTTCACAAAGAACTGAACATTTCATCATTGTTTGGGGTGCTCTTGGACCCAGTCCTGCTTCTGAAAAACTAAATTACTGTACTAGCCAGGAACACATTTACTCAGCTTCAGCTGGTGTGCTGGCTGTACATTTTCTTGGATAAGGTAGATCTGGCCACAGTGATTCATGCCTTAGGACAGTGGTTCTCAACCTGGGGGTCCCCAGGTGTTTTGGCCTACAACTCCAAGCAATCCTAGCCAGTTTACCAGCTGTTAGGATTTCTGGGAATTGAAGGCCAAAACATCTGGGGACCCACAGGTTGAGAACCACTGCCTTAGGACCTCATCAAACAGAGATCCTCAAGCCGGGTGACAGCAGGGGGATCTGCCACACAGTTTGGTGTATCTGTGGGGCAGCAAGAGAATCCATTGCCATGTGCCCCGCATCGCTCACTGCACCACTTTCCCCATCACATGGGAGAAAGTGCTGCCACCTGGCTTCCCCCTTGTTCTTCCCAATGAAAACACGGGAAGCCTCCTATGTTTTCTTGGAAGCGTCATAGCATGCTGCCAGGACACTTTCTCTTCCCTGCTGGAAGTAGCCTTATGTCATATGATGGCATCCAGTGGGCTCAGTCAAAAATAAATCTTGTAAACGTCCTATGATGCTTCCTGAAGACTGTGCAATGGAACGGCAGGTTACCTCTTGATTAGACTCCTGTAATGCAGTCAATGAACTTATTCCTGGGGGGGGGAGGGGCAGAGAGACCCATCTAACTCTGTTCCATCCCATCAAAGACTATCTTCTGGGATGGTCAGCAGCCCAACAATGTTTCCGTATCAAGGGTTGGTTTTTCTCTTGTTTGAAGTTGGATAGAACGTGACTGCTCAAAACACATTCTGGTCTCTGTTTTCATGTGCTCCAGAAATGAAGCCCTATGGAGACCCACTGGAAGTGCCCTTACATCATGTGATTGCCTCCATGGGACTCTGTTTCCAAAGCTCATAGAAGTGGGGCCCATAATGTGTGGGATGAGATCCAATTTGGACTGCCTTTTAAAAGTGTTCAGAAGCTGCAGATTGTGCAAAATGCAGCAATCAGAATGGTTCAGTCATACATTTCAGAGACCATATAACATTGGTCTTGAAGAACTGCAGTGGTTTGTTTTGGAACTCAATCCAAAGAGCTGGTGTTGACCTACAAAGCCCTAAAACTCAATGTCAAGATATCTGAAAGACCATCTTCTCCCATATGAACCTTCCAGATGTGATCTTCAGAGGAAACCCAGGTGCATGTCCCAACAACTCATGAAATTAGGTTGGTGGCTATTTGTAATAAGACTTTCTCTGTAGCAATGACTTCAGTGTGGAACTCCCCACGCAAGGAAGTTAGGCTGGCCCAATCTCTTTCTGGAGGGCAGAACAAACTGTGCTGTTCCTCATGGCAGTCAACTTGTTTTCATGGTTTCAAAATTGAATTCTATGATTGTTTTTAGACTGCTTTTAGTGGCTTTAAGGAGTGTTCTTAATCTTATCTCTCTATTGTTTTAATTTGTTAATCACCTCAGGAACCTTTGTGTGTTGAGATATGATAATGATTTTTAAAAAATCAGTAAATAATCAATAATAGTTAAAGGCATAGAGATGAACAAATAAGAAACAAGAAGAGCTAAAGTTTCAATTCAAGAGTCAAATTTATATCTCAAGATAAATTAGGCAGCCTTTGATCAATATAACTGCATTATATGGGTCTACACTGACTGTACAATGTTGTCCTAAACTGGCAGTGTATATCAGGCCACTGTTCCATTGTGATAGCTGTCTTTTATCTCTATTTGTTCATGGCTGTCTGTCACTCGTTTAATATCTGATGCTTATTATATATTTTCTGTTTTTTTAAAAACCAAACATTGTCATTTCCTGCTTTGGTTGCAACAAGAAAACAGTAGATGTCTCTTTAATAACACAAAATTCTCATTAGCATCATCTTGGAACCAGAGACTAATAGCAAAAGAATGTAAGGCATTTGACACTCATACCGATTCTTATAGGAACAGAATGTGTCATGTATGCTGAGAAGGCTCTTTCACCTTGAATAGGGGAGATACCTTCCTACAAATGAAGCAATTGTGGGTGACTTTTGAGATGAAATCTGAGCCTCCTCAAAGCTTCTCCAGGATAATAGGTGCCTTGAAACAAGGGCTCACACACAAAGCACGGCAGGCACAAACTGTCTGCCACAGTGCCCTGTTTTGAAAAGGCAGTGGGAATCTTTTAAAGTTAACAAGCTTTGGAGTCTGCAAGTTTTTTCTCAATCAACAAAGTTTGGAGTGGAAGAAAACAGTGTCTGGTGTTAAAATCTGAAGTACAGTCCCCCTTGGACTCCTGGGGGAGAAAAGCAGTATACAGTAGAACCTCTACATAAGAATATCCCATCATAAGTATGTTTTAACGTACAAATCCTCACTTGGCCTAGAGTGACTTTTGATATTGGACTGCTGTTTTGACCTATGAACCATACAAAAGAGGCCTCTTTGCCTCCTAAACCAGTTGTAACAAGGCAAAGAGAAACAGAACCTGGATTCCTAGCTAGAGGAACTCTGGCTCTTCCTGTAAGGCAGAAACTCCAGTTTCCCCTGAATGTTCTGGGAGAGAGTCCATCCCCCAGATTACAGTCCACCCTGGTGCAGCAGAGCCTCAGCCTAAACAGAGAGTACAGGGCTTCCAGCAGACTAATCAGCCATTGTCCCTAGTGACTCAGTGCCTCAGCCTGCATGCCTTTGTCTGCATGCTCTTCTCCGCTTTGGGAGATAGCTGTTCACTGAGGAAGTTTGGGCTAGTTCACTTTGTGTGCTATTTATTCCTAGTACTGTATGTTTCACATCAAGAAGAGAGAGAGAGTGAAGATGCAATTTAGATGGCATCTTCACCCAACACGACTAGCGAAATTCAATAAAAAGAGCTCAAATGTATGCTGGAAGTGCAAGAGAGAAACGGGCACATATTTCCATCAATGGTGGAGCTGTAAAAGCTCCTCCAAATATTGGGCAACCATACATAAGGAAGTACAAAAAATATTGAACGCAAGGTTCACTATGGACCCCCAACACTACCTTCTGGGAATATCAAACCCAATACTCAATAAAAATCAGGAAAAAATGTTTTTTCTACTTAGTGCCTGCAGCCGGATAGTGCTGGCGCGACACTGGAAGAAGGAGACCACCCCGGGGCTGGAGGAATGGATATTGAAGGTGCTGGACCTGATTCAGATGGAGGTGTTACACCAAAATTTGAACAGTAAAAAATATAAAACGGACTGGTCGAGCTTAAAGATTTATATGCAAAATGAAAAATTCAAATTTACAATAGACCTAAATGACCTATAAGACCTGTAATTTGCCAGCGACCTAATCAAAATTTGACTCTTTTACACTACATATACAAATCGTGATTTAAAGTTAAATTGTTTTCTGCATTGCACTCGGGAAGTTCCTGTAAACCCCACCCTTTCACAGCCCTAAACCCATCTCCCACCACTCCCTCCCTACCCGGTTCCTTACCCCTTCCTCCTCCAATATATGGCCTAAGAGCCATGGAAAACTGAATAAAAATTTATACCAAAAAAAAGAAGAAGAGAAAGAGAGGAAGAGAGAGACAGCAAGAGAGGAGAGAGGCTGGAATGACAGCATGAAGAAAAAGATGCTGTTTTGCCTTGTGGCCAACACACATTTTGTTGCCTCAAATGTGCTTCCTTGCACTTCTTATCTCTGAACATTTTATAAATTATTTGTTATTTATAAAATACATTTTCTTATTGAAAACACATAAAAATTGGGGTAATTTTCAAAGAGGCAAAACAGTTTAATAATATTCCAACACATTTCATTGGGAAAATTCACTTTGAAATAAGAATATTTTGACTTCATGAAACAGAGCAAAAAAAATTGGGAGGTCTTGAAGTAAGCAGGAGTGGCGGAAGGCAGAAATCCCCCCCCCCCCCCGGAGGGGCTGCAGTGTCAGAGAAAGCTGCCCTTACAACAGGCGGCCCTGAGGATCTGCAATGCCTGGAGAGCTTCTTGAAGCCAATAAAAGTTTTTCTTTCCCCAGGTTGAAGCAAAGGCCACTGACATTTCATTTCTGTTCCAGCTGGAAAAAGATGATGGCTGAAGTAATCTACTGAAGAAGCCGGCATACATAGATACAGCCAAACATACTTTTTATATACTTTTTCCCTCTGAATTTCCTGCACCCGCCTAACCGGGCCAGCTCCACTGTGATTGGTCCAGGGTTTCCTTGGCATCCGTGGGCCAGGAGGAGGGGCGGGGGCTGGCACATCTCAGCCAATGAGAGCCCGAGTCCTGTTTCTTCCTCTCAGCCAATGGTGACAGGGAAGGTTGGTTACAGTACAGACAAAGGGGAATATTTGTTTTAATGATTGTATTTATCTGGCCCTTCCTGGGCCTATTGATAAAATGGTCTGGGCAATAGCTGGAAGCCATCCAGCCCAACCTGATTGTGTCAGCGTCGCCTGACCCAGGCATCGCCCGCCATCTGATAACAGCAACATCTGGTCGTCCTTTGAACTGTCCCTGGCCTTTGAAATGCTGAGAGCTCTGTTCCCGCCTTTGATATGCTGGATGCCGGAAGGACGGACTAAGGGGGAGGAGTGGGGGTTGGGCTTGAAGGGTTTGAAGGTGTAGACCGGCGGGGAAAGGCCAGTTCGGTCTTTGACCGCCCTGGATTAAGGATCAAATAAACTACTTTTCCTTCAAAGAACTTTGGAGTGAGCGTGGCTTGTTTGGGGTCCTACCGAAGCTGACATAAAGACCGAACTGCAAAATCCTTCTGCGGCTGTGAATCCTATCCAACCGCAATCCCTTCGATCACGATGTCCGAACAGGAGGAAGAACTCCCGATCGAAATCACTTCGGAAGAAACGGGCGAAGATGAGGAGGGAGTTGGTGCAGGCCAGGCCGAAGCGGAGGCCGCCGAAGCCCCGAAGGAGACCGGACACCCTGCCATCACCGGTATGGATGACCGGGAGCAGGACTTCCAGATACCCTTGTTGAAAGACGTGATGGTGCGGAAGAAGACGGGGGCGGTCGGAGAGAGAAGAACCCCGGAGACCAGCACCCCGAGCCACTCTCGGGCGTTAGAGGAGCAAGTGAGTGCCCTGACCCAAATAGTGCAAAGCCTCCAAGTCCAACTGGGGGTGATGCAGCGCCGAGCAGAGGGCCCAGCGTGGGGGTTTCCGGAAGAGACCCAGGTGAAACCCGCGCGTCGGAGAGGACAGGGGGAAGACCCTCCAGGCAGGTGACCTTTGCCAGCAGTGAGGATGACTTCCTCCCGGGACGAGGGACATCCACCTTCAACTTAGGAACGAGCGGGAGAAGCCAGGAAACGGTGCCGGGCCGGAGAGACCTGAAGGTGAAGTTCGATGGTGACCCACGGCAGCTCTCCTACTTCCTCACAAATGTCCAGAACTTTATGCAGGACTATGGAGACACCTTCCCCTCTGAAGGAGCCAAGGTACGAGCCATAGGAGCCAACTTGAAGGAGGCGGCAGCCGACTGGCTGGTGCAGATGTTTGAAACAGATGCCCCCGAATTGCGTTGCCTGGAGGCATTCCTGAACGCGCTACAGCAGCAGTTCCGAGACCCGCTCGCTGGAGAGAAGGCCAAGACCCAGCTCAAGTGGATCTATCAGGGCCAGAAGACAGTGTCGGAGTACGCCCTAGCTTTTAAGACAATCGCCGGAAAGATCTGGGATTGGTCGGAGGTGACCAAGCTTGAATGCTTCAAGGCAGGCCTGCGGTCTGACATTCTGGAATGGGTGCTGCATCGGGGGAACCCCAAAACCCTGGAGGACTGGATAGTCCTGGCCGGCCGGGTGGAATGTGACAAGGAGCAGATGCCCCGGAGGTACCGCGATGGGGGAAGAAGCAGAGGACCAGGCCCCACTGGGCGGCCGGAGCGGCCCAGGCGCCCTTCCCTAAGGCCCCGGTCAGGCAGCAGAGAACCTCCTAAGGGGAAAAGAGGGGCGTGCTACTCCTGCGGCCGCGAAGGGCATCGCGCAGCCAAATACCGTCGGAATGTGGGGCCACCCAGAGCTGAGAAGACGCCAGAGCCCAAACCGGCCGACCCCCCCCCCCCCCAGACCTCCAGAGGCAAGGCGGTGGCAGTGGCGGAAACGGCGCGTGCACCGCACAACCTACGGGAGGACGAGGAACCCGGGATGGAGGCGGAGGAGAGCGACCCAGAGTGGGCGTCGGGAAACGACAACGATCTGCTGTAGATGCCCGGCGGCAGATCCAACCCTTTCCGGGCGGTGAGTCCGAACCCCTAAGCTGCGGAACCCCGAGGGAGCCCAAGAGATAGAGACAGAGGCTATACTAGATAGCGGGTGCACCCGGTGCCTGATGTCCCCCCAATTAGCCTGACAACTGGGAGTAAGAGCCCAGGCCCTGGTGGCACAAATCCTGTTCACACAGTTAGATGGGACCCCAGCCAATGGGAAGCCAGCAACCCAGAAAATGGGGAACTTGGGGATTCAGATAGGAACCCACGAGGAGAGTCTCCAGTTCATCCTCTCTCCCATGGCCCATCAACCAGTCATCCTGGGGATCCCCTGGCTCCGGAAGCAAAACCCCCAGATCAATTGGGAAACCGGGATGGTGAAGTTCCGGGATGGAGAGGTCCAGGCAGAAATAGACGAACCCGAGGAAGGCTAGCGCCCAGTCACGGAGGGAGCGGGAGTGGCCACGGCCGAAGCCCCACCACCTAGCATCCCCCGCGAGTACCAAGACCTGGAGGATGTGTTCAGTGAGATGGAAAGTGATCAACTTCCTCCCCAATGGAAGTCAGACTGTGTGATCGAGATAGAGCCGGGCGCAAAGCTCCCCAGCCCGAAGCTATACGCAATGTCAGAGCCAGAGAGGAAAACTCTTAGAGAGTTCATTGACAAGAACATGGAAAGGGGATTCATCGAGCCCTCGACCAGCCCATTGGCGGCGCCGGTCCTGTTCCGCCCCAAAGCGGACGGGACGCTGCGCTTGTGTGTAGACGACAGGGGCCTAAACGCCATAAGCTCAGCAAGCCCCTACCCGCTACCGTTGATGTCCGAAATTTTAGCACAGCTGGGGAAAGCCCGCCTCTTCACCAAACTGGACATTCAGGAGGCGTTTTACAGGATACGAGTGCGGGCTGAAGATTGCTGGAAGACCACCTTCAACTGCCATCTGGGGCAGTACCAATTCCGGGTCATGCCCTTCGGACTTAAAGGAGCTCCAAAAATTTTCCAGCAATTCGTCAATGAGATCTTCAGGGACTTGCTATACAAAGGGGTTCTAGTCTACCTAGATGACGTCTTGATTTATACGGAGTCAGAACCCGAACACATCAAGCTGACGAGGGAAGTGCTCCGGCGGCTGCGGGAGAACCAACTGTTCGTCAAACTCTCTAAATGTGAGTTCCACCGGACGGAACTTGATTACCTGGGATATCGCATCTCCACCAAGGGTCTGGCCATGGACCCCAACAAGATCCGAGATGTATTGGCATGGGAGGCCCCGCGGACCCGCCGACAGCTTCAGGGGTTCCTGGGCTTCGCCAACTTTTACAGACAATTCATCCAAGGGTTCGCCGAGATTGCGCTCTCCCTCACTGAACTGTTGAAAACGAAGGGGCTGGGGGAGACGAAGAAAGCCAAGTCCCCTAGCGCAAAGCTGTGATGGACACGCTAGTGCCAGGACGCCTTTGAGGCCCTCAAGAAGTGCTTCACCAGCCAGCCGTTGCTGGTTCACCCTTTGCCGGACCGGCCCTTCACCGTCCAGTGCGACGCGTCGGAGGCGGCCTACGGAGCGGTGCTGCTTCAACAGGACGACGAAGGACAACTTCGGCCATGCGCCTACCTTTCCAAAACGTTCTCCGGAGCCGAGAAAAGGTGGCACGTGTGGGAGATAGAATCGTTTGCCATAAGGGCTGCGCTCGGACACTGGAGACACTTCCTGGAAGTCACCACCCTGCCGTTTGAAGTATGGACAGACCACAAGAACCTGCAGGCGCTACAAGCCCCGCAGCGCCTCAGCGCGAAACAGCTGAGATGGGCCCAGTTCTTTAGCCGCTTCAACTTCACCCTGAAGTACCTCCCCGGGGCCAAAACCTCCTAGCGGACACCCTCTTCCGAATGCCGGATGCTGACTACTCCGCCCCGGGGGAGGTAGGAACCATGTTCTCCCCTCACCAGTTGGGCCTGGTTGCCCACACCAGAGCAGCCACAAAGGCGGCACCACCTCTTGACAGCCACCCTCCTGATCTCCTGGCCGAGCTCAAAGCGGCTTCCCTGGACGATGAGTGGCTCAAGGGACACCCAGGCGACCTGCAGCTCACTAACGGGAGCTGGCACTATGACGGCAAGCTATACGTCCCAAAGACTATGAGGGGTCAGGTCCTCACCCAGGCCCACGACTCTAAACTGGCAGGACACTTCAGCCTCACAAAAACCCTAAAACTGCTGGCGCGGCAATTCTGGTGGCCAGCGATGCGCAAAGATGCGAGAGACTACATCACCGAATGCGATGTCTGCGCCCGGAACAAGCCGAAGGTGGGCCGGCCAACGGGACTCCTGCAAAGTGTCGCCGATCCCACCGAACCGTGGAGTGAAGTCGCGATGGACTTCGTAGTTGACCTCCCAAATAGTAGTGGCTATACCACCATTTGGACAGTTGTGGACCTATTCTCCAAGCAGGCCCACTTTGTCCCCCTCCGCTGCCTGCCCATGGCGCCCAAGCTAGCTCAGTTGTTCACATGCCACGTCTTCAGGCTCCACGGCTGCCCGCGCCGCATCATCAGTGACCGAGGGCCACAGTTCACCTCAAAGTTTTGGAAGTCGTTTCTGGCAGGCCTGGGCACCCGAAGAGCCCTGAGCACCTCTTTCCACCCGGAGACGGACGGGGCGACCGAAAGAGTCCAGAAGACCATGCAGCAATACTTACGCTGCTTCTCTACCTACCAACAAGACCAGTGGTCGGGTCTGCTTGAGGTAGCCGAATACAGCTACAACAACTCCGATCACGCCTCCACGGGTGTCTCGCCCTTCCGGGCCGTCTCGGGCCGTGACTTCCCGCCGTTCCCGGCCATCAATCCCACCGCCAGAGAGCCGCTCTCACCCGACAGCTGGGGTGCCAAGGTAGCCAGCGCGTGGCCTCACATCCAAGCCGCGCTGCAGCAAGCCAAGGAAAATTATAAAACCCACGCAGACAAGAAGAGGGGGCCCCAGCCCACCTACACAAAGGGGGACCTAGTATACCTATCCACCAAACACCTCAAGTCCACCCAAGCATCCCGCAAGTTCGCTGACAAGTTTGTGGGGCCTGTACGCATTTTGGAAGTGATCAACCCGGTGGCGATGAAGCTGGACCTCCCGCACACATGGCGCAAGGTCCACCCGGTGTTCCACGTGAGCTTGCTGAAGAAAGCGGTAGCCGACCGCAAGTGGTCCGCCCCCGTGGACATTCCCATCCCAATCATGGTAGGGGCTCACACCCACTTCGAGATACGGGACATTCTTGACTCTCAACGCCGCCGGGGCTGGCTCCAATACCTGGTCCAGTGGGCGTCCAAAGACTTACAACCCGACTGGGTGCTGGCTGAACATGTTAAGGCCCCGAGACTCCTCAAGAAATTCCACGCCGGCTTCCCTGCCAAGCCGGGACCATGATTTCTCTCTCTTCTCTCTTTTTTATTTTCCTTCTCTTCCCCCTGCAGGTGCCCGTTTTCCGAGGGGGGGGCGCTATGTCAGCATCGCCTGACCCATTTGTTTACTTAGCGGCCCAGGCATCGCCCGCCATCTGATAACAGCAACATCTAGTCATCTTTTGAACTGTCCCTGGCCTTTGAAATGCTGAGCGCTCTGTTCCCGCCTTTGATATGCTGGACGCCAGAAGGACGGACTAAGGAGGAGGAGTGGGGGTTGGGTTTGAAGGGTTTGAAGGGTTTGAAGGGTTTGAAGGTGTAGACCGGCGGGAAAAGGCCAGTTCGGTCTTTGACCGCCCTGGATTAAGGATCAAATAAACTACTTTTCCTTCAAAGAACTTTGGAGTGAGCGTGGCTTGTTTGGGGTCCTACCGGAGCTGACAGATTGTTGACATGAAGATTTGAAACAACAAATTCACCGCATTGAGTCGCCTGAGGGCTGAGAAATTGCAGTATAGAAGTGAAATAAGTAAATAAATAAATTTCCTAGTGGGTCAGAGCCAGCCCATTGTCCATGAGTGCTGCAGCATTGATATCTTGATGGGATCAGATGATCCAGTCTCCTGGGAAGGGGAAATGTCATTGTTTGGAAGGCTGCAACGTCCCCTTCTCCTTGCAGAGGGGAAATGTCCTTTGTGAAGAATTATTAGCATGTCCGAAGGTTTCCCAATCCTCAAGTGGCCTGAGCTTTGATCCTTCGAAGCTTGAGGAAAGGGGCTATTTATCTATTGTCCATATTTTGACATGCTTAAAAGTCCGTTTAACAAAAATGAAGACCTAGGGTGGCTTTTGGCACCCAGGTCTTGGAATTCTGTCAGAGTTTACAAAGAGGTCACCTTGCTTCATATTTTATACATACATTCATATAAAATCATATAAGTAGTACATAGGCGCACATAAGGCATCCATAGAGTGTAGGGAGATTCGTACTTTGCAGAGGCCTCCCATTATGGAGGTTTTGGGGGAACACAACAGAGTGGGGCTCAGGGAGCAGACTGGGGACCCATACTGGTGGAAGTCAGGCTGCTCCTGAGGGAATAAAGAGGGGTTTCGGGGTCCCATTCATCATTGAGAACACAGTCACTGAACAAATCAAATTCTTAAGTCAAGGTATCACTGTATCAGGATAGTCCTTGGATGCTCAGGAATGGTGAAACCCAACCAAGGGAGGGGAGGTTTTTATATGTTTTTCCTGATATATGGCAGTACACAAAGCCAAACTTGCCACACAGAAGTACAAAGGGCTACTACAATTGCAAAACACTGGCATTTGAACAGCAAAATTGAACCACTGATGCCTCTAAAATGTAACAACCAATTTATTTTGCGGTGCTTTCATACCAAATGGGGTATAATAATTCAGAAGTGGTGTTAAGAGGATCAGTGTACTGCAGGGGTGCTCATTAGGTAGATTGCGATGTACTGGTAGATCATGTAGGGTGTCCTGGTAGATCACAGGCAGGGCCGGAGGAAGGCTCAGTCCCGCCCCGCAGGCTCCCGACGCTGCCCAAGTACTGCCGGCCCTGGGTTATCTGAGGTCTTTTCCACACAGTTGAATACAATCCCATGTTATCTGCTTTGAATCAGATTATATGGCAGTGTGGACTCAGAAAACCCAGTTCAAAGCAGATATTGTGTTATATGTTTCACATTTTTGTAGTGGGTAGGTAGATCATTTTGACTTGATTGTTTTATAAGTAGTTCACATGCTGAAAAAGTGTGAGCACTCCTGGTGTACAGTGTTCCCTCACTTATTATAGGGGTTGCGTTCCAGGACCTCCCGCAATAAGTGAAAAACCGCGATGTAGGGATGCTCTATTTATTTTAATATTTATACATTATTTTAGTAGTTATATACTATTGTAAGTCTTTATAAACTTAAAATGAAAGGAAGGAAAGGAAGGAAGGAAAGGCCCTTCAAGGCTAGAGGGAGGACTGAGGAGGGAAAATGCCTTGGAGAGTGGCGGCGGCAAAACCCCACAAAACAGATAAAATACCATAATATATATTTTAAATTAATAATTTTTGAAATCCGTGAAACAGCGAGTCCGCAAAATGTGAACCGCGAGGTTGCAAGGGAACACTGTACTTACAAATCCCTTCCCTGGATCTAATTTGACTTTATTATGCTGAATTCTTTGTATATTAAGCAGGAAAACCAGGAAATGATGTAATATATGCCCTAATTTGGTGCATTAATACTCTTAGGTTTGCTTCAAACTGTTTCGCAGTCAATTCTGCAACACACACCCACATGCACAGAGAGAGAAACGCACAACTATAACAAGGCCTCCAGGACAGAAATAAAGCTGTTCTTGTCCCCTTTTCCTGGATTTCCCATCCTGTGGGTGAGGCAGTGTACATTTGAAGTGAATCAAGATGTTTCACATCTGCCTCTTGTTATTAGGAAATTCTCTTCCTATTTATAAACAAAGTGCTTTGTTGGGGTTAGGCAGCGGATTCCTTTGCTTGGCAGACTTGCATTTCCTTCGCCTTTTGAACTTCAGTCCTCAAGCAAAGGTATGTTATAAATCTTCTGGAATCCATCAATGAACAAGAAGGTGGAGGAGGGAAATGGGGGGGGGGGGGGCGGAGGTGTAATTAGCTAACAACCAACATGAACCATTTGCTTCTTTTTTCAACTCTGGCTGTCAAGGCCTGAAAGAGATGAAGAAAAATTGTGACAAGAAGACTCAGAGTGCATTTGCTGGCTCCAACTAGCTGGCTAGCAATTACAACACTTCAGGATTTATCAAGTTTCCTAAACCTCAGAGGGGTGTGTGTGTGTGTGCACACGCAAGTGCACACACTCACACACACACACACACACGCCTTCAAGTTTCCTTGTTGACATATGGTGACCCCATTAATTTCTTAGTGTTTCTTGGGGAAGAAACACTCGGAGATGGTTTGTAGGGGTGGATATCTCCAATTAAAATACTTTGAAATCCGTTAATAATTCGTATTTGAAATTATTTTGACCCTATATCGACCCGCGGCGTCCAACCCGGAAGTGAAGTTTTAAAACCAAACCCGCAATCGCCATTTTTTGCAAAAGTCACGTTATTAGGTCGTTTTTCCCCTCCTCAGTTCTCAACTTGCGAGAGGAGACTGGAGGGCAGCAGCACCCGCCTTTCTCCTCTCGCCAGCTGAACCCTTGTCCCGCTTTTTTCCCAAGCAGGGAAGGAAGTGTGGAGGTGAGTCCCCACATCCTTCTCTACTTGGGAATAAAGCGGGACAACCCTTGTCGTGCTTTATTCCCAAGCAGAGAAGGAGGTGCAGACTCACCTCCACATGTTCCCCGCACCTCAGAGCCACGAAGATTCTTAGGAAGGACTCATCCCATGCTTTCCACAAGCACGTTGATGACTAAGGAGGTTGGATGTGTCCTTCGAGCCTGTGCAATGGATTCCTCTGATGGAGTGCAGCGCACACAGAACTGGCCCCACCCCTTAAAGTTAAACCAAAGGTTCGTCTCCCAGGACCTAGCAAGCTTTGGACGGTGGCAGCGAGGTCCTCAGGTCATAAGTTTGATTTGAGTTTCCTTCTCTAGATGGTTGACCTAACAAGATTAGACGAGCACCATCTGCCCAGGTTTACAATTAGAGGTTTCCTTCTCTTAGGATGGTTGCCAAAAGGCTAGAGAGCCCATCCTACCCGTTGACACTCTTTGTCAGACTCTTCGGTTGTGACCTGTCTGGCATGGGAGGCCCTACCGGTGGCTATTATGCCACCGCCAGCATAGCTCACAACTTCATTAGGGCATGCAAGCCTCTCCCCCGCGACAAGGGGACGCCAATGGAAAGGATATGGGTGGCACAGAAACATATAACAATGGGGCAGCACAATGAAGGCTTTTCTCCTCTCCCTAAGAAATTTTCTTTCATCCTCAACTTTCTAGTATTTGGGAAAGTGAGCCCTTTTAAATCATTTGCTCCTAGATCTCCTATGTCGGCTTTTTAAAACTTCCTTGGTAATTTGTGTGCTCCCCCCATCTTCTTTTAATGTAAACTCTATTTCCAAATGCTCAGATTAAGTTCTGGATTATTGCAATGCTAGAAATTTGTGTAAGATGTATGTGTGTTAAAAATCTGCACGGAAAGTTAATTTTAAATGGAAATACAATTAGGTAAACTGGAAGAAAATAGTAACGAGAACAATAATATGCCTCTTCCAACAGATTTTTGTATCATTTCTCATAATTCAGAAACTTTTATACATATTTCTCCCAATCAATACTGCAGTTGAAACATATACAAAAATAATGGGTGTTGGTTTTTGTTTTTTTAATTCCAAAACTACAATGCCACTTTGTCAAAGATAAACATGGAGACAATGAACAGGTAGATAATAATTTTATCAGATGTATTAATTTAGCAGGTGGTTTATGCACAATTCCTGTATGCTAGTATTATAAACACAGTTCTATATACACAAAGCAAATACAGAGCCAATTCACATCTTCTTTCAGCGACTGAGAGCCCCAGAGAATTAACACTGGAGACCCGGCCAACATGCAGCACCTTACCAGCTCCTCTGGTCTGCCCCAAGCTCCCCCAGGGTAAATCCACACCCGCACTCCATTGGATGTATGCCTCCAATTACTCACACCTGTTTTTACTTGATAAATTCTAATGAACCAATTAGTGGTGGCTGCTCTAAATATACCATTGCTATGTTTACATTTAACTGAATATGGATGAATCACCGCAAATAACTGGTACTGAAGCCTCTCTTTTTTCTAAGGCCGCTTCAGCCATACATCAAGTATGTATAGAAGAGCCAAGATTGCACAAGTTTACTGTTAGACCAGGCCGATACTACACAGGCTTCTGGGAACATAATGTCAAAGTGGTCAGAATGTCGGAACAATTTATCATGTTGTTCCAGTCCTCTTCATATGAAGTTTCTCCAGTGTATTTACAATCACAACATTCAGAACTTGTGAAAGCACTGCAAGTTGGATCACTTCATGTAAAAATTCAAGCCAAGCAGATTCTTCCACAAATATCCCTACCAACTATGAGTTTGGTGAGATGGGGTGGGACAGAGACATAATATTGTCATTGCACCACACCAGCTAAGAAGGTGCCCAGTACTCCACCGACTATGCAACAGTCATAGTAAGCTGATGATGATGGAAGCTGACTACGCAAACATTAACACTCAGCAATTTAGTGTGCAAAAGGGTGTGCTGCACATTGTTTACTGTGGGATATGGCTCACTTGTGAACTTGGGCAATTATGTTGTTCAGTCTGGGGCTTGTATAGTTCTAGCACTGCATATCTCCACTATCAGATATTTACATCATGCTGTAATGATGCAGATTGTAGCCTGAGCTGCACATCTGTATAATTGTTTTCCTCTTCCTCTCTGTCTTCTCCTCTTCCTCCTCCTCCCATCTTTTCATTTCTATCCCACCTTTCTCCCAAGTTGGAAGTCATATATACACAAAGCAAATACAGAGCCAATTCACATCTTCTTTCAGCGACTGAGAGCCCCAACTGAGTTAGAGTTGGGTGTCTTCCAAATCAAAAAACAAATCAGAATCCATCCCCCATCCCCCAACATACACACACACACTTTGAACCTCATCACATGGGGGAAATTCCACATTGTAGAACACGTTGCCCAAGCAGCCAGCACAGAGCCTGCCTGATCTTATCACAAGATGCACATCTACTTCTGTGCTGGCTGCATCTGCGAAGTGTGCTATGTGGGAGAAATCTGAACACATGTTCAAATACAAAATCATAGGGACAGTGCAAGAGCACACTGGAAAGGTACACTTTCTGGCATGTGATGGGCAAGCAGATGATGCAGGCAATGTGGGGCACTGGATAATGGACTTGCCCCACTGCCCTATACTTTGCCCCACTGTCTCCCGCATCAAGCTCCCCTGCATCAATGTGATGAAGTCTTAAGACACCATTGGTAGCTAGAATGAAGGTAGCTAGAATATTGTACAGACAATCTCACATTATTTTGGACATCTCTTATTATTATTATTATTATTGTATTTCTTTGGCCATTACAGATAGAGGTAGCTAACACTTCTGTCCAACTGTGCTATCTATTATCTGTCTGTCTGT
Organism: Anolis apletophallus; assembly: GCA_030556195.1. Taxonomy (NCBI): domain Eukaryota; kingdom Metazoa; phylum Chordata; class Lepidosauria; order Squamata; family Anolidae; genus Anolis; species Anolis apletophallus. The sequence goes on from JARBWK010000008.1 coordinate 79,979,986, forward strand.
CACCAGCCCTTTGGTGGTCAGATACAGATAATGGGGTGTGTGAGAGAGCAAGCATTGAGCAGTTGTACTTCAGCTGCAGGGCATACAGAAAAACAGGCATCCTCTTCAACCTTCTCCTGACTGCACTTCCTTAGCATGCCTGCCAGCAATTTTATCATTTCCAAACAAATTGCTAAAATCACACAATATCATCATTGTACATTTCAACAAAGTTATGTGCAAAGGTTATCCGAAGCAAACCTGACCCAGGCAAAATTCTCCAGTGGGTCTCAAAGTAAGAATCTTGCTTTTTAGTAAAGCTATAGCATATATCCGTTTTGTTTTGTTTTGTTTTATTTTAGCCTTCCCTGACACACACACCCATTCTCATAAGGCAGTTGCTCAGGATTTCTATATTACTCTAACATTTCTTATACAGAGTAGAGCAGGGGATTGTTCTCTCTTAAAATAATGTCTTGCAGTTGTTAGACTTATTTTTTCCTGAACAATTACAATCCTGGTTTCGATAACAAAAGCCATCAGCTACTTTTCCAGATCTGGTGTGTGGAATCCCAACAGGAAAGCTTCTTTTCTCACATTTCTCTACTTTTTCCTTCTTCTATTTCAGCCACCTGGACTTTCAGTCCTTCCCAGGAGTCTCTCCAGTTTTGGAAACAATGAACTGTTTGCCTTAGTAAAGGGCGGTTTTACTATCTAGCTCCTTACGAAGAAGGGTGTCAGCTCACTGCCTAGTGAAAGTCATGACAGGCAGTCTCACACACGCTCCAAATTCAATTTCATACTGGACTCAAACATGCACCATACCATTCCCAGAAACCCCCTCCCATCCGCTATCATGGTCAAGCTACACCAAGACAGCTGCCTGTTGCTGTTCAGTAGCTGGTCAAATCCTACTAAATGCTTGTCATGCTGCCCAAAACCCATTGAAAGTGAAAACCTTAAATTACATTTGTTGAAAGATCCTTGATGTCTGTCCCTGCTTTCCATTTTATTCACAGCTAGGAAACACTACTGTAAACTGTTTCCAAGTCTCCTCATCCTATCCAATGGCTGATATAGATTAACTAGATTCCGGTGAGTCTGGCTGCCATATGTGTCTGAGGAAGGCAGTAGTTTCCTTTGTGTAGAATGTTAGTAAAATTGAAGATACATTTACATTTAATTTTATTCAAAGCTAGATGTTCTTTTTGAAGGTGATGGAAACAACCCATTATACAATTGGAAGGTGTTGTGCCATATGTTGTGAAAAGTAATAAAAAACCTAGAAACCAACCATTTTTTTCTAAAAGCCATCTTGAAAGAGAAGTGATTATGCCAATGAGAGAATGCTACCAGATCTCATTCATGAGTTCTAGATCACTTGGTCTCCTTGGTTCTCTCCTGTATGTCTTCATAACCCAAGACCGGCCAAGACATTGTGCTTCCTGCATGGAAGAACAAGGTGGCACCCTCTCCTTAGTTCACATATAGAAGTTCAGTTGACTACCAGCCAAATTTTAATTGAATGTTGAAAATTGGACATTGTATTGGTCTACTCTGTGGGTAATTTACTTTAGAGGGTGCAAGAAGATTGTGTGACTTCTATATAGCTTTGTCCTCCACCAGCCAGAGAGGTCAGATAAAGTTCTCTAGATGCATCAACACTGTAGAATCTCTGCAATTCGACATTAACTGTCATGGCTCAATGCTATGAAATCAGTGCTGCTGCCTCACTAAACTACCAAAGGATACCATTGCATTGAGGCACCGCCATTAATGTGGTGTCAAACTGCATTAATTCTACAGTGTTTCCCCCACCCCCACAATCTTGCCACCCAGCATATATAATTTGGGGCAATTGCTTCACTAGGGCAGTGTTTCCCAACCAGTGTGGCGTGACACACTACTGTTCCGTGACGGATCAGCTGGTGTGCCGTGAAAAATGTCTCTTCCCCCCTTCTCCCCCTCCTGCTGAACTCCTGCTGCTTGGGGGAGGAAGAGAAGGAGGAAGGGCCGGGCGGCTGTGAAGAAAAAGAAGAAGGGGCCAGGGCGCCACTTCCTTCGGCCATTTCCCCAGCCAGCCTCCAATCGAGGGAGAGAGGAGGGAAGGGTGATGTTGCTCAGGCCCTGCCCCCTTCCCAGCTGCAGAAACTTCCTCCTGCCTGATTGAGTCATGGCAGGAGTCATGGCTGAGAGTGGCCCCCGTTCCTGCTCTCTGCCATGACTCCAGCCCCTCGCTCGCTGAGGCCGTGTGGAGGAGGAGGAGCATGAGCAGTGGACGGGCTTCAGTGGGCAGGGCTGAAGCCCGTCCACTGCTCATGCTTCTCCTCCTCCCTGCTGCCTCAGTGAGAGAGGGGCCGGAGTCATGGTGGAGAGCGGCGCCGGGGACGGGGAATTGCCGCCTTCTCCCTCTCCTGCGGTTCAAAAAAGGTTGGGAAACACTGCACTAGGGGGCTCATTAGACGGGGTAAATTTAGCCTTTTACCCTATCTTGGGGATGGAGTCCTATGCCGACCATCACACAACCTCGTGTGACTTCCAGCAGAGGCCCCCAACTGGAGTGGAAGCATCATTGGAGGTTTTTCCCACAACATGGGAGGCTTCCTGTGTTGTGCTGATTCTAATGGAACCAGCACAGGTTCTCTGTAGAATGGTGATGCTTCCCACATCTGATGGGGAAAGCATCACCAAAAGGGAGCAGTGTGTGGGTCAACAGATTTGCCCCACTGCCCCTCTACTTTTGTCATGATGCCAGGCTGAATGACTGGTTCTGTTAATAAATGCCTTTATTATGGTTACTGATACATTACTTCCAGAATATCTGCTTCAGGATGCCACAGAAAATTAGGGGAGAGTCTTCTTGGTAGCTCTGCCAGGCAGTGGGTTCCCTCTCTGCTCCCTTTTCACCAGAAAGCAAAAACCTTTTTGTTTAAATAGGTCTTCAATTTGATAGGGTAGAAAAATGTTCAATTGGTGGGTTTTTTTGATATGTAACATGTATTTAATGTGCTTTAATTATTTTTAAATTAATGTTTAATGAGATTGATTGATTAAAGCCTTTTATCTTTTGTACCACATATTGTTTCAGCTATTGTACCACATATTATTTCAGCTATTTTGTTTTGACTTTTATTGTAAGCTACTTTAGGACCAATATCAGAGGAAAAAGGGGGATATAATTGTATCAATCAACGAATAAATCAAATTAGGAATGCTCCTTGGAGCAACACATTTCATAATACAAAATATTAGGCACCCAATAAACATGCAGTAATCTTAAGGCATCTTCTCACGTGAAACATAAAGCTTTTCTTACTTCAAGAGGATCTGAAAATAAGAGGTTAGCATTGGGTCAATATGTCCATTAGCAATATGAATCCACTCTTCCTCACCTTTATAACCATTATTCAATTAGCCAGTAACATGTTCGTAACAATTATTCAATTAGCTAATAACATAAATAGCACAAGGGAATCTGAAAGATCATTTAAATATGAAATTTTTAAAAATACCCAAATTTGCTTCAGCATCACATCTTTTTTCTAGAATACTTACATTTCCTGTTAAAATTGTGACATGCACTTATGAAAACGTCTGTAAATCAATTGCATACAAATGAGTATCAGATGAATTTCGGAGACAGTAGAATGAGCAATGAAAATGAAAGGGTTTTGGACTGACTTCCTAGTAATGTATTCCAGCCAAACTGTCTGGCTACAGCCATTGCTTGCACCGTTGACAACACTGGCTAGACACAATGGGAAAGGACATTCTGGAAGGCCAACTCCCAGACCTGGTGTAGATGAAGGTGAACTTTCATGGGTACACTGATGAAGTTGTTTTGAGTTACACATTCTAGATTGGAGTGACATTGCCCCTAAAACAGGTGATAAAATCAAATAAAGCTTCAAATATGAAAACAAAATTATCATACAAAGTTTGCACTGGACTTCCAAACAGCTGGACAGCCTGGATCCAGCCTGAACTACTATCCACACATTTAGTGGATCCACCACTGTATTATTGGCCACAAGCAGTTCCCTGACAGAGGCTTGCTGATGACGTTGCTTCTGGTGAGGTCACACCAGGGCACCTAGCTATGTTATCAGGAACTGTGACATTACCAGCAAGGATATGTGAGGGAGCTGCTTGCGTATGGTGATACAGTGACAGCTCCAATGTGCTTTTAGCTTGGCTGGCTTTCTGGACACCCAAAAATTGTTCCAGGGATGCTCCTAGGCTGTATCAGGGCAGCTCTGGAGCAATTTACCTTCTTCCATGTTTGAATCCATAGATCAGTGTTTCCGAACCAGTGTGCCGTGAGTGATCATCAGGTGTGCTGTGGGAAATTGGCACTCTTCCCCCTCCTAGCCTCTCTTTCTCCCTCTTTCCCTCCCCAATGATCCTCCCCAAGGCAAAGGAAGGGCTCCACTGAATGCCAGGGCCAGGCCCGCCTTGAGGAAGCCTTGAGGAGCCTCGACTCAGCATGGGTCCATACTCTATACGTTTCATAGATCTGTGTGGTGTCTTTCGCTGCCTCCCTCCTCCCTCTGCAAAAGCAGAGCACTAGGTGGAAGTGATTGAGTCGGCGTTTTCACGTTGGCTTGGATTTCTCGTGAGAACAGCCAAAGCCGGAAGCTCCACATCGGTGAATTGGGCAGTGAGTGAACCTGGGAGCATTGGGAGGCTGAAGCATTCACAGGTTTCCAAAAAACAAATTGAGCCTAATCTGCTTGGAAATGGTTTGGGTTTTTTCTACTATTTTACTGGATTTTTCAAGAGTCCCCGCCCCCCCGTCCCCCCCCCCCAAAGGAACTGTTTATAACAGCTTCATGACATCCATAGTTAACTGGAAGCAAGTTTCACTCAGGGTGAAATTTCACAAGGGTCTGGAAAACAAGCCCTATGAGGAACGGCTTGAAGAGCTGGGCATGTTTAGCCTGAAGAAGGGAAGGCTGAGAGAAGACATGATAGCCATGTATAAGTATGTGAGAGGAAGTCATATATATGTTGTGTTCATCGAAACAGGCCCACGTTTCACACTGAGTATATAAATACATTTAAAAACATATTAACTATATGTATTACTGTGTTAGAGTGTCATTTTGTGTCATTTTGGTTGATGTAAATGTAAAAAGTGTGCCGCGGCTCAAAAAAGGTTGAAAAACACTGCCATAGATGATAGCCATTTGTAAAGTTTTACATAGGGGAAAAAAATCTTTGAATATGTTTGGAGACTGTTTTCAACACTGCTATTGATAAACAGGCAGTATATTCAAATTCAAAATAATAGAAATACATAAAATCAGCCACTTGATTAAAAATAGGAACAGCCTGAGTGAAGGACCTCCTGGCATACTTGAGGGATCCTCAGTTGTTATGACTCATCATGGGCATAAATGTTGTTCCCAGTATCTATGCTCCAAAATTTAGTCAGTTCCAGGGTCTACCAGTATAGTGCACATTTGTACCCAGGTTCTGCTAGATTCCAGTTCAACCACAAAAAGGCAAAAACTTTTATGTTATTGGAAAGTAGTGGCAATCTGAGTTGCTCACGAACTATGCCCTCACCATGACATATAACCGAGGTTACACTGGGCTGGATTTTCCCCAAACAATATTCTATTGTGCTTTGAGAAACTATGCGCTTTAGCCTCAGTTTCCTTGAGGGAAAACATCTGGCACGGCTGAGAAAGTGCTATATTTTCATTGCTTTAAAAAAAACACCCAAAACAAACCACAAAACCTGATCACCTGAGTAAGTCTTTGCCTTGATGACAGTGTGCCAAAAACAGGAGCAGCTAAAACGCTCCCCCCTGAGAATGCCTGTGGGGAACTAGTAATTTTAGTAATCATGCCTAGATATCTCCATCAGGCCAGCTGTGCCAATATCCAGCAATTGCTTACTTGTTTTGCATGTAATATAAGGAGCAGAGCTGATAGTATCTAACTGGAAAGACAAAACTGCAATGTGTTTAAGGGCACCTGCTAAATATATCCACAACATTTATTAATTGAAGTGTGCATGAAAGGTTCCTCTCCCTTGCTCCAGGCACATACAAACTTTCAATATGAAGACATGTTCAACATGGATTGGAACAAAGCCAAAATCCTTTTCCAGCACATCCAAACATGAATTCTTCCTGCTCTCACCTAGTCAGCTCTCTTTCCCAAAAACACCCTGGAGAAACAAAGAGGCTTAGATCGGAAAGTGTACAGTCAAGCAGGCTTCAGGTGCTCCTCTCAGAAAAGTTACCAACCACCACCACATATTGCTCCCAGACTAAAATGCGTCTGCCAGCAAGATCTTGGAGCAAATGTTTATGGCTTGGTTACATAATGGAAACACTGACACAACCCTAATGAGGGCAATGAGAACTGGGCTGCTATAACATTGAGCTGAGCCCTTGTGAAAATATTTAACTTACTGAGAAGCGAGAAAGATTGGGGAGTCCTCCCACGCTAGGAACACTTCCTTCAAAAGTGAAAGATTGCTGTTGTTTACTTTTGGAAATTTGTACCTAACTAGGAGCTGTAAATTTTAAAACGAGAAATGAGCAATGGCTCTGCCCATATGCTAATACTCAAAAGGCAAAACTGTGCAGTCACAATGTAAAGTGGTCAATGTGTTTAATACTGACTGACCTGGTATAAAATCATATATATTTAAATCAATTTAAAGCTGAGAAGCATGTCAGAATATTTGGTAGGTGTGAAAACCAGTGAGTAGGCAAGGGTGATACATTTGTTTCAGTGAGGTTTTTAAAAAATTGATTTATTCAGTTTGCACCTCCAAAACCCAGCTACAGAATGAACACCGTCTGTGGACAGAAACTTGTACTTCTGAGCTTGCTGCTCATTCTGCAAAAGTGTATTCTCAAAATAGAGAAAGACGTCTTGTGAGGTGGGAATGTGGGAGACCAAAGGCTTGGGTTAAATCAGAACCTCCTGGTTTCCTGATGCAGCTCTTATTACGACTTCATTACACTCACTAAATTCAGTGTTCTAGAACACTTCCTGCCTGTTTTGAGGACAGACCCCCATGCTGGCCATCACACAACATCCTTAGATGCTTACCTCACAAGACGGAGCATAGATCCTCCCAGCATAGATCCTCCCAGAAGGACAATGCTTCCCGCATGTGATGGGGAAAGCATCGTCAAGAGGGAGCTGTGCGTCGATTCTGGACCAAGATGAGTGGCGATGAGAAAAAAAAGTATAATCCCGTTCCGTTGGGTTCCTAACTCTCCAAACGTCCTGAAGGTTATTATCTTTCTTTAAATTTAAAAAAGATTGCGGTAGTTTTCCAGACCCCGGGTTACCCCCCCTGGTCTTTCTCTTAGATCTGTCCAAATTCGTATCTAGGACACCGTTAAAGTCTCCCAGTACTAGAAGCTCATCGAAGGTTTGTTCTTGGATTTTTTTAAGCATACGAATAAATTTGCCTTTTGCTCCCGTAGGTGCGTATATGTTACAAACCAATATCTCCTTCTGATTCAACTTAAATTTCACCGCTACCACTCTCCCTTCTTGGTCCTTAAAAGCTAGCGACGCATTTAAAGAGTCTCTTGTGTATATTATCACTCCTCTCTTCTTTTCTGTGGCTAAGGAGTGGAAGTCCCTGCCCAGATCTTTTCTAGTTAGATGTGCCGCATGTTTTTGTAAAGTGTGGGTCTCCTGTAAAGCCACTAAATCATAATTTCCTTTTTTAATCTGGTTTAAAATCAAATTCCGTTTATTGGCAGAGTTTAATCCATTTACATTATTGAAAAATATTGTCACCCCCATCACCTAGGTCAATCAACTCTTCTACTTCCTCATTCATTCCCACAGAAGAGTCCTCCTTATCCTCCGAGGAGTTCGGTCTTTGTCTTTTCTTATCCTGTTTATTATACTCCTTGTTGTCCTTAGCCTCCTGCCGCCGACTCGCTCCCGGATCACCTCTTGGTCCCTTCTCTTTTTGACTTTCATTGTAACCTGCCCTTTCTTTCCTCTTTGCCTCTAAATAGGCCTTTAATTCAATTTGGAACTCCTTTGCCTTTTCTTCAGATGTTATCCATCTCTTTGTCTCTTTGAAAAAAAGCGAGAAACCCTCAGTCCTTTCCCATTTAAATTTTATTTGGTTCCTTTTCAGCTCATCCGTGAGGGCATAGTAGTTCTTCCTTTTGGAGAGGGATAAGGAGGTGAATTCTTTCAGGATTATTACCTCTCGTCCTTTAAATTTTGGAGGATTCTTGGATTTATTTTGTAGTATTTCATCCCTAACAGCTCTCTTATTAAAGGTCACCACCACATCTCTTGGGAATTTGTTTTTTTTCGCATAGTTGGAGTTTATCCTTTGTGCCCGGTCAATGTCCTGAAGCAATTGCTCGGTTGAGGAGGCTACAATTTCTGCCGAGATCTTCGCAACTATTTCTTTTAATTCAGATGGGGTTCCTTCTTCTATATTTCTATACCTAAGCTGTAATTCCGTTTCTTTTATTGCTGCTCTTTCCTGTTGTCTCGCCATCCTTTCACTTAATTCTTCTAGCTTAGTCACTCTTTCTTCCGTTTTCTTTTGCAGCTTCTTGGTTATAGTGTCCTCCTTTTTTATTGTCTTTATCTCCTGTTGCATTCCCACCATCTCCTTTTTAATCCCGGATAGCTCTTCCCTCAACTCCTCTTTCAGTTCCTTTTTCATGTTGCACAGTTCTTCCTTGAACATTTCCTTCATTTTATTTTGCATTACTTCACTATTCTCCCTAATTTGACCCTGTAGGTCTTCCTTCATCTTGTGAATTTCAGCGATTAGATCCCTCCCTGAAACCTCCCCTGGGAGAGAGTTCCTCCTTGTTGGCGTCGCTGCAGCGGATTTAGTTGCCTTAGTAATATTTGTAAATTTGTCCATCTTCTCTTCCTCTTTCTTTCACTTAAAGTGGTAAAAATCCCCTAGCCCAAGTCTTCTCTTCTTGTATTCTTAGGTTGTAGTGCCCCTTTTAACCTCTTGGGGCCGCCACCAGCGCTCTTTCCACCGTCGTTTACGTAACTTACGTCCTTTGCTTTCTTGCACTCCCGCGTCCTTCCTCTATCGTATCTAGATTCTCTTCAGCTCCTGCGCCTGCGCCTCTCACTGGCGCTCGCGGCCGCCTCTTTGATTACGACGCTATAGAGTGACGCAGGTTAGCGCCGGGCGCGTTCGGGTGGCGCGTCCTCCCTCTTTATTTCTACCACAGTTCCCTTAAAGGGGACATCCCCCTCCGTCGCTGGCCACCCTCTTTTCGGACCGGGGGGCCCCCTGAAGTCTTCTGCCTTTCAACCAAAGGTATTAAGGATAGCCTACTTGCCTTTATTGTTGTTTCGGGAGGGTGTTAGAGAGAGTGTAAACAGAGGGAAACCTTTATTGCTTTGCCATCTGTTGTCTCTGGCCGGCGGGCAAACTCTGCTGAACCTCTTCCCTTCTGCTCGGTGTCTTGACTCTCTTTGAGCTCCTTTCTCTCTTTCAAGTTAAAAAGAAGACGGTCGGCCGTTCCGTCGCTTTCTCGTCATCCCTTTCCCGGCGGTTTCGTCCTCCACTCCCTAGCGCGTCGGCTCCGCTGCCACCTTGAGGGGAGACACCTCGGCCGGCGTCACGGGAGGAGGCCAACCAACGAACCAACCTCTTCCCCGTCGGTTCGTGGGGTCCCTTGGGTCCCCTGCCTAGGGTAAAAGGGTCAGGTACCTGGAGGTCAGGAGGAGCTCCTAGGTCCTGCTTGCGGCCGCCATTTTGCCTTCCCCGGAAGTCCCCCGAATTCCGAATTCATGGAGGGAGGCGAATATTACGTTTATTTACAAAGAGGGAACAGACCCATTATGTGTTAAGAATTATCGCCCGATCTCCCTCTTAAATAATGATTATAAACTTTTTGCTTTGGTGATTGCAGCGAGGTTGAAGCCCTTTCTAAGTGGAGTGATACATGAAGATCAAGCCGGATTTTTGCCAGGCAGACATTTGAGAAACAACATAAGAACCATGATCAATACGGTTGAGTATTACGAGAAGCACAATCAAAAGAGGTCGGACTGCTCTTCCTGGACGCCGAAAGGCGTTCGACAACGCAAATTGGGATTTTTAATACAGCTAATGAAGGAAAAGGACATGGGATTCCAATTCCTTAATGCGATACAGGCGATACATTCCAACCAGTCGGCGATTCTTTTAATTAATGGTCAGGAGGCAGGAAAAATTAAGATACAGAAGGTACAAGGCAGGGGGGCCCTTTGTCACCCCTGCTATTTATATTAACACTGGAACCCCTCCTGGAAGCCATCCGAGAAGACACAAACTTAACAAGTTTGAAAATACGTAAAGAGGAATATAAGGTGAAAGCCTTTGCCGACGATATCGCCTGTATCATCGAGAACCCAATAGACACAATAATAAAATGGCTTGAGAAAATTGAAGCATTCGGATCTGTGGCAGGTCTAAAAATAAACAAAAATAAAACTAAAATACTGACAAAGAATATGAGAGAGGAAAGAAGGGAAATGCTCCAGAAGATAGCGAACCTGGAGGTGACTAAAAGAGTGAAATACCTGAGAATTGTACTCACATCGAACAACAATCAGCTTTTAAAAAACAACTACGAGAAGACATGGACCGATATTAAGAAGAAATTGCAGAAATGGAAACATCTAGGCCTGAGTTTAACAGGCAGAATTGCAATAATCAAGATGGAGGTACTCCCCAGAATGCTGTTCCTTTTTCAAACTATTCCAGTAATTAGAACAAATTTTTATTTTAGATCATGGAAATCGGATGTATTGAAGTTTATTTGGGAAGAAAAAAAGGCAAGAATTAATTATAAAGTATTAACAGATAAAAAAGAAAGAGGAGGACTAGCGCTCCCAAACCTTCAATTATATTTTGAGGCCGCGGCCTTAACTTGGGTGACCGATTGGGCATCCTTAGAGAACAAAAAAACCATTATGTTAGAAGGGGCAGACCTGAGAAGGGGCTGGCATGCATACCTTTGGTATGACAAAACAGGAATAGAGAAGAATTTCTCGAATCACTTTACG